>CM045761.1:205277369-205877369 GCA_025200525.1 Camellia lanceoleosa | reverse complement strand
AATGAGATCCTGGATTTCATGGCGTAACCGATAACACTGGTCGGTGTCGTGACCGTGCTGTTGGTGGAACGCACAGTACTTGGCCGGGTTATGGTTAGGGGGAAGTTTTTCTGGTAGGGGCCGCGGCTCCAGGGGCTTCAGGTGCCCTTTCTTAATCAAAACCCCCAGAGCTTTGGATAGGGGCATGTATAGTGGAGCGAAGGTTCGGGTGTTCTTGGGTGGGTATTTGGTTGTTTGCGGGTTGCTTCCGGACGCTACGAGAATGGCGAGTTGCCATATTCCTTGGAGGGGGTTAGTGGTGACCATGCTCACTTCTGAGCTCTTGCGAGTACCGCCACTCGGCCTGCATTGCTATCACGATTAAAAGTTCGCTGGCCGTTCTCCCGATCATTATCAATCCAAATTTTGCTTCAAGGCATCTTCAATCTGCACCCCCATTTCATGTAGGTCGAAAAAGGTGGGAAATGGGACTATTATCATCTTTTGCATCAATTTCGTAGATTGCGACAATCATCCGACTGTCTTTGTCCGTAGGCCTCAAGGTCATCATCGAAGCCTTGGCCCTCCATCTGGTTACGAACTCTGAAAAACTCTCCTTAGGCTCTTGTCTGGTTGTCTCGAGATCACGAGTCGTAATCTCAATCTGCGTGTTGTACGAGTATTGCGCGATGAAGGCCTCGGCCATTTCGTCCCAATTTCTCTTGACGTCATCTTCTAGTTTGGCATACCATGCGGATGCCACTCCTGACAAGGTCCGACCGAACAAAGACAACTTCTGGAGCCTACTGAGGCCCATTGGCCTTAGAACGTCCGAAAACAGTCTTAAGTGCACCATGGGGTCCCCGGACCCATCAAACCGATCGATATGAGGCATTTTGAACCGATCTGGCAAATACACGGTCAAGGCGTCAGGTATCCATCTTCAATGTCGGGATGGTCTTGACTCGATCTCTTGAACTTCTCAAGCTTGCTCAACTTTAATGTGGTGGGATCACTCGAACTCAAAGGAGAGTCCGTAAATTGGTGGGTGTTTTTGATACCGGGTTGATTTGGGGTGGAACCGAGGCGAGGTGGTCCTGGAAGTTCTCAGATCACCGAGTATTGGTCGCTTCCCCAGATTAGGAACTCTGGCGGGGAGGAATTTGATGCGAAGCAGATGCTCCATCACGCTTCCAATCTGCAATTGTCTGCTGTTCTTCACAATCGCGGGCTTTGTCGCTGGCGAAGTTCTGCTCGACGGACGCATCTGTTGCAGCGCTTTCATGCTTTCTTGAAGGTGACACATCATCTCCTCAAAACTAGCCATATTATCTTGTTCTGGTTGAATTAGTCGTATATTTTCGCTCTCTGTTGGTGACACAGAATCCGGATCCCCATCGAACACTGGGGTAGACAAAGCTCTCGAACCGCTCATTGATCGATGCTTTCGCTTTATCGACCTCCGCTTAGTAACCGGGGTAGTGAGTAGTACATCGTTGTCCGTCTATCGATCCTCGGATCGAAGGAGTCGACGCCTCGACCCAGGTGCTTGGGGATATCTACCGGTCGGTAGCAATCGTGCTCAACTACCTAATAAAAGATAAATAAAGCGTATAAATAAGGTAAAATCGGACAAAGATAATCTGGTAAAGTAAATAAACACACAACACACGGTCGGGTATTTTAAAGTAAACGGTCGAATGCTGGATACACTGTTTCTCAACCACCGATCACTGATCATGAACCATTGCCCCTAGGGCCGAATCTGATATCCACAGACAACTGATTCCCAAAACATCGACATCGATGCCCTGCCCGACATTTAAACTTGTAAACCGATTCAGATGTTCCTTGCAGAGTTACACTCTAAAGCACATAGCAGATAAATAAGAACCAAAACACCCCTATATTGGGGTAGGGTTTCCCTGTCCTATTTTGTCAGGAGCTAGGGTTTCACTACGCACGCAGCGGTTTCAAACAACCTATATCGGGTGAGCAACCTGTCCTAGTTTGGAATGGTCACTATGGATTCCGAATATGCACTAGGTCGAATGGCCAAAAAGGGTGCCCCGGTAAAACCGGGGTTTGTGTTCCCATACTGGCAGAGCCCGCAACCGGTCAACCTTATGGACATGCCTTGACAAGACAAGCCTCCGGCAAACCGCTCAGGAATAGCAGATGACCAACACGGTGTCCTAGGCGCACCAATGCACATGCAATGCAAAGAGACACATAAATGAAATCAAAACAGGATATCACGAGTTCGGGTCAAGCTCTCTAAAATCCCAAATGAGTCGCCAGAAGCGACGCTACTGGGCTTCACTCTACAGTTCGGACTCGATTTGTGTCACGGTTCTAAATCTGAACCAAAGAGTCCAACTCCGGCAAATCGTTTGAGAAAACAGATTTTTTGAAAAGTAGTGCCAAACATGAACTGCTTTGCCAGATTACAGAGTCGCCACCTAAATATTTTAAAATGGGAAATTTAGGAAACCCTGACTCGGTGCCGAAGGCCACATGTCCGTCATCACCAAAGTGGTCTTGGCTCGGGAGCTTGGGTACGATCGGGGAAGGTCAGCTATGAGCACCCCCTTTCGCCCGGTCCGAAGACCGGCCTCTACTAACCGTGATATCCGTTTTTGAAAACTTTATGCGTTCTCATTCCGGTTATTTAGCCTAGATTTACTATGTTATGCGCACAGCAAACAAGTATAGACCAAATCGCCTAAGTTGGAACAAAACATTACGTGTTTGTTTTGAAAAATGATTTGCTACTCATAAGTAGGCTAAAATGCAGGTTTTGCCACTCTCAAGCGGGCTTTTAGGAAAGACGGTTTTGCCACTATCTGGTGGGCTTTAAAACTCGCAGTTTTAATGTGTTGTCCCAATTTAGGTAATTCAACCTCCATCCACAGCATTCATGCGGTTATATCACATAAGCACTTAGCCGCATGGTGATCCTACTGTCATGGTAACATTCACACGCATGCGATATGCTAAAGCATAAAACTTACATTGTACTCCGTGCCAAAACAAGAAACTGGTTAGCAAACATGCATGACCTAGTTCATGTTAAGTGGCTAATGTGGCACAGGCGGAAATGCAATCTAGAGTAGGCTCGGCTAAACCTAAACATGGCATGTGAGATGCAACAACTATCACGTATTCAATTTGGAATTGAAAGTACGATGCAGTTTGTATGATGTGCCGAGCCCGGTGCATGTAAACAAAATGCATGAATGCACGCATGCATTGCATAAGGTATGCTAATATAGACGTGCCCTAATCTACCATAGCGTGTAAATAAAAGGGTTGGAAAGAAATGGGGATTGGAAGACATACACCCACTCACACACACTTATTACAAATTCGCCTCACACGGAGGGACCAAATAATAATACAGTGGTAGAATAAATAAATCAATAAATAAATTATTACAAATTCTAATTACTAGAATTAAATTAAACAAATAAATAAAAGCAATGAGGCCTCACCGCCTTGGGATGTGCGAATGATGGATGCTCGACTGACTTGCAGGAAACCCGTCTCGTGCCACTTCTTTGGTTCTGCTTTCCTTGCCTGCCTCTCCAAAAATTCCCAAAGTTTCGAATGCCTCCTAGATGATCTCAAATACCCCATTTGGAAGAATTGATCACCGCTCCTCCCATTGACCACCGAAGATGATGTTTATCGGCACAAATCTGCCGATCGGCACGATATCTTGCCGGCGTAAATTTCTGCAGAGGGCAGTTGACAATGACAAGCAATGCAGTGGTATTGGTTTTTTGGACATATTTATGCATGGCCAATGCTCCCTATCATGAAGGAGACTCAAGGAAGCATGGCTCTTGGTTCTAAGGCTATCAATTGTGCACTTTGGTGCATGATAGCCTAAGAACCAAGGTTGCATTTTCAATGTAGAAATGCATGCAAACAAACAAATGGAACCAAAACTTTATCATCCTTAAGTCAAAGGCCTTGGTGACTTGGGGAATGGAGGTGTGTTTTGCCACTTGAAGTGCAAACACCCCTCTCTTCCCACACTTGGCTTGACACCCCAAACCAAGCAATGAAATGCATGTATGCAACATGGTCCAATGATGCAATCTAACAATGCAACTATCATATTAAGTATGCAATGCAAATCATACAAGATGCAACATGCAATGTTAACATGAACAAGCCAAACAATGGGGCCAACCTTTCACAATACTTAGTTAATCAAACATGCAACAATCATAAAGCAAGCATGCTATGGATTTAACTACAATGAGGCAACCTTCAAAACCCCAAAAGCAATGGCGAAGCAAGCCTAAAGTAGTGACCAATGAGCATGCCAATGTGAACCAAATAAGGCCAAGTTTAAGACACCAAAATGGGCACACCTTGCTACCATTAACAAGACCACACGTGGTATATACCAAGCACGCCAGGACAGATTTCTACCATGCAAAATGAGCCCAAATCCCCCTCATGGCAACTCCAAAATGCAATGAACATGGAAGCACACACAATGCTCTTTTTATGGCATAAGAAACCGACAATTCCAAGCATGGATGGGATGATATATGGAGACATAGAGGCATGAAATAGGGACTGAAATGACACATGAAATGAGCTCAAATCATCTAAACATCCTATCCAATGCATATGTATGGGTCATATGTTCAAGGCCTACAAGCATCAATGTAAAACAACCATGTCAAGCACCTCAAATGTGACCAAATCAGTGGCTCACAGCCTTCTAACATAACAAAATAATGCTAGCTTCTTCATGAAACTAAGCCAAAACGTGCAAGGAAACATGACCTCAAAGCATGGCATCTTCTAGGCATAAGAAAACATTTCAAAGCAAACATAAGAGACATGTTAAGGACTATGAAACCAACCTAAAACAGAGGCATATCATGTCGAATGAACCACAAATATGCTCTGAAATGAGGCTCAAAACAACTATACAAATATGCTATTCTTTGGGCCTAAAACAAAGGCAAACAAAGAACCAAGGGAGAGGGTGTCCTCCCTACATGTGACTTAAAATCTTCTTCCTCACCACTGAAAACCACCGGTTTCAGAGGTGAAGGCCAAGAACACCAAGCAAAGGAGGTCTCAAACAAAGGCACTATAAGTGACCAAATGAAGCCTAATGGGATGAGGCTTTACTCAAACCATAAAATGACCTTAATGAAGGTTCAAGAACAAGTAAAAACCAGAGTTTTTTATGTTAAACACAAAGTCAAAAACACAAAGTAAAGAGGGTAGAAAATGGTTGCAAGAATGGGGAAACTAAAGTGAAAAGCTCACCCTTGAAAATCCAATGAAGAACAGGTGGTCCAGCCCTCCTCAAATGATCAAAACCAGTCCAAGATCACTCAAAACAAGCCTCCAAGTCTCCCAATCTCGGAGCTAGGTGTAATAGTGTGTGTAATGGTGCAAAAGTGAGGTAAAACACACTATTTGGACCCAAGAACACACACACAAGAGGAGAGAGAGGGAGATATAGATATATGGCAGAAATATATATATATATATATGAGCTCTGGTTTTTTGTCTCAAAAAAATCTAACCCTAAGTCAAGAGGAGAAGCTCCTCTCTTATAGGCAAAGAATGCTTACAAGCTAAGCAAACCAAAGCCTCATCCCTCCATACACGTGTATGGAGGGGAGCAACCAGCTTTACAGCTGTGAGAAAATATCTCATAAAGCAAGCCGCTTTTGCTCGAAGAAGAGTGCCAAATGGCAAAATTTAGTGCCGGTCAGCACAAAATAGTGCCGGTCGGCACAAAAAAGTGCCGGTGGCAACTATAGCCAGCCGGTGGCCTCTAGCCCCAGCCGGTGGTGTGTAGGGATGCCTCATAAGGCACTCCCTCCCTTTTCATGGCAAAACACAAGTGTTTGGTGCAAAACCAAACACAAACGGTCGAGTTCGGAGGTCCTGAGGCAGGGCGCGCGCAGCCGAGAACTCCGGGAACTCCAAATGAACACAAACATGGATAACCACCGAGCGTTCCAACGGCGACGTCCAAGTCTTGAGGACGGTCAAAAATGGGGTGTCTACAGGATGCTATTATTATAAGCGAACTCCACTAAGGACAAGTGCCTCTCCCACGACCCCTTGAAATCAAGCACATAACCTCGAAGCATATCCTCAAGGATCTGAATGGTATGCTCGGACTGCCCGTCGGTCTGAGGATGGTATGCAGTACTAAAAGTCAATCTAGTACCCAAGACACTTTACAAGCTCTACCACAACTGAGCTGTGAAACGCGGATCTCTATCCGAAACAATCGTTACAGGGACCCCGTGCAACCTCACTATGTCCCTGATATACAAGTTGGCAAGATAGTCTACTGAATCACTCACACGCATAGGTATGAAGTACGCAGACTTGGTTAACCAGTCAACTACCACCCAAATAGCATCACTACCCCGTTAAGTCCTCAGAAGGCCCACAACAAAATCTATCGTAACATGCTCCCATTTCCACTCGGCTATAGGCTAGGGTTGCAACAAACCTGCTGTCCACTAATGCTCAGCCTTCACTTGCTGACAAGTAAGGCACTTCGATACAAACACGACTACATCCTTCTTCATACCTTTCCACCAAAACTGGCGACTTAAATCATGATACATTTATGTGCCTCTCGGATGCACCGCAAGGCGTGAATGGTGAAACTCTTGGAGTGCTTCCTCTCAATAAGACCTTGGTACATACAAACGATCACGGTATCTCACACTCTGATCAGGATACAGAATTAACCTCTTTCCACTTTCCCATTAGAAATCTTCTCCCTAAGGGTTTTTACTTCCAGGTCACCTTTCTGCGCCTCTAACACTCGGTTCACAAGTGTAGGTTGGGCAACTACTATAAACAAGGTCGCAGATTCAACGGACTCGCTAAGATGGAAGTCAAACTCCCCAAGAGTACCCAACATCTCCCATTCTTGGATGGTGATACAAGCTACACTACTAATTGATTTTCTAATCAAGGCATCGACCACAACATTGGCCTTCCCCGAATGATAATGTAACTCAAAATCATAGTCCTCTATGAACTCCATCCACTCCATCTGCCTCAAATTCAAGTCTTTCTGTGTAAACAGATATTTCAGACTTTTGTGATTAGAAAACACCTTGAATTTCTCACCATACAAATAATACCTCCAAATCTTCAAGGCAAAAATCACCGCGGCTAACTCTAAGTTGTGAGTAGGGTAGTTCCTCTCATGGGTTTTCAACTACCGCGAGCTATAGGGTTTTACCTTTCCCTCTTGCATCAAAACACAACCCAAACCCTTTCATGAGGCATCACAACAAACTGAGTAAACCAAACCCCTCTCCAGAATAATCAAAATTGGAGCAGTGGTTAGTCTATCTTTAAGTTCCTGGAATGACTTCTCACAAATCTCATCCCACACAAATTTGACTTCTTTCCTCGTCAGACTAGTTAAAGGTGAAGCTAGTCTAGAGAAATCCTTCACAAATCTTCAATAGTACTCGGCCAACCCTAGAAAACTACGGATCTCAAAGGCATTCTTAGGCTATGCCCAATCTTGCATTGCCTCTATCTTGGATGAATCTACAGTCACCCCTTCCCCGGACACTATATGACCTAGGAATTTAGGTCAACCAGAACTCACACTTCCCAAATTTAACATACAACTTGTGGTCTCTAAGCAATTCAAGCACTACTCGCAAGTGTTTCGTGTTCCTTCTCAGAAGGCGAGTAAATCAAAATGTCGTCCACAAAGACGATCACGAAACAATCTAGGAACTCACGGAAGATCCAATTCATCAAATCTATAAATACAGCTAGAGCATTGGTTAGCCCAAAAGGTATCACTAGGAACTTGTAATGTAACGCCCTCAAAATAGTACAATAAGTATAACCCAAAGCATACATAATTGGTAACATATATCAAAGTAAATAGTCATTTCATTTCATGAAATTAATGATACAAAAAAGTTTGACATAAATAAATGCCCTATCGGCTTACACATTCCCAAGCCTCGACTTGGTTACAACAAAAGAGAGACTAGCTCTTACAATTAAGCTCTTGGCTATACAAAAATATATAATCAAAACAAGAAGCTCGTGCTTCCAAAAGCCCCTCCCAACTATTGTCTTGGCGGAGGCATGCCCTCAATATCTGAAAATGTTATCCCCAAATAGGGTGAGCCATAGCCCAGTAGGAATCATCTAACACAGTATATGAAACTTAGCAAAGGTATAAGTACACTATGCATACACAACGACTGTGATAGAATATCGACACTTTATATAGTCATGAGATAACAAATTCAATTCTTAATCCATTTCCATTTAATTAATTTCATTACAATATCCAATTTCATCATTTCTTTAACAATCCAAATGAGACTACAACTCATTAGTTCTACAATTACATCATCAACGCATAAACACTTCAAACTTTCCTTTTATGGATATTTTGTCTGTGGGAAACTGTCAAATGGGACCCATGTAAATATACGCTATGCAAGCACTACAATTGCCATTTTACGGATATTTCGTCCACGGGATCGGCACTCATGTATAATTTTGGGACTTTCACCCAAGACACTTCGGCCAACTTAATTATAATGGAGTCCATCCCCTTTTTTCTCTCAAAGAATCATTCATACATACGCAATGTATTTAAACACATAATCACATGTAAAGCACATCCCCTTTCCACACCCAAATAACCATACAAATACAATGTATATAAACATAGTCATATTCAATGATGACCACAAGAGATTAGTTTCAATTTACCCAATCTGCATGCAATTTCTACAATAATCATAGCTATCCTCTACCGATAGCTCAATATAGATATTTCTAGACAGATATACAATCCCATGACAGATAATTTATCCAAAATTTCCAAAGATGTGAAGTATTACATACTCAATTTCACCATCTATTCCAACACTTGCTCAATTTCATGTTTACCCCACCAATTTCAATTATTTATACAAAATAATTATGATAGTCATTTTAGGGCCAAAATTTCTTTTTTCCAAATATCAACCCAAGCGTCAAACTCAACCATTTTGAACCAACATAATCTCATTTTCACAACCCACATTTATTTATTTCATATTCAACAACAATCCCTTTTTCCATATCATACCCAAACCCTATGTTTACTTGAAACACCCTTAAATCACATCATTGTTACTCAAGAGACCAATAACTAAGCTAAATATCATATGAATGTGTAGAAAAGATCCCTACCTCAAAGCAAGAAGATGAGCCATGCAAGAGAGAAACTCCAAGGATACTGAAACCCACTTTTATTCAGATCAAAATGTAGATCTTGAGATGCTCTAACTTTTTCTCAAAGGCACTAGGGTGAAAAGACCAACGGATCTAGATAAAATCTAAGAGAGAATGTGAGTCTTAGAGAAAGAAAGTGTAGATCTAGGTTTTTGGAAAGCTTTAGAGAGAGAGAGAGAGAGAGAGAGAGAAGTGAAAAATTGATACAAAACAGCATCTTCACAGACTGTTATACACGCAGTCTGCTCGAGTGTGGAAAGTGACGCTCAAGCGTCAGACACAAAGTTTCGTTCGAGTGCAAGAAGTGACGCTCGATTGTGGAATACACATTTCCAGAAGTTTTGTGGACGAAGGGCCCTGCTCGAGCTTGAGACTGGACGCTTGAGTGTCCAACGCATTCTCCCAGTATTTGCAGCACTGCAAAAATATTGAAAGTTGACAAATCCCGCTTGAGCGCAAGAATGGCCGCTCGAGCGGAAGAGAAAAATTTATGAAGCCTGCTCGAGCGCAAGTATGCCTGCTCGAGCGGAAAAGCCAAAATCTGGGCATCACAAGTTTGGAAAAACACACAACCAATTATTTATACAAAATAATTATGATAGTCATTTTAGGGCAAAAATTTCTTTTTTCCAAATATCAACCCAAGCGTCAAACTCAACCATTTTGAACAAACATAATCTTATTTTCACAACGCACATTTATTTATTTCATATTCAATAACAATCCCTCTTTCCATATCATACCCAAACCCTAGGTTTACTTGAAACACCCTCAAATCACATCATTGTTACTCAAGAGACAAATAACTAAGCTAAATATCATATGAAGGTATAGAAAAGATCCCTACCTCAAAGGAAGAAGATGACTCACGCAAGAGAGAAACTCCAAGGACACTGAAACCCACTTCTATTTGGATCAAAATGTAGATCTTGAGATGCTCTACCTTTTTCTCAAAGGCACTAGGGTAAAAGACCAACGGATCTAGATGAAATCTAAGAGAGAATGTGAGTTTTAGAGAGAAAAGTGTAGATCTAGGTTTTTGGGAAGCTTTAGAGAGAGAAAGAGAGAAATGAAAAAGTGATACAAAATAATATCTTCACGGACTGTTATACATACAGTTCGCTCGAGCGTGGAAAGTGACGCTCAAACGTCAAACACAAAGTTCTGCTCGAGCGCAAGAAGCGATGCTCGAGCATAGAATACACATTTCCAGAAGTTTTGTAGATGAAAGGACCCGCTCTAGTGTGAGACTGGATGTTCGAGCGTCCAATGCATTCTTCCAGTATTTGCAGAATTGTAAAAATATTGAAAGTTAACAAATCCTGCTCGAGTGCAAGAATGGTCGCTTGAGGGGAGGAGCAAAGTTTGTGAAGTCCGCTTGAGCGCAAGAATGCCCGTTCGAGCGGAAGAGCCAAAATCTAGGCATCACAGGTTTGGAAAAACACACAACCAACCTATTTCAAACACACAACCACAACTCGATAACCAAAATAAATGAGAGACAAGGGAAACAAGATATGAATCACTATTTAGAACTATACAACTCGAGTCCGGAACACAACAAGTGACGGGCCAAAAATTGGAATCATTATATGTAATGGCCATACTGCGTACGGAATACCGTCTTCGGGATGTCCTCGTCCCTTACCCTCAACTGATGGTAACCTGATCTCAGGTCTACCTTAGAAAAATAGCAAGACCCTTTCAATTAATCAAACATATCATCTATACGAGGCATTAGGTACTTGTTCTTAATAGTCACCTGGTTTAGCTTCCTGTAATCTATACAAAGTCATAAGGCTCCATCTTTCTTTTTAGCAAAGAGGGTCGGAGCTTCCCAAGGTGAAGTACTATGGTGGATAAAACCCTTATCTAACAACTCTTGGAGTTGAATCTTCAACTCACTCAACTCAACGGGTGCAAACCGATTCGATGCTATAGAAATCGGTGTTGTGCCTGGCACTAAATCAATAGAGAACTTGATCTCTCAGTGAGGTGGCAAACAAGTAAGGTCCTCAGAAAAAACATCGGGGTATTCACAAACCACCCTTGGCAACTCAACTCGGCCTTCATCACACTCACTACTTAGAAAAGTAGCAAGGAGACAGTTAAGTTCACTCCGCCCGTGTGGATCATATATCGGTGATAAGACTCTATTCACCCGATCTCCCAAGAAATAAAAGTAGTCACCACTCAAGGTACATACAGTAACCCCCTGACGGTAGCAATCTATAACAGCTCAATATGACGATAACCAGCCCATACCCAAAATAGCATCAAAGCTAGTCATATCAAGCAATACAAATGCAAATGAAAGTCGATGACCGACAACCTCTATGTCACAACCCCGACACCCTTATTTCAGAATAACCATACCACCAATAGGTGACTCTACACAAATAGAAGATGCTAATTGTGCCAACTCCAACCCCAAAACCGATGCAAATATAGACAAGATAAAAGAATGGGATGCACTCGTATCAATCAATACATTGGCAACTCAATTGCAAAATAGAAAATACTTCTCACTACAGATGGAGTCGGTACAAGATCTGGCGTGGTAACAGCATACACATGCCCTGTTGGCCTCTAATTTATCTGTTCACCCCTCGAAGCATATGCCTGCTGCACGGATTGAGCTGAAGAGGCTCTCTAGTTGGCCCTCGAGACCTATGCAGACTGTGCTAGCTAGTGACTTTGAGTCTGCCTCGAACCAGACACACCAGATGTGCCATCCAACTATGGGCAAAACCTTCTCAGGTGCCTTGCTTGCCCTGCGATAACAAGTGGGATCGCTTCTACCCTGACTCGCCTTAAGAACGAGTCCAAGATGAAGGCTTGTTCTTTCTCCTCCTCTCTACGAGCAAGCTGGAGACTTGTGGTCCAACTGACCACATTTGAAACAAATTGCATCCTCCTGACCACCTCTCCCAGAACCCGAACTTGGCACTAGAAATGTAGACCTCGATTGTACTCCCTAGGACTGCTGAGGGTTAAAACCCCTTTGCCTCTTACCGTCCTCCTGACTATCTTGACTCATTCTGGAGCCCCTCATCCTTTCCTCTTCTGCCTGCATGATGGTCTCAAGATGGGTCGCCACCTCTACAAGACGCTTATTGTGATAACCCTGTTCCGTATTATGCTAATTGGTCTTTATTATGAATGTGGTTATGTGTCTAATATGATTTTGTGTGCCATTTATGTTAATATATGTGGTTTTGAATTTCTGTCTGTTCACCGTAGGAAAATCTGTTTAACTTTCTGCTTTGGAAATTAAATTGAAGGCCTTATCAACCACAAAACCCGAAATTGATTACGCCATTGTGATTAGCGTAATTTTTAGAGCCTACGATGAAATTTAATTGAAAATTAATTAGGATCAAAATAATCAGATTCAGAATGGTTAATTAAAGCACCATTACTTAATCTTAAATGATTTGATTAAAAGAGCCTATTAATAGGCCAACTTGCACTCACACTCATTTTGTTTTGAGTTCCAAAATCTGAGTTTATACTTTAGTGAGAGAGAGAGAGAGGCCGGCTATAGAGAGAGAAAGGGGGAGAATTGTGCAATTTTGGCTCAAGGCTTGGAAATTTGAAGTTAAACTCCAAGAACTTGAGTGTTTGAAGCTTCTAGGTGAGTAATCAACCCCTAATTCATGAGTTGAACTTGTGATTTTGTGAATTCTAGTGATTTGGTAGCTCATGGCAAAGATTTAGTTGAAAATGAAGCTAGAATGTACATGCATGCATAGAATTATCATAAATAAGCAAGGATTGTATAATCTATCATGTAGTTTGTTAATCATGAAAAATTGAGTTGTAGGATCATACATGCAAGCATGATTTGGATGAATTTCATCACTTGACCCATTTGAAATGGAATTGGAGCTAAAAGATTGCATGCATGTTTGATTATTGAAGATATGGAGCTCATATGAGGTTTGAAAGCATGAACCATGATTATACAAAAATGTTGATTGATTTTGAAGAATTGAACCATGATTTGGAGCAATTGGCCTCATATTGGTTATGTACTCATGATATATAATGTATTTGCACGTTTGGGAACCAAAATTATGAGTTTGGAACCTTTGGAGGTCGAATTTGAACTTGAAGAACAATTCTAGAAAACCTAAAATTTATGATGTTTGCTCGAGTGGGGGAACCACCGCTCGAGTGGGAAAATCTGACTCCCAGAACTTTTTGCAGACATGATGTCCGCTCGAGCGGGAAAGTTCACGCTCGAGCGGGGAGCTATGTAGAATGACCTTCACCTCGAGCGTCCGAGTTCATGCTCGAGCGTAAAAATGGGGTAACCAATACTTTTGCAGACCTAATGGGTCCGCTCGAGCGGGAAAGTCCACGCTCGAGCGGGGACCCCTGTTTCTGAAATTTTGTAAATGTGTTTTGTGTTTCATTTTCCGTTCTCTTTCACTTCTAAGTACTCTTAGACATGCATTAAGCATTGTAACTGAGTTAAAAGGATAAGAATGAAGCCTAAAGAGGAATATGTGAATTAAGAACGGATTGAATTATTTGTGACCCATTGTGTTCATGGAATGTGTAGGGTCGAGCTCTAGGGCAAATCATCCAGCCGATCACTATGAGTAATATCTTATTAAAGATATCTGAAGTATGTTATTTGTCCAATTACTTACTTCTATGTAAGTCTTACAAGTTCGTTAATTCGAATGACAGTATGTATGGGCCAAAGGCCAGTTTGACATGAATGAAAGTATGAATGGGCCAAAGGCCAGTTTGACGTGAATGAAAGTATGCATAGGCCAAAGGCCAGTTTGACATGAATGAAAGTATGATTGGGCCAAAGACCAGTTTGACCTGAATGAAAGAATGATTGGGCCAAAGGCCAGTTTGACATGAATGAAAGTATGAATGAGCCAAAGGCCAGTTTGACCTGAATGAAAGAATGATTGGGCCAAAGGCCAGTTTGACATGAATGAAAGAAAGAATGGGCCAGAGGCTAGTCTGACATGAATGAAAGAATGAATGGGCCAGAGGCCAGTCTGACATGAGTGAAAGAATGAATGGGCCAAAGGCCAATTTGACATAACTGGAAGAATGATTGGGCCAAAGGCCAGTCTGACATGAATGAATTGGACCCGAGGCCATCTGATGTGTTTGGAACCGCAGTTACTTGATTTACACATATATATGTATATACTAGATAGAAATACGAATTGGGTCCAAGGCCATTTGGTGCATGTTGTTCTAAATACTGTTCGTGTATTTTCCGTATTTAATATTATGCACTGGGTTTTCGCTCACACTCATTCATGTGTCTGTAGGTGAGCTAAGGGAGGTCCAAACCCAGCCTCAGTGAAGTTTGTGAGAAACAACCAAGGTTTTGAAGAGTTAGCCCATACGTCTCACGCATGAGACTTGTTTTCACCTTTTGCTAGTTTGCTATGTTTTATCATGTTGGCGAGAACTTTGGTTTATAGTTGTATATAGTTTCGATTGGGTGACTTAGACTTGGATGATCCTGTATGTACAGAACTTTATGTTATTGCAATTTTTTTTATGTGAGTTATTAACATGTACATGTATGGATTGTTATGACGTATCATGTAAGCACAGCTGTATGGACAAAAGTTTTAAATTTTGCTTCCGTTTGGCCCCTTTACTCTGATGAGTTATGTCAGGTTTGGTTTGAGGCCGTAGGTAATTTCAGGATTACTGGCCGGTTATGTCCTTAACCCATGGGGGCGAGTTCGGGTCATGACACCTATAGTCTCTAATCATGGACCCGACGACTCTAAACATAAGCCCGGTCCTCAGCCTCTTCTCGAACTCCAAATAATGGCACTCCTCAATCGCCACTTGTATATTCGGGATATAGTGAGATTGCACGAGGTCCCAGTGACGATTGTCTCAGATAGAGATCCTCGTTTTACTGCTAGGTTGTGGTAGAGTTTGCAGAGTGCCTTGAGCACTAAGTTGACCTTTAGCACGGCTTATCATCCTCAGACTGACGGGCAGTCCAAGCGTACTATTCAAATCCTTGAGGATATGCTTCGAGGTTGTGTCCTTGACTTTAGTGGGACGTGGGAGAGGCAATTGCCCTTGGTGGAGTTTACCTATAACAACAGTTTCCAGTCTAGCATCGGTATAGCACCGTTTGAGGCCTTGTATAGCCGACTATGTAGGTCTCCAGTCTGTTAGGCCGAGGTGGGTGATGCACCTTTGTTGGGTCCGGAGTTGGTGAGGGAAACGACAGAAAAGGTTGAGCTTATCCGTAGGAGGCTTGTTACAGCCCAGGGTTGTCAGAAATTTTATGCCGACCGTAGGAGGAGACCTTTGGTGTTCGAGGTGGGTGATCATGTCTTTCTGAAGATATCACCTAGGCGGGGATTGATGAGGCTTGGGAAGAGTGAGAAGTTGTCCCCTCGGTTTATTGGCCCTTTTGAGATCCTTGAGAGGATTGGCGAGGTTGCCTATCATTTAGCTTTACTGTCACAGTTATCCGAGGTACATGACGTGTTTCATGTTAGTATGCTTCGGAAGTATGAGCCGGATCCATCTCATGTGCTGGATTGGACCAATTTGGAAGTTGACAAGGATATCTCGTATGAGGAGAGACCGGTTTGGGTCTTGGATAGGTGGGATCAAGTCTTGCGAGACAAGACCATTCCCTTGGTAAAGGTTTTATGGAAACATCACGGAGTGGAAGAAGCCACTTGGGAACGTGAGGTGGATGTCCGTGAGAAGTATCCAGACTTGATTGTAGATGCTTAACTTCGTATCGAGATTTTGTAATACTATTGAACTTTAAGAGCATTATATATGTCTTAAGTTGTAAAACATTGTATATGTTTTGGTTTATGGAGATATTTTGAAACTTGCCTCGAAATGGAAGTTTATTGTAACATTGTATATGTTGAATGTATTGTAGAAATGGAATATATCATAAATATGGAATATCATATAGAAATGTGGAATAAATGTTGAAATTATTGAACTTCAAGGAAAAGCATGCTAATAATGCATATTGAGTATATATTGTGAAATGTCTCTTGAATAGAGATGGAGTGACCGGTAATGGGTCGAGTTGTTGGGTAATGAATTGTAATATTGTTGAAAAAAAGAAAAAGAAAAAACTTGTTTTGAAAACTTGTACTTAATTTCGGGGACGAAATTTTCGAAGGTGGGAAGGTTGTAGCAATCTCGGTTTCAATCATTCTTTTATGTTTTGCCACTGGACGATTTACGGGTCCAAGGGCAATGGAAGTTGAGCCGCCTGTCACCATGTTCCATGGGCAATCAAGGGTTGAGGGCAACGCCTCAAACAAAAATTCAAAATGCATTCGAAGTTACTTGACCTATGTCCGCAAAAATTCACCACTTTATAAGCATTTGGACACAAAATGTTTCCTCTCTCAGCGATGTAGGACTCAAAGAGTGGACGAAAATGTTGTGCCAAACGATGTCGTTTGGTGCGTTTATTGGAAATCCCACATCGATTACAAAATACATTTTAAGGTGGACAAACTTCTATATAAGTGCAAGTGCAAAGGGTTAGCTTATCAGCTTCTATGGTTCTTTTTTGGTTTAATGAGCCATTACGAGCCGAGCTCGAGTTATATAAATTTTAGTTGTGTCGAGCTGGATTTTGGCCATAGTTCCATTGGGATTTTGGCCATAGTTCCTTCGCCAAAGTTGTGTAATTTCTCGAGGGCTTTGTTGTGAGTGGTGGAGATCGAGTTTCATCGTTGTTGATTTTGGGGTTTCAACTCTTTTCATCTTCTCCATTTCAGCTCCGAATTTGAGGTAGGGATTCCTACTCATTCTTATGTGTTTTAACAAAAATGTTGAGTTATTTGTATAGATGGTTTGATTTGGGAACTTAAGGTTGGAGATGTGTAATGTTGAAAATAGGGGTTTTGTTCAATTGACTCATACCTGTGTGTTTTGGGTTTAAAAATGGAGATTATTGATGTTTTTGATAATATTTGAGCCTTTGGGTAAATATTGAGAAAAAATGGGAAAAATGCCATGTTTGGGTATATTTGGGTCATTACTGTAATTAATGGCAATTAATACGGAAATATGAAATTGAGCTGGAAATAATAAAATCGACTCAATATGAGGTAGAATGGTGGAGTTGGATTCATTAATCACTCACTTTAAAAATGTTGAGATTATATATATCTGTTGTAACATTTATTTTCTGTTTAGAAATAACTACTTTGAGCTATCGGTCGAGAATAGTCGTGATTGTTGTGGACAATACATGATGCTTAGGCAAACTAATACTAATCAATTGAAATGTCATTGAATATGACGGTTGTGATAATACATCGAATTTGTGTATTAAATGAACATATATATGATGATGTTTATATACATTGTGTTGTGTGGGAGGAGATATGGGATGTACTCCACGGTTTAATAGAAGATAAGGGATGGACTCTTAAACCGGATTTTGTGTGACATTGATACAGCACTACAATGTGTATCAAGTGTTGATTATGAAGTGTTGAATTGATTTGATATAGCACAAAAATGTATATCTTTATCAATTGTGAAATGTAGAAGTGTTTCTATGTTATGTTGATACAACACCAGTATATCATATATGAAGTATGGAAGTGTGTTGTTTGAGATTGATACAGCAAATATGTGTATCTATTGTAAAATACGAAATGTTTAATTTGAGTCTTTATCTAAATTGAAATGGAAGTACTGTTGATATGAGATGTAATCTCACTTAAAGGGTACGGCCAAGTTCTGAGCCAGGATTATGAATTAAGAAATGGAAATTATTATGAAACAGGGATACATTTGTCATGTAATTGAAACGGATTATGAATGGATATATGTGAATCAAACATTTATCGAATGCTCACGTTTTAGTTATTGCTCATATTATATTTAGCATATCTCTACTGAGCTGTTAGCTTACCTTATACGGAAATATCATTTTCAGGTGCAGGTGAGATGTTACCTCCAAGGCAATAGCATGGATGGACTCTCAGGAAGCAAGAGTTTCCTAGTTGTGCTTTATGTGTGCATGAGCGTTATTTGTAAAGCCAAGGGCTTAATGTGTAATGAGCGAGACTCTATTTGTGTAACCAAGTAATGTCTTGGAAAGATGAAAGCTTATATGGCATTTAATTGCTTGCTAAACAGTGAACTTTGATATATGAATTTATGTTGTTTCTTATATTTATTCCGCATATAAGTTATCTTTATTGAAATATTTCGGGGCGTGACAATTTCTCATATTGATTTTCTTAATTTTAAACAAATAATAATAATTTTTTTTATTACATTGGCTAGCTTTCATTTAATCATATAAAAATAAAATTCTTATTAGTTTATGATTTATTTTATAATCCCACATTGGGAGAAGAAGAAAAAAATGAGTTGTTTCAATTATATAAAGTAAATCTTATACTCTCATTTAATATTGTAATGTTGTGCATAGTTCAATTCAAGACAGTTTAAATTTTAAAATAAAAACTCTAATTAGTTTATGATATGATTTATTTTATAATCTCATATCGGGAGAAGAAAGAAAAAGTGAGTTGTTTTACTTATATAAAATGAATCTTATTGTAACGCCCAAAAAAAAAAAAAAACACAACTAACATACATCAACCACCACCCTTTAAGATAATTATAGCGATTCCGGTTCGTAACCCATCTCTTGTTATATCCCGGACTCGGGTTGTATGGGTTTGAAAGGTTATTCATATCTTGTTTCTCTTGTCTCCCATCTATTTTTGGTTATTGGGTTGTGATTGTGCATTTGAAACAAGTTGGTTGCTACCTTTTCGAAACTTGTGTTGCCCAAATTTTGGCCTCTTCGCTCGAGCGGGAATTCTCACGCTTGAGCGGGCTTCACATATTTTGCTCCTCCACTTGAGCGGCAATTCTCACGTTTGAGCAAGAATCTACAACTCTCAGTAGTTTTGCAGATCTGTAGATGTTGGGAGAATGCATTCGACACTCGAGCGTCCAGTTTGACGCTCGAGGGTCCAGTTTCACGCTCGAGCGGGGCTTTCCATGCTCGAGCAGACTGCGTCAATATCAGTCCAAGAAGATGAAGTTTTGAGTCATTTTTTCATATTTCTCTCTTTCTCTAAAACTCTCCAAGAAGCTTGTTCTTGAGCCTCTCTCTCTCTCGAATCCACATTCTCTCTTGGATTTCATCTAGATCCATCATTCTTTTCACCCTAGTGCCTTTGAGAAAAAGGTAGAGCTCGTCAAGATCTACATTTTGATTCGAATAGAAGTGGGTTTCGGTATTTTTGGAGCTTCTCTCTCGTTGGGTTCATCTTTTTCTCTTGAGGTAGGGATTCTTTCTACACTTTCATATGATATTTAACTTAGATATTGTCTCTTGTGTAACAATGGAGTGATTTGGGGATGTTTAAAACAAACCTAGGGTTTTGGCATAAAATATAAAGAGGGGTTTTGGGTGTAGGTGAAAGTAATGTATGTGGGGCTTGAAAATGATGTTGCACCATATCTATTTTGATGAATTTGGCACTTGGCCTATATTTGGGAAAAAGGGGTAAATTGCCCTAATTAGGTAAAACTATTATTTTTGTACAAAAATTGGAATTGGCAATAGAAATGTGAAATTGAGAGGGAGTCAACATAAATGTTGAAATTGGTTATGTATTAATTTACTCTTGTGGAAGTTTTGAATAAACTATCTGTTGAGATTGAATATCTGTTTAGAGATAATTATATTGGGCTATCGGTGGAGGATAGTTTTGGATTGTTGTAGAAATTGCATATGGATTAGGTAAATTGAAACAAATCTTCTAATGGTTGCCATTGAATATGATCGTGGTTATATACATTGTATATGTATGTTTGTTGGAAGTGGAAAGGGGATGTGCTTCATGTTTGATTATCCTTTTAAATACATTGCATATGTATGTGTGCTTGTTTGGGAAGAGAAAGGGATTGGACTCCACTATAATTAAGTTGGCCGAAGTGTCCTGGGTGAAAGTCCTGAAATTATACATGGATGTCTAGCTCGCAGACGAAATATCCGTAAAATGGCGATTGTAGTGCTTGTATAGCCTACGTTTACATGGGTCCCGTTTGACGGCTGCTCGTGAATGAAATATCCATGAAATGGAAATTTGAAGTGTTTTATGCATATGTGTGGTATGATTTGAAGTTCATTGAGTTGTAGTCTCAGTTTAACGGTTGAGGAATAATGAAATTGAACCATGACCTGAATAAAAATTAGAAATGAATGGATTAAGGTTTTAAATTGATATTTGATGAGTATTTGTATAATCATGAAAGGTTTGACTCAAACATTCTTTATGCACTTGTACTTGTATCTTTGCTGATTTTCATATATCGTGCTAGATAATTTCTACTAGGCTGTGGCACACCCTATTTGGGAATAACATTTTCCGGGAATGAAGGCACGCTTCCTCCAAGACAATAGCATTAGATGGACCATTGAGAAGCAAGAGCTTCATATTTTGTTGATTTTGTATAGCCTAGCGCTAAATTTGTATTGAGCGAAGCTCATTTTGTTGTAACCAAGTTAAATACTTGGAAAGGTGTAAGCCAATAGGGCATTTAATTTTGTCAAACTCTCTTGTATCCTTAACTTCAGAAAATGAAATGAATATTCACCCCAATTTATGCTATCATTTAACATATGTTTATGGATGTATTTATGCTTGTATTTTGGGGGAGTTACAACTTGGTATCAGAGCATACCGAGTTTGAATACTTTAGGTACGTGGGAAGTAGTTAACACTACAATGGGTTTGTCTCGCATGTTAGAGACTTAAGTTTAGACAGTATGTGCTTATATGACAATATTTTTATGTGATTATTTGGGTATGGGATTGAATTTCTTGAATGTTGATTGGGTCTATGGGTTTCTACGAATCCCGTTAGAAAGACACTTGATCACTGCTATTTTTGATTAGAACTCTAGCAACGTTACGGGACGGTCATCATTCGAAGGTGAAATTTGTATATGTCTACATGATTATGCGCTTACGTGGAGTGAACTACAATTGTCCAATGTATTAGGACGCGAGTGAGTTAACTTTGGCACATTTGTGAATATGCTAATTTCTTGTGTTACCTTCATTAGGATGTCAGGACGTGGTCGTGGTAGCAAGCATGGTAGGCCTAGGAGGCACAAAGTGCCAATATCGGATGATATTCCAGTGCAGGAGGAGGGAATTGGTCAGGCCAACGTGGCCGAGCTAGTAGGTCAGCAAGCTATGGGCGTCTTAGCCCGTAAAATGGCCGAAGCACTGAGGGAATCCATGACATTCTCAGGGCTGACAATCAAGTCCAAGCCCAAGCGGTTGGCGGGGCCTTTTTTGAAGAATTTTTTCGATCTAATCCGGATGAGTTTTTGGGTGACCTAAAGGTGCCACTGAAGGCAGACGAGTGGTTGGAATAGATGGTGAAGACGTTTAAGATGCTTGGCATCGAAGACGAGGGTTTGAGAGTGACCTTGGCATCCTTTCAGTTGAAGGGAGACGCGGGTCAATGGTGGAAATATGCGCAGGGACGCATTGAAGGGACTTGGGAGGCTTTCGTCGATACTTTCCAGGACAAGTACTTGCCTGCCACTGTTAGGGAGAAGTTGAGGGATCAGTTTTCTTGCCTCAAGTAGTTGAATACACCAGTAGCCGAGTTTGAGCTTTCACAAGCCTTTCTAGGTTTGCACCTGAGTTGGTGGCGACTGAGGAGCGCCGTTGTCTGGAGTTCGAGAAGAGGTTGAGGACCTGGGTCCATGATTAGAGACTATGGGCGCCTTGTGGAGGCGGCGGCCCATATTGAGACCATCATGCAGGCTAAGGAGGAGAGGATGAGGGGCTTTAGGAGGAGTTAGGATAGTCAAGGGGATGGTAAGAGGCAGAGGGGTTCTAACCCTCAACAGTCCCAGGGAGTTCAGCCGAGGTCTACCTTTCCAGTGCCTAGCTCGGGTTCTGGGAGAGGTGGTCAGGGAGATGTGACTTGCTTCAAGTGTGGCCAGTTGGGTCACAAGTCTCTAGCTTGTCCACAAAGGGGAGGGGGGGTAGCAAATAGCTTTATCTTCTGCTCATTCCCAAAGCCAAAGTCAAGGTAGAGGTCAGTCGCTCACTTGTTATCAGTGTGGCCAGGCGGAGCACTTGAAGAGATCTTGCCCATAGTTGGGTGGCACGTCTGGTGTGTCTGGTTCGAGACAAACACAGAGTCACCAGCCAGCACAAGCCTCGAGGGCCAATCAGGGAGCTTATTCGGCTCAGTCAATGCAGCAGGCCTATGCTCCAAGGGGTGAGCAGGTAGATTAGAGGCCAACGGGGCTTGTGTATACTATTACCATGCCAGGACTTGTACCAGCTTCATCTGTTGTTAGAGGCACCTTCTTGTTTTGTAATTCAGTTGCTAGTGTATTGATTGATACAAGTGCATCCCATTCTTTTATCTTATCTACATTTGTATCAGTTTTGGGGTTGAAGTTGGCACAGTTAGCATCTCCTATTTGTGTAGAGTCCCCTATTGGTGGTGAGGTCATCTTGAAACAGGGGTGTTGGGGTTGTGATATAGAGGTCGCTTCCATTTGCATTTGTTTTGCTCGATATGACTAGTTTTGATGTTATTCTGGGTATGGACTGGTTATCGTCATATCGGGCCGTTATAGATTGTTATCGTCACAGGGTTATTGTATGTACCTCGAGTGGCGATTGCTTTTATTTCTTGGGAGACCAGGTGGATAGGCTTTTATCACCGGTGTAAGATCCACGTGGGTAGAGTGAACTTAGTTGTCTTCTTGCTAATGTTCAGAATAGCGAGTGTGATGAAATTCAAGTTGAGCTGCCAAGAGTGGTTTGTGAGTATTCGGATGTCTTTCCCGAGGATTTTACTACTTTACCACCTCACCAAGAGATCGAGTTCTCTATTGATTTAGTGCCTGGCATGGCACCGATTTCTATGGCACCATATCGGTTTACACCTGCTGAGTTGAGTGAGTTAAAAGTTCAGCTCCAAGAACTGTTAGACAAGGGTTTCATACGCCCTAGTACTTTACCTTGGGGAGCACCGGCTCTCTTTGCTAAGAAGAAAGATGGAGCCTTACGACTTTGTATTGACTACAAAAAGTTGAACCGGGTTACTGTCAAAAATAAATATCCAATGCCTAGCATAGATGACCTGTTTGATCAGTTAAAAGGGTCTTGTTGTTTCTCTAAGATAGACATGAGGTTAGGTTACCATCGGTTAAGAGTGAAAGGAGGATATCCCAAAGACGACATTAAAATGCAGCGTTATGGCCATTATGAGTTTCTTGTGATGCCTTTTGGGCTAACCAATGCTCCAGCGGTGTTTATGGATTTGATGAACTGAATCTTTAGTGAGTTCCTAGATCGATTTGTGGTTGTCATTGTGGACGACATTCTGATTTACTTACGCTCTGGGGAGGAGTACAAGGAACACTTACGAGTGGTGCTTGAGTTACTCTGCGCCCATAAGCTGTATGCTAAGTTTGGGAAGTGCGAGTTTTGGCTAGAACAGGTTAAGTTCTTAGGTCACGTGGTATCTGGGGAAGGGGTGACTGTAGACTCATCCAAGATAGAGGCAATGCAAGATTGGGCACAACCTAAGAATACTTTTGAGATTCGTAGTTTTCTAGGGTTGGCCAGGTATTACCGGAGATTTATGAAGGATTTCTCTAGACTAGCTTCACCGTTAACTAGATTGACGAGGAAAGGAGTTAAATTTGTATGGAATGAGACTTGTGAAAAGTCATTTCAAGAGCGTAAGATTAGACTCACCACTGCTCCAGTTTTAATTATCCCAGAGAGGGGTTTAGGCTATTCAGTTTATTGTGATGCTTCACGAGAAGGTCTAGGTTGTGTATTAATGCAAGAGGGAAAAGTAGTGGCCTATGGCTCATGTTAGTTAAAAACACACGAGAGGGACTATCCCACTCACGACTTAGAATTAGTAGCAGTGATCTTTGCTTTAAAGATTTGGAGACACTGTTTGTATGGTGAGAAATTCGAGGTATTTTCTGATCACAAGAGTCTGAAGTATCTGTTTACATAGAAAGACTTGAATTTGAGGCAGAGGAGGTGGATGGAGTTCATAGAGGACTATAACTTCGAGTTACATTATCATCCGAGGAAGGCCAATGTTGTGGCTGATGCTTTGAGTAGGAGGTCCATCAGTAGTGTGGCTTGTATTGCCATCGGGAGTGGAAAATGTTGGGTACTCTTAGGAAGTTTGACTTGTACCTTGGAGAGTCCGTTGAATCTGCGACCTTGTTTTCTATGGTTGTACAACCTACTCTGGTGAACGAAGTGTTAGAAGCACAGAGGGGTGATCTTGAGGTAGAGATCCTTAGGGAGAAGATCTCTAGGGGGAAAGTAGAACGGGGCTTGAGTGTGTATCCTGACTCTAGTGTTAGATACCGAGATCGTTTATTTGTACGAGTCTTGAGAGGAAGTACTTTGAGAATTTCACCATTCACGCCTTATGATGCATTCGGGAGGCACAAAGATGTATCATGATCTGAGTCGCGAGTTTTGGTGGAGGGGTATGAAGAAAGATGTAGCGTGTTAAATGTCGAAGTGTCTTACTTGTCGACAAGTGAAGGCCGAGCATCGAGGCGATGGGTTTGTTACAACCCTTGCCTCTGAAGTGGAAATGGAAACATGTCACGATGGATTTTGTTGTCGCCTTCAAGGACTCAGCGGCCGATGATACCATTTGGGTGGTAGTTGACCAGTTAACCAAGTCCGCGTACTTTATACCTATGCGCGTGAGTGATTCGGTAGACCATCTAGCCGACTCATATATCAGGGACATAGTGAGATTGCACGGAATCCCTGTGACAATTGTTTCGAATAGAGATCCGCATTTCATAGCCCGATTGTGGCAGAGTTTGCAAAGTGCCTTGGGCACTAGGTTGACCTTTAGCACTGTGTATCATCCTCAGACTGACGGGCAGTCTGAGCGTACCATTAAGATCCTTGAGGATATGTTTCAAGGCTGTGTCCTTGATTTTAAGGGGTCGTGGAAGTGGCACCTGCCCTTGGTGAAGTTTTCCTATAACAACAGTTTCCAATCGAGCATTGGCATGGCACCGTTTGAGACCTTGTATGGAAGACCGTGTAAATCTCCGGTGTGTTGGGCCGAGATGGGTAATGCACCTGTTGGGCCCAGAGCTAGTTCGGGAAACGACAGAGAAGGTGGTACTTATTCGTAAGAGGTTAGTTATAGCCCAAAGTCGCCAAAAGAGCTACGCAGACCGTAGGAGGAGACCCTTTGTAGACACCCCATTTTTGACCATCCTCAAGACTTGGACGTCATCGTTTGAACACCCGATGATTGTGCTCGCTCGTGTTCATTTTGAGTCTCTGAAGGTCTCAGCTGAGCGCCTTGCCTTGGAGCCTCTAATTTTTTCTGTTTTGTGCTTGGTTGTGGACCAAGAGCTTGTTGCTTTGAATTTGGAGGAGAGGGTGGCTTGTCGGCCATCCCCAGTGTCCCTCAGCCATGGCTTGTGCCTGCCGGCCATCAATGGTGGCTGATCAGCCACATTGATGGCCGGTCGGCCACTAATGATGGCCAACGGCCATTTTTCTCCTTTTTCAGATATTTTATGTGCCAACTGTTGATCACTGAGTGTATCCTCCATATATGGAGGGATGAAAGCAAGCTTTTGGCTTGCATTTCTATATAATGGGAGGTCTCTCCCCCATTTTTAGGGTTACAAAATATTGGTGAGCAAAATTTCTGCCTCTCTCTCTAGAATCCTCTCTCTCTTCTTATTTTGTGCTTGAAGTGAGTTTTCTCTACACATTTGCACTAAGACCCTTGACCAAACACCTTTACCTTGGAACTGAGGTTCTTGGAGGCCTTGTTTGAGTTTCTAAAAGTGGTTTTAGCTCAGAATCTTTGCTGTTTTGTTGTTGTGCTTCAAGGGTAAGGACTTGTCCCTTTTAAACTTTGCTTTAGTTACTTGTTTGACCACCTTTGCATGCTACTTTGAGGCTAGTTTTAACCTCTAAAAAACTCTATTTTTAAGGCTTCAAAATGATTTTTTAAGTCTTGTTTAGTTAGGGGGTGGTTTGCTCCCTTTGCTCTTTGGCTTGTAAAGTCTTTCGAGCCATCTTTCAAAGCTTTTGAAACCCCCTTTTCTTGCCCTTTTAACCACTGAATTCTAGGGGAATTTCAGTGGTAAAAAGTTGGTTTTAAGGTCCAAAATAAGAGGGGGTGGCCTCCCATCCTTGTGTCTTGTTTGCATGTGTAGATGGCTTAGCATGTGAGCATGTTTTTCTACCTTTTTTGTGGCTCTATCTCATTTTTTTTTTGCTACTGATTTAGCATGTTTTAGCTCTGTTTTGAGCCTTCTTGGTCATATGAGTCTTGCCTTGTATGGTTGTAGTGTAATAGGCCTTTACTAGCTTTGTATTTTAAGGCCTCTAACATGCTTTACTTGAGATGATTGCATGATATAGCATCATTTAGCATGTGATTTCAGTGCATATATCTTTGCTACACTCTCACATATTCCATTCTTTCATTGATTTTGAGAGTTGTGCTTTGAGTCTTGTTTGTGAGCCAATACATGAGCATGTTTTTATTGCTTTTTGTACTTCTATTTCAGTATGATTTAGCCACTGATTTGGTATGTTTAAGCTTATTCCAGAGCTTGTTTGATCATTTAAGCTTGATATTGCATGCCTTTAGTGTAGTGCTCTTCACTAGCTTTAATGCTTTTGGCTCTTAACATGTTGTGCATGCGTTGCTTGCATGTTGTAGCACTATTTTTCATGCCATTTCAGCACTGAAAAATATGCAACCTCCCTCATTTCTTCATTTTTCTATTTGCTTTGAGGGTTGGTTAACCTTATGATTGTGTTTAAGCTTAAGATAGAGCTTGTGATCAATGGCTTTAACTCTCTTTTGAGGGTTTCTACTAGTCAAAGGCATGATCTTTCTCATGTCTTAAAGCATCCTTTGGCTGAGCCCTCTCTCATTAGAGGACAATCACCTTGGACAAATTGACAAAAGAATGGCTTGGTAATGCTAAAATGTGTAAATAAAATGAGCAAAGTAAAACATGAACAAGATAAGCATTTGTGTTGCATTTCATGTGTTTGGATCGGATGTTAATCCAAACACAAGAAATGTGGGACGTTTCATACTCAAAGTGATGAAACGTGTCATGTTTCTTGGTCGCCGTCACCCTTGATCATGCATGATAAGGTGGTGGCCATTTGAGTCTTATGTGTGCATTCATTAAGCTTGTACAAGCTTGGTTCTTTGACCATCATGCATGAAAATGCTTGATTGGTGACTTAAGAGCCAAGTGCCACACTCCTTTGAGCTTGAGAAATGATGAGGAGGGGGGCAGTACACACATTTCCTTGCAAATAAATTACTTTGCCTCTGTTGCTCTCTGTTGCAGCAAAAATAGAATTTTGGAAAAAGGGATGGCCGACCAGCCACTTGGGGTAGCCGACCGGCCATTAAACTAGCCGACCGGCCAGTGTTTGTGGCCAACAGCCACCTTTTGTGGCCGACCGGCCACCAGTCCATTTTTGTGCAAAATGTTCCTGTTTTGGAGCTGTGGCAGTTTGGAAGTTGGTTCGATATTCAAAAAATAGAAAAGGTGCAAATAGAGACAGCTTGTGGCAAGGCGATGGATTTTTGGGAGAAAGCAATCGAGCATGCACGCTTTCCTCGCCTGCGGGGCCACTTTATCGCTTCATTAGCTAGTTGTAACTAATTAATACATATGTTGTAATTAATTAGTTTAATATGTTTTGTAATATTTTAATTAGCTTAGCATAGCTAGTTAATTTGTGTTGTAATAATTAATTAGCTAGAATAGTTAATTAACTGGTTTGTAATAATTAGCTTAGCTTAGTGTAGCTTAGCTTATTTATTCGGACCCTCCTTCGAGAGGGCACAATGTTGTAATAAGGGTGCGTGTGTGTGTGCATGTCTTCCAACCCCACTTCTTTCTCCCTTTTACTTAACCACTTTCGATGGTTAGATTAGGGCACGTTTTGATTAGCATACCTTATGCTTGCATGTTTGCATCATTCATTTGTCTTGCATGCACCAAGGCTCAGCGCATCATTCAAACTGCATCGTATTTCAATACTTCTTTGAATACATGTATCAAATTGTTGCATTCATATGCCATCTTAGATAGCCGAGCCTATTAATTGCATATTGCATGTGTTGCATTAGGCATTTTGTATAGTTAGGATCATGCATTTTTCTAACTAGCTTTTGTTTTGGCTCGGAGTACACTGTAAGTGTTACGCTTTAACATACTTGCATGAGTGTGAGTGTTGCCATAATAGCATGCTTGCCATGAGGCTATTTACTTAAGTGCTTAACTGCATGAATGCCTGTGGGTGAAGGCTTTGTTGCCTGAATTGGAACAATTCGATGATTGTGAGTTTTAAGCCCACTTTACGAATTGGCAAAATCATGTTTTAAGCCCACTTGAGGGTGGCAAATCCGTGCTTTAGCCCACTTGCGAGTGGCACTTTCAAACCATTTTCGAAAACAAACATAAGTTGTAATGTTCCAATTTTCGCGACTTAGTTTGTACTTGCTTGTGTGCGTCACATAGTAAAGTTAGCTAATAATTGATTTAAGAACACATGAAGTTTATAAAACAACATATCATGATTAGTAGAGGTCGATCTTTTGATCGGGCGAGCGGGGGTGCTCATTTCAGGACCTTCCTGTCTCGTACCCAAGTTCCTAAGCCGAGGCAACTTTGGTGATGACGGACACGTGGCCTTTGGCACGAGTTAGGGTTTCCTAAATTTTTCAAAATAAAATATTTAGGTGTCGACTCTGTAATCTGGCAAAGTAGTCTAGTTTTGGCATTATTTGATTTAAAATTTGATTTTTCAAAATGATTTGCCAGATTGGACTCTTTGGTGTTTATCAGTCTCACATTGCACTTTGTGAGATTAGATTTAGAACCGTGACAGGAGTCTGAACTATAAGAGACCAATTCGCGTCTCTTCGAAAAGGGGGGCACGCAAAGAAAGTCGGGTCTACACTCTTGTCTTTTGAGGTGGGAGATCATGTGTTCTTGAAAATATTACCAAGGCAGGGTTTGATAAGATTTGGGAAGAGCGGGAAGTTATCCCCTCGGTTCATTGGGCATTTTGAGATCCTTAAGCAGGTCGGAGAGGTTGCTTATCGATTGGTGTTGCCGCCATAACTTTCTAGAGTACATGACATGTTTCATATTAGTATGCTTTGGAAGTATAAGCCGGATCCATCGCATGTGTTGGTTGGACCGATTTAGAGGTAGATGAGGATGCCTTGTATGAGGAGAGACCGGTGAGAGTCTTGGATAGACGGGACCAAGTCTTACGAGGCAAGACAATCCCTTTAGTTGAAGTTTTGTGGAAACATCATGAAGTTGAGGAAGCGCCTTGGGAACGTGAATTGGAAGTCTGAGAGAGATATCCGAACTTGTTTGTTGATGTTTAATTTTGTATTAAGATTTCAATCATGACAATGAGAATTGTAAGCATTGTATATGTTTTAGATTATGAGAACATCGTATATGTTATGGGCATTTTGGGAATGTGGATTCTATTTAGACATTGCATATGTTTTGAAAATGTGAAATATTGAATGTTGTATCACTTTTGAAGGCATTGTATATGGTAGATAAATTTTGAAAATTTGGATTTTTAGTTTAACATTGCAAGTGTTTGGAAAATTGTAAAATGTGTTTTCAATGTGAAAATTATGTATCGAGTTGATAAGTATGAATGACCAGAGAATGGATCATAATGATGAACTTGTGAAAATAACATTGTTGTGAATGGTCTAATTATGTTTTGAGCTTGAATTGAAATTTCAGGGATGAAATTCTTTAAGGGGGGGAGGTTATAGTGATTCCGGTTCGTAACCCATCTCTTATTGTATCCCGGGCTCGGGTTGTATGGGTTTGAAAGGTTATTCATATCTTATTTCCTTTATCTACCCTCTATTTTTGGTTATCGGGTTGTAATTGTGCGTTTGAAATAGGTTGGTTGCTTCATTTTCAAAACCTGTGTTGTCCAGATTTTGGCCTTCTCGCTCGAGCATGAATTCTTACGCTCAAGCGGGCGTCACATATTTTGCTCCTCTGCTTGAGCGGCAATTCTCACGCTTGAGTGGGAATCTACAACTCTCAACATTTTTGCAGATCTGCAGATGCTGGGAGAATGCATTCGAGGCTCGAGCGTCCAGTTTCACGCTCGAGCGGGGCTTTCCATGCTCGAGCGGACTGCGTAAATATCAGTCCAAGAAAATGAAGTTTTGAGTCACTTTTTCATATCTCTCTCTCTCTCTCTCTCTCTCTCCAAAACTCTCCAAAAAGGTTGTTCTTGAGCCTCTCTCTCTCGAATCCACCTTCTCTCTTGGATTTCATCTAGATCCATCATTCTTTTCACCCTAGTGCCTTTGAGAAAAAGGTAGAGCTCGTCAAGATCTACTTTTTGATCCGAATAGAAGTGGGTGTCGGTATTTTTGGAGTTTCTCTCTCGTTGGGTTCATCTTTTTCTTTTGAGGTAGGGATTCTTTCTACACTTTCATATGATATTTAGCTTAGATATTGTCTCTTGTGTAACAATGTAGTGATTTGGGGATGTTTAAAACAAACCTAGGGTTTGGGCATAAAATATAAAGAGGGGTTTTGGGTGTAGGTGAAAGTAATGTATGTGGGGCTTGAAAATGATGTTGCACCATATCTATTTTGATGAATTTGGCACTTGGCTTATATTTGGGAAAAATGGGTAAATTGCCCTAATTGGGTAAAACTATTATTTTTGCACAAAAATTGGAATTGGCAATGGAAATGTGAAATTGAGAGGGAGTCAACATAAATGGTGAAATTGGTTATGTATTAATTTACTCTTGTGGAAGTTTTGAATAAACTATCTGTTGAGATTGAATATCTGTTTAGAGATAATTGTATTGGGCTATCGGTGGAGGATAGTTTTGGATTGTTGTAGAAATTGCATATGGATTAGGTAAATTGAAACAAATCTTCTAATGGTTGCCATTAAATGTGATCGTGGTTATATACATTGTATATATATGTTTGTTGGAAATGGAAAGGGGATGTGCTTCATGTTTGATTATCCTTTTAAATACACTGCATATGTATGTGTGCTTGTTTGGGAAGAGAAAGGGATTGGACTCCACTATAATTAAGTTGGCCGAAGTGTCCTGGGTGAAAGTCCCGAAATTATACATGGGTGCCTAGCTCACAGACGAAATATCCGTAAAATTGTGATTGTAGTGCTTGTATAGCTTACGTTTACATGGGTCCCATTTGATGGCTTCCCGTGGATGAAATATCCATGAAATGGAAATTTAAAGTGTTTTATGCATATGTGTGGTATGATTTGAAGTTCATTGAGTTGTAGTCTCAGTTTAACGGTTGAGGAATAATGATATTGAACCATGACCTGAATAAAAATTGGAAATGAATGGATTAAGGTTTTAAATTGATATTTGATGAGTATTTGTATAATCATGAAAGGTTTGACTCAAACATTCTTTATACACTTGTACTTGTATCTTTGCTAAGTTTCATATATTGTGCTAGATAATCTCTACTGGGCTGTGGCTTACCTATTTGGGAATAACATTTTCAAGGAATGAAGGCACGCTTCCTCCAAGACAATAGCATTGGATGGACCTTTGAGAAGCAAGAGCTTCATGTTTTGTTGATTTTGTATAGCCTAGGGCTAAATTTGTATTGAGTGAAGCTCATTTTGTTGTAACCAAGTTAAATACTTGGAAAAGTGTAAGCCAATAGGGCATTTAATTTTATCAAACTCTCTTGTATCCTTAACTTCAGAAAATGAAATGAATATTCACCCTAATTTATGCTATCATTTAACATATGTTTATGGATGTATTTATGCTTGTATTTTGGGGGTGTTACAATAATAGAAGTAATTCTCCAACATTCGAGTACATGATCAAAGGGTGTTTACAAAATAGTTCACATGTGGATATACATTCAATGACTTTGGTACATGAATCTATAGCATTTGAAACATCCAGTCAAAATAAATAAATGCCTTCAAGGGGCTACAAAGTCCAAGGCTTAAGCCCGGTTACACAAAATGGTTGCTCGAACCCATACAAGTATAGCCCTTGGCTTGCAAAAATTATAATCACAATAAAAATAGAGCCTTGTGCTCTAAACACGTATATCCACGCACTTAGTTTGGCATAATCATCACATCTTTTTCTGCACTAAAATCTCATAGGGTGAGCATCAAGCCCAGTAAAAAATTCTTAACAAAGTATATACATTTTTTACAAATCCCAAAATTTGAAATGCACATGACATGCCATGCTTTTTAAAGAAAGTCACGTTATCATCTTTTTGGAAAACCATCATGCTCAATGGAAACTTGAAAATTTAACCATTCAATAATTTTACATCAAGTTTAAGGGGCGATAAATACGACTCAGGTAATCCCTAGGTTGTTGTCTGTAGGTAGGCATAACTAACACTACCAAAACTCTACTTTACCGGTAGTTGACCGGAAGGCACGTGGTACCTCCTCCTCACGTGTTTTCGGTCTTTCACTCTGGACACTCAGGCCAACTTAATCAATGCCATCTACACCTCATATCCAGACTTACCAACGTATTTACCCTAAAACATTTTAGTAAATCTCATTTCACAACATTCCTTTCTCAATGTAAAATTTTCCAAATCTTAATTCAAAATTTGTAACAACCAAATGAATTGAAATGCTAATGCAAAAATTATCAATGCAATACAATACTCTCCCAATTTCAATTCTTTCACATAATTCTATCATGGTGATCACAATTTCCATTTCCTTTTCCAATGTAATTTCACAAGTTAACCGTATATCTATTCAAATTCATCAATAGTAAGAATAATTTCAAAATTCATGTGTTCTCAACAAATAAATCATTTCATGACTATATCTACAATTTTAACAGTAAGTTCAGAATCCATTATTTCTCGTATTCCAAGAAAATTTCCATTTTATATAACAATAAGAAATTTCCAATCATTCATTCATTTAGCACATAAAAAAAGAAATCCATAAGTTCTCAACATCCTCCAAAACCCCCCAATTTCGTAAGTTTTTCACCAAAACTAAACACTCCCTCATCTTTTGAAAGAATCTCACCAAAAACATCTTTCTTCAATTAATGTAGTTTCCAAAACTCTCAAGAGAATCATTTAAAAAGGAACAAGGGATGAACCCATTTTCAAAACCATTAACATTCTTGAGCCAAAAACCAAACTTTCAAAGCCACCAAAGAAAATTCCAAAATCAACATGAACATGCAAAAATGTATACATAACTCTAAGAAAAACCGCTACCTCAAGTTCTTAGAGAGAAAATAGGAGAAAGCCTCAAAATCGACGGCGCCGAAACCCGATCTCCACTGCACACAACGTAGCCCTGGAAAAGTTCTCTAACTTTGATGAAGGGGCTATAGGCAAAACTCTAATGGATTTAAAGAAATCAAGGTTTTGATCTAATTTGGTATAGGAAAATGCAGAGAGAAGGAAGAGAAAAGGGTTTTTAGAGAGAGAGATATATATACAAAAAGTGAGATAAACTCATCTCAAAGAGAAGAAAAGCAGATTCTTTTCGGACTCAGCGTCTCTCGCATGTGCGACACCCATTCTCGCACATGCGGGTCTCACCCTCACATATGCGGCACTTCTCCTCCGCCCTTCCCTCCGCACCTGCATATAAAGCAGAATGTGGCATGGTAACTCCTTCCTTCACCGCATGTGTGGCCTCACCTCCCGTACGTGCGGCCCAGGCCTTCGCACGTGCAGTTCAGCCTTCCAGCTAGAAAATCATCCCAGCTCAACCCGGGACATCCCAGATTCAACCCTGCACCTTCCGAAACATGAGAAACTTGGCACGGAAATAAAAAGTACATGGACTTTGAGAAAAGCTTCCAAACACGACAAACCCAAACCGTTAACAAGATTCCCTGTTTTACCCGACACCCTAACAAAGGCAAAACCAATCGTAAATCAAAGAGGAATGAGACAGTTTACATACTCGATCATCACACTTATACTCCTATTTAATATTGTAGTCTCATGCATGTTTCAATTCAAGATAGTTTAAATGTTAAAATAAAATTTGAAAGTTTTAATTAATTAATTTTTGTGTAAGTTGGTTGATCTTTTGACCTAATCGATTAGGCTGAATCATTTAAGATATGACTGATTCATTGGTTTAATCGCGATTTTACCGATTTTATCAAAATATATTAGTTAGATTTGTTTGATATGAAATAAACTAAAAATTGATATGATTAAAGATTAAACGACTGATTGTTTGATTAGAAATAAACTTTCTGCCCAAATAATTATTAACTTTTATTTTACAATCCCACATCGGATAAAGAAGAAAAAAAATCAGTTATTTCACCTATATAAAATGAACCTTATACTCATATTTAATATTGTAGTGTTATGCATACTTCAGTTCAAGACAGTTTAAATTTTAAAATTAAACTAACATTTAAAAGTTTTAATTAATTCATTTTTGTACAAGTTGATTGATCTTTTGACCTAGCCGATTAGGTTGAATCATTTTTGGTTTGACTGATTCGTTGGTTTAACCGTGATCTTAGCGGTTTTATCAAAAATATTGGTTAGATTTGTTTGATTCGAAATAAACTAATTGTTGACCTAATTAAAGTTTACATGATTCAACCAAAAGAATTGTTAAATTTTATTTTATACATTCTCAAATCGGAAAAAGAATAAAAGAGTAAGTTGTTTCAGTTATATAAAGTAAACATATGCTTCCATTTAATATTGTAGTATTGTGTATGTTTTAGTTGAAAATAATTTAAATTTTCAAGTAAAATAAAATTTAAAAGTTTAGTTAATTATTTTTTTGTGTAATTTGGTTGGTCTTTTGACCAATTTTTACGATTTTATCAATATATATATGTATATTGTTTTATTTTTAAAGGTTTATGACAAACTTTAATATAGAATAAACTAAAACTAAAAAATTTATAAAATGAAATATATTTTTATTTTGTCATAAATATATATATATATTTTTTAATTTATTCTATTTTTTTCATCTTTACCAATTATTTTTATTTTATGACATCTATTTATCGTTGTTAACTTAGAATATATAATTAATGACATAACAACCGCAATATATATATATTATAATAAAATGTTTAAAATTTAATTAATTCTAATTTATATTTCTATACTTTTTAAATAAATTTCATGTTATTATTTAATTTTAAAATTATTTTTAATTATTTATTTAGTCTGTGCGTCGCACAGGTTCATATGCTAGTTTAAATTAATGGAATGCTTTTCATATTTAGTGAACTTAAAATATATAATTAATGGCATAACAACCGCAATATATATATATATATATATATTCCAATAAAATGTTTAAAATTTATTTAATTCTAAATTATTTTTCTATACTTTTTAAATAAATTTTATGTTATTATTTAATTTTAAAATTATTTTTAATTATTTATTTAGCATGTGCATCTCCCAGGTTCACATGCTAGTTTAAATTAATGGAATGTTTTTTATATTTAGTACCCCTCAAATTTGAATTTTGAAATGAATTAGTACGCTTTCTATTTTTATTTTATATATTTGATATGTTTTCTATTTGAAAGTCATAAATCTAAAGATATTAAATTATTATTATTATTTTTTTTATTTTTGTTGCTTGAATGAGAGCTGTAGAGGATTTTTTAAATTATTTAAAATCAAAAAATTAGAAATTTTAATTTGAGATATTGGAGCTCCCATAAAACTTGTGGTTAGAAACCCAATTTTACTTATATAATAGATAGATAGATTTAATAAGAATTTATATTTGTTTTAGATTTTTTTTAATATACAAATTATTTTTTTAAATTTTTTTATAAAAATAATTTAACAATCCCTTCACTAACCATAATGTATGAGAGAAGTTGAAAATTGTGTAACAATAGGTATGAGAAAAGTTAAAAAGGCTTGTGGATTGGGAGAAATCAATAAATGTTGAGTTTTTTTTTTTTTTAAATTAAAAAATTAAAAAATTAAGATTAGGATATTGAAGCTCCCAAGAGGCTTTTGGGTTAGAAACTCTATTTTAAAAAATTAGAAATTTTAATTTGAGATATTGGAACTCCTATAAAACTTGTGGTTAGAAACCCCATTTTACTTATATAATATATAGATACATAAATAGATAGAGATAGATTTAATAAGAATTTATATTTGTTTTAGATTTTTTTTAATATATAAATTATTATTTTTTATATTTTTTTATAAAAATAATTTAACAATCCCATTACTAACCATAGTGAATGGGATAAGTTGAAAATTGTGTAACAGTAGGTATGAGAGAAGTTAAAAAGGCTTGTGGGTTGAGAGAAGTCAATAAATGCTGATTTTTTTTTTTAAATCAAAAAATTAGAAAATTAAGATTGGAATATTGGAGCTCCTACGGGTTAGAAGCTCCCACAAGGCTTGTGGGTTAGAAACCCCCTTTTCTTTATATAATATGTACTAGTGTTACACCCGTGCTATGCACGGGTTGTGTTTACAATTATTTATGTATATGTGAATTGTGATTTTTAAATTCTTCTTTTTTTTTTCTTTTTTTTTTTTTGCGCACAAAAAAAAAATATAACAAATGCAACATATCTTCAATCAATTATTTTATGTTTGTTTTTATTCAAAATTTAAAAATAATGTATGGGCAAAATTTATAACTAAATTAAGTAAAAATTTATTCTATAACGTTCCGAAAATTAGGCAGGGTATATCTATTTATACAACACACTCACTTGATAGACAAACACATATATATAGCTAACTGTTCCTTACATCCATTTCCATTTAATCCCAAATGCCAAATACATGTTGTTCACATCTTAATGCCCCAATTCCAATCCCAATCATGCATTTTACAAGAAGTATGAAATACAAGCCAAGCAAATAACAAGTGCCCTATAGGCTTACAATTTTATCCAAGAATATTCTTGGTTACACAAAATGGAGTTTCACCGTCACGTCCCAACATTTTAATTAATTGGAAACATTACCAAAACTTGTAATTTAGGTCTATTTTTTTTTTTATATATATCTATTACCCTTGAGTAATAGAAATACAATAATACATGTTCTCTCTCTCTCCTAATGGATGCAACAATAACAATAATAAATGTCAAGTTTCCACTACGGAGGTACAAATAAATAATTACAAACCACAAGATACATTTTTTATTCCTTTAATATCTATGATAAAATTTATACAAAAAGATACATGGAATCCATACTCTTCAACTAATGAATCCGAAATTCTCTTCCTGAAAAAGAATAAAACAACGAGGGGTGAGCACTAATGCCCTTTAGGAATCCCATAGTTCTACAACAATAGCTAACACAGATAGTAATGATTATGTATACAGAGTGATACCATATAGTAAGGTGACATTTTGTAAGTTTAAACTATTATACGAAAAGTATCTTTTCTTAAAATTTCACTTGAACCTTTAAGAAAACTCCCTGCCATAAATGTAGTCTTTCATCATTAGGAAGTCATAAATTTTCTTTGAAAACAAGTACACTTAAGGAAGAACATCATCTTAAATTTATTAACCCGATTCCAAATTATTCCTTATTTCGTTTCCATTTTAATATTCCATATTTCATTTCCATTCTAATATTACACATTTTATTTTCATTTCCATTTCCAATTACCATACTCCATAACATCAAAATCCAAACGATTAGAGTTCAAGCATAACACAAGAATCACAAACCCTTTTTAATTCAATTTCCCAATTACTTACAAAACAAAGCTCATAATCTTCCATTTTGTCATAAGCAATCCATTGAGTTCATTATCACTAGCCCCTAATCCAATTACCCACATGATGCCAATTTCAATCCTTAATCCATTTTCCTTCAGTTCATTTATTCTTCTCAATTCATGAGTTAATTTCATTATCTTTCAATAACCAAATTAAGACTACAACTCAGTCGTTTTCCAATCATACAAAACACACATAAACACTTCAAATTGCCATTTTACGGATATTTCGTCTGCGGGATCGGCACCCATGTATAAATTTTGGGACTTTCACCCAGGACACTCCGGCCAACTTAGTTATAATAGAGTTCATCCCCTTTCTCCTCCCAAACAAACATACATATACAATGTATTTAATCACATAATCACATAAGGACTACATCCCCTTTCTCCTCTCAAACAATCATACATATACAATGTATTAAAACACATAGTCATATTCAATGACAACCATTTCTCAGACTCATCATATTATTTATTCTTTTCAACTAGCACAATACATGTGATCCAAAATATGATTTTCAAAATGAAACAAGTGCACTTAAAACATGACACAAGAATTTTCGAAATCTCTTTCCAAAACATACAGTTTAAATCCTCAAAATCCATTGCATGCTCTATGATATACATGATTTATAAATAGTCTGGTTTGCTTAGTCAACATGCAATTTCTACAACAATCATAGCTATTCTCCATTGATAGCCCAAAACAAATATATCTAAACCGACAAATAAATTCCTTTAAAGATACACTTTTCCAAAATCTCATATGGGAGTGATAATACATATCAAGCTATACCATCATCATTAATAATCCTCTGATTTCACATTTACAATGACAATTTCAATTATTTATACAAAATAACAATTTGATCCAATTAGGGCAAAACTCCCTTCTTCTTTTTTTCCAAATATCAACCCAAACTCAATACAACCCAAAACAGCTCAACATAATCAACACAATTCAACATAATCAACACTATTCAACATGATTCAATTCAACACCACTAAATGTAATTCAACATAATTCAAGGTGAATTCTTAAATCCCTATTTCATCATTTCATCCCAAGTCTCATGCCATCCATATCATTAACAAATCTTTTTTTTCCAAATTTCATTTCATAGTATAGCATGATTTACAATATCCATAATAAAGGTTCATTCCCTAATTTTTAACATAATTTTCAAACACTTTCAAAATTCAATTAAACTTGTATATATATAATTCAACCTCTCAATTTCATGATTCCACTTTCAATTTAGGAAAAACCATTAATTATCATCATGAGTCAACTTAGGGTTTTCAAGAAAAATCAAAACTTTCAAAAAAAATTAAAACTTCTCACACCACTACTTTTTATTCCAATTTTCCCATTGATTATACACCTAAGGTTCATAATCTACAATCTTAACCCAGCAATTGAACCCCAACACTTTAAACTCTAAACCCCCAAATTTCATGATATAACACTATATGCTCAAAAATGTAAATTTTGTATTTATATAATCTAAATACTGCAAATCTATCTATTAATGCAAGTATTGAAGAAGAACTAGGACCCCTACCTCAAGATTGGAAGCTATGGGTGAAGACCCATTTTCAAACTTCAATGGAATCACAAAAAAATCGGTAAAAATCTTGATCCATGCTTGTTCTTCAACCTTCTTGAAAGATTTGGGGTGAACCTTTGGTAAAAAGTAGAGAAATCAAGAGTTTGGAAGGTTAGGTTTTCGGGTTTGGAAGATAGGAGGAGAAGAGAGGGAGAAAAAATATAATTTTTGGTCCAAAAAGTTACTTTATAATGTCTGTTAGCGTCACTCGAGCGAAGAAAGCTTGGCTCGAGCATAGAAAACAAGCTCTCAGATTCTCTGAAAAATGCACTCTTCGCTCAAGTGAAGGAAAGCTCACTCGAGCAAGCACGCTTCCAGCACAGAAACGTAAAATTTAAACAGGTATAACTCTCTCGTCTGGACTCCATTTAGGGTCATTCTTATGCCCAAATTGAAGCCTCGGAAACAAGCTTTCCAATGGTTCTAGCCTCACATTCAAATTCAAAGTATGGAAAAAGAAAAGAGCAAAGAGTGACGGTTGTTCGTAGGAAGATTATCCGAATTAAAGTTTTTGGTCCAATCTTACTTTACTATCATGCTACCACTTCAATCAATGTCCCAAAATAAAACAAGGAGACTCCAAATACACTAATAAAAATTTCAAGGGCAATCTCACTTTTTACACTCAAGCGGTACTTTCTACGCTCAAGCGGCCGGCCTGCAAACACGCGAGATATTGGGAGCAACAATTCTACGCTCGAACGCCACTTCTTGCGCTCGAGCGATCACCTGGACAAACAGTCACATTCAACTCAACACAAAAACAGCCCTAGGCTTACATTTAATAAATAGCCATAAAACAAAAATGGAGCCTTAGCTCCGAGTCCTCTCAAGTCAGTGCCTTGGCGGAGGCATATCACCGGTACCTGAAATGGTTTCTCTTATAGGGTAAGCCACAACCCAGTAAAGATATACTACACAACATATGGACCATGACTAGACTAAAGAGGAGTATGCTAATGACATGCTCATGATAAAATAGTTTATCTCTCTTTTTATAAAGCATGTAATGCTGAGATGCAACAACAGATATAAAACCATTTCCATTTTAAACCATATTTGTTACATGAATACAAGCTTTGTAAATCTCTAGATGAGTGTTTGCAAGTAGGCCCTAATGTACTACCACTATCATTTTTATCACTAAATTGGAAGGCTCGACACCTAACCGCGCGGTTCTACACTCCCTACCCAGATTTACCAAGTATTCATCTTTTCGCAAACAGATACATTTCCAAACATTTCTCAAAAACAGATACATGTCCAATGAAGTGAATGTAATGCAGTGTCCAATGCAGCAAATAAGGAATGTGGTTCAATTTACCTAAGTCTTATGCATTTCTACAACAATCATGGCTATCCTCCACTGATAGCCCAAAACAGATATTTCTAAACATATACTGAAACAATTAAATTTCAAAAATTCTGATAAATACAATGTATTCCACATCTCATCAAATATGAACAACTACACTAGTTTTCATATCACAATCACGTCCGGTAACCTCTCAAGGTCCATTTCTAACCATGTCAGTTTTATTCCAACAGATATATTAAGCAAAATAATACCGTTAATGTCCAAGAAAACATCATTTTCTTTCCAAACTCATTCTCCAAGAAGTATTCAACTATGACATCCTATTTTGATCAAAAACCCCAAAAGTTAAACATAATTCCTTTGTTTTGTTTAAAAATGCTCTTTTGGTCGCAAACCAGTAAAATTTCAAAACCAATTAAATCGAAGTCCGTTTTTGTTCAAATTTAAAACATAGCTCTTTCATAACCTTACAAACATATTTCAAGTTTACACTTTCGCAATTTGGGCATCAACTCTTTATTTTTCTCAAAATTTCTCTTTTAAGCAAATCAATGACAAAATTTTCAAAAATTCTAATTAAATTATATGCAACTCTAAGCTCCATATAATCAAGTAAAAGTGTATAAAGAAGTGTAGGAAAAATCCCTACCTCAAGCCAAGAAGCTTTTAAAATTTTTGGCAACAAAAATTAAATCTATTCGGAGCCAAACGACGCCTTTTTCGCCCTCTACGTTTTGATCCAAAGCACTAGGGGTCAAAAATGACTTACACTAGATCAAACCCATGAAAAACAAACATTGGAACCCTTTTTTTCTTTCTCCCTCATGGCAAGAACTCCAAGAGTTGAACAAAAAATCTATTTGGTTACTTTATATAGATATTTTCTTCTCTTTTTGTTTAACTAAACAAATATCTAACCATATATATATACACACATATATATATATATATATATATATTAATTAAAATACATTTCAACATCTTTAATGACAAAAGTAAATATAATATTTTCTCACCACAAAATATATTTCGTTTAACGGTACACAAAATAAATATTCACAACTCTTTTATGGTAATCAAATAATAATAATAAAATCACAACACTATTACATGGTTATTAACGGATCACAATTCAATTAATTGGATCCAAAATGAATGGAGTTTAATAATTAAAAATAAATCTCCAATTGAGATGAAAGTATAAATTCAATTTGATTCAATTCGTTACATATTCCTAACGACATTTTTTTTTTTACTTCTATATAAATATTTAAAAAAATAAATATGAAAAAGGTAGTCAATATAATATTATACATTAAGTAAAAAAATGTGATTAGCAATTATGCTTACATAAATTTATTATAGTTTTAATTTCAAATTAAAAATAATAAAAAAAAAAGTATTTTAAAAGCATTTTTGTCACGACCCCAACCTGCCCCTAGTAGGCTGGGTGCCGAGATGGCCAGTAATCCGTAATTACCAAAGGCCGGCTTACAAAATTTCACACACATCAGAGTAATCATAGGGGCTCACATATGCGGAAGCGAATAAACTAAATACAAATGGTCCTTGAGAGCTGTGCATAGATCAAATGTAAATGCATACATAATGAATCGCACCTCGGCAGATAACAAAACAAATACAAGTTACATCCTCGATCAAAAGGCTTCTCAAACGACATATACAAATACATGATTACGAGCAAAGAAGCATGATTTTCAAGAATGCGCATGAAGTAACACATATGCCGAGGTAATCACAAAACAGTACCGATGTAAGCAAGTCAAGTCGGCATAACAAAATCCCAAAACAAGCTGTACAAATACTTCTAGGCGTCATTCCCCGCTCATCACCTACATATATATAGAGAGGGGTGAGCTTGGAAACTCGATGAATGGTACTAGAAATAAAGGTTTGCATGAATAATAGCCGAGTCTCTTAAAACAAAGCATATCAAAACCATTCAAACAATAGCCGAGGTTCCCGCCAAGCGAAGAATATCAAGGCATGCGAACAAGAGATGAACCGTATTCATCTCCAAATCCTACCGCAAAAGCAATACAAAGTTTAAACAAGTAGTAGCCGAGGTTCCTTCCAAAACAAGACAAATCAAGTTGTATCGAATCAAGTGATGAACCGTATTCATCCAACAAGTCTTACAAGTCAAAACATTTGCCGAGATAGCACAAGTAGTAGCCGAGGTAATCTTCAAGACAAAACATATCAAGCTTATATGACTTAGGCCCGTAGCCCTTTTTCACCGAAGTTTGTGACTTAGGCCCGTAGCCCTTTTTCACCAAGTGGTGCTACAAAAGTTTAAAGTCCTCTAGCACAAGGGACTTGTGTTACTTAGGCCCGTGAGTCTGCTTTAACATTTATCTTAGCAAGATAGGACCGTATCCTTTTTAACAAGATGTACTGCGAAAGTTTAGAGTCCTCCAGCACAAGGGACTTTCCAAAGAAACCGAAACAAAGCTCAACTCATTACAAGGACATCATCAAGACAAAGTTCATACTTACCTTTTCCTCTAGTGCTGCTAAAGTTTAGAGTCCTCCAGCACAGGGGACTTTCAAGAATACCATCAAAACAAGCCCATATACAAAACATCAAAATAGGCTAATCATTCATGCTTAGCAATTACTTTTACCAAAGCGAAACAAGCAAGATTTATCAAAAGCTTTATAACATAGCTTTATTAAAAGCACCACTCACCTCGGTCTTCAGGTGTAGGCTCAAGCAAAGATCAAAGTCCTACAATCACATAGCAAACCATACTCTCAAAACGAGCTTCACATACATGCAAGGAATCAAAACATTATTTCCCATCACAGGAAGTGCACTGGTACCATCCAGGTCTAGCCGAGGTCCTACACCTCCCGCCGAGGTGTGGACTCGAAAGCCAAAACAAGGCAAAGTTAGGAAACCCGAGTTTCCTTTCAAAGGGCACGAAGAACAAGATCATGCATCTTTGAAATCCAACTCACATATACGAAATCTGGGGTTTTCAAGCTAAGAGTTCAAAACGTGGACTAGGGTACTCATTCGAGAAAATTATGCAAGAACAAACACAAAACATGATTCTTGTTCCAAACTTTCGGATCAAAACAAGGTTCTCCTTTAAGAACACAAGAACAACATTTTTCTCTTTCAAAACCAAGTTCAAATCAATGCATGACATGCAAAACAGATCCAATCATGCAATGCATCTAGATGATCAATAGGAACAATCGATGTAGAACAAGAATCTAACCTCAAAACTGAAATCCAACGGTTCGATCTTCCACGATCAAGCTCGGAGCTCAACTCTCACACTAAAATTCTAACTCTAAGTTCTAGAGCTTCACACTCTAAACAAGACAAAGATTGAGACCAAATCATAATCAAAAGTTACACAATGATGCATTATAGGCTGTCGGCTGTCATAGCCTTGACTCGGACACGTGGCATCACCGGATTGGTGCATTAGAAAGGTGATCGCTAGACAAGACAAGTCTCGACAAAGCGTACACAACACGCTTATGCAAAACACGTCGGGCGAGAATGACCTCGCCAAAGACAAGACTTCGCAACAGTCAACAAAGGCAACGGCTAGGAGGGCGACACTTGACTAAGCCGTGCCACACCTTGGCACAGGTGTACCACATCTCGGCCTAGGCCATACCTGCCCAAGGACAAAGATCACAAGCACAAAACATCTCGGCAAACATGCCGAGGTGAAGATAGAGGTCGGCTAAGGTTCCAAAACCGTTCAAAACGCAAAGGCTCAAAGACGAACTATGCCAAGCTGACCTCGGCTAGGCTCCAAACAAGGTGCAAGTTCAAGCAAGTTACGATTAACCAAGCAAAGCAAAACAAAATCTCAAGATTACAAACTTATCAAGGCAAGATTACACAATATGCATGCAAACAAGACAAATTCAAAGTGAGGGTTGTTACATCCTACCCCCCTTAAGGAAGTTTGGACCCCAAACTTACTATACCTTGGTCCAAGAATAACTCTGGATGTCGAATTCTCATTTCCTCTTCCATTTCCCATGTGGCGTCCTTGCCATAGTGCTCTTTCCATTCCACCTTTACCATTGGTATCGACTTGTTTCTCAATTGCTTAACTTGTCTGTCCACAATAGACGTCGGCTTCTCTTCATAGCCCAAATTCTCATTAACTTCGATTCCAGAATGCTTAATTACATGCAGTGGATCCCGAATATACTTCCTTAACATCGAAACATGAAACACGTTATGGACTTGGCTCAATTCTGGTGGCAAAGCAAGTCAGAGGCAACGGAGTTAACCTTGTCAAGGACTTCAAATGGGCCAATATAACGGGTGCTAACTTACCTCTCTTCCCAAATCTGAAACTCCTTTCATTGGTGAAACCTTTAGGAATACGTGATCCCCAACTTCAATTCTAGCTCATTTCTTCTCCAGTCGGCATAACTCTTTTGTCGGCTCTGGCGCTTTAATCCTCTCTTGAATAAGTTTAATCTTCTGTTGTTACTTGAATGAGTTCGGGACCAAGCGAGCCTTATCTCCGACTTCGTCCAACATATCGGCGATCTGCATTTTCTTCCATATAGAGCTTCATACGGTGCCATACCAATACTCGCGTGATAACTTGTTGTAAGCGAATTCCACTAATGGCAAATGCATTCCCCAATTTCCTTGGAAATCCAATACACGTAGTCTAAGCATATCTTCAAGTGTCTCAATCGTTCTTTCGCTTGCCCATCCGTCTGGGATGAAAAGTCAGCTAAATCTCGATTCGGCTCCAAAGGCTCTTCAGAGACTCGCCAAAACTGAAACAAATTTAGGATCTCGTCCGACACTATTGACATCGGCACTCCATGAAGTCTAACAATCTCATTCACATAAAGTAGGGCAAGTTGATCGGCGTTGAAAGTAGTCTTAACAGCAAAAAGTGTCTTGACTTGGTTAGTCTATCTACCACAACCCAAATCGAATCCATACCTTTCGTGTTCTCGGCATCGATCACAAAATCCATAGAGATGTGTTCCCACTTCCACCAGGATCGGCAAAGGTTGTAGAAGTCCTGCTGGTCTCGATGTTCTGCTTTTACTTGTCGGCAATGCAAACACCGGGACACAAATTCGCTATCTCTCTCTTCATGTTTGGCCACCAAAACATCTGTTTTACATCATGGTACATCTTGGTATTTCTGGATGAACAGAACTTGGAATTATGGGCTTCGGCAAAATCTTCCTTTTCACTCTAACATCGGCCACACACAATTTCACTTCAAACTTAACCACTTGGTTTTCAAAGGTGTACCCGGATCTCGGCTTGGTAACAATCTCATCGGCTACTTTTTCTCAAGAATTCATCCTCCATTTGTCTTGCCTTTACTTCTTCAACAATGGTTGGTTCTGCCGAAATCAATGTTAGGCATGCCAAATTTCCAACCGATTTTCAGAGCATCGGCCACGCAGTTGGCTTTTCCTGGGTGATATTGAATCGCATATCGTAGTCCTTCAACAACTCGAGCCATCTTCTTTGTCTCAAGTTCAATTCCGAGTGAATAGATACTTCAAGCTCGATGATCTGTAAAAACCGACAAGAAGCTCCATACAAGTAATGACGCCAAATCTTCAAAGCAAATACCACCGCTAGCTCCAAGTCATGGGTAGGATAGTTCTTCTCATGTGGCTTCAATTGACGAGATGCATATGCTATAACCTTACCTCCTTGCATTAATACACAACCCAAACCCTTATGCGACGCATCACTGTAAACATGAAACTCCTCATTACGATGGAAGTACCAAGATCGTGTCAGAACCAACCTCGCTTTAGTTCTGAAAAGTCGACTCGATCTTCATCCATTCATACGGTGCTCCTTCCTAGTCAATTGTGTCAATGGAGTTGCAATCTGGAGAATTCTTTACGAACTTCCTGTAGTAACCGCCAAACCCGAAAACTTGAACCTCGGACACATTGGCCTCGCCAATTTACCACGGCTTCTATTTTGCTCGGATCAATCAAATACCTTCTTCATTTATTACATGACCCGAAATGAAATAGTAGAAAGCCAAAACTCACACTTGTTAAATTTAGCATACAGTTTCCGGTCTCTCAATATCTGCAAAGAAATTCTCAGATGGTTTTCATGTTCAACTTCACTCTTGGAATAAATCAATATATCATCGATGAAGACGACCACAAACTCATCTAAGTGGGGCTTGAAGACTCTGTTCATTAAATCCATAAATGCTGCTGGGGCATTGGTCAATCCGTAAGGCATCACTAAAAATTCTTAGTGTCCATATCTTGTCCGAAAGGCGATCTTCTCAACATCCTCTCGCTTAACCTTAAGTGATGGTAGCCCGACCTAAGGTCAATCTTGGAAAAGACTCGTGCTCCTTGTAACTGATCAAGTAAATCATCAATCCTAGGTAATGGGTACTTATTCTTAATGGTGACCTTATTGAGTTCTCTATAATCAATACAAAGGCGAAGTGTGCCATCCTTCTTCTTAACAAATAACACAGGTGCTCCCCATGGTGATGTGCTCGCCTAATAAATCCCTTGTCCAACAACTCTTGCAATTGTAGTTTCAATTCTCTAAGTTCGGTGGGGCCATTCTATATGGTGTTTTGGAGATCGGTTGTGTTCCCGATATAACATCAACAAGAAACTCTATTTCTCTATCGACCAAATGGCCAGTAAATCATTAGGAAAGACGTCGGCGAACTCATGAACAAGCGGGATGTCGGCTAAACTAACATTTCCATCCCGATCTTTCAGTATACTACTCAAATAACCCTTACAACCTTTTTGGATCAGCTTACAAGCCTTCGTGGATGAGATTGAGTAAGGTGGGGGCATTACTCCTTTACCTAGAAAAATCACTTGGGCTAGGTTTGGGGGTTGCAATGTGACACTCTTGAAACACAATCAATGAGTGCGTGGTTTGCTACTAACCAATCCATTCCCAATATAACATCGAATTGATCTATATTCAAGGGCATTAAATCAACTAGCAGTTCAACATGCTCAATGACGACAACACATGCTCTATAAATGGATGCAACAATCATGGATCTCCTGCGGAGTAGAACCTGAGATAGCACATAATCAAGAGATTCTAATTTCCTATTAATCTTCTCGGCAAACTTAGTGGAAACAAACGAGTGAGAGTCTTAATCAACTAACACATAAGCATTTCGGGAGCAAATTAGAAGTATACGACACCACGCCTCAAAGATTCGAGTATCCTCGCACTAGTGCAAATACTCTGCCCTGCCTCATCTGTCCTTTCCCAGCATTATTCTTTTGAACCGTACCTGAGGTATTCTCACCTTTCTTGCTGGTTTCAGCCTTTGTCTTAGGACAATCTCTCACAAAATGACCCACTTCTCCACATTCATAGCAAGCACCAGATGTCCGACGACAAACCCCAAAATGTTGCTTCCCACAATCTGAACATGTCGGCTTAGTATTGCCTTCCCGCTTGGATAACCAAAGATCGCCCTTGTTCATCTTCTTATTGGTGTTCAACTGTTCGGTGATTGTCATAGTTCTGTCTCTTCCGCTGATTCTCTCCCGAGTTCTGGTACCTGTTCAAGTTGGTTTCGGCCAAAACGGCTTTGTTCAGCACTTCGGCATAGGTCGGCATATCGAGCAGGCTAACCCGGTCTTGAATCGGTCCGCGAAGCCCACTTTCAAACTTCCTAGCCTTCATGTATTCATCATTGATCATGTGAGGTACAAACCTTACCAATTCAGTAAAAGCGCGATCATATTCCGCCACTGTTCGACTGCCTTGCGTCAAAGTCTGAAATTCGGTAGCCTTGCGATTCCGAACGCTGAGGGGAAAATGCTTCTTGTAAAATAGTTCCAAAAACCTTGCCCAGGTTAAACCAGGGTTAGTTTCTCTGGTCATCATCCACCATCTCCGAGCATCGTCGTCCAGGGTGAATGCAGCTAAAGTCACCTTCTGAACATCGGTGCTGGGGAAAATCTCAAACAGTTTCTCCATTTCCAAAACCCATGCCTCGGCCTTCATTGGCTCAATACCTCCAGAAAACCTTGGTGGTCTCATCTTCTTGAACTCCCTGATCAAAGCTATTGTGCCATCTCCATATAAGGCTGGCTGTGGAGCGACTTGTGGCACTGGGGAGGTGGAGGAGGGACTACATTTCGCCATTCGCTCGCTTTCGGGTCGATGTAGCACTAAGCGTCTTCTTTGTCTTATTTGCCTTAACTCACGGGTCAATCCTTCCATTAATCTTTCCATTCTGTCCAACTGCCTTCAGACCGATCTCGGCAAGTGGAGGTCTACCTCCTCATGATACTATGAGTATACAAAGTGTGACTTTAAAGCAAGTAAACAAATAACTCCGCAGCAAGTAACAATTAAGCAAGTCAAGACGATGCACACCTTGTTCAAATAGCAAGCAATATGATGCAACCCTAGCATCTTTCTAAATGGAATCCTATGCTCTTTAGGACTCGAGTGTGTGAATCAACGTACTATGAGGAACTTGTGCTCGATACCACTCTGTCACGACCCCAACCTGCCCTTTAGTAGGTGGGTGTCGAGATGGCCAAGAATCCGTAATTACCAAAGGCCGGCCACAAAATTTCACACACATCAGAGTAATCATAGGGGCTCACATATGCGGAAGCGAATAAACTAAATACAAATGGTCCTTGAGAGCTGTGCATAGATCAAATGTAAATGCATACATAGCAGAACTGCACCTCGGCAGATAACAAAACAAATACAGTTACATCCTGATCAAAAGGCTTCTCAGCCGACGTATACAAATACTGATGATTCACGAGCAAAGAAGCATGATTTTCAAGAATCCAAGTAACACATATGCCGAGGTAATCACAAAATGTACCGATGTAAGCAAGTCAAGTCGGCATAACAAAAATCCCAAAACAAAATTGTACAAATACTTCTAGGCGTCGCCGCCCCGCTTTCATCACCTACATATATATAGAGAGGGGTGAGCTTGGAAACTCGAGTGAATGGTACTAGAAATAAAGGTTTGCATGAATAATAGCCGAGTCCGCCAAAACAAAGCATATCAAAACCATTCAAACAATAGCCGAGGTTCCCGCCAAGAAGAATATCAAGTCTGCATCGTAACAAGAGATGAACCGTATTCATCTGTCCAAATCCTACCGCAAAGCAATACAAAGTTTAAACAAGTAGTAGCCGAGGTTCCTTCCAAAACAAGACAAATCAAGTTGTATCGAATCAAGTGATGAACCGTATTCATCCAACAAGTCTTACAAGTCAAAACATTTGCCGAGATAGCACAAGTAGTAGCCGAGGTAATCTTCAAGACAAAACATATCAAGCTTATATGACTTAGGCCCGTAGCCCTTTTTCACCGAAGTTTGTGACTTAGGCCCGTAGCCCTTTTTCACCAAGTGGTGCTACAAAAGTTTAAAGTCCTCTAGCACAAGGGACTTGTGTTACTTAGGCCCGTAGCTCGCTTTAACATTTATCTTAGCAAGATAGGACCGTATCCTTTTTAACAAGATGTACTGCGAAAGTTTAGAGTCCTCCAGCACAAGGGACTTTCCAAAGAAACCGAAACAAAGCTCAACTCATTACAAGGACATCATCAAGACAAAGTTCATACTTACCTTTTCCTCTAGTCTTTGCTAAAGTTTAGAGTCCTCGGCCTGAGGGACTTTCAAGAATACCATCAAAACAAGCCCATATACAAAACATCAAAATAGGCTAATCATTCATGCTTAGCAATTACTTTTACCAAAGCGAAACAAGCAAGATTTATCAAAAGCTTTATAACATAGCTTTATTAAAAGCACCACTCACCTCGGTCTTCAGGTGTAGGCTCAAGCAAAGATCAAAGTCCTACAATCACATAGCAAACCATACTCTCAAAACGAGCTTCACATACATGCAAGGAATCAAACATTATTTCCCATCACAGGAAGTGCACTGGTACCATCCAGGTCTAGCCGAGGTCCTACACCTCCCCGCCGAGGTGTGGACTCGAAAAGCCAAAACAAGGCAAAGTTAGGAAAACACGAGTTTCCTTTCAAAGGCACGAAGAACAAGATCATGCATCTTTGAAATCCAACTCACATATCTGAAATCTGGGGTTTTCAAGCTAAGAGTTCAAAACGTGGACTAGGGTACTCATTCGAGAAAATTATGCAAGAACAAACACAAAACATGATTCTTGTTCCAAACTTTCGGATCAAAACAAGGTTCTCCTTTAAGAACACAAGAACAACATTTTTCTCTTTCAAAACCAAGTTCAAATCAATGCATGACATGCAAAACAGATCCAATCATGCAATGCATCTAGATGATCAATAGGAACAATCGATGTAGAACAAGAATCTAACCTCAAAAGCTGAAATCAGCGGTTCGATCTTCCACGATCAAGCTCGGAGCTCAACTCTCACACTAAAATTCTAACTCTAAGTTCTAGAGCTCTCTCTAAACAAGACAAAGATTGAGACCAAATCATAATCAAAAGTTACACAATGATGCATTATAGGCACAATTGTCATAGCCTTCGGCTCGGACCGCGTGGCATCACCGGATTGGTGCGATTAGAAAGGTGACGCTAGACAAGACAAGTCTCGACAAAGCGTACACAACACGCTTGGCGGCAAAACACGTCGGCGAGAATGACCTCGGCCAAAGACAAGACTTGACCTTGGTCAACAAAGGCAACGCTAGGAGGGCGACACTTGACTAAAAGTGCCACACCTTGGCCCTGTACCACATCTCGGCCTAGGCCATACCTGCCCAAGGACAAAGATCACAAGCACAAAACATCTCGGCAAACATGCCGAGGTGAAGATAGAGGTCGGCTAAGGTTCCAAAACCGTTCAAAACGCAAAGGCTCAAAGACGAACTATGCCAAGCTGACCTCGGCTAGGCTCCAAACAAGGTGCAAGTTCAAGCAAGTTACGATTAACCAAGCAAAGCAAAACAAAATCTCAAGATTACAAACTTATCAAGGCAAGATTACACAATATGCATGCAAACAAGACAAATTCAAAGTGAGGGTTGTTACAATTTTATTTAGCTAGTATCAAATAGAATTTTCTTAGCAAAAAGAAAAGTTATAAAATTCTATTACAAATTTTCAAATGTCTATTGTTAAACATTATATTCTACCTGCTTGTTTGTTTACTTGTTTGCTTTGGAAGTTTTGATCTTTGATCTTTGCTCTAGATTCATTGTATTGTTTTATTTATTTTTCTTCTTCTTACTTGATTTTCGCATGATACTTCTTTCATAGTGCATCTCCGAGTGTATTAGTGAAAACATTATACACTTAAAATGCACAAAATTATAATATATAGAAAAAAAAAAGAGTAAATAATTGCCCAAAACTAAAACTACTTTAAGAAAAAATATAAAAAATGAAATTGTTTGAAATAGAAAATGATTTACTTATTTATTTATTAATTTTTAAAAATAAACTTTTAAAGAAAACAAAGAAAACTATATAAAAAAAAAAGTATAGAAACCAAACATAAAATATAATACAAAAAATAAATGAATTATAGGATTTTCAAGAAGTGAGACTCACAAATAAATTTTATAAAATCTTATCTATTTATATACTTTTTGTGTATATTTTTGTATTTCTAATCCCAAGAATGGCATTGAAATAGTCTACATTTCTTGTATTAGGTCCATCTAATAACTTTAGCAAACACATATGTAATAAATTTATAACACAAAACACAAACAATTGTGAGATAATATCTTAAAAAAATAAAAGTAACATTTAATGACGATGTAGAAGCACACCTGACATTCCATGAAAAAGGAAGACAACCTTTATTTTTCATCGCAACTGGAACATTCAGCGGCATTGATGGTTGTCGCACATTCCTCAGCGGCAAGATGTATTTCTACACCCTGATGCGATGTCTGTGCATGGGTGTTCTCTTTGTCTAACTCGGATACAGCTTTCAGACCGGTGAATAAAGCATCTTCTTGCTGCTGTAAGGCGTTGATATGCCGGATTAATATTTCGGTGGTCTCTTCGGCGACGACCATCAACGACCAGTGCAACAATAAAACATCCGGTTCATATTTTAAAACCAAGCGCCGAAATTGGCCAAGATCTCTGAGATCCATTGCAAAACAAGACAAATCCACACATTATTTTGCCTTTAACAATAGTATTTATGCTACGTTTTTCCTATTCAATCTTTTAATCCAGACTGTAGATTTGGGAGCGGAGTGGAGCCCTTAGCCGACAACACGGCACCAAATGCGAAAGGGAGCACCAATCCGGGGATGACATGTGGCGCGGGGGGAGCGTCCCAGGTAATATTGGTGGGATGCTCCGAGAACCATATATAACTCACTCCCTAACTCTCTAACATCAGTAAAGTTTTTAGAGAGTGACTTGCGTCATCAGAGGGAGTAAGTGACATCATTGAGAGTGAGTTATGGCCCCAATGCGACGTCGCTTTAGATTGGAAAATAAGAACATCTTTCTGACATATCCCAGATGTTCTTTACATAAAGAGGGACTCCTGCAAAAACTTAGAGCGCTGTTCATCAATAGGCAACCAAATTATATCAGAGTTGCACATGAATTACACGCCACTGGTGAACCACATCTACATGCTCTCGTCCAATTCCCATACCGTTTCCAGACACAACATGAACGGTTCTTCAACATTACCCATGACAATAGTAATTGTCATTTCCATCCAAATATGCAAGGGGCAGCTAATCATGAAAATGTTTTGGAATACATCTCTAAACACGGTGACTACATGAATGGGGTGAATTAAAGTGAGCGAAACCTTGTGCTAACCAATAGAACAAAGAAAATATATATTGTAAAGGCGCTTGACAACAAGGAGCAAGCGCTAGCAATGGTGAGAAACGGAGACCCAAAATGCTATTGGTTAAATTATGACAAATTGTCCTTTAATTATGACAAGATTTCATTTATTCCACCATTGTCGTACGTTCATCAATTTGCAGAAACGGTATGGGCCATCCCAACAGATCTAAAGCAATGGGTTGCAGAAAATATCAAGGACGAGGCCCAAAGACCACACAGGCCCAAAAGCATTATAATTGAAGGCCCATCTAGGATTGGGAAAACATGTTGGGCCTGCTCTTTGGGGCCACATAATTATTATTTCGGCCACATCGATTTACGGGACCACAATGATGTTGCTTTATATAATGTAATCGATGACGTGGCCCCATAATATTTAAAACATTGGCGGGAATTTATTGGAGCGCAACGGGATTTCATTTTGAATTGTAAATATGCTCGCCCAAAGAAAATAAAGGACAAGATTCCAACCATTATATTATGTAACCTAGGAGCCGATTCCAGTTACAAAGAATATCTAGACAAACATGAACACGCCGGGATCAAAGCGTGGACGATCAGAAACGCAGAGTTCTACACAATCGATCAGCCCCTGTTCGCTAGAGCCAATCAAGAAGAGGCACCGCAATGAGAAGAAGAAGGCCCAACGTAGGAAGATATTCCACTTCCAATGCGGATGCTCGATATTCCACACAAACGGATGTATCGAACCACATCCATTAGAGAGAGAAGATGATGTCCAGGGTCTTTTACGACACTTTGAAGAACCTGATCCAACATGTTTTCCCAATCCTAGATGGGCCTTCAATTATAATGTTTTTGGGCCTCGTCCTTGATATTTTTTGCAACCCATTGCTGTAGATCTGCTGGGATGGCCCATACCGTTTCTGCAAATTGATGAACGTACGAAAATTGTGGAATAAATGAAATCCTGTCATAATTAGAGGACAATTTGTCGTAATTTAACCAATAGCATTTTGGGTCTTTGTTTCTCACCATTGCTAGTGCTTGCTCCTTGTTGTCCGCTACAAGCACCTCACGATATATATTTTCTTTGTTTTGTTGGTTAGCGCAGCGGCCCTGTTCACGAAATTCACCCCATTCAGTGTAGTCACCGTGTTTGGAGATGTATTCCAAAACATTTTCATGATTAGCTGCCTCTTGCATATTTGGATGGAAATGACAATTACTATTGTCATGGGTAACGTTGAAGAACCGTTTATCTTGCGTCTGGAAACGATATGGGAATTGGATGAGGGCATGTAGATGTGGTTCACCATTGGCGTGTAATTCATGTGCAACTCTGATATAATTTGGTTGCCTGTTGGTGAACAAATACTCTAAGTTCGCAGAGTCCTCTTTATGTAAAGAACATCTGGGATATGTCAGAAAGATGTTCTTATTTTGTAATCTAAAATGACGTTGCATTGAGGCCATAACTCACTCTCAATGACGTCACTTACTCCCTCTGATAACGCAAGTCACTCTCTAAAAACTTTACTGATGTTAGAGAGTTAGGGAGTGAGTTGTATATGGTTCCCGGAGTGTCCCACTAATCTTACCTGGGACGCTCCCCCCGCGCCACGTGTCGTCCCCGGATTGGTGCTCCCTTCTGCATTTGGTGTCGTGTTGTCGGCTAAGGGCTCCGCTTCGCTCCCAGATCTGCGGTCCAGATTAAAAGATTGAACAGGGAAAGCGCAGCATAAATACTATTGTTAAAGGCAAAATAATGTGCGGTTTGTCTTATTTTGCAATGGATCTCAAAGATCTTGGCTAAATTCGGCGCTTGGTTTTAAAATACAAGCCAGATGTTTTATGGTTGCACTGGTCGTTGATTAGCAATTATGCTTACATAAATTTATTATAGTTTTAATTTCAAATTAAAAAAAAAAAACTATTTTAAAAACATTTTATTTAGCTAGTATCAAACATAATTTTCTTAGCAAAAAGAAAAGTTATAAAATTTTGTTACAAATTTTCAAATGTCTATTGTTATACATTATATTCTACTTGCTTGTTTGTTTACTTGTTTGCTTTGGAAGTTTTGATCTTTGATTTTTGCTCTAGATTCATTGTATTGTTTTATTTATTTTTCTTCTTCTTACTTGATTTTCGCATGATACTTATTTCATAGTGCATCTCCGAGTGTATTAGTGAAAACATTATACACTTAAAATGCACAAAATTATAATATATAGAAAAAAAAAGGAGTAAGTAATTGCCCAAAACTAAAACTACTTTAAGAAAAAATAAAAAAAATAAAAAAATGAAATTGTTTGAAATAGAAAATGATTTACTTATTTATTTATTAATTTTTAAAAATAAACTTTTAAAGAAAACAAAGAAAACTATATAAAAAAAAAGTATAGAAACCAAACATAAAATATAATACAAAAGATAAATGAATTATAAGATTTTCAAGAAGTGAGACTCACAAATAAATTTTATAAAATCTTATCTATTTATATACTTTTTGTGTATATTTTTGTATTTCTAATCCCAAGAATGGCATTGAAATAGTCTACACTTTTTGTATTAGGTCCATCTAATAGCTTTAGCAAGCACATATGTAATAAATTTCCTAGCACAAAACACAAACAATTGTGAGATAGTATCTAAAAAAAATAAAAGTAACATTCAATGATGATGTAGAAGCATACCTGACATTCCATGAAAAACGAAGACAACCTTTATTTTTCATCACAACAATTACATATCTCAATATATAATTTTAATGTCACTCACTTTTCTACACGTCTAATTCTTTATCAATAGTAAAATAAATGCATGAACCAAAACAAGGAAACATTTGAGAAGACAAAGAGATGTGGTTTGAGACATTTCAATTATTAAATTCTATTAATTAATAGTTATTAGGCTTCAATGGTCGGGTTTCTAATATTTGTTAACCATTAAAGTTGAGTTCTTTGATTTCATCTATATTCATTTGAAAATTTGAGAGTGAACACGTGTCAAGCCTTTACACAAACACTTAACACAGTTTTTGAACATTATTAATGAAATGCACAGTGTAATTTTTTTTTCTCTTTTTTTTCACAATTGCAACCTGTTATTTTTTAATAAGAATTTATATTTATTTAAGATATTTTTTTAATATACAAATTATCTTTTTTTTAGATTTTTTATAAAAATAATTTAGCAATCTCATCACTAACCATAGTGTATGGGAGATGTTGAAAATGGTGCGACAGTAGATATGGGAGAAGTAAAAAAGGCTTGAGAAATTTAGCTAAAACCCTTCAATTGGACCCTTATTTAGTGAAAAGGACAATCCAATTTATTTTGCTTCATAAACCCCATAAGGAGAAAACACATAATTGAGTAAAAACAAAGTAAAATATTTTTTGTTTTTTTTTTCTTTGACGATGTTACCAGAGTAATATATTACAGTGAACCAGTGTAAAATGTTAGTGTCAGACAAAATAATATATTACTGTCAGACAAAATAATATATTACTGTCAAACAGAGTAACATGTTACTGTTTACATTAATTTCAATGGTAATAATTTTTAAAAAAAAAGAATTTCATAGTCAACATAGATCATATTTAATAGATCTTGCTGTGAAAATTTTAAAAATAGTAATTTTATTATAAATTGATATCTACATCAAAAGTTATATTATATTAAAATTTAATATTTTGATAATAATTATATACGTTGGACTTTTTAAGGATTTTTTTTTTATGCTTGTCTTTAATGCATTAAAGTTTTACTAGGGGTAACTCGTGCTATGCACGGAATTTTATAAATTAAAAAAAAATCATTATAATTATCGTGAAGTAATTTAATATTTTATCTTGCAGTATATATGAAATTTATAAGTTAACTTTTATGTTTATAACTTTTTAAATTAGTAGTTTAAAAAAATTTTAAAAATATATAAATATGTTTAGTACAATTTTGATAATTTGTATTAAAAAAAAGTTAAACCTGATTAAATGAGATTAGTTGAGTTATGACATACCTCTTCTTATTATGAAAATATACAAATTTAATAGTTATAATTAAAACAAATTTAAAATTTTATTATTAAATATGAAATATAATGTTCCTATAATTCATCCAATAATGTAAGTTACATTTATTTTGATTTTAATTTCATAACAAAAAATACAATATGAATATAATACACGCACGAATAAATACTGGATGTATGTATTCTACGCTCGAGCGGAACAAAAACTTGTGTCTGACAGTCGATCATTAACTCTTCCACTCGAACCAATTGCGCGTATATCAGATTGCAAAAAACACTTTTTACATCACTTTTTCAGATCTATTTGCTCCAAAACCCTATAGTGAGACCCGCTCTCTCTAAAATTTACCTTCTCTCTAGATTTTTACCTAGATCTAGTGATCTATCCACCATATTTCCTTGGATAAAAAGCTAGAGCACCTTGAAATCTTCATTTTCATTTGATTGGAAGTTGGTTTCGGCATTTTGAAGTTTCATCCTTGCTTAGCTCATCTTCTCTCTTTGAGATAGGAATTTTATACACTTTGTTATGGTTTTTATCTTAGTTATTTGTGGTTTTGTAACAATGGTGAGATTTGGGAGTATTGTGAGCCAAACCTAGGGCTTGGGTGAAATGTAAAAGAGGGGCTTTTGGTGGAAGCGAAATAAATGAAAATGCGGTTGGAAAATGAAGCCTCGATGTGTCAAAATGAGTGGTTTTTATAGCGATTCCAATTTTGACCTGACCTTTGTTGTATTCCAGACTCAAGTCTTGTGGTTTAATATTGTTATTGATGTCTTTCCTCCATTTCTTTTTTGAAATTGCGTTTTGGAATGTCTTAGGCATGTTTAGAACAAGTTGGTTGCTAGTTGGTCTTGAATGTTATTGCCCAGAATTTTGGTCTTCCGCTCGAGCGGGCTTTCTTGTGCTCGAGCGGGGTTTGCAAACACTCAGTACTTTGCACGTCTACAAAATACTGAAGGGGTATTTTTCATGCTCAAGCGGCGTTCCCTATGCTCGAGCGGGTGGATGCTCGAACGGAATTCCTTGCGTTCGAGCGGGTTATTTTTTGTCTTCATAAATATTGGATGTGTGTATTCTATGCTCGAACGGGCCAGTTTTGCGCTCGAGCAGAACAAAACTTTGTGTCTGACACTCTAGCGTCAACTTCTTCTCTCGAGCGTACTGCGAGTATATCAAATTGCGAAAAAGCACTTTTTACATCACTTTTTCAGATCTATCCATCTCAAAACCCTAAAGTGAGATCCTCTCCCTCTAAAATACTGTCTCTATCTCTAGATTTCCACCTAGTTCTAGTGGTTTCTCAACGCTTGTGCCTTCATTAAAAAGGTAGAACTCCTCAAGCTCTTCACTTTGATTCGAGTAGAAGTTGGTTTTGCCATTTTTGAAGTTTCATCCTTGCTTGGCACGTCTTCTCTCCTTGAGGTAGGGATATTCTACGCCTTGTTATGATCTTTAACCTAGTTATTTGTCGTTATGTATAAATGGTGAGTCTTGCCATGTTTGGAGAAAGTCTAGGATTTTAGTTTCAAATTGAAAATAGGGGTTTCTATATTGGGTTACTTGAATGACTATGGGGTTTTGGATATGAGATTATCTTGTGTTAAAATAGTGGATTTTGACCTTTGGGTTAATATTTGAAAAAATGGGAAATTTTCCCTAATATGTGTTGAATAATTATTTTGTATAAATAATAAAATTGATGTGAGAAATGTGAAATTGGGGAAAGGTATAAATGAGTGGTATGGTTGGATTTGTTTAAACACTCACCTATGAAAATTTGATGAATTATATGTTAAAAAGACTGTATATCTGTTAGAAATATTTGTATTAGGCTATTGGTGGAGGGTAGCTATGTTTGTTGTAGAAATTGCTTGAGGATTAGGTGAATTGAAACTAATCACTTAAACTGTGTCATTGAATATAACGGTATGACTAAGGCATTGAATACGTGTTGTGGATAGTCATTGAATATGATGATGCTTTAAATACATTGTATATGTATAATATTTTGGTAGGAGAAACGGGATAAACTTCATTGTTTGGGAGGAGATAGGAGATGGACTCCATTGAAAACTAAGTTGGCCGGAATGTGCAGGGTGAAAGTCTTGAAATCTTATGTATACATGGGTGTCGATCCCGCGGACGAAATTTCCATAAAATGGCAAGGTTGAAGTGCTTGTATGATAGTTATGTTGATTGAGAACCACTGAGTTGTAGTCTCTGTTGGGTATTTGGAAAATAATACACTTGGTATATGACTTGAATGAAATGAATTAACTTGAAAAGAATAAATGGAATCGGATTGAGATGCGAGTATCAGCACTAAATGATCATGGGAAGAATGTAAATGGGTCATAAATATTGAATGTTTATCTGACACTTATATCTTAGTTAAACCTCATATATTGTGTTAGACTGTTTCTACTGGGCTTTGGCTCACCTTATTTGGGAAACCATTTTCAGGTACTAGTGACATGCTTCCTCTAAGGACGTAGTTTGGGAGGACTTTAGGAGTTGAAGGCTCTATTTTTTGGTTATTTTGTGTTTAAATGTTTATTTAAGCCGATGACTTTATATGTATGAAGCTTATGACTCCCTTTTTATTGTAACCAAGAAAATACCTTGAAAAGATGTAAACTCGTAGGGCATTTATTTTGTTGTTATTAATTGGGTGAATTACACTAATAGTCCCTATAGTTTGGGGCTTGTGTCACTTTGGTCCCTGACTTTTCAATTGTGACACATTTGACCATGAATTTTGAATGTTGTTCCAAATAAGGACAATTGAAAATATTATTAGATTTTTCAGGGGTAAAATCGTCAATTTGATAAAATATAAACTAATTTGACAAAAATAAATGTCAAACAAATATTTTTAGATTTTTAAAAATTATTTCTACACACTAAAAATAAAATTATGTAAAATTGATAAATCTTTTAAACATTTATTTATTTTTTTTACCAAATTAATTTTTATTATGTGTTTGGATGATGATTATGTAAAATTGATTTTAAAAAATTAATCATGTAATTTTTATCAATTTTACATAATTTTATCATTGGTGGATAAAAATAATTTTTAAAAAATTAAAAATACTTTTTTGACATTTATTTTTGTCAAATTAGTTTATATTTTATTAAATTGACGATTTTGCCCTTGAAATTAAATGATGGTAACTTCAATTGTCCTTATTTGGAACAAGATTCAAAATTCAAGATCAAATGTGTCACAATTAAAAAGTCAGGGACCAAAGTGACACAAGCCCCAAACTATAGGGCTATTTGTGTAATTTGCCCTTATTAATTAGTGTTACATGCTATAGATTCAGGATAAACATTTATGAAAGTCTAATGCATGTAATATCTTTTGTAATTCGAACTTTGATGAATGAAAGGATATCAATTCCATTATGTTCACTTCTCTTATGTATTGGATTATTGGTATTATTTTGGGGGCGTCACAACTTGGTATCAGAGTGTACCGAGTTTGAATACTTTGGATATGTGGGAAGTGGTTAGCACCACAATGGGTTTGTCTTACTTGGTGGAGACGTTAGTATGTATTATATGCTTATGTGATAACATACTTATGTGATTTTGTGGGTATGGAATTTAATTTCTAGGATGTTGATCGAGTCTATGGGTTTTTGGGAGTCTTGTTGGAAAGGCACTTGATCACTGTCGTTTCTAACTGGAACGCTAGCAACGTCCCGGGACGATCATTATCCTAAAATAAAATTCGTACGTGTTTACATGACTATGTGCTTATATGGAGTGAATTAATGTTGTCCATTACTTTAGGACGCGAGTGAGTTAGCTTTGGCACATTTATGGATGTGCTAACCTCTTTTGTTACCTTCATTAGGATGTCAGGACGTGGACATGGTGGTGGTAAACGTGGTAGGCCTAGGCGGCACGAGATGTCGATATCGGATGATATTCTGGCACAGTAGGAAGGAATCGGTCAGGCCAATGTAGCCGAACTAGTGGGTCAATAGGCCATGGGCGCCTTAGCCAGTGAGATGGACGGAGCATTAAAGGAATCCATGGGCATTCTCAAGGCTAAAAATCAAGTCCAAGCACAAGTAGTTGAAGCAGGGCCATCTTTCTTGAAGAGAGAGTTCTTCCGGTTGAATCTGGACGAGTTTTTGGGTGATCCCAAGGAGCCACTGAAGGCTAATAAGTGGCTAGAGCAAATGGTGAAGACGTTTGAGATGCTCGGCATTGAAGATGGAAATTTGAGAGTGACCTTGGCGTCCTTCCAGCTGAAGGGAGATGCGGGTCAGTGGTGGAAGTATGCGTAGGGGTGCATTGGAGGGACTTGGGAGGCATTTGTTGACGCCTTCCAAGACAAGTACTTACCTGCTACAGTGAGGGAGAAGTTAAGGGATCAATTCTCCAAGTTGGTGCAACTGAATATGCTGGTGGCCGAATTTGAGGCCACATTCACTAGTTTGTTGAGGTTTGCACCAGAGTTAGTGGTGACCGAGGAACGCTGTTGTCTGGAGTTTGAGAAGCAGCTAAGGATTGGGCTCGTGTTTAGAGTGGCCGGATCCATGATTAGGGATTATGAGTGCCTTGTGGAGGCTGCAGCCCATCTTGAGACTATCATGCATGCAGAGGAGAAGAGGATAAGGGGCTCCAGAAGGAGTTAGGATAATCAGGGGGACAACAAAGAGGCAGAGGGGTTCTAACCTTCAGCAGTCCCAGGGAGCACAGTCGAGGTCTACCTTTCCAGTGCCGAGTTTGGGTTCTAAGAGAGGTGGTCAAGGTGATGTGACTTGTTTTAAATGTGGTCAGGTGCGCCACAAGTCTCCAGCTTGCCCGCAGAGAGGAGGAGAGCAGCGAGCAGCACTGTTTTTGGCTCGTTATCAGGGCCAAGGTCAAGGGAGAGGCTAGCCGCTCACTTGTTATTAGTGTGGGCAGGCGGGGCACTTGAAGAGGTTTTTCCCATAGTTGGGTGACATATCTGGTGCATCTGGTTCAAGGCAGACATAGAGTCACCAGCCAGCAGAGGCCGCGAGGGCCAATCATGGAGCCTCTTCGGCTCAGTCAGCGCAGTAGTCCTATGCTCCAAGGGGTGAGCAGGTAGATCAGAGGCCAACAGGGCGTGTGTATGTAGTCACAACACCAGATCTTGTACTTACTTCTTCTGTAGTAAGAGGTACCTTCTTGTTTTGCAATTCAATTGCTAATGTATTGATTGATACGGGTGCATCCCATTCATTAATTTTGTCTGCATTTGCATCGGTTTTGGGTTTGGAGTTGGCACAGTTAGTATCGCCTACTTGTGTTGAGTCACCTATTGGTGGTGAGGTTATCCTGAACTAGGGGTGTTGGGGTTGTGACATAGAGGTTGCCGGTCGTCGACTTCCATTTGCATTTGTGCTAATTGATATGGCTAGTTTTGATGTTATTGTGGATATGGACTGGTTATCGTCATACCGAGCTATTATAGATTGCTACCGTCAAAGGGTTATTGTATGTACCTCAAGAGGTGATTGCTTTTATTTCTTGGGAGATTGGGTGGATAGAGTCTTATCATCGGTATATGATTTGCGTAGGCGAAGTGAACTGAGCTGTCTTCTTGCTAGCTTTCAGAGCAGTGAGTGTGTGGAGGTCTGGGTGGAGTTGCCAAGGGTGGTTTGTGAGTACCCAGATGTCTTTCTTGAAGATCTTACTAGTTTACTACCTCACCGAGAGATAGAGTTCTCTATTGATTTAATGCCTGGCACATCACCGATTTCTATGGCACCGTATAGGTTTGCACCGACCGAGTTGAGTGAGTTGAAGGTTCAACTCTAGGAATTGTTGGATAAGGGTTTTATCCGCCCCAGTACATCACCATAGGGAGCACCGGCTCTCTTTGATAAAAAGAAATATGGAGTGTTGTGACTTTGCATAGATTATCGAAAGTTGAACCGGGTTACGATTAAAAACAAATATCTAATGCCTCATATAGATGATCTGTTTGATCAGTTGAAAAGGTCTTGTTGTTTCTCTAAGATAGATATGAGATCGAGTTATCACCAGTTGAGAGTGAGGGAGGAGGACATCCCGAAAACGGCATTGTGTACGCGGTATGGCCATTACGAGTTTCTTGTGATGCCTTTTGGGCTAACCAATGCTCCATTGGTGTTTATGGATTTAATGAACCAGATTTTTCATGAATTCTTAGATCGTTTTGTGGTCGCCTTTGTTGACGACATTTTGATTTACTCACTGTAGACACCCCATTTTTAACTGACCTTAAGACTTTGACGTCATCGTTTGTGCACTTGATGATTGCGCTTGTTTGTGCTTGTTTTGAGCACCCGAAGGTCTAGGCTAAGCGCCTTGTCTCGGGGCCTCTAAACTCTTTGTGTTTTGGCCTTGTTTTGGGCCAAACCTTGGTGCCTCTTGCCTGGAGGGGAGAAGGGCCTTGCCGGCCACTTTTGGCTATTGCCAGCCAGCTATCGGAAGTGGCCGATGGCCAATTTTCTCCGTTTTTAGATATTTTGTGTTCCAGTTGTTGGTCACTGAAGCCATCCTCCATACACTATGGAGGGATGGATACAAGCCTTAGGCTTGTATTTCTATATAAGGGGAGGTCCCTCCTCCATTTTGGGGGTTCATATTTTTTAAGAGCAAAAATTTCACTCTCTCTCTAAAACTCTATATATATATATTGTGTTTGAAAGTGAGTTTTCTTTACATTTTTGCATACAACCCCTTAGCCAACTTAGACTACCTTGTAGCTGAGGTTCTTGGAAGTCTTATTGGAGCTTTGAAAATTTGGTTTTGGCTCAGAAAAGTACCTGTTTGTTGCTGTGCTTCAAAGGTAAGGACTTGTCCCTTTTTAAGCTTTGCTTTCATTACTAGTTTGGCCACCTTTGCATGCTGTTTTTGGCCTAGTTGTCAACTACAAAAACCTTTTCTTTTTTTTTTAAGTGTTAAAGATGGTAGTTTGAGGCACTTTTGGAGTTAGGGGTGGTCCACCCTCTTTTGTAGCTTATTTGCTAAGCTTTGTGCCATCTTTTAAATCCTTTGAAACAATTCTTTTTTGGCCTTTTAACCACTGAATTCTAGGGAAATTTTAGTGGTAGAAAATTGGTTTTGAAGTTCCAAATAGGAGGGGGTGGCTTCCCCTCCTTGTGTTTTGTTTGCATGTATTGATGGCCTAATAAGTGAGCTTCTATTTCTACCTTTTTGAAGCTTAGTTCAAGCATGTTTTAGGCTTTATTTTGGCCTACTTTAACTCTATTTTTGGCTGGTTGGGTCAATTCTTGCTTGCTTTTTGTACTTGTAGTGCAATCATGCTTACTAGCGTTGAATCCCTAATTAGTTAGTTTATCATTCTAACTTGTGTTAACTTAACTCCAACACATTTTTGCTACTGATTTGCTATGATTTAGCTCTTTTTTGGGTGGTCTTGGTCATATATGCTTTGCTTTGTATAGCTGTAGTATAGTTGGCCTTTACTAGCTTTGTGTTTTAGGCCCTCTAGCATGCATTATTTGTGATGTTTGCATGATATGGCATCATTTAGCATGTGATTTCAGAGCATATACCTCTGTCATACTCTCACATATATCACTCTTTAATTACTTTTGAGAGTTGTGCCTTATGCCTTGCTTGCGAGCCAACATGTGCACATGATCTTTTACTCTTTTGTGCCATGATTTCAACATGTTTAGGCCACTGATTTGGCATGTTTTAGGTCTGTCCATAGCTGGTTTGGTTGTTTGAGCTTGATATTGCATGCCTCTAGTGTAATGCTCTTCACTAATTTTATGCTCTTGGCCCTTAACATGTTGTGCATATGTTGATTGCATGTTTTAGCATTACTTGTCATGCCATTTCAGCACTGAAATTCTGCAACCTCCCTTATTTCTTCATTTTTCCTTTTGCTTTGAGGGCTTGTTGGCCTTAAGGTTGTGTTTAAGCATGGGTTAGAGTTTGTGCTCAAATGGCTTTAACCCTCTTTTGAGGGTTCCTCCTAGTCAAAGGCATGATCTCTCTCATGTTTCAAACCATCCTTTGGTTGACCCCTCTCTCATTCGAGGACAATCACATTGGAGTTAACCGGTTAAATGACTAATTGGTAAGCTAAAATGTGTAAACAAGAAATGGACCAAGTAAAACATATACAAGATAAGCATTTGTGTTGCATTGTGTAACAAGTCCGCGAGGGACCTCAATGCTACAGTTCGGACTCGTCTTGTCACGGTTCTTAATCTTGAACTGAAGAGTCCAAATCCGGCAAATTATTTTTGAAAACAGATTTTTGAAAGAAGTGCCAAATATGGACTGCTTCGCCAGATATAGAGTCGCCACCTAAATATTTTTTATGGGGGAATTTAGGAAACCCTGACTCGGTGCCGAAGGCCACGTGTCCGTCATCACCAAAGTTGCCTCAACTCAGGAACTTGCGTACGATTGGGGAAGGTCAGCTATGAGCACCCCCTCTCGCCCGATCCGAAGATCGGCCTCTACTAACCGTGATATCCAATTTTGAAATCATTATGTGTTCTTGTTCCAGTTATTAGCCTAGAATTACTATATTGTGCGCACAGCAAACAAGTATAGACTAGATCGCCTAATTTGGAACAAAACATTGCATATCCTTTTGTTTGGACAACGTTTTGGAATTTGCTACTCGCAAGTAGGCTAAAACACAGATTTTAATGAGTTGTTCAAACTCAAACAATCCAACCTTCACCCACAAGCATTCAGACAGTTTATATCATATAAGCATCTAGCCACATGATAAGCATGCTATTATGTTAACATTCACACTCATGCGAGATGCTAAAGCATAAAGTTCTTACAGTGTACTCTGTGCCAAAACAGTAAACTAGTTAGCAAACATGCGTGACCCTAGTTCATGTTAAAATGGCTAATGCAACGCATACAGAATGTCGCTAGAATAGGCTCGGCTAATCTAAGAATGACATGCGAAAATGTACAGATAGCATGTATTTTTAAATATTTATGCAGTTAGCATGATGCGCCGAGCCCGGTGCATATACAAGACAAATGTATGGATGCACATATGCATAGCATAAGGTATGCTAAAGTAAATATGCCCTAATGCTAACCACCAAAGTAGGTAAGTAAAAGGGAGAAAGAACTGGGGGTTGGAAGACATGCACACACACACCCACACTTATTACAAATTTGCCCTCACTCGGAGGGACCGAAAGAATAATACATTTAAGTAACCTACAAGCTAATTAAAATATTACAGACCAATTAATTAATTAACAAATTAACTAATCTAATGAAAGCAGTAGAGACAGCCCCGAGAAGAGGGTCCAATGCATGCGCGCTTGGTTATGCTCGGAAGTCACTGCCATGCACAAGATGCCTCTGCTTTGGCTGTTATCTTCCTCTGAAGACTGCACAAGTCCCAGGGTTGTTTCTCTGAGTGCTCTAGAACACCACCGGCTAAAGGGATTGATCACCGGCCATGTGTAATGGTTACCGGCCACAAAATACTCCATCGGCCAACAAAGGATGGCGGTTATCAAGATGGCGGCCGCCAAATCTCCCCTAGAACCGATTTGGCGTGAAGAGAGGACAATCCTTGGCATGGCAATGCATTTCAAGCAATGTATGCACCAACCACACTCCTTATCATGTGTATGACTCAAAGGAGGATGGGCTTCAATTTTCGGACCACCAATCACGCATTTCCATGCATGATGGCCCAAAGAATCAAGTGTGCATTTTGATATGGAATGCAATGCACATAATCAGACAATGGGGCTTAACCTCTATCACAAGCAATTCAAGAGGCCAAGCATGCATGCTAATGTAATGCAACTTAGGCATAGAAGCTAAGTATGCAACATAGAAATGCAAAGAAGCATACAAAGCATACAATGGTCATGCAAGATATGCAAGGCATGAGACAATGCAACCAACAAGTACGCAAGGCACAATGTGGGTATTCAAGCATGCAAGCAAACATGTGACTTCATTCAATCATGCAACTTCAATCGTGCAACAACACACAAATATGCAACAACATACAAGGTGAGCATGCAACAACGTGCAAATGGGTGGACTTAAACTAACATGGATAGCTCGCAAGCATGCCAAAATCAGTGGCCAGTGGCCAATGCCAAGGAAATGAAGGCTAATGTGCACACAAGCATGCATGCAAATGGGCCAACACGCACGAAACAAGCGACTTTTAAGCACACTTAAAAGTGACTAAACATGGACGATTAGCATGCAACGTAAGCTTTGAAAATCATGTTAAAGATGATGCCAAATCAAGCAAACAAGACAAGCATAGCATGTAATTGGTTCAAGTACTTAAAGCATGATCATATGACACATGAAGCAAATGATCAAAATGGATCAAAACAGTCCCAAATCATGTTAAGGCAAGCCCCAAAAACCACTTAGATGGCATCTAAATGATCTACACATGGAGGCATGCACAAATGCTTAAACATGGAACATACAACACAACCTCTTAAAGCATCAAAGGAGTGATGAAATGCAATCATGTAAACATATTACAAGGACTGAAATGACATGGTAAGTGATTCCAAACCACTGAAACAATGTAAGTGATGCATGTTAGAGGTCTATACATTTAAGGCTTACAAGCCAAAATGCAAAGGGGCTATGCAATGCATGTCATGGTCGACCAAAACAACCAAGGGCAGACCTTAATCATGGGAAAAAAAAATACAAAAGCTTCACAAAGCTGGGCCTAAAACATGCTTGAACAAGGGTCAAAGCCTAGATGCATGGTAAGGTTAAATGATGGCATTACAAGACATGTATACAAGGCATGCAAGGTGTGTCCAAACCAACTCAACACAATGCTATTTCATTTCAAAATAAGCATAAATATTAGTCAAGGCATGGTCAATACACACTTAAGCTAGATGCTCCCTCAAGAGGCAAAAATAGCCCTTTTCAAGGACAACAAGGAGAGGGGGTGGCCCTCTCCTTCTTAGGACCTCAAGGCACCATCCTCACCTCTGAAATCTTGAGGGATTTCAGAGGTGTGGAGGCCCAAACACAATGGTCCCAGAGCTCAACCAAGAATGGCACAAAATGGAGCCTAGCAAGGCTTAGGAGGGGTCAAACAACCCCAAAACTTAAAACACCCTTAACAAACTATTTAGAGCACTAAAAAGAAAATTTTTTTATATGTTATACACAAAGCTCAAAAACAGTTGTAAGGTAGGCAAAAACACAATGCAAAAATGGGGTATTTGAAGAAGTAAGTGCTCACCCTTGTAGACCCTCTTCAAGGATGGGAGACCAGTAGCTTCCTTGGCTCAAACCAGCTCCAAAACTTAAAAAACAACCTTCAAGGGCCTCAGCTCCAAGAGGATAGTGTAATAGTGGGTGTTTGTGTGCAAAAATGAGACTAAACACACACAAGGCAAAAGAGAGAGCAATATAGAGATAGGATAGAGACACTATGACCTAACCCTAAAAACCAGAGCTCTCTTCTGAAATTTTTTGTAACCCTAAAAGAGGGAGAGAAGGCCTCCTCTTATAGAGCTCAATCTTGTAAGCTTACAAGACAAGCTTGCTAAGAGGGAGATCCCTCCATACACGTGTATGGAGGGAAGCCAAGTGCATGCCAGCTGCACAAAAATATCTGCAAAAGCAGATGCACCGTAGTCGGCTGGCCAAAAATGCAATTGACCAAAAAAAAATAGCCGGTCGGCCATTTATAGTGTCGGTCGGCCAAACATTTGGCCGGTGGCAACAAAACACAGCCGGTGGCCTCAAGCCATGGCCAGTGGAGTGTGGCGATGGCCCACAAGCCATTCCCTCCCCCTCCAAGGCAAAACACAAGTGTTTGGTGCAAAACCAGACACGAAACAGTCAAGTTGAGAGATCCTGAGGCAATGTGTGTAGCCGAGACCTCCGGGAACTCAAGACGAACACAAACATGGATGATCACCGAGTGTTCAAGCGGTGACGTCCAAGTCTTGAGGACGGTCAAAAATAGGGTGTCTACACATTGCATATGTTCGGATCGGACGTTAATCCAAACACTAGGAATGTGAGATGTTTCATACTCAAAGTGATGAAACATGTCACATTTCTTGGTCGCTATCCTCCTTGATCATACATAATAGGGTGGTGGCATTTTGAGTCTATTTGTGCATTCATCGACCTTGTACAAGCTTGGTCCTTTGGCCGTCATGCATTACAATGCTTAATTGGTGGCTTGAGAACCAAGCGCCACACTCCTTTGAGCTTAAGAAATGATGAGGAGAGTGGCAGTGCATGCATTTCCCTGCAAATACATTGTTATGCCTCTATTGTTCTCTATTGCAGCAAAACTAAAAGTCTAGGGAAGCAGGTGACCGACCAGCCACTTGAAGTAGTCGACCGGCCACTTACACTAGCTGATCGGCCAGTTAAGGTGGTCGACAGCCACCTTTTGTGGCCGACTGGCCACCAATCCATTTTTGTGCAGAAAGTGTTCCTATTTTGAGGAAAAGGCAATCTGGAAGTTGGTCTAATATTCAGGGATCAAGGCGGGTGCAAACAGAGGCAATTGACAGCAAAGCAATGGATTTTTTGGAGGACGCAAACCGAGCATGCATATCTCCCTCGCCCGCGAGGCCACTTTATCACTTTAATAGTTAGTTGTAGCTAATTATTTGATCCAAGTGTTGTAATATTTTAATTAGTTTGTGTAACTAGTTATTCAATTCCAATAATATGTTGTAATAATTAATTAGCTTAGAATAGTTAATTTGTTTTGATTTGTAATTAGCTGAGCTTAGAGTAGCTTAGCTTATTCATTCGGACCCTCATTCGCGAGGGCATAATGTTGTAATAAGTGTGCGTGTGTATGTGCATATCTTCCAACCCCACTTCTTTCTCCCTTTTACTTAACCACTTTCGATGGTTAGTTTAGGGACATTTTCAATTAGCATACCTTATGCTTTGCATGTTTGCATCCATTCATTTGTCTTGCATGCACCGGGCTCGGCGCATCTTTCAAACTGCATCGTATTTCAATACCTATTTGAATACGTGTTTCAAAGCATGTTATCAAATTGTCACATTCATATGCCATCTTAGATAGCCGAGCCTATTTAATTGCATTATTACATGTGTTGCATTAGGCATCTTGTATAGCTAGGATCATGCATTGTTTCTAACTAGTTTTCTGTTTTGGCTTGGAGTACACTGTAAGTTTTTACGCTTTAGCATCCTTGCATGAGTGTGAGTGCTACCATGTTTAGCATGCTTGCCATGAGGCTGTGTGCTTACTTGATCAACTGCATGAATGCGTGTGGGTGAAGGCTCGGTTGCCTGAATTGGGACAATTCGATGAATGTGAGTTTTAAGCCCACTTTGCGAAGTGGCAAAATCATGTTTTCAAGCCCACTTGAGGGTGGCAAATCCGCGCTTTAGCCTACTTGCGAGTAGCACTTTCAAACCATTTTCAAAAGCAAACACAAGTCGAAATGTCCCAATTCTTGCGATTTTAGTCTATATTTGCTTGTGTGCGTCACATAGTAAAGTTAGCTAATAATAAGAATAAGAACATGTGTGTTTATAAAACAACATATCATGCTTAGTAGAGGCCGATCCTTTGATCAGGCAAGCAGGGGTGCTCATTTCAGGACCTTTCCCTCTCGTACCCAAGTTCTTGAGCCGAGGCAACTTTGGTGATGACGAACACGTGGCCTTTGGCACGAATCAGGATTTCCTAAATTTCCCAAAAATAAAATATTTAGATGGCGACTCTATAATCTGGCAAAGTAGTCCAGTTTTGGCATTATTTGATTTACAATCTGATTTTCCAAAATGATTTGTTGGATTGGACTCTTTGGTGTTTATCAGTCTCACATTGCACTTTTTGAGATTAGATTCAGAATCGTGACAAGAGTCCGAACTGTAGTAAGACCAATTTGCACCTCTCCGAAGGGGGGGTGCGTGAAGGAAGTCGAGTCTACACTCGCCCTCTGAGGAGGAGCACGAGGAACACTTCCAAGTGGTGCTTGAGTTGCTTAGAGCCCATAACCTGTATGCTAAGTTTGGGAAGTGTTAGTTCCGGCTAAAAGAGGTTAAATTCTTAGGCTATGTGGTATCAGAGGAAGGGGTGACTATAGATTCATCCAAGATAGAGGCAATGCAAGATTGGGGACAACCTAAGAATGCTTTTGAGATCCGTAGTTTTCTGGGGTTGGCCAGGTATTATCGGAGATTTGTGAAGGATTTCTCTCGACTAGCTTCACCTTTAACTAGGTTGACGAGGAAAGGAGTTAAATTTGTGTGAAGTGAGATTTGTGAGAAGTCATTCCAAGAACTTAAGGATAGACTTACCACCGCTCCAGTCTTGATTATTTCGAAGAGGGGCTTGGGCTATTCAATGTATTGTGATGCCTCACGGGAAGGCTTGGGCTGTGTTTTGATGCAAGAGGGGAATGTAGTAGCCTATGGCTCACTGCAGTTGAAAACCCACGAAAGGAACTACCCTACTCACGACCTAGAGTTAGCAGCGGTGATTTTTGCCTTGAAGATTTTGAGGCACTATCTATATGGTGAGAGATTTGAGGTGTTTTCTGATCACAAGAGTTTGAAGTATCTGTTTACCCAGAAAGACTTGAACTTGAAGCAGAAAATATGGATGGAGTTCATAGAGGATTATGATTTCGAGCTACATTATCATCCGGGAAAGGCTAATGTTGTGGCCGACGCCTTGAGTAGGAAATCTACTAGTAGTGTGGCTTGTATCGCCATTCGGGAATGGGAGATGTTGGGTGCTCTTGGGGAGTTTGACCTACACCTGAGTGAGTCCATTGAATTTGCGACTTTGTTTTCAGTAGTCGCACAATCTACACTTGTGAACCGAGTGTTAGAAGTGCAGAAGGGTGACCTTGAGGTAAAATCCCTCTGGGAGAAGATCTCCAGTGAGAAGGTAGAAAAGGGCTTGACTGTGTATCTCGACCTGACTGTGAAATACTGTGATCGTTTGTTCATGCCAGAGTCTTGCCGAGAGGAGGTACTCTGAGAGTTTCACTATTCACGCCTTGCGGTACATTCAGGAGGCATAAAGATGTATCACGACCTTTGTCGCTAGTTCTGGTGGAGAGGTATGAAGAAGGATGTGGTGGTGTTTGTATCGAAATGCCTTACTTGTCAGCAAGTAAAGGCTGAACATCAGAGGCTAGTGGGTTTGTTGCAATCCTTCCCAATAGCTGACTAAAAGTAGGAGCATGTCACAATGGATTTTGTTGTGGGCCTTCTGAGGACCCAATGGGGTAGTGATGCTATTTGGGTGGTAGTTGATTGGTTAACCAAGTCTGCACACTTCATACCTATGCGCGTAAGTGATTAAGTAAACTATCTTGCCGACTTGTATATTAGGGACATAGTGAGATTGCACAGGGTCCCTGTGATGATTGTTTCGGATAGAAATCTGCACTTCACGGCTCGGTTGTGGCAAAGTTTGTAAAGTGCCTTGGGCACTAAACTGACTTTTAGCACTGCGTATCACCCTCAGACTGACGGGCAGTCCGAGCATACTATTCAGATCCTTGAGGATATGCTTCGAGGCTGTGTCCTTGATTTTAAGGGGTCGTGGGAGAGGCATTTACCCTTAGTGGAGTTTGCTTATAATAATAGCTTCCAATCGAGTATTGGTATGGCACAATTTAAGGCCTTGTATGGTCGACCATGTAGATCTTCAGTGTGTTGGGCCAAGGTGGGTGACGCATCTTTGTTAGGTTTAGAGTTGGTTCGAGAAACGACGGAGAAAGTTGTAATTATCTGTAAGAGGTTGGTTGCAGCCTAGAGTTGCTAGAAAAGTTACGCCGACCGTAGGAGGAGACCCTTGTCTTTTGAGGTGGGTGAACATGTCTTTTTGAAAGTATCACCTAGGCAAGGTTTGATGAGATTTGGAAAAGGTGGGAAGTTATTCCCTTGGTTTATTGGCCCTTTTGAGATCCTTGAGAGGGTTATGGAGGTTGCTTACCGTTTGGCATTACCGCCACAACTTTCCGGAGTACATAACGTATTTCATATTAGTATGCTTCGGAAGTATGAGCCAGATCCATCGCATGTATTGGATTGGACCGACTTAAAGATAGATGAGGATGCCTCATATGAGGAGAGACCGGTGAGAGTCTTGGATAGACGGGACTAAGTCTTGCGAGGCAAGACAATTCCCTTGGTCAAAGTATTGTGGAAACATCACGGGGTTGAGGAAGTAACTTGGGAGTGCGAATTGGAAGTCCGTAAGAAATACCCGGACTTATTTGTTGATGTTTGAGTATATGTTGAGATTTTAGTTTTGTTCATGAACTGTAAAGACATTGTATGTGTTTTGAATTATGAAAACATCGTATATGTTGAAAATGTTTCGGAAACGTAAGTTTAAAATGAACATTGTATATGTTGTTTAAGTTTTGGAAATGCAAATCTATCATAGACATTGAATATGTTTTGGAAATACGAGATATGCGTATTGAAATTGGTTAAAACTACGGAAATGTATATTGGTAATATATGTTGAGATATATATTGTGGATTTGTTCATCTTATGAAGGGATTGAATGACCGGTAGGTGGGTCATGGTGTTGAAAATTGATTTGTAATCATTTTGGAAATAGACTACACTTGATTTTGAAACATGATTTGTAATTTCAGGGACGAAATTCCTTAAGGGGGGAGATTATAGCGATTTTGGTTTTGACCCGACCTTTGTTGTATTCCGAACTCGGGTCTTGTGGTTTAATATTGTTATTGACGTCTTTCCTCCTTTTCTTTTTTGAAATTGAGTTTTGGAATGTCTTGGGCATGTTTAGAACAGGTTGGTTGCTAGTTGGTCTTGAATGTTATTGCCTAGAATTTTGGTCTCCTGTTCGGGTGGGGTTCGCAAACACTTAGTACTTTACACGTCTACAAAATACTGAAGGGGTGTTTTCCATGCTCAAGCAGCGTTCCCTACGCTCGAACGGGTGGATGCTCAAGTGGAATTCCTTGCGTTCGAGCTAGTTATTTTTTGTCTTCATAAATATTGGATGTGTGTATTCTGTGCTCGAGCATGCCACTTTTGCGCTCGAGCGGAACAAAATTTTGTATCTGATGCTCAAGCGTCAACTTCTTCGCTCGAGCAGATTGCGAAAATATCAAATCGTGAAAAGCACTTTTTACATCACTTTTTCAGATCTATCCATCTCAAAACCCTAAAGTGAGACCCTTTCCCTCTAAAATACTGTCTCTCTCTCTCTAGATTTCCACATAGTTCTAGTGGTTTCTCAACCCTTGTGCCTTTATTAAAAAGGTAGAACTCCTCAAGCTCTTCACTTTTATCCGAGTAGAAGTTAGTTTCACCATTTTTGAAATTCCATCCTTGCTTGGCGCGTCTTCTCTCCTTGAGGTAGGGATATTCTACACCTTGTTATGATCTTTAACCTAGTTATTTGTTGTTATGTATAAACGGTAAGTCTTGCTATGTTTGGAGAAAGTCTAGGGTTTTGGGTTCAAATTGAAAAGAGGGGTTTCTATATTGGGTTACATGAATGACTATGGGGTTTTGGATATGAGATTATCTTATGTTAAATAGTGGATTTTGACCTTTGGGTTAATATTTGAAGAAAGGAAAAATTTGCCCTAATATGTGTTGAATAATTATTTTGTATAAATAATAAAATTGTGGTGTGGTTGGATTTGTTTAAGCACTCACCTATGGAAATTTGATGAATTATCTGTTAAAAAGATTGTATATCTATTAGAAATATCTGTATTGGGCTATTGGTGGAAGGTAGCTATGTTTGTTGTAGAAATTGCATGAGGATTAGGTGAATTGAAACTAATCACTTAAACTGTGTCATTGAATATAACGGTATGACTAAGGCATTGAATACGTGTTGTGGATAGTCATTGAATATGATGATGCTTTAAATACATTGTATATGTATAATATTTTGGGAGGAGAAAGAGGATATACTCCATTGTTTGGGAGGAGATAGGAGATGGAGTCCATTGAAAACTAAGTTGGTCGGAATGTGCAGGGTGAAAGTCCTAAAATCTTATGTATGCATGGGTGCCGATCCCGCGGATGAAATTTCCATAAAATGGCAAGGTTGAAGTGCTTGTATGATAGTTATGTTGATTGAGAACCACTGAGTTGTAGTCTCTATTGGGTATTTGGAAAATTATACACTTGGTATATGACTTGAATGAAATGAATTAACTTGAAAAGAATAAATGGAATTGGATTGAGATGTGACTATCAATACTGAATGATCATAGGAAAAATGTAAATGGGTCATAAATATTGAATGTTTATCTAACACTTATATCTTAGTTAAACCTCATATATTGCGTTAGATTGTTTCTACTGGGCTTTGGCTCACCTTACTTGGGAAACCATTTTCAGGTATTGGTGACATGCTTCCTCCAATGATGTAGTTTGGTAGGACTTAGGAGTTGGAGGCTCTATTTTTGGTTATTTTGTGTTTAAATGTTTATTTAAGCCGATGGCTTTATATGTATGGAGCTTATGACTCTTTTTTTGTTGTAACCAAGAAAATACCTTGGAAATATGTAAGCCCATAGGGCATTTATTTTGTTGTTATTAATTAGTGTTACATGCTATAGATTTAGGATAAACATTTATGAATGTATAATGCATGTAATATCTTTTGTAATACGAACTCTGATGAATGAAAGGATATCAATTCCATTATGTTCACTTCTCTTATATATTGGATTATTGGTATTATTTTGGGGGTGTCACAATTTTGGTACTTAGGTTGATATTTTAAAAAGGGGAAACTTGTGCCCTAAAATGACTATCATATCTATTTTGTATAAATAGTTGAAATTGATGTTGTAAACTTGAAATTTGTCTAGTATTGAAATGGTTAGTGAAATTAAATAGATGATGTGTCTCATCTTTGGGAATTTTGAATAAATTACCTATCTTGAGATTATATATCGATTTAGAAATATCTGTATTGGGCTATCGGTAGAGGATAACTATGATTGTTGTAGAAATTGCATGTGGATTAAGTGAATTGAAACTATCCCATGGTTGATTATCATTGAATATGATCTTGTTGTAAATACATTGTATATGTATATTTATTTGGGAGAAGAAAGAGGATGTAATCTATGTGAGTGATTACATGTTTAAATACATTGCATATGTATGATTGATTGTTGGGAGGAGAAATGGGTTGGACTCCATTATAATTAAGTTGGTCGAAGTGTCTTGGGTAAAAGTCCTGAAATCATACATGGGTGCTTAGCCCCCTGACGAAATATCCATAAAATGGCAATTGCAGTGCTTGTATGGCCTATGTTTACTTGGGTCCCATTTGATGGTTGCCTGCAGACGAAATATCCGTGAAATGGAAGTTTGAAGTGTTTATGCATATGGGTTGTATGATTTGAAAACCTTTGAGTTGTAGTCTCGTTTGAGTTATTGAAAAATAAGGACATTGGATCATGTATTGAAATTGATCAAAGGAAAATGAAATGAAATGTGAACTTGGTGTTTTATAATTATATAAAGATGTGAATGTTTTATCTGTAGCATTGTATACGCATATTGCACTTATATCTTCGTTAAACTTCATATACTGTGTTAGCTTCTTCCTACTGTGCTGTGGCTCACCCTATTTGGGAAAAATGTTTTCAGGTAATGATGGCATGCCTCCACCATGGCAATAGCTTCGGAGGTTATAGTGATCCCGGTTTTGCCCCGACCTTCATGGTGTTCCAGACTCGGGTTCCATGGTTGAATATTGTATCCATGTCTTGTTTTCTTCCTTTGACTCTTTGCATATGAGTTTTGGAACTTGTTAGGCGAGTTTGGAACAGGTTGGTTGTTAGTTGGTTTAGATTGTTGTTGCTGTCACGCCCCAAATTTTAACTACTCGAAATCATTACCAAAGCCTAAAATTTAGGTCCATTTTTTTTTTACAAATATACAAGTATCTATTACACTTGAGCAATAAAAATAAAATGTTACACGTTGTCTCTCTCTTTCAATAAATACAATACTAACAAAGATACATGCCAATCTCCTATTGAGATGTTAAAAAATAATAATAATAATAATACAATTACAAGATCCATTACATCCACAAGGAAATTACATATCAACGACCCTTGGACTTCTTATTTCTTCATTCATGGATTCCACACTTATTTCCTGTAAAAATATATTAAAAAAAAAAAAAAACAACAGGGGTGAGCACTAATGCCCAGTAGGAGTCTCATAGTTCAACGCCAATAGCAAACACACGGATAGAAATGATCATGCATGCAAGGTGATACCATATAGTAGAGTGACATTTTAAAATTTTGAAATATCATAACTAGAGTATGTTTTTCTCAAGTGTCATGTAAACATTTATAGAAAACATTCAACCATCAAAACTCTTCCTTTTTCATTAGAAACCATAAATCCTTTTTAAAACATTCTTGTTTAAGGGACCATATCATTTTATGTATATTAACTCATTCCAAAACATTTCTCATTTAATTTCCCATATTTAATGTACTTCTTTTTCTTTCCTCCTTCTCTTCCTTTCATTATATTCAATTAGAACTCCATTATTTCAAGTTCAAGTTCCATTTTTTTTATTCCCTAATAATTCCTCTATGCCCAATTCACTTCATTATTTCACTCTCCAATTTCATTTCAATATAGCACATGATCAATAACCCTTTCTAATTCAACCTCTCATTTATTAACAGAACAACACTCATAATTTACTTTTATCACCACACCAATTTTATTAAGTTCACTTTCACCAATCCACAATCCATTCTTTACAAAGAATATCTATACATATTACTCTTTAAACCAAATCACATATCAACATGCTACTTTACAAGTTCATCACAAGTTACAATTAACATCACCGACCTCAACACACGTCACCACACATTCCACCTTTTGCCGACTTGACACGGCGGGATAGTGGGCACCCAATTCATAGCACATTCCACCTTTTGCCGGCTATTATATGGCGGGAAGTGAACTTCCAAAAATCATTTTCTCAAAAACCATGTCTCTTCTCGAAAATCATTTTCCACCTTTTAAAAACCATCCCCCACATTTGCCGGCTATTATACAGTAGGACATGGGCACCCAAAAGATTTTTGAAAACCATCCGTTTTTCCACTTTCGCCGGCTACAACACGGCAGGACTGTGTGGACACCCAAAAATCATTTTTCCACTTTCGCCAAAAATATAACAAATCTATCTATATGCTCAAAAACCCCCAAATCTCATGTTGTACACTATATGCTCAAAAATATAGATTTTATATTTATATAGTCAAAATACCACAAATCTATCTATTAATGTAAGTATTGAAGGGAACTAGAACCCTTACCTCTTGAAGTCAAGAGATGACGATCCAAGCATCAATAGTGACGAAACCATGAACTCTTCGGACCAAAAGAGAGCCCTCGACAAGATCTTCAAGTTTCCTCAAGGGATCAAGGTGAGGAGACACCTCCAAGAGTGTTGATCTAAGGATTGAAGTGGAAAAAGTGGGTTTTTGAGAGAGAGAGAGAGAGAGAGAGAGAGAGAGAGAGACCCTCGGTTTAGAGAGGGGAAAAGAGGGGAAAAATTATGAGAGAGGTGGGGTTTAGGTCTATTTATAGTATTACATGATAGCCCTAAGGTCAATGAAAAGGTAAGTCCAAAAACTCCCAAAAACAGGGCCCAAAAACCGAACCAAAATCTGGGAAAAAAAATCTGCAGGGGTCGACCCTTGTAGCACAGGGGTCGACCCTATTTTCCAGCAACCAACCCACATAGATTTTGCAATATAAGAGGGTCAACCCTATCCCAGACTGGTGTCTACCCTTGTGGACAGCAACAAGAGGAAGGTGTCGACACCACCAAGGCTGGTGTCGACCCTATATTCCAGCGACACTTCCAGCAACACTACAACATGCAAGGGTCGACCCTTAACAAGGCTAGTGTCAACCCCAAGGCAAAATTTCTAAGTTCCCAAGGAACGTTGACAACGACAAACACGAACGAACAAACCCAACGAGTTTAAATTAGATTGTACGCCTTCAAAACCAATAGACAACAATTCCAAAGATTTCCAAGATAAAATATAAGGATATTAAACACACTCTCCAAAGGACTAAAGGATGCGGCATTACAATTGCCCAGATTTTGGTCTCTTCGCTCGAGCGAGGCTTTTTGAGCTTGAGCAAGCTCTTTGTAATTTGCTTCTTCGCTCAAGCGGGGTTTCTTGCGTTCAAGCGAGGATAGAGAGTTCTCAGGTTTCCTTTCCAGACGCAACTTTTCTGGGAAGATGAAGTTATTCGCTCGAGCGAGGTTTTTTGCGCTCGAGCAAGGTTGTGCGTCTTTGAAATACCTGAAGGTATGCATTCTACGCTTGAGCGACACCTCTCACGCTCAAGCGAGGTAACTTGTTGTGTCTGGTCGCTCGAGCGACAACTCATTCACTCAAGCAAAGGCCGTGTATATCAGTTCGCAGCTGGGTCATTTTACTTCACTTTTTGATTTCTTTTCATCCCAAAACCCTGATCCGACTCTCTCTCCCTCTAAAACTCTCTCTCTCTCTCTCTCTCTCTCTCTATAAATACATCTTGATTTGGGGGTCTCTCAACCCTAGTCCTTTTGTTAAAAAGGTAGAGCACCTTGAAGGCTCCGTGTTGATCCGAATAGATCATGGTGTCGGCTTGTTCGAAGTGTCTCCATATTCTCCTTTGCTCTCCTAATGTTGAGGTAGGGATATTCTACTCTTTGATATGATTTTTAACCTAGGTATTGGTCATTTAGAATAAATGGTGGAGTTGGGAGGTTTTGGTTGAAGCTAGGGTATGGGTTTAAAAATTGAAAGCGGGGTTTTCTATATTGGGCTTCATAAATGTATATAAGGTATTGAATATGAGGTTACTTGAGTTAGATTGATGAATTTTGGACTTAGAGTTGATATTTGAAAAAAAAGGGAAAAATTGCCCTAATTTGTGTTAAATAATTATTTTGTATAAATAATGAAATTGATTTGGGAAATATGAAATTGGGAAAATGTGTGAATGAATGGTGTAGTTGGATTTGATAATCACTCATCTATGAAAATTTGATAAATTATCTATTTGATAGATTGTATATCTGTTTAGAAATATATGTTTTGGGCTATCAGTGGAGGATAGCTATGATTGTTGTAGAAACTGCATGATGATTAGGTGAATTGAAACTAATCATTTCAATTATGTCATTGAATATGACGGTTTGATTAAACTATTGAATATGTGATTTGGTCAGTCATTGTATATGTATCGTTGTTTGGGAGGAGATAGGGGATGTACTCTATTATTTGGGAGGAGATAGGGGATGAACTCCATTGAAAACTAAGTTGGCCAGAGTGTCCAGGGTGAAAATTCCGAAATCTTATATATATATGGGTGCCGATTCCTTCGGATGTGGATTCCATAAAATGGCATGAAAAATAGAAGTGTTGGATTGGTGAATGCATTGAATTGTGAACCATTAAGTGTAATCTCATTTTGGTTGATTGGATATTAATGGTTTTGATAAATAGATTAATCCGAAATTGATGAATGGAAATAGATTGAGGTATGGTTATCTATATGGAATGGTCTTGGAAAGAATATGTATTGGTTATGAATATTGCATAAGTATCTGATGCTTATATTTTAGTTAAATCTCATATACTGTTTTAGCATATCTCTACTGGGCTTTGGCTCACCCTACTTAGGAAATCATTTTCAAGTATAGGTGACATGCCGCCTCCAAGGACATAACTTGGGAGGCTTTGGGGCTAAAGGCTCCATTTTGTTATCTTGTTTTGTGTTAAATGTTTATTCAAGTTGAGGGCTTTATATGTATAGAGCTAGGACTCTTTCTTTTGTTGTAACTGTGGGAGCCAGAAAAATATAGGTACAAACCCAAACAAAGCCTACAAGGGTCCAGCCCAAATAAATATCACACCCCCATCTATATAAAGGAGGGGGCATCCCAAGTGGAAGGTATGTTCTCTTTCCCTATACTACACACCAATCACTCTACTGTTTCTAGACTTTGATTCTGCTTAATAGAGGACTGACTTCACCATCGGAGTGCCTCCGGCCGGCTACCCCGGTTGGGTGGCGCCAATCATGCTTGTCTTTGCAAGTATACCAGGACCAAGTTCATCTCTTCGTTGGATCTCTACAATCTATGTGGGGGGATATTTCATAGTCTCACAATTGGTGCCGTCTGTGGGAAAGACTGAATGAGATCAACGAAGAACACAACAAACATGTTACTGTAAGTAAACACTCTACCACACTTTGATGGTCATCACAAGCCACAGCCAAGCTTTGAATTTTCTCTCTGATGAAACTTACTGTAAACTTATTATAAAATTACTGTAAAATCGATTCTTGAATTGTATACATATATCTGTGTGTACTGACAAACTCCATTGAATCTCTTTTCTTTTTTCATGGTAAATCTTGATGAAAAGTGTTATAATAAAATAGTGCTCACGGATTTACTTTTGCATCTTCATTTTCTCTCTCTAAAAATGGGTTTCAGATTATGTTTCTAGGAGCTTCTTTTCGGCATTATCAAAAGGGTTGCTCAGTCAAACCCACCCTAAGATTGTTTATTTAGTTTTTGCCTCAAAGGAGTTTATTTTATAATTAATTATGGAGATATACATATGTCTATACTAGCAATTTTTATGGAATCCACAGTTGGGTCTTTACTTTCTCTCTAAAAGTTTATTAATCAAGATATTCGGCACCACTATCTTCTCAGTGGGATTGAAATGAGATCGAGGTAAACTGTTAAAACTGAAAGGCTCATTTAATTCGGCACTTTATTTGGCTTGTCTATCAACGAACTCAGCAATAGTAACTCTTTATTGCGTTGTTTGTCAACTCTCTTGTTATTCTAAATCTCATTTTTGAATTTATTCTTATAGATTTGGTCCACTACATATTGATGCTCATAGATTTGGTCCAAACATTTGTTTAGTATCTATCTCGACATTCTGCGAAGAGTAGTCAGCACATATTATGTGGATCTGCTTTTACATTTTCATTCTCTTTAAAAATGGATTTCATACTTTTCTTGGTGACAACATCTTGTCGGCATTACCAATGGGACTGCTCGGCCAAATTCATATGTAGTCTACCATTTATCTGTTTATTCTTTGTTTCTCAACACTTACCTTGCAGTTGATTGTTAACGTAGCTGTGTCCCTATGTTAAAAACAAAATTGGTCTTCACTTTTTCACTTTTTCTTTCTCTAGACAAAACTAACATGTGGCCACGAGTTATTATAAAACAATTTTTAAGGTTTTTAGTTCATAATTTGTGCTAGTCTGAGGCAATCTCTCTCTATATATATATATACATAAGAATTCATTTGTCATGAACGACTCATTTTGATGCTGACCAAAATCTCAGCAAAACTGAACAAGTTGCATGCGTAAAGAAGTCTGGCCGACAGCCGGGTTGACACTAGAATCACAAGTATTCCAACAAAGGTTGTTTAGCAAACCATGTTCGGCAGCTTTTCCACCTTTCTCGGAATCACTACACTCCCCAAGTTGCCCATCATTGCTAACAAAACTCGGCATCTCTTCAACCCAGTCTCGCCGCGGTGAACCTTGTAGAAGGCTACTTGGCATGACCACACATGGATCTTTGTACTAAACCATTCTGCGTTCATCGGTCGTTCCAATTACCTGTCCCTTTGTACGACGCCCTTTTGAACAACAATGCCGAGAAGACAACACTGAACACGCACTGCCAAACGCACATAAAACTGGCACTTACGCATCCTATCTGCTTGGCAACACTGCCATCTCCATACCATGGCTTAAAGGCAACATGCACCTCATGATTATAGTGGGTCTTTATTTCATCTATCAGTAAGGTTTTGGCAAAGTAAAGCACCAAGAAATTACCCACCAAGATCGAGCCCCTCCACTTCATTGAATGCAACAAGTTCGGCGCTGACGGAATTATAAGGGCTGACCCATACTTCAAACCAAACCCAAATTTTCGTCACCTCGACATCGAGTTTTCTAAAAATGATGGTATTATCTACTCAGTGTCAAGATCAATTGACTTGGCCGACATCATCCCAGCTTTATCAGTTTGGCAATCACTTTGCACCCATCTCAACTGAGTAAGTTTACATAGACAATCAACTCCTCTCTCCGGAGTGTTCTTAACAAACCACCTAAGAATGGATGTCGGCAAATCAGAGGTTGCTTAAATGCATGTAGCTCGGCCAAATGTTGATGCCACACGAAGTGATTACAACTTCGTCACCACAAATGATAATATTCAACCTTTATGCATCTCCTTCCAACTCCAATTCAGCAGTTGATCAGTCACCGAAATGGGATAATGGCGATCTAATGTTACATTGCCTAATAAATGGCTGACTCGCTTCAATCTCACTTCGCAATATTATTTACTCAGCGTCACCATGGGCCCATCAACTTGCCAGTTCATATCTACCTTCGAAGTTCGGCGCTAGCACTCTAATTAAATTATTTGGCAACATCAAATAGCCAATCGACCACGTTGCCAAAATAAAGATACCAAGGTATAAAGAAATATTTTCAGCATAAGCAAAGAGCTAATGAGTGATCATTGCCAACCAAGCTCTCGGCGAAGACAAAGAAGACAAGGCGACCAAATCATTTCGGCAAGAGTTATTCAGCATTTAAGCCATTGCATGTGCACTTCGCCAGTGTCGAGATTCATAGCAAATTTCCCGGCAAAGCGACAAAGTTGCTCCGTGGTGCCATACCTCATACAAAACTACTCGGCTACCCATACGTCAGCATCGGACAATCCCGCTCCGTTATCTACGTTATTTGGCTCGCAACATTTCTTATTCGGCACATTCTTTGACATCAATATTATTCCGCAACAATATTCGGCAACTTTATGACTTATTCGGCACTAATATCTCGGCATAGAACTATCATCTCGGTTTGCCGAAATCCATATCTGAACATACCACAGGATTCATATCGGCTCAAAGAGTCCAAACCCACCAACCCGAGAAATCAAGAAGTAACCAAAGTATGTCGAAAATTGCGATACGGCTCACATTTTCAGATAACTAAAATTTTCGAAGCTATCAAACTCAAGTTTTGACCATACCAACGTGAAGTACTCATTGAGACGAGTCCAACGCAACAAATCGCGTCAAAATCGGAGCTCAAACGAAGCCGTACGGGCCGCTCAAAGTTTGCCTAGAAAATAAATTCTTTCGCTGGAGAAGACGATCCAGCAATACGTGAAGAAATAATCATGTGCTTCGCAGTTGCGTTACACCCTGCTGATCTAAGCCGTTAAATCCATTTTGGCTATAATTACACCATCAGGAGTGTAGCACGTCCCGCGGGGGGGGACCTCGCGCTATCAGTTCGAACTCCCTTTTTTTTTGTGTCACGGTTCTAAATCTGAACCAAAGAGTCCAAATCCGGCAAATCGTTTGAGAAAACAGATTTTTGAAAAAGTAGCGCCAAACATGGACTGCTTTGCCAGATTACAGAGTCGCCACCTAAATATTTTATTTTTGGGAAATTTAGGAAACCCTGACTCGGTGCCGAAGGCCACATGTCCGTCATCACCAAAGTGGTCTTGGCTCGGGGGCTTGGGTACGATCGGGGAAGGTCAGCTATGAGCACCCCCTTTCGCCCGGTCCGAAGACCGGCCTCTACTAACCGTGATATCCGTTTTTGAAAACTTTATGCGTTCTTATTCCGGTTATTAACCTAGAATTACTATGTGATGCGCACAACACAAAAGTATAGACTAGATCGCCTAACTTGGAAATAAACATTGCATATCCGTTTTGTCTCGAAAAACGTGTTAGATTTTGCTACTCGCAAGTAGGCTAAAATACGGATTTCGATGAGTTGTTCCAACTCAGGCAATCCAACCTTCACCCACAGGCATTCAAAACAGTTTATAACACATAAGCATTTAGCCGCATGGCAATCATACTGTCATGGCAAGACATTCACACGCATGTGGTATGCTAAAGCGAAAAATACTTACATCGTACTCCGCGCCAAAATAATAAACTAGTTAGCAAAGCATGCATGACCTAGTTCATGTTTAAGTGTCTAATGCAACACAGGCATGGATGCAATCTAGAGTAGGCTCGGCTAACCCTAAACATGGCACATGAGATGTGACAACTATCACGTATTCAATTTGGAATTGAAAGTACGATGCAATTTGTATGATGTACCGAGCCCGGTGCATGTAAACAAATGCATGGATGCACGCATGTATTGCATAAGGTATGCTAAAGTAGACGTGCCTTAATCTACCATAGCGAGGTAAATAAAAGGGATAGAAAGAAGCGGGATTGGAAGACATGCACCCACTCACGCACACTTATTACAATTATACGCGCCGAGGGACCGAAAGAATATACAAAACCGAATAAATAATTAACTATTCTAGCTAATTAAATATTACAAATCAACTAAATTAATTAAATCAAATAATTAATCTACTTAAGTGATAAATGCCTCGGAAGGAGGGCTGACTGCCGCGTGTGCCCGGGACTCGCTCGGAACTGTACTGCCGTGCAAGTGTACCTCTGTTTCCTCTGCTCTCCTTCTCTGAAAATTCCCAAAACTTCAGGAGTACCTCTCAGAGCACTGGGGAGCATCACCGGCTGAGGCAGGGAGCCACCGGCTAAGGAAGAAAACCACCGGCCCTTAATTTCATTATCGGCTGCCAAGAGGTAGCCGGTCGGCACTAAAGAGTGCCGATCGGCCCTTTATCCCTGCAGAACACAATCGACAATGAGCAGAGGAAACCAAAGGCAAGGCAATGCAAATCAAAGCATGTATGCACCAAGCACATCCCTCATCATGCTATGGACTCAAGAGGGCGTGTGCCTCGATTCCCGGACCATCAATCGCGCATTTCCATGCGTGATGATCCTAAGAACCAAGGGTGCAAATTTGATTTGAAATGCATACAAACCAAGCAAACACATAAAGGGGTGCTAAACCTCCATCATGACTTAGTCAAGAGGCCTAGCGTACATGCCAATGCAATGAGGTCCTAAGCATGTTTATCTATTATGCACACATGGACAATGGTATGGCATTTATGCAAGCATACAAGCATGCACATGAACCAAGCATGCAAACCGATTGTAGATTGGGCTTAAACATGAATTGGGCAGCTCCAATAAGGCTCAAAACAAAGGGCGAATGCCTAGAAAATGAGACTAAACACACGCACACACATGCACATGTTAAGGCTTAAGACTTAGGCATACAAAGTCAAACTCTTATGCACACTTAAGAGGCCAAACATAGACTGATAGCATGCATCAAAACTCCGAAATTCACGTCAAACATAATGCCAAATCATGCAATGAAGCATGCCAAACAAAGCATGCAAATGGCCTAGGCTTAAGACAAGTCAATAGGGCATTAAACCACACTTAGCACAATCATACATGGCAATATTCAAAGCACTTAAAGACAAAGTTTTCACACATAAAACTAAGCCTAAGGGACCACCTAGATGGCATCTAGGAAGCATGGAATCTAAGGCATGCAATAAGGCCTAAACATAGAGCACTTAAAGACAAGCTCTTAAAGCATTAACAAGGCCACTAAGGCAATCAAACAAGCATGTATGAAGGACTGAAATGGCATGTTAGATGGTTCCATTCACTAAAAACAAAGCTAGCATAGCGTACCACACTTTCATGCTTTTGAGGCCAACAAGCCAAATACAAAGAGGCTACCAAATACATGCCAAGATTGGCCAAAATAGCTATGGACAGAGCTAAATCATGGCAAAATAAGCTTGCAAGCTTCACAAATCTAAGCCTAAAACATGCTAGAAAATAGGGCAAGCAACCTAGTCATGTTAAGGCATAAAAGAGGCATTACAAGGCAACTATACTAAGCATGTATAGGAGGCCAAAACCAACTTGAAAGCATGTTATATCATGATAGTATAAGCATAGAAAACAAGTCAAACAAGCTCAGCACACACTCAAGCATGGGGCTCTCTCAAGAGGCTAAACTTGCCCTTTTTAAGGACATCAAGGAGAGGGGGTGGCCCTCTCCTTTCTAGGACTTTATGGCACCATCTCCACCACTGAAATCCCTCAAGATTTCAGTGGTGAAGAAATCAAGCACACAAGTCCCGGATCTCTCCAAAATAGCACAAAAAGTGACCTTTTCAAGGTCTAAGGGTGGTTAAACTTGCTCAAACCACCAAGCACCCTTAATGAACAATAAAGAGGACTTGAAAACAGAGATTTTATGTGTTAATCACTAAGAACAAAAACTGTTTTAAACTAGGTAAAAATGGAATGCAAAAATGGGGAATAAAATGCAAGTTTCTCACCCTTGTTGACTATCTTCACAAGAGTTGATGTTGTTGCTTCCTTGAGCTCCAAACCAGTCAAAATGTCAAGAACCGACCTTTGGAACCTCAGAGCCAAGAAGGTGGAACTCTAGGTGTTTTAGTGCAATAGTATGAACTAAACACCTAGTGTCCTAAGAGAAAAGAGAGATATGATATATGTATCTAACTTAACCCTAAAACCAGAGCTCCGGCTCTCTAACAATGTCTAATGCTCAAAAATGCTAACCCTAAGTCAAGAGGAGAGCTTTCCTCTTATAGAACTTGTAAACTTACAAGCTAAGCAAACAGGTCATCCCTCCATACACGTGTATGGAGGAAGCAAATGCTCAAAAGTCATCTTAAAATATCTCGTAAAACAAAGTGGTGGTTGGGCAAAATGGTCATTTAAGCCCAAAATATTGCCGACCGGCACAAAATAATGCCGACCGCACAATATAGTGCGGTGACAACTTCAACAGCCGGTGGCCTCTAGCCCCGGTGGTGTGTGGGGATGCCTCATAAAGCATTCCCTGCCCTTCCAAGAATCACAAGTGTTTGGTGCAAAACCAAACACAAGCGGTCGAGTTCGGAGGTCACGAGGCACGGCGCGGCCGAGAACTCCGAACTCCAAGCGAACACAAACATGGATGATCACCGAGTGTTCCAGCGGTGGCGTCAAGTCTTGAGGACGGTAAAAATGGGGTGTCTCTTTGCCCTCTTTGTGAACTCGGAAGTCATAACAATGGCGGAGTGAATGTCAAAGCCGAAACGACCCATTTTGACAAGGCGAAGACTTGGACAAACATGCACGACAAACAAAGATATGCTGAAAGGCGGGGGCAAAATGCAATCGAAAATGCAAGAAGCCGAGCATAACTTATGATCACGCAAAGAAAGGCGTAATGAAGCACACATGCAGGTTATAAGCTAAAATGCACCAATCTACACTACAATGCGAAAGGATGTAAGAGAATTATGCAATTCTCAAAAGCGTCTCACGGAGGATACAATACATGCGGCTCGTCCGGTTCTTGCGTGATAAATGAACCGTACATACAATATATCGTGCACGTAAAAGAAAGCAAACTTTAACAAGTACAATATTGTTAGCAACATGCATGACATATGCAATGCGAATGATGAATGATATGCAATATATACAAAACTATATATGAATAATGCAAATGAAAATGTAGTGCAATTAAAACTAATGCGGACTACATGCAGGGCGATGGAATCAAGGTTCAAATCGGAACGGTTCGAAACCACACAAATGTCAAATAGGTTGATGGAGGTAACAAGTTAAGTGTCCCATAGAGCGATGTCGATCTATGAGGAATACATACGAACACAAGAACAAGTATTGAGTGGAATGACATAAGTGGGGAAACGACCCGCTGAGGAAAGAATAATGATCCTAACGCCGGACGCAATGATTACACTATAATGTAATGGAAATGGATACAATGGATATGGCACGCGGGCCAAACCGTATCTCGCCTAGGAAAAGTATGTACGCATACAAGCCATGTCTAACACAGAAAAGGTGCCGCAACCTCAAACCAAGTTCATCAAGGAATAGGCGCGATGCACATGAACCATGTTTCAACGTGAAAAGTATAGGCACATACCAGACCAAGCTCAACAAGGAAAGGTGCAAGCCATAGATGGAAGATGATGCAATGAATGCATGCAATGGAATAGATACAATGGATATGGCACGCGGGCCAAACCCAGTCTTGCCTAGGAAGGGAATGTACGCATACAAGCCATGTCTAGCCGCAGAACTTACGCATCTGAGCGTGCTTGACGTGAAAAATGGCACATACGGACCAAGCTCAACAAGGAAAGGCGCAAACCATAGATGGAAGATGATGCAGTGAATGCATGCAACTACAATGCAATAGAAATGGATATTTACAGAAATGCATGACATATGCACTATACTACGAGGATGATGCATGACATATGCATGGGTTTTTTTTGTTGTTTGTTTTTTTTGAAAATGCATGACATATGCAATGGTATTAATGATGCATGAGATGCATGTTTTTTGAATTTTTGAAAATGCATGACATATGCAATAGTATTTACAATGAAACGCATGATAAATGCAATGTGATGCAATGGCTGCGATTGCAGTTTTCCCTATTCTACCAACGGGGTGATATACTAGGTTGGTTCAGTATCCAGAATCGAGGCATAAACACGCCGCCTTAACCTATGGGGCTTCCATACAGATTTCAAGCCGAGGGTACACCCCTTGGGTATTTAAACCAGACTTTAGTCTCGGAAATTCCGAACCTTTGCGTTCTAGGCACAAGCCATTCGAACTCTAGTTTTCACCGTCCCCATTGGTCTCCTAGGAACTCACCTTAACCTGACGGTGGCTTTACGGACCACGAAAGTCGTTCGAACGACAAACACCAAAGGAATTGCACCTTGAGGATTTAAGGTCTCCTAGACGCGATGTATAATGTATGCATGACAATGCATTTTTTTGAAATCTTGGCATGTAGCGGCTTTGAGATGCATGATAATGCAAATGGCGGGTTTAAGGTCTTCCGGACCTAGGGGGCAACCGATGAGGTCGCTAAACAATGCGATGGAATGCATGCCAAATGCAATGAGGTGCACACCTTAATGCAGGAGGTCTTTCACCTCCAGGATTTAAGGTCTCCTAGACCGTCGTGTTTCAAAGATGGAAAATGGAGTGCAATGAGGTACCGTGCCTCAAAGGATGGAAAATGAAGTGTAATGGGGGTGTCGTAAGCGGCGCAATGAAATGCATGCCAAATGCAATGAGGGCAACTTTAGTGCAGAAGGTCTTACACCTCCAGGATTTAAGGTCTCCTGGACCGTGCGTGTTTTGGTCAGCCGGACCGTGCGTGTTTAAGGTCTCGCCCGGACCGGGGTAATGTTACCTGATACTCAAGTGCATGCAATGCAAATGAGGCAGCGTGAGGCGTCGCGTGCCTCAAGAGGTGGAAAATGAAGTGCAAAAGCGAGGCGTGCGTGCCTCGAGATGCAATGAAATGCGAAATGAGGCACCGTACCTCATTTGATGGAAAATGAAGTGCAAAAGCGAGGCGTCGTGCCTCGGGATGCAATAAGCGTGAAAGCGAATGTGATGAGGTACACCTCAATGCACGAAGGTCTTGCACCTCTCGAGGATTTAGGGTCTCTGGACGTGCGTGTTTTGGTCCGCCGGACCGTGCGTGTTTAAGGTCTCGCCGGACCGGGGCATGAAATGCAAAAGCGAAGCGTGGTAGCACACCTCACGGGACTCAAGATGAAATGCAAAATGAGGCGTTATGACCGCATGCCACATGATAATGCAAAATGGAGCAAGTCTCAAGGGGCGTGCAAGATGGCGTGATCGATCTGGCCGAAATCGATGGATGGGCGTAATGCGCAGGGCAACTTTGAATCTCTGTAAATGACAAAAGGATACAAAAGGATACAATCTCTGCTTGAATTTGAGTGCCACGCACAGTAGAGACGGTCCGAAGTCAAAACGGAGGCCGGTTGAGCATCGGGGATACATTTTCTTGTACTTTCTTGAGCTATGAAGACCCAAAACTCCTCAATTTGCCTAAAAATGGCCTTGTGAACACCACCGGCTGGGTGGGGTGGTCATCGGCTACCACCGGCTGGCTGAACTCATTGATCGGCACAAAAATGTGCGGCAAACAAAATAGTCTTGCCAGGCCAAAAATATTGATCGAGGCGGTTTGACAATTTGCCACGGGTGTTATAAAATAGGGCACCTAAGCCCTATTTTCTTACTTCCACACCGCCGAAAACTCCTTCTCTCTCTCTCTAGAGTGTTTTCCCTTTGATTTTTCGCCGATTTCTTTGCGTTTCACGCCCGTTTCGTCGTTCGATTCGCGTATATCTCCGCGTTTCGAACACTTTGAACCGAACATTTCTCCATTTCGGTATTCCTTTTGCTATTTTCGCCTTTTCGGGACTTGTTCCCCTCGATTTTCTCTTCATTCCCGTGTCTTTTCACATTCCGACCCTTCCGGCCATTTCCGGCCCTCTCGGGGTTGACCTTCTCGGTTGACTTTTCGTATTCCGACCCGGTTTTCCTTTTCCGGCTATTTTTCACCATCATTACCCATGGCAAGCGATATCCCCGTCGGGACTCCCCGGACCATGAGATGGACCGGTCGAGCTCCTCCCATTGGCGGCGCCCATTCGATCCGGCGACCTATCGCCGACCATCACGTGCTACCACCGGCGGACTCGCCACTTCCGGCTTTGGCGAGTTTTGGATCGAGCTTACGCTGTGAGCGACCTCTCACTTATCTTCTGGCGCCGTCGGTAACATTACGGTCTCTTATTTTTACGCAATGTAGGATTTCTATCAAGCGCCATAGCTTCGAACCCATTAAGCTGCTTAGTTCGATACCTTTGTACTTGTAGTTGATTGTGAACAAACTCATAACCGACATCTATTTAGGACCGGCGCACATGCACACCCGCACTAGTCTGAATCACCCAAACACGCACACATTGCATTACCAATTCGCCGACACCGGCGCTTTTTTGAATCTGGCTTCGCACGCATGCTAGATTTGCACAAAAGCGCACTAACACGCGGACACATCACACGTTGTTTACACCGATCCTCATAGAACCTTGACATATCACGAGCCGTAGCCCACCCAGGTATCTTTGAAATCGGCATTTGCTTGCATCTGAGAAATGTGCACACATACCATACCATATTTCACAAAACCACTCAATAGTACAATCGATGTATCGCACATTGTAGTTCCTCGAAAACACACCGATGTTTGTTTGAATCTAAATGTGCACACATGCACCAAGTTTACATTGGAGCATCTAAAGACACCTTGACACACGTCCGCTTAGTTTACTATAATACTAGATTTATACCAGCGCATATCTTCACATGGCTTTGCAATTTCTTGACTACGAGGAGACTCCCATACTCTCCGCGGGTATGGGAACATTACCGCTTCATGCGAGTGGTACTGCCGAGCCGATTAGCCGCATTGTGGATCGGGCGGCGGCACCTTCTGCGAGGACTCCGGACTCTCTTCTTGCGGACCTCTTCTTGCCGCTCTGGCGAGAGGTGGTGGGACACCACCGATTCTTTTCATCTATCGGCCAGGGGACATAGCGATGACCCCTTATGACTTCTCGATGCTCACCGGCATCGGGGTGAAGTGATCCGATCCTTGACCACGAATATGGGCGAGTGGATTGCCGCTCGGGTTCATTTGCTTTCGGCGGCGCCGCCACTTGTTAAATCGAGGTTGTCCGCTATTCTGGTTCGAGTGCGATTTAGTCACGGACCATCTTTGGTGGGCCTTGACTCGATGACCCGAGAGGCGGCGAGAGGTATGCAGCGGCTTCTCATGTTTTTGCTGGGGACCACCTTGTTTGCCGACCGGCGAACAGTGTCTCTGCCTCCTCGGCGCCTTTGGTGGGCGTCCGAGGATTGTCTTGATATATCGGGTGGCGCGGCTTTGGCCACCCTTCTTATACATGAGCTCGTCTCCGTGGCGGCGTGAGCGGTTGCTAGGAGGCTCTTGGCGAGCACAGAGGTATGTCTTCTTCTCTGCTTTTCGTTTACATTCGTACTTTTGTACTCGTACACACCTTGCTTGTACAATTCGTATCTTTGCCATAACGCACATATACGCTTTATCTTGTTGTACCTTTGTTCTGCTGTACACTCTGCTCAATACAATACAACATACGGCTGTTATTTACGCTTTATTACGTGATACGCTTTTCGATAATCATCTTGACGTCTGTTTTGCGTTGTGGGTGTATGCCTACTTCCCAGGTGGAGCGATCGGAGGCGGAGACCCCTCTGGTCGTCCTTCTCTCGCCGTTCTGACAGGCGATGTGTCCGAGGCCGGGACACTTTAGCTTCTCTGGTCGTTTCTTGACACCATCACCCCTCTTGAGGTATGTTTTACTTCTGATCCGTTTGAAGCTTCGCTTTCATGCGTACATTTCTGTATCAGTAGATAATCAACTGTATTTCATTTGGTCACTGGCGGTAGTGGGCTTCACTCCCGGTGATCTGAGGCAGTATCTTGCGGCGCACCGAGACCTCGCTCTAGGATTCTCTGGAGGCCCGGCTGTCGAACTGTGGTACTGGTGGCGCTTCTTGCGTCGACCACAGGATTACCGGGCGAGATAGTTCGATCCGGCCTCCGAGCACATGAGGGACAAGAGGTTTTGAGCGGCAGATGGAGGACTACACCCTTGGGGCCATAGATGTGGATGCCCTCTGAGGCGAGGCGACTACTCGATGCGTCCGGACCTTCTTGATCGGCCTCTGGCCGGGCTCCCGTGATCGAGAGACTGCGGCGCCAGCGTATCCAGGCGAAAGAGGAGGCGAGGCGGGGCCATCACTGAGGCTCGAGCTCATGGCGGAGAAGTCTGAGAGGGGCGAGGGCGGGTGGCCGCTCTACCTACTATGTTGACTTATAGAGGCGAGGCGGGGAGACCTACAATTCCTTTGCTCCTCCTCCGGTGGTCACGAGTTGGCGGCATTCCCGAGTTGCCTCCGGTATGTATTACTTTATTTCTGCATCTTGCATTGTCATTTCAGTTTATTCAGATATCCCACAGAATACTGATGTATTTAATACTTTTGCAGACCTCCTCCGAGTATACCCGTCAGTCTGTGGAGTTGAATGCCTCCTACTTGGGGATCTTTGCGGCCGGACTCTCGGCGCCTTGGCACGCCTCGGCTTCTGGGTATGTTTTACTGACCACAGTCTCGAATCATACTCTGTTTCGCATAATCTGCTTCACTGCACAAAAATCTGATAAACTGCTCACAGCTTTCATACATTGTACTCATACACTGCATTCTATACTGATAAACTGCTCACGGCATTCATACACTGCACTCATACACTGCATTCTATACTGATAAACTGCTCACGGCATTCACACACTGCACTCATACACTGCATTCTATACTGATAAACTGCTCACGGTTTTCTGATGTGTTTGTTCTTTGTATTTTCAGCCTCCTTTCCCGATCCCTCCGATGGCGACCTTTGCTCAGTGAGCCTCCCGTCTCTACTCGGGATGGCAGGATCTTCCCTCGTACCAGAGGGGGGCGTGGTCATGTGGGGAGCAGCTCACGAGCTCCAGTTCCAGGAGATGGGGAGTCGGAGGCGGGGACTGAGTCATTTGCGGAGGAGGCCGGGGATAGCTCGGGTTCGGGCTCCGACAGTGACGGCTCCGACGACGCTTTTATTATACCTTGAGGAAGAGGCGAGGCGATCCTTAGGCACGAGGCCTATTGCTGATGATGATGATTTTGCTGCTTCTTTCTTTTATTTCTTTTCTTGTACTTTTCTCTTTTTGGTAGATAGAGTACTGTGTACTGCCGCAGGCAGGTTTTTTGCTTTTTTCAAACTATGTACTCGAAAAAGATGATATGAAATGGACTTTTTATCTGAAAAGTGTTATATTTACATATCTCGTACTTTGCCTTTGCATTGCATCACATTACACCTCAAATGTAAATAATCTTGATATTATCGACAATTGAACACTTGCCTTTGTAATAATCAAATAACCAACCAACTAAGCGACAAAAAAGCTCATACAAACCACTGCTCAAAGCGAACATACAACCCATACTCTGGCGAGGATTGGGGCTATATCTGACTGCTTGATACAATACTCGGTTCATTACGCCTGACAAACCTTAAATGAATAACCCAATCGACAAGGCGGATCACAAAACCGATCACGGTTGCGGTTGAAACACTCGGATGTTCCAAATTTTCCCTTCCTTCTCCTACTTTGCGGATGCGAGAACGGCAAAAGCATTACGAGCACGGCGATTACCTTTTAGAAGAAGAAGGCGGGTTTTCAGCAAGGTGTCGAGCCTCCCACATAACACGGCGAGGCAGACTCAATCAAAGAAGCAAAAGGCGCCGACCTAGCAGACGAGACATACTTGGAAAAGACTCAAATCCAAAGTTGAGACCGACAAATCGAAAGACACGACACCTGAGACATGTTTAAAAGAGACCTCAAATGGCGGGGAGCCAGTTCCTCCGGGTGCACCTCCCACCCTTTCTGATTCGCGTGATTCTCACATCACTCGACCCTCAGGCTCGGTTTTTCTCACAAAAACCCTTCTCTCACTTTTCTCTCAACTTACTCCTCTCTATTCTTTATTCTCTCATTTTGCATCCCTCCCCGAGGTGAATGACGGATGAATAGGAAGTTGCGGGTTCATGCCCGATATAGCTAGCTTGCAACCACTCCTTCTGGCGGATAAAGCGCCTTTCTGGCAAATGCATGTTGACGGTGGGGGGGGGGAACAGGATACCTGGCTCCACTGTGCCCCTGGTTCATCATTTTGACCATTTTTGTTGTGTTTTCTAAAACAGTTCTGACCAAAATGAGAGTTAGATTAACGCACTTATTCAATTTTGATTTGAAAATTATGCGAGTCGGTAAGCTTGAAAATTCTCCTTTGTTGGATCAAACATGGTCCCATTTTGAAAGCAAGCAGTTTTAGAAACTAAGCCAACCTCGGTAAAACTTTTCAAAAACCGTTTTTGTAGACAATCAATGCTCAACGAGCGTAGAACTTACCCTCGAGATATGCAACCTCGGATCGAAGGCAATGGGAAATTGCCCCTGGCTTAAAAGGGGAGGGAAGGCAACGGAAAGTTGCCCCTGGTTTGAACATAACTTCGGGGCAACTTATGGCAATGGAGGACAGCGGAAAGTTGCCCTTGTTTGGATGATGCCATGGCATGTTGTAAGCCGATCTTTCTGGCGGCGGTCGGATCCCGAACACGGAGAGTCGAAGGCGGCAGATCAATATGTGGCACGATCCTGGAAGGTGTTGGTGGTTTAGCTTCAAGAGGAAGTTAATCACGTAGTTAGGGTTCTTTGCAATCGAGACATTGGATTCGGAGAGGGCAAAAAGTGATCAAAACCATGACATGGTGAGGCGCTATGGGGCGTTGAGGCTGGACTTCAAGATGAAGTTGCCTCGTATCCCAAACATGGGAATCAAGCCTCACGTAGTTCGGGGTTAAGGTACACTCGGGTATTTAACCTCTCCTTTTATGCTCTAACTTTTGCCAAAGGCGCTGTTGCGGGTTTTCGACCTTGAGCTTCTTTTGTCTTTCTTTTTCTTTTAGGCTCTAACTTTTGCCAAAGGCGCCCGATCTGGGTTTTTCGACCTTCGAGCTTCTTTCTCTTTTTTTTTCTTTGTTCTTCTTTCTTTTGTATTTTGTATTTTCTTTTGCTCTAACTTTTGCACAGGTCGCCCTTAGGATTTTCGGCCAGTGAGCCTCTCAAAGGGTAAAAGTGTAGCAAGCCCATGTCAATTGGTTCTAGTAATTGTAGCCTTCTGTATCTAGGAAAAGCGGCCGTTCTTGGTACCTTCTGAAGAGTCCATCACGGTTGCTTCACGAGCTTCTTCTAGTTAGGTATAATCTTTTGCTCGATTTCAAAGCCCCTTGTCCGAAGCTGCTTGAGGCGGCCTGGGCCTCCTCGATGGTCGGCCAGTTGAGCAGTCTGGATGAGTTGGAAGAACAAAAGCAGGCGGGTTGATACTTGAGGTGAGCGATCCTAGTGCACAATCTCAAGGCGGTTCCACACGAGTCTTCATAAAACAAAATTTTTGAAAAATTTTAAGAAAGCGACACATCGCTCATGGCCGAAGATAGTGTGGAACGATCCAGATCAAGTCGGGATCCTTCCCGATTACTCACGGTGACAAGCATGATTCCAATTGTTAAGGGCTTATGCCGTTCTTTCTTTCAATTTTGATCAAAGTTTTGCCAAAACCCAGGAATTCCTTCCTCTTCGTTTTCACCTTGATGTTCAAAAGTTTTGAAAAACTTAGGTCAATGCAATAATTTTCGGGGCACAGGGAGCGGTGGAATGCTGTCAGCCTGCTTTCGAGTTTTTGGTACAACTAACCCAAAATAAACAATAGGCATGGGAACCACGATGGCCGCATTTGTTTCATTCAGGTTTTTGTTTGGATGCAAGCTGGCTCCACAGACAGAGACTCAAAAAGCAAAAAAGTAAGTACAAAAGCGGTGTTGAGGCAACAACCGGAATCACTCGGTATTCTATACAAAGAGGACCGACTTATCGTAGCAAAGGCAGACCCTTAAGCAAAAAAAGCTGACTCAAAAGCGATGAGGCGGACTCAAAACAAAACAAAACACTTGACTCGACACCCAAGCGGGATTTACAAAAAAAGCGTCGGCGGTGCTCAAAAATGCGTGCCAAATGCCATATCCAAAAATGTACCAGATATTGCCCGCAGGCAATTGAAACCCAATTACATACTCGCAGTATCGGTGTCCTCCGTATCTGTGTCCTCACAATCCAAGAACTCTGTAGTGGCTGATTTAGCCGAGGTGGGTGGTGGGCTAATCTTGTCTTCAATCAAATCCTGGACCTCATCTTGGGGTGGAAGCAATTATCGGTGGTGTGGCGGTGTTGTTGATGGTACGCCTGATCTTGAGTGGCATCATATTTCTTTGGAAGGGGTTTGGGAGGCGGCCTAGGATCGAGTGGTGTGAGATGCCCTTTTGGCTAAAATCGAAGTGCCTGAACAACGGCATGTAGAGAGGATGGAAGGCCTGCGCCCTCGGGCAAGTACTTGAATCTCGAGGACTCTTGCTAGATGCACTAGCGAGCAGGTCGTGGTGTAGCCTTGAGTTTCGATCCTTTCCGGATCACGAGTGGGAGTGGGAAGAACCTTCTTGGCATGGCGGGGCCTATCCGGTTCTCGATTATTTGGGCGCCCTCGGTAGGAAAGCGTCATCCATACTTTTTGGTTACAATCGCGGATACATTGTCTGCTCATTCCTCCGGTTTTCAAAGCTGGGCCCTTGCAGCGGTTGTTCCGCAGGATCGGCATCGGCCTTTACTTTGTCTTTGCCTCTGGCCTCAGCCTGATGAGAGGTTTGGGTTGGTACTGGTACATCATTGTTGTGGGTGGAGGTCATCTCTGACTGAGTGAGCTCGATCACAATCCGCCCCAGTATCGAGGGCTCTTGGGGTTCGAAATTTCCGGCCTCTGGTGCAACGGTGGCGAGTTGACATTAAAATGGCGAGATCCGCCCACGGACCTCTGGCTTCGCCTATCATCCCCATTAACTCGAATGTAGTGGGCTCGCGAGCCTGATAGAATTGAGGGGTCCAGATTGGGTGTGCAGCGGGCGACCTAGGCGGGTGTGGCATATCAACAGTAGCCTCATCTTGTGGGGTGGTTCCTTGACTCGGCGTGGCCGTCATGACCACAATCTCTTCCGAATTCTGCATCATGTTTGGTCCTGCCTCAGCGAGGAAAAGACACTAGCTGTTCTGACTCAACTCTCTGAATCACTGAACTGAAACGGAAAACAAGCAGCACTTCAGCCCCAAAATAGATCAAACACGGGTGTAGTCGAACAACATGCACTCTACTACTGAATACTGTTCCCCGAAGTCACTGTCCCAAATCTGGCCCGATTCCATGAGATATAATGATTCCCTGGCGTCTTGGTGCCTTGGTGGATCTGAGACTATGGCTGGTACATGCACTCCCTGTAGAGATTCACTCTAAAAGCACATAGCAAGTAAATGAGAGCCAATACACCCCTATGTTGGGGTAGGGTTTCCCTGTCCTATTTTGTCAGGAGCTAGGGTTTCACTACGCACGCAGCGGTTTCAAACAACTTGAATCGGGTAAGCAACCTGTCCTAGTTTGGAATGGTCACTACGGATTCCGACTATGCAACTAGGTCGAATGGTCGAAAAAGGTGCCATTAAACCGGGGTTTGTGTTCCCCATCTTGGCGAGCCCATAGCCGGTCGACCTTACGGACATGCCTTGACAAGACAAGCCTCCGGCAAACCGCTCGGGAATAGCGGATGGCCAACCACGGTGTCCTAGGCGCACCAATGCACATGCAATGCAAAGAAACACATAAATGACCAAAAGCAGGATATCACGAGTTCGAGTCAAGCTCTCTAACATCCCAGTAGTCGCCAGAAAGCTTGCGTCCGTGAGAGGACCTCGCTATCGATTCGGACTCCTTTTTTTGTGTCACGGTTCATCTGAACCAAAGAGTCCAAATCCAAATCGTTTGAAAAGCAGTTTTTGAAAAAGTAGTGCCAAACATGGACTGCTTTGCCAGATTACAGAGTCGCCACCTAAATATTTTATTTTTGGGAAATTTAAGAAACCCTGACTCGGTGCCGAAGGCCACATGTCCGTCATCACCAAAGTGGTCTTGGCTCGGGAGCTTGGGTACGATCGGGGAAGGTCAGCTATGAGCACCCCTTTCACCGGTCCGAAGACCGGCCTCTACTAACCGTGATATCCGTTTTGAAAACTTTATGCGTTCTTATTAGGTTATTAACCTAGAATTACTATGTGATCGCACAACACAAAAGTATAGACTAGATCGCCTAACTTGGAAATAAACATTGCATATCCGTTTTGTCTCGAAAAGCGTGTTAGATTTTGCTACTTTCAAGTAGGCTAAAATCACATTTCGATGAGTTGTTCCAACTCAGGCAATCCAACCTTCACCCACAGGCATTCAAAACAGTTTATAACACATAAGCATTTAGCCGCATGGCAATCATACTGTCATGGCAAGACATTCACACGCATGTGGTATGCTAAGCGAAAAATACTTACATCGTACTCGCCAAAATAATAAACTAGTTAGCAAAGCATGCATGACCTAGTTCATGTTTAAGTGTCTAATGCAACACGAGCATGGATGCAATCTAGAGTAGGCTCGGCTAACCTAAACATGGCACATGAGATGTGACAACTATCACGTATTCAATTTGGAATTGAAAGTGCGATGCAATTTGTATGATGTACCGAGCAGGTGCATGTAAACAAATGCATGGATGCGCATGTATTGCATAAGGTATGCTAAAGTAGGCGTGCCTTAATCTACCATAGCGAGGTAAATAAAGGGATAGAAAGAAGCGGGGATTGGAAGACATGCACCCACTCACGCACACTTATTACAATTGCCCTCGCTCGGAGGACGAAAGAATATACAAAACCGAATAAATAATTAACTATTCTAGCTAATTAAATATTACAAATCAACTAAATTAATTAAATCAAATAATTAATCTACTTAAGTGATAAATGCCTCGGAAGGAGGGCTGACTGCCGCGTGTGCCCGGGACTCGCTCGGAACTGTACTGCCGTGCAAGTGTGCCTCTGTTTCCTCTGCTCTCCTTCTCTGAAAATTCCCAAAACTTCAGGAGTACCTCTCAGAGCACTGGGGAGCATCACCGGCTGAGGCAGGGAGCCACCGACTAAGGAAGAAAACCACCGGCCCTTAATTTCATTATCGGTGCCAGAAGCGTTCGGCCTAAAGAGTGCCGATCGGCCCTTATCCTCGAGACACCTCGGCAATGACAGAGAGGAAACCAAAGGCAAGGCAATGCAAATCAAAGCATGTATGCAAGCACATCCCTCATGCTATGGACTCAAGAGGCGTGTGCCTCGATTCCCGGACCATCAATCGCGCATTTCCATGCGTGATGATCCTAGAACCAAGGGTGCAAATTTGATTTGAAATGCATACAAACCAAGCAAACACATAAAGGGGTGCTAAACCTCCATCATGACTTAGTCAAGAGGCCTAGCGTACATGCCAATGCAATGAGGTCCTAAGCATGTTTATCTATTATGCACACATGGACAATGGTATGGCATTTATGCAAGCATACAAGCATGCACATGAACCAAGCATGCAAACCGATTGTAGATTGGGCTTAAACATGAATTGGGCAGCTCCAATAAGGCTCAAAAGCAGTGGCGAATGCCTAGAAAATGAGACTAAACACACGCACACACATGCACATGTTAAGGCTTAAGACTTAGGCATACAAAGTCAAACTCTTATGCACACTTAAGAGGCCAAACATAGACTGATAGCATGCATCAAAACTCCGAAATTCACGTCAAACATAATGCCAAATCATGCAATGAAGCATGCCAAACAAAGCATGCAAATGGCCTAGGCTTAAGACAAGTCAATAGGGCATTAAACCACACTTAGCACAATCATACATGGCAATATTCAAAGCACTTAAAGACAAAGTTTTCACACATAAAACTAAGCCTAAGGGACCACCTAGATGGCATCTAGGAAGCATGGAATCTAAGGCATGCAATAAGGCCTAAACATAGAGCACTTAAAGACAAGCTCTTAAAAGCATTAACAAGGCCACTAAGGCAATCAAACAAGCATGTATGAAGGACTGAAATGGCATGTTAGATGGTTCCATTCACTAAAAACAAAGCTAGCATAGCGTACCACACTTTCATGCTTTTGAGGCCAACAAGCCAAATACAAAGAGGCTACCAAATACATGCCAAGATTGGCCAAAATAGCTATGGACAGAGCTAAATCATGGCAAAATAAGCTTGCAAGCTTCACAAATCTAAGCCTAAAACATGCTAGAAAATAGGGCAAGCAACCTAGTCATGTTAAGGCATAAAAGAGGCATTACAAGGCAACTATACTAAGCATGTATAGGAGGCCAAAACCAACTTGAAAACATGTTATATCATGATAGTATAAGCATAGAAAACAAGTCAAACAAGCTCAGCACACACTCAAGCATGGGGCTCTCTCAAGAGGCTAAACTTGCCCTTTTAAGGACATCAAGGAGGGATGGCCCTCTCCTTTCTAGGACTTTATGGCACCATCTCCTGCGAAATCCTCAAGATTTCAGTGGTGAAAATCAACACACAAGTCCGGGTCTCTCCAAAATAGCACAAAAAGTGACCTTTTCAAGGTCTAAGGGTGGTTAAACTTGCTCAAACCACCAAGCACCCTTAATGAACAATAAAGAGGACTTGAAAACAGAGATTTTATGTGTTAATCACTAAGCACAAAAACTGTTTTAAACTAGGTAAAAATGGAATGCAAAAATGGGGAATAAAATGCAAGTTTCTCACCCTTGTTGACTATCTTCACAAGAGTTGATGTTGTTGCTTCCTTGAGCTCCAAACCAGTCAAAAATGTCAAGAACAGAGCCTTTGGAACCTCAGAGCCAAGAAAGGTGGAACTCTAGGTGTTTTAGTGCAATAGTATGAACTAAACACCTAGTGTCCTAAGAGAAAAAGAGATATGATATATGTATCTAACTTAACCTAAAAACGAGCTCCGGCTCTCTAACAATGTCTAATGCTCTGAAAAATGCTAACCCTAAGTCAAGAGGAGAGCTTTCCTCTTATAGAACTTGTAAACTTACAAGCTAAGCAAACAAGGGTCATCCCTCCATACGTGTATGGAGGAAGCAATGCTCAAAAAGTCTTAAAATATCTCGAAAAAGCAAGTGGTCGTAAATTTGGGCAAAATGGTCATTTCGCCCAAAATATTGCCGACCGGCACAAAATAATGCCGACCGGCACAATATAGTGCCGGTGACAACTACAGCCACCCGGTGGCCTCTAGCGCCAGCCGGTGGTGTGTGGATATGCCTCATAAAGCATTCCCCCCTTCAAACAAATCACAAGTGTTTGGTGCAAACCAAACACAAACGGTCGAGTTCGGAGGTCCTGAGGCACGGCGCGCGAGCCGAGAACTCCGGGAACTCCAAACGAACACAAACATGGATGATCACCGAGTGTTCCAACGGTGACGTCCAAGTCTTGAGGACGGTAAAAAATGGGGTGTCTACAAGGAGTCTGATCACAGCGATCCAATAGTCCTTTCCAGCTATCTGACACATTCCGGGTCCATCCGTATAGTCAGAATTTGCAAATTCAGCTCCAAAAAAAAATTTATTACATAATTTATTCAAAAAATTGAGCACAATGGCTCACTTCGTATATCACTAAGCACCCTACTTTGTCTCGACTTCATTTCAATTTCGCCACGGCACCAAACAGGGGCACAGAATCTGTTTCAAATTGTTATCGGCCTACTCAGCAATTTTGGCCCAAGTCAATTTTATTCCTTCCGAATAAGCAATCTTATTCAAAAGCAACGGGGCAAATATACGTTGGACAGGAATCTCAACTTCCATAAGAATCTCAACTTCAATAAATTGGCAACCATTGCCAACCAAGTTTTTAGCAAATCCAACTCTGAAGTGATGCCGACACACCGCGAAGCCAAGAAAAATTGCCGACCAAAAGATCAGCACAATCACCGACCCAAGTGTAGCTGACCAAATTTTCGGAAAAATCACGTTATATATGAAAGACACCGATGTTTTGACACTAGTTACTCAGCACTGCATCAAATTTACTCGGCAATATCATCTCGGCACCTTTGATATGCATGCATACTCGGCCAACTTGGTACAAACATTACAACATTTACTTGAGTTACACACTCCCGCTCCTTTTCACACCGCTCCAAGCAAGCGTCAGTTTTGGGGCAATACATTACACACTTGGCAGTCGGCAATTCGCATTTGGCAATCAGCAGTTTGCATATTGTTGTTTTCCGTCATTTTACCAAAGCCGAATTTTCCTTGCAACATAGGGCAATGGGAATCTGCATTCCTTCCAACTAACACCTGTCATTCAAAAACAATGGGGCAAGTCTACCTTGGACTAAACGTAAACCGAGCAACTCGGCAATTAAATAGTTGGCCTAATATCTACTTGGCAATTCCATATAAGCGGAGCAACATTATTGGTGATTAAAACGTCCACCTTATTCGGTACAGGATGCATTATTCAAAGTCCTTGCCATATTGGCACTCGGTCGCCACTTTAAAGTCAGTAAAAGTCTCCGAGTACAGCGTAATCTTCGCACTCAGAATGGAGCACCATCAATAAAGGCCTACACCCATGTCCGGCGGTTAGAATACCACAGCCTACACCCATGCCCGAGGGTTAGAATACCGCCGCCTATACCTACGCCCAAAGGTTAAAATACTACGGCCTACACCTATGCCCAAAGGTTAGAATACCGTGTCCTACACCCTCACCCGGGGGTAATAATACCATGGTCCATTTTTTGGCTGATATATCTACTTTATTTAATCTGTCTTATTTTTGGTTTAGGCAATCATTTATGTGCTTGACATATAGAAATATTTCTAGCTCGGCACGAAAGTCCATATTTGGAAGCAATCTTTGCACTCAACAATATATTACACCCTTGCTCGGGGTTATAATACCGCGGCCTACACCCATGCCCGGGGGTCATAATACCATGGCCTACAGCCCTTGCCCGGGGGTAACAATACCGTGGCCCATCGTTATGATTTGTTTGTATTCCTTTCTGGGTTTTAGCCCACCCCCCCTCATCCTATGATCGACATCTATACATTTATACATACATTCAAGACATACGTACATTTATACATATATTCAAGCATACATGCAGTCATTCATTCATACATTTTATTCATTTATCCAAAGTGTTCTTTATCAAAAACCTAACAGCTATTTGAGCGGCATAACTTGGCAAGAAAAAACTCTCATTCCTTCTACCGCAGGCAATGAAAGTTTTGGGGCAATTGTGAGAGCCAGAAAAATATAGGTACAAGCTTATTGGGCCTAACCCAAACAAAGCCTACAAGGGTCCAGCCCAAATAAATATCACACCCCCCCATCTATATAAAGAGGGGGCATCCCAAGTGGAAGGTATGTTCTCTTTCCCTACACTACACACCAATTACTCTACTGTTTCTAGACTTTGATTCTGCTTAACAGAGGACTGACTTCACCATCGGAGTGCCTCTGGTCGGCTACCCCGGTTGGATGGCGCCGATCATGCTTGTCTTTCCAGGTATACTAAGACCAAGTTCATCTTTTCGTTGGATCTCTACAATCCATGTGAGAGGATATTTCATAGTCTCACAGTAACCAAGTGATAACTTGGAAAGATGTAAGCCCATAGGGTGTTTATTTTGTTGTAAACTACTAGTGTTACATGTTGTAGTTTCAGAGTGAACATTTATCAAAAGTATAGTGCATGTAATGTCTTTTGTATTATAAACTCTAACGAATGAAGTATACCATTTTATTATATTTATGGATCTCATCAATGGATTATTTATGCGATATTTTGAGGGCGTTACAGAGGGACCTTTGGAAAGCAAGAGCTTCTTGTTTTGTTATATTTTGTATAGCTTAGGGCTAAATTTGTTTGAGCTAGTTTCTTTTGTTGTAACCAAGCCAAGGCTTGGAAAGGTGTAAGCTCGAAGGCCATTTATGTACATTAAACTCTTTTGTATTATCATTATCATGCAATAAAAGAACTTTATACTCTGATTGATGTAATGGTTAATTGTGCCTGGATCATATTTACTGTATTATTCTGGGGGCGTAACAATATATAGATAAATAGATAGATTTAATAAGAATTTATATTTGTTTTAAATATTTTTTTAACAGACAAATTAATTTTTTTAGATTTTTTATAAAAATAATTTAATAATTCCATCACTAACCATAGTGTATGAGAGAAGTTGAAAATAGTGCAGCAGTAGGTATGGGAGAAGTCAAAAAAACTTGTAGGTTAAGAAAAGTCAATAAATGCTCAAGTTTTATATAAATCAAAAAATTAGAAAATTAAAATTGGGATATTGAAACTCCCACAAGACTTGTGGGTTAAAAATCTCTTTTCCTTATATTATATATATATATATATGTCAAACAGAATAATGGTTAAACAGAGTAACATATTATTGTCAAACAGAATAATATGTTAGTGTTACTATTTACATCAATTTCAACGGTAATATTTTTTTTTTTTTTTTAAGAATTTCATAGTCAACATGGATCTTATTTGATAGATCTTGATGAGAGAATTCTAAAAATACTAATTTCATTAAAAATCAACATCTACATCAAAAGTTATATTATTTTAAAGTTTAATATTTTGATAATAATGATATGTGTTGGACTTTTCAAGGAAATTTTTTTTATGCTTGTCCTTAATGTATTAAAGTTTTATTATGAGGGAGTTTTGACCAAATCACCCAAAAGGCTTGGAGGTTGGGAGAAGTTAAAAAATATTGAGCTTTTTTTTGTTAAAAAAAAAAAATAGAAAATTAAGATTGAAATATTGAAACTCCCATAAGGCTTGTGGGTTAAAATCTCCCTTTTCCTTAGATAGATAGATAGATAGATAGATAGATACTAGTAGTAACCCGTGCTATGCACGAGACTTTATAAATTAAAACAAAAATATTATGATTATTTTGAAATAATTTAATATTTTATTTTGCAGTATAGAAGAAATCTATAAGTTAACTTTTATATTTATAACTTTTTAAATTATTATTTTTAAAAAATTAAATATATATAAATATATTTAGTGCAATTTTGATAATTTGTATTTAAAAAAAGTTAAACCTGATTAAATGAAATTAACTGAGTTATGACATACCTCTTCTTGTTAAGAAAATATACAAATTTAAAAGTTATAATTAAAACAAATATATAATTTTATTATTAAATATGTAACGCCCTCAAAATAAGATATAATCCAACCATTCAATAAATCCATAAAACATAATAGAAATATCATCTTTTCATTCATCAGAGTTTGTATTATGATGGATATTATATTATCGCAACAAAAGGAATGCTGTATGGGCTTACAACTTTCCAAGTCTAGCTCTATACATAAAAAGCCCTAGGCTTGAATATACGTTTAACATCAAAACGAATAACAAAAGGGAGTTTTCAACTCCAAAACCTCCCAAGCTAAGTTCTCGGAGGTGGCATATCACTTGTACCTAAAAAATGGTGTCCCAAGCAGGGTGAGCCAAAGCTCAGTAGAGATATGCTAAACAACATATGAGAATTAACTAAAATATTAGCATCCGATAAATGTTTAACACTTGTAAACCAACTTACACCAAATCCACTACAAATCAACATTGATATCCTAATCAATCCACTCCCGTTTATTAATCAAAATCAATTCATTTACATAGCTCATTGTTATTCAAACAATTCGAAACGAGACTACAACTCATTTATCAACACTTCAATCATAAACATCATTCATACACTCCCATTCACTTGCCATTTTACAGAACTACGTCCGAGGGAACCAACACCCAAATATATATAAGATTTCAGGACTTTCACCCTGGACACTTTGGCCAACTTAATTATCAATGGAGTCCATCCCATATCTCCTCCCAAACAAGATACATATGTAATGTATTTAAACACGTTGTCATACACAATGACCAATTAAATCACATATTCAGTGTGTTAATCCAGCCATCATATTCATTGACATAATCCAATTGATTTGTTTCAATTTACTTAATCATCATGCATTTTCTACAACAATCATGGTTATCCTTCACTGATAGCTCAAAACAGTTATTTCTAAATAGATAAATGAATCTATCAAATAGATAATTTATCAACTTTACCATAGGTGATTTATTTATCAATTCAACTACACCATTTAATCACATTTTTCCCCAATCTCATAATTTCCAAACCAATTTCATATTTGCACACTTGATTTCATTAATTATACAAATAATTTATTTAATTCAAATTAGGGCATTTTCCCCCTTTAACTTACATGGTACCCAAGACCCAATTTCACCAATTATATCCAAGCAATAACATGTTCACGACCTCTCATACCCATAGGGAACCCAAATTAGAAAACCCCTCCTTCAAACATTTCAATTTCAAACCCTAACTTCAACCAAACTTCCCAAATCCCACCATTTATACCAAATGACAAATATCTACGTTAAAATCCTTATAGGAGAGTAGAATATGCCTACCTCAAGTGTAGAAGCCCAAAGGAGAAGAGCCAAGCACGAGATAAACTTCGAAAGTGATTAAACCAACTTTTACTCGGTTGAAATGGAGATCTTGAAAAGCTCAATCTTTTTATCAAAGGAAGGAGGGTGAAAAGATCACTAGATCTAGGTCAAAATGTAGAGAGAGAGAGAGTATTTTAGAGAGAGAGGCTCTGAACTTAGGGTTTTGGAAAGTTTTAGAGAGAGAAAGGACAGAAAAATTGATTTAAAAAGTCACTTTCGTGATCTGATATACACACAGTCCGCTCGAGCAGATAGTTTGACGCTCGAGCATCAGATACATAATTTCAACCCGCTTGAGCATAAAATACACTCGCCTAGTATTTTACAGACTTCAGATAGTTGCTCAAGTGCCAGAGGGGCTGCTCGAGCTCAAACCCGCTCGAGCGTAAAAAACTTCGCTCGAGCGTGAAAAACACTTCTGTAGTATTTTTGCAGACGCACAAAGTACTAAATGATTGCAAACCCCGCTCGAGCGCAAGACCAAAATTCTGGGCAACAACGTTCTAAACCAAGTAGCAACCAACCTGTTCTAAACACGTTCAAGACATTCAAAAACCCAAATTCAAAGGATAAGAAGAGGAAAAGACATAAACAACAACATTAAACCACAAGGCCCGAGTCTGGAACGCCATAAAAACCGGGTAAAAAATTGAGATCGCTATAAAATATGAAGTGAAGTGATATTTACCAATAATTAATATGATATTTCTATTATTAATTCAATAATTTAAGTTACATTTCTTTTGATTTCAATTTCATATCTAAAAATACAATACGAATTGTGGGGTTGTGGTTTGGAAATACTCTTTTGATCCTGGGGGACGCCCGTAATCCTCAGCTGGTCACCTGAAAAGGAATGAACACTCCGATCGGGGGTGCTGGAATTAGCACTCCGACGGGCAAGTCAGTCTCTACTCTCAGGATTACTTGTATTTTAAGTTAAGCGTAATGATTCTGTCATGACCCGAACCTGCCTCCGTGGGTTAAGGACATAACCGACCAGTAATCAAGAGATTACCTACGGCCTTGAACCAAACCAAAAGTATTTTAACAGAGTTAATGGGGGCCAAACGGAAGCAATTTAAAACTTTGTCCATAAACATTACATGGCGTAATATCGTAATATATGCACATATGCACATTAATAACTCACAACAAAATATGTACCACACAAGGTTCTGTACATATAGGATCATATAAGTCTAAGTCAACCCATCATGACTATATACAACAGGTGCAAATTCTTCGCCAACATGACAGAACATAAATACATAACAAAAGAGCGAAGACGGGTCTCGTGCGTAAGACACAAGGCCTAACTATCCCAAAACCTTTGTTGTTCCACACAGACTTTACTGGGGCTGGGTTTGGACTTCTCTTGGCTCACCTACAAAACACATGGATAAGCATGAGCGAAAGCCCAGTGAATAATATCAATTAAAGAAGCTATACAGACGATATGTAGAACAACATGCTTCAAACGGCCTTAGGCCCAATTCTTATTTCTATTTAACATATATACCCAATTTAGGTCAAGTGATTGCGGTTCCAAACAAACTGGCCTTTGACCCATTCAAACTTTCATTTGTGTCAAAACAGTCTTTGTGTAATAACCCAACCCTCGTACATGTTTGTTTGATCTGTTGTCAGTCCTTGTTTTGTGCCTTTAACTGTTTAAGGTGAATTTCATGAGAAATTATAGCTAAGTAAGTGAACTCCATGATTAAGACATGTTTAAGGATGTCTATCTGTCCAAATAAGAAAGGTATCTGTCATGTTAGAAGGTTTGAACTAGAAATTGGGAGCTTTAGTGGCTTAATTATCAGAAATTGATTTCATTTATGCGATCAGCATGATTTTTAAGTAATATTAAGCAATGTTGTGAAATTTCAATTCGGGATGCTTAAACGATTGATTTTTGTCTTATTAGGTCTTATTAGTTCAAAGCTATATATATATATGTGTGTGTGTTCTTGAGTTTAATTCTTAAAAACTTAGTTCAAATGTTCCTTGGGAGACTAGGAAGAGAAGCTAAGGGAGAGTAGAGAAGAATTAAAGCCAAGGTAAGATGGAATTCTCTTACTCACCAACTTGATACTCATGCTTGAGCCATGTTTTGTGTAAGATAAGTTATATGTATGTAAGTTAAGAGCCCAAGAATGAAATCATGTTGTGAGCTTCAACTTTGTTTAAATTCATTAAGTTGTGTTCATGGGTTTAATTCAAGTTAAATGATGATATGAAGCACCTTTAATTACATGTTTTGAACCATGATTTTGTATTTCAAAGCTTCAATTTAGGACCTATCAAACATTCCCAAAAGAACCCCATTTTGTTGCAAATTTCGGGCCAAACAGGGGAATCGCTGCACGCGTGGAGTCATCGCCAGACGTATGCAAATGTTGAAAAGTTTGGGTTTGGTTACGCTAAAAGGCACGCTTGAGGACATTCGCCAAGACGCAGTGGGCTCACAACTGACGCGCGTGCTCATGGCGAAAAATACGGTTTGCTCCGTTTTGCGTGTAAAATTCTTCAATATTGTTGGAATATGTATTTGGGGTCTTTTTGATATTGATATGCTCTTTCGAAGTGAAGTGAAACATAAAGTAAAATGCTAAGAAAAAGGGGCTAATGTATAAGATTTGAATGTGTACAGGGCACACTATAGGTGGAACAAGTACGTCATCACGATGTCATCACGACACTGTGAGTAGTAGTACGCTTTCCCACCGTTAATGATTACCATTAGTATTCTGTTAATTCCGTTACTTATGTATGTAAATGATTCAAAGAAGATAAATGTTAAATGTTTATGTAGATGATTCAAGGAAGGTAAATAAGTAAGAGAAAGAATGAAACAACCTTCCTATGATTCTGGAATTCTATAAGACTCTGAAATGAGTTCACATATGTTTTAAGTTAAGTATATTACAAGCTCAAGAATGTTGCAAGTTTCTATATGTAGCAAGTTCAAGTATGCACAAGTTTAAGTACACTTACAAGTTAAAATATGTTACAAGTTTACGTATGTTACAAGCCCATGTATGTTACAAATACGAGTATGTTACAAGTTCACTATGAGTTACAAGTTCAAGTATGATACAAGTTTACGTATGTTACGTATGTTACAAGTTTACAAGTTTATGTTATAAGTTTACGTATGTTACAAGTTTGAGTCTACTACAAGTTTACGCATGTTATAAGTTCAAGCAGGTTATCAGTTCAAGTGTGTTACAAGATCAAGTAGGTTACAGGTATGACTTATAATTTCTGTTTATGGTTCAAGCATAAAGAATATGCATAAAAAAAAACATGTATAATATATTTCCATTTATTACAAGGGCTTTATGCCACATGTTTTCAAGGGCTATATGCCAACTTTCAAGGGCTTTATGCCATTACAAGGGCTTTATGCCATATGTTTTCAAGGGCTATATGCCAACTTTCAAGGGCCTCGTGCCATATGTTTTCAAGGGCTTGTGCCACCACGTTGCAAGAGCTTATAGCCATTATGTTATGATGTTATGTTGCAGGATTAAGGGCTTATAACCATTATATTTATGATGTTGCCATTATGTTGATGATGTTTATGTTGCAGGATTGGGCCTGAAGCTGTCATGTGCTTAGCACAAATTCAAACTAACAATAGGAACTTTTCCTTCTTATATGCATTGATGTGTTTTAAGTTTCGAGTTAAGCATCCTTTTATTTATGTATTACTATTCACTGAGCTCGGCTCACGCTCTGTTATGTCTGTTTCTGTAGGTCATCAAATAGGTGGTCAGCCCTAGCCAAAACGGCCGCTTTCTTTTGTCAACCCTCATATGCCCAGGCACTGTATAAACCATTTACCTTGTTAAGTTATAAAGATGTTGGTTACTCATTGGTGACCGTCTGAGGTTGATGTATATAACTTTTATGTTCTTTCTGTTACGCCCAAGTTTAGGGGTAGGACTGTAAGTATGTATGCATATAACCGATACCCAGAGATATAGTTTTAAACTTTATCTGCCTCGAATGATGTATGTGATGTATGAGATCCTGGCATATAGAAATAGCCTCGAATGATGTATGTGAGGTATGAGATCCTGGCATATAGAAATAGCTCAATGGAGTATGTTTGTATTTTATACTTCCGATAAGGCCCCGTAGGGTATATATATACCAGGTTATAGGTCCGTTTTTGTATAGGTCATGCCCAAACTTTTAGGGGCGGGTTTGGGGCATGACACTTTGGCCCATTTAGATGACAAACTGGCCTTTGGCCCATTCATTCGTTTATGTCGAAACGGCCTCTAGCCCATTCATTTATGTCAAAACGGCCTCTGGTCCATCCATTCATGTCAAAACGGCCTTTGGCCCATTCATTCTTGTCAAAACGGCATCTGGCCCACTCATTCATGTCAAAGCGGCCTCTGGCCCATTCATTCATGTCAAAATGGCCTCTGGCCCATTCATTTATGTCAAAACGGCCTCTACCCCACCCATTCATGTCAAAACGGCCTCTGGCCCACTCATTTGGTATAGCAAACATTGTCCACCAATCAAATCAATGAACTTGTAAACTTACATAGAAGTAAGCAATTGGACAACAACATATTTCAGATATCTCTATTAAGATATTACTCATAGTGATCGGTTGGTTGGTTTGCCCAGGAGCTTGACCCTACACATCACATAACACATATGGGTCACAAATAATTCAATCTGTTCTTTAATTCACATATTACTCTTTAGGCTTCATTCTTATCTCTTTAACTCAGTTACAATGCTCAATGCATGCCTAAGAGTACTTGGAAGTGAAAGAGAACAGAAAATGAAACACAAAAGGTCTTTTCAAAATTTCAGAAAACAGGGTCCCCGCTCGAGCGTGGACTTCCCCACTCGAGCAAACCCATGAGGTCTGCAAAAGTACTAGATACATCAAAATTACGCTCAATCGTGCACTCTGGCGCTCGAGCGGAAGGCCTCTCTACATGGCTCCCCGCTCAAACGTGAACTCCCTCGCTCGAGCGGATACCATGTCTGCAAAAAGTTCTGGGAGCATGTATTTCACGCTCGAGCGGTAATTTTCCCGCTCGAGCGAACATCAAAATTCTGGAAAATCCAAAATTATTCTTTGAGCTCAATTCGACCTTCCAATCAACATTTCAAGCATATAATAGCTTAAACTTCACATATACATATTCTAACATGGTATAAACACCAAATTACAACACAATGAAGCTCAATTTCACAATTTAATCACATGCATGTTCCAATTTACACCAAACTTGCTACCATGACAACAATTCCATGTATTTCAAACTCGTTCCTCATAAATTGTACATGCATGTGGGATATCACTCTCATTTCAACTTACATGGTGCAATTGGTGATTACAAACACGAGCTTCAACCAAAACTCTACATGGATCATATATTTTAAACTCAAACATGCAAATTCAAGCAATTACACACATGCATGCACATATTGGCTTTCAATACAACAAAATCAACTCAATTTCCTCATAATCAATTTAATCCATGTTCTTGACCATTATTCAAACTTGAATTCACAAGATGATAACTTAAAATTCATGAATTCACTTACCTAGGAGCTTTAAACCCCCAAACTCTAGCCAATTCTTGAGTTTAATCTTCAGATTCCCAAACCTTGAGCCAAGATTACACAATTCTCTCCCTTTCTCTCTCTATAGCCGGCCCTCTCTCTCTCAAGGCACCAAAATCTAATTTTTAAGCTCAAGTGTATCAATTAAGTGTATAGTGCCTCTTTACATAAGTTCCCACTAGCACCAATTTAATAATAATAAATAATTGGGCACTAATTCATCAATTTAATCTGATCCAAATCAATTTTTAATCAAATTTCACCGCAGGCTCTAAAAATTACGTTAATCACAATAGCGCAATCAATTTCGGGTTCTGTGGCCGATAAAGCCTTCAATTTAACTTCCAAAGCAGATAATCAAACAGATATTCCTACGGTGAACAGGTAGAAATTCAAAACCACATATTTTCACATAATGGCACACAAAATCATATTAAACACATAATCATACTCATATTAAGGACCAATTAACATATTACAGAATAGGGATATCACAGATTCTCACCTCCCTTTCTCTGACTGATGATCCCGTATTTATAGTGTTCTCTTTGGGCCTTAGGGCCAGGCCCATCCTTGATTCTTTACATGTAGTTCTATTCAACCTTTGTTCTACTGGTTGGAGTGCCAGTTATTTTATTCAGCCCTTCGATTGACTAAGATCAATGCCGAATAGAGGTTACGTTCCGAATCGGATGGGTCCATTCGTCCCTATTGATCCAGTGAAATTTGGCTCCCACAATTGCCCCCCAAACACCCCACTAGCATTAGTTAGTCGGCGTGTTCGGCTTCTAGCCTGGGAAGTCAAAAATTCGGCAGTTAACCCTCTTCCTAATGCGTGTCAGAACGTGTACACGCTTTTTGGTCATTGTAACGCTTTCCCGCCCCTTCGTACACTGCCTCCATTTAATGTGATTTGAAATTGTCTCTTCGAATGTATGTTCTGAGTACTCAAAGATATCTGGTTCGCCTTCTAGTGCAACTCCTTCACTTCGCGGCTTCTGCAATTTCTTGTTTCTCATTATTCCCTTTGCCCGCTGTAAGTTTTCTTCTCTTTCACTTTCGATCCCGCTTCCTTGTTTTCTTTTAGTTTTCCGTAATCCTTGGGTTGGCCAAGATGGCAAAACACCTGAAGGAGCTCCTTTCAGCGGACTGAATCTCCGGCTTTCGTCGCCATTTTTCCATCCCCGAAGACGTCCATCTATCACTTTTGGCAGACAGCACCACTGATATGGAGAGGGATTACGAGAGCACAATCGTCTTTCCCCTCCTGTCAATTGCTGAGAGCGGAGTCCGCTTTCCCCTTCATTCATTTTTGAGGGCCGTTCTACGATACTGGGGTCTAATCCCTTCCCAATCCAACGTGAATTTCTTTTGTATCATAATGGGAATTGTAGAGTTAAATCGGCGTCTTAGGATTAATTTAGGTATACCCGCCGTTCGGCACAGTTATGTCCTAGCCAAATCTACTGGCCGGCTAGGACGCTACTTTCTTAGAGCCAAGGATACTGATCATCACTTAGTAACGATGCTTACCAGCTCTGGCAAGCGAGTTGATGACATGTTGGTCGTTGTCCACGCCAATTGGGAATTTGGCGAAGGTGAAGATCGTCTAGACCCTGTGCCAAGGCGAAAAGGCGAACCAGGTGGCCGATTAGATTACTTTTGTTTCTGTTATTTCCATATCTAAATTCGACCCTATATACATCTAATCACTTTGTTTATGTAGGAAGCAACTTAAAGAAATAGTTGGTCTCAGATGACGACGCTATACTTACAGAAATAAAAACCGCACTACAGTTTGTCGGCCATCTAAACCTTCAACAACAAGGGAGGGCGGCCCACATTCTTCTGTGGTACAAGCCAACTTACACGACATTTTCGGTGGCAGACAACATTCCGATCTCGAAAGGTGACAACCATCTTACAGCCCTCATCTTCCCCAGCTTCAAAAACGTGAGATAGATTGGTTTAGAAGCACCCGATTCGGAACAAGTAGAAAAACAAGCGGCCGAACCAATCGCCGATGAGCCGAACCAATTGGCGGCAGAGATTGACGAAGCTCTTAATTCGGCCTTTGACGAAGCCGAAATCAACTCGTCTGACCCTCTGTCCACATCAGGCCGAGGGGACGTCTCCTTTGAAGATATTTTTACGAATTTGGGAGACCTTCTCGGCGCTTATTTTGAGGGCATGGCTGGGGAAAGCCTTACGCAGTTGGCACGAAAGAAAAACGCCGAACGCATGGCCGCCCAACGGAAAGTCAAGGCTACCCGTTCTGGACCTGCCTCGACTGAATCTTCCGAACCCATTATAGTGGAAGAGACGGCTCAAGTTCATGCAGTCGAGACAGAGAGGGATGCCGAGGGGCCGATGACAGAAGAACGGCCGATTTCAAAAGATCGGGGAGAAAAACGTACTGCTGAGAGCGAAGCCGGCTCCGAGGAGGGCCCCGCTGACAAACAGCCACGCTTAGAGGAGTCAGGTGTGGTTACTCCTTTCATTGTCGAACCAAAGATAAAAAACATGCCAATCTCCTCTGAAGCGTCGGCTTTGAAAGATCCAACTGTGGCTCTAAGCTTGGCTTTGCCTCCTTGCCACGACAAGGTAACCTTCGTCTTGAGCGGATTTGGTAGCAATAGCATTAGCTGCCTAGTCGGCCCTTCTAGTATGTGACTTGACCTTTTTTACTCCTTGTTTGGTTTGGTTTGCATACGATATTTCTTGGTAAGTGACGTTCCCAACTCCTTGTTTTGCAGACGGTTGGAAGGATAGCCGAACTAGGCCGCCGGCAGCACGATGCCATTGAAAGAATTGGCTGTTTGAAGTCGGAAGCTGAAGGTGAGAGGAGCAAGGTCGAGTTCGAGGCAGTGAGAGCCACAATGGAAAGTGCTCGAGCCGAAGCTGAGAAAGAGAGGGCTCAGACTGCTGACCAGCTCAAATCTGACGCCGAGGAGAGGGCAAACGCGAGTGAGGAATCGCTCAAGTTAGCCAAGGAGGTGCTTGCCAAGGTGGAGGCCGAGTTAGAAGAGTTGAAGAAGGCCAAGGAAAAAGCCGACTCTAAGGCTTTTGCGGCGTTCAAGGCCGAAAAGAGCACCGCCCTTGAAAACTACGTAGAAGAAGTCCCCAAATTCGAGAATCGAGGATTCAAACATGGGTGGCTCAAAGCCGTTGCTACCGCTGGAGTTACATTGGCCATGCCAATTCCATACGAGCAAATGGACGTTGAGCCGCTTGAGTCTGATCCCGAGGCTTGATTTGGGGGACATTTTAGTTTTATTAGGTATTTTCAATTTCAATGTATGTTTTTGTTTAGTAGATTTCTGTTAGTTCAAGGTAATTTTCATGTATAAATTAGTTACTATATGCTCTCAATTTATTAATGAAAATTTCCTTTTCATTTCACTATTAGTTGTACTCAATTTTTGATATTAATGAAGAGTTTTGCTTTTCACTACTTTGGATAAAATGATTACTGTCTATTGTGTATGCTAACTATCAATCCAATAGGAAGTAGGATCATGAGATGAGTAGATTAAATATCCCACTGCATAGCTGCCAATTAGATAACAGTGTAACTTGGCAATTAATTTAACCTTAATTTAGCCGAACAAGTAAATCGACTCAGGGCCCGTCGTATGGCCGATCAGATTACTAAATCTGCCACTGCCCCAGCCAATGTATGAACTCCGAAAGCCGAATAGGACTAGTTCATGGAGTGGTTGCGGTACAAATCGATCGGCATTGGGCCTAGGTATTTGTCCAATCAGATTGATAAATCTGCCCTTGCTTCAGCCAATGTATGAACTCTGAAAAACGAATATCACTAGTTCATGGAGTGACTGCGGCACAAATCGATTGGCATTGGGCTTAGGTATTTGGCCGATCAGATTGATAAATCTGCCCTTGCCCGAGCCAAAGTATGAACTCCGAAAGCCGAATAAGACTAGTTCATGGAGTGGCTGCGGCACAAATCGATCGGCATTGGGCTTAGGTATTTGGCCGATCAGATTAATAAATCTGGCCTTGTCCTAGCCAATGTATGAACTCCGAAAGCCGAATAGGACTAGTTCGTGGAGTGGTTACGGCACAAATCGATCGGCATTGCGCTTAGGTATTTGGCCGATCAGATTGATAAATCTATCCTTACCCCAGCCAATGTATGAACTCCGAAAGCCGAATAGGACTAGTTCATAGAGTGGCTGGGGCACAAATCGATCGGCATTGGGCTTAGGTATTTGGTCGATCAGATTAATAAATCTGCCCTTGCCCCAGCTAATGTATGAACTCCGAAAGCCGAATAGGACTAGTTCATGGAGTGGCTGGGGCACAAATCGATCGGCATTGGGCTTAGGTATTTGGTCGATCAGATTAATAAATCTGCCCTTGTCCCAGCCAATGTATAAACTCATAATAGCACTTCTAAATCGGAATGAATCAATAATGTTGAATATTGGTGGTCACCGGAGTGCACCCATTGATGATGTCGCCTTGGGAGTGGGGTGTACTCCTGAGTGATTAAAAAGGGATTGAGCGATTCCATTTGGGTTTCATAAAGCAACTCGATTTTGCTCATCTTTCGTGGCCGGAAAAGTGTGAATGTCAACCAGACTTTTCTTTAATAGTAAGGGAAAAGGCATGACTTTGGTAGAGCTGGACTCATCAATGAATCGAGGTGGCGAGCCTCCCCGTACAGGAGGTAGGGCATCTGCAGAGCACGAGAGGATAAACTTTCTGCGTCAACGAAGCAGGTCACCAAGGAAGGAGAAACGCCAGCGGAAAAGCTCCCCTCGTTCGTGAAGTGAGGCCAGCAGACCACCACGCCCATTGAGCTTTTTTGTTTTTGCTGGGAATAGACCGATGACAGAGGTAGATTCCGTCATCCGGGACCCAAACGTGGCGGTCAAATTTGCATGACAGATTTTCCCACCGAAAGTACAGCAGTCAATGGTTGGTCGACCTGACTTCAAGGTGTTTCGAGAGGGCGTTCATGAGGCGGTAAAAGGGCTGTACACCGCCAATGAAATCAGCATGCGTCTTCGTGCTGCGCAACGAGAAACAGAGAAGAAGGATGAACGCATTCAAAGCTTGGAAGCTCGCGCAGAAGTGGCTGAGCGCGAGCTAAGGAAGGTCAAGGCCGCTCAAACACAACCAGTCGGACAGGCTAACCCAATCGTGGAAGAAAGGGTGACACAGCAGCTTATCAGTACCACACTTGCTGATCATGATTCGGCGAGCATATTTGCAATAGAGTCCATGAAGGGGAGGGCCTATGAAAAAGGCTTCCATGAAGGCCGGAAAGTAGGGATACGGAATACCAGGGAGAAGCTCGCCGAGGAAGTTTTCCGATGTGCAAATCGTGGATTTAAACATGGTTGGATCAAGGCACTTCAAGCTGAGGAAGCTCTTCGAGCAGCGGGCGTTGATTCGGCATTCCCGCTATACCAATGTGATCACTTCTCCTTTTCCGTCTTCGAAGTCGAGAAGAGTAACGACGAGGGAGACGTCGGACAAAAATAGACATTGTAATGCTCAAACGCAGATTGCGTGCAAGATTATGTAATTATTGTTTAATTGAGTAAAATGTTTTATTTTAAATGTTTGTATTTCATTCTGAATTTTTACATGCTTAACTAGGCATCTCATTTCGAATGTTGGCATGTTCTGTTTTGTTCACGCGGTTGGGCCGGCCCAAGTCAACTAATTATTTCATTTTGAATGTTTATATGCTTTGATGTGTAAATGGTTTTTGCCAGCTCAACTTAACGGGGCATCCCACTTTGATGTGGAAATGTTTCATGTTTTAATCTTCGCCGTGAAGGGCGCTCCAAATTCGAAAAATTATTCGGCCCATGAGTGTCATTGACCGATGGGTTCCGATTTGGACTCCATTAGGCCAGCCGAATCCGTAGGCTTAATCGGCAGAAGGACGTCATACGCCAATGGCGCACCGAATTCGGATCCTTATTCAGCTCAAAGGCGTTATGCGCCGATGGGGCTCCGAATCCGGAGACTGGCCAATCGTGATATCCACGAAGGGTGCTCTGAATCCGGAGGCTTTATCAGCCTGAAGGCGTCATGCGCTGATGGGGCTCCGAATAGGGAGGCTTTATTGGCCAATCGTGATATCCACGGAAGGCGCTCCTAATCCAGAGGCTTTATCGGCCCAGAGGCATCATGCGCCGATAGGGCTCCGAATCTGGAGGCTTTATCGTCCCAAAGGCGTCATGCGCCGATGGGGCTCTGAATCCGGAGGCTTTATTGGCCCAGAGGCATCATGCGCCGATGGGGCTCCGAATCCGGAGACTTGTATTGGCCAAACGTGATATCCACGAAGGGCGCTCCGAATCTGGAGGCTTTATCGGCCCAAAGGCGTTATTCGCCGATGGGGCTCTGAATCCGAAGACTATTTGGCCAATCGTGATATCCACGAAGGGCGCTCCGAATCCGGAGGCTTAATCGGCCCAAAGGCATCATGCACCAATGGGGCTCCGAATCTGGAGACTTGTATTGGCCAATCGTGACATCCACAAAGGGCGCTCCGAATCCAAAGGCTTAATCGGCCCAAAGGCATCATGCGTTGATGGGGCTCCGAATCCGGAGACTTGTATTGGCCAATCGTGAGATCCACGAAGGGCGCTCCGAATCCGGAGGCTTGTGAACTGAATTGCACGATGAAGAAATGAGAAACTTCGCATTGCAAAAGTGAAATATGTACAAGTATCAAGCCCCACAAGTCGGGTCAATGATAGAATTTACATAAATGCGTTGAATTCCAAGGTCGTGGAAGACTCCTTCTAGACATGTCTTTTAGCCGATATGCCCCTACTCCCGCGATCCAGTCGACTTGATAGGGGCCGTCCCAGTTAGGACCCAATTTTCCATCGGCCGGTTTCCTGGCAGCTAGGAGTACTTTCTTCAGGACCAACTCTCCTGGTGTGTAGCTGTAGACACCCCATTTTTGACCGACCTTAAGACTCAGACGTCACCGATTGAGCGCTCGGTGATGTTGCATACGGTGCTCGTTTAGAAGTCTCAGAGTTGAGGCCGTGCGCCCTACCTCCGGACTTCCGAACTTTCTTCTCTACCTTGTCTCGGTTTGCGAACCAGGCTCGGTTTTCTCTGTTTTCTTTCCTGAGGGAAGGGAGTGGTCCCGTAGATTATCTCCCGGTGGCCGTGAGCTACTTTTTGTGGCCGTAGGCCATTTTGCCCATTCGGTTCCGGTTTCGGGATCGTCAGGCCGTGTGCCTCGGCTCGGGATCGCCCAACCATCTCCGAGTTCTCCGGTTTTTGGTAGAGACCTCTGTTTTATAGTTCCGAGGAACACTGGGGCTTCGGATGCCCACTTCGTGGCCGTATGCCACTTTCGGTGCCTGTAGCCGGTTTTCGGGACCCCGAATCGCACGGTTTGGGCCCCGAGCATTCATTTTGCATCGGTTTTCTCTGATTTTTGGCAGGAACCTCTGTTTTGTCATTCCGAGGGACACTGGGGTCGCAGATACCCACTTCGCTGCCATACACCATTTCCGCACCATGACCCCATTTCATTTTCGGGATCCCGAATTGCTCGGTTTTGGCCCCGAACATTCATTTCTCATCAGTTTTTGTTCAAACTTGGCAGGTACCTCTGTTTCAACACTAGGAAGATCACTGGGGGGGTGAGAGGCCAGTAATTATCCCAGATAACCAGTTTCGCTCCTCCGGAGCCCGTTTTTCTCACTTCCGGGCCAATGTTGAACACCTTGGGGGTATTTTCTTCCAACCAAAGTTACATATTTGTGATGAGGGAACATGGGAGGACCCTAAAAGCTACTGGTCGGCCAGAAACTGTGGGTTTCATTTTTGGGCCTCTCCTTCAAGCTCTATGTTGTGGCTCCTGCTTCAGTGTTGCCAAATTTCAACCTTGTATCCTTGTTCTCCACATCTGGGAGGACACAAAATGTTGGTGGTCGGCCAGAAATTGTGAAGTTCATTTTTGGGCGTCTTCTTCAAGCTCTATGTTGTGACTCCTGCTTCAGAGTTGCCAGATTTCGACCATGGGGCCTTATTCTACACACTTGGGAGGACACCTTTCTATACTGGTCGGCCAGAAAATCTTTTGTTCATTTTTTTGGTGGTGGCCGGCCATGGTGAGTGGTGGCCGACCACCTCCTGTAAAACCACTGCCGGCCAGATTCTTGCTTTCCAGCCTGTTCCAGCTGTCCGGATATTTTTGCCAAAATATCTCCACATCCGGGGGATATTTTGGGAGGGAAATCTTGCCTCCATTTCCCTCCCCTTTTACACCCCATTTTGCCTATTAAAGGGGCTGGACAGCTCCTTCCTCAAGGTTAGAAAAAATTGCCTCAAGACATCTCTCTCAAAGCTTCATTTCCATAGCCAAAACCTTGAAAAACTTCCAAGTTCCTAGCTCCCCTCTTCATCAACCCTTAGCTCCACCATCAACACTACCATTCCAGCAGCAAGGAAGTGTTCTCCAGGGGTTAAGAAGCAACAAATTCAGGCCAAGAAGTAGCAACACTTGGATCTTCAAGGGTAAGTCTCCAAATCTCATCTTTGTAGCATAATTTTCCATCCTATTTTTACCCTATTTCCTCTTGTTTTTGGGGCTCCGACCCCTACTGGTTTTAGGCTTATTTTGAGCCCCTCTACAACTTTGTAGAAGGGCTCAACTTCATTTGGTGTCCCTATGATACACTTGTCTCAATATCTAGCTTGTATGTCACAATCTTGCATGTTATTTTTAACCTATTTGCATTTGTTTTTGGGGCTCCGACCCCTACTGGTTTTGTGCTTATATTGAGCCCCTCTACAACATTGTAGAAGGGCTCAACCTCATTTGGCCATCCCATATACCACCTCCCATTGAAATCCACTTTAGGCCCTAATTCTTGCATGTTTTGTATCCTTTTGTGCTTTTGGTTTTGGCTTTTTGTCAGAACTGAAAGGGGTCTTTTTTTGACCCCCTTTACATGTTTCATGAATAAATTTTTGTTGTTTGGTGTATGCTTTACATATCTCTTGTTATAACCTCTTTTGGGCTCCATTTTGCATAGAATTTATAGCATGTTTATATTCTGTTTTTGGGGCTGCCATCTTCTGTAAATGTGCTTATTTTTAGGCCCTCTTCAATGTTGTAGAAGTATGTTTGTTCATTTGGGGTTTTTATATACTACTTGCTTCAATACCCCTCTTTTGGCCCTTATTCTTGCATGCTAATGTTGACCCATCTATGCTTACAATTTGGCCTTGTTTTTTACTGAAAAAATGCCATATTTGGGACTGCCTTGCTACTGTTTTTGCTGTCGTGTATCAATTTTGCACGTTTAGTATGGCTATAGGCCATTTCGGGTGTCTAATTTCACATTTCGGGATGATTGCATGCTTCGGTTGTTATTTCGTATCATTTCGGGGCTGTTTTCCCCTTCATTTAGTGGTTTGCATACTTGCATATCATTTCCCATGTCATTTTATGCCTTAATGCATCGCCTCGGTTTGCGTGCCTGTGGGCACGCACTTCGAGGCACCTCCGTTTTATCCGACGGCCTCCTACGTGAGTGAGCTGAGGCTCTCCCATGTTGGTGTAAGCCCATCGCGGCATTCCGTGTGTCATTTCATTGCATTTTATCATCGCCTCGGTTTGCGGCGCGCTGTGGCACGCTGCGTTTGAGGCACTTCGGTTTTATCCGATTTTCATCTTTCATCTTCGCCTCGGTTTTGCGCTACCAGGCACGCTTTGAGGCACTTCGTTTTATCCGATTTTCATCTTTCATCATCGCCTCGGTTTTGCACGCCAGGCACGCTGCTGAGGCACTTCGGTTTATCCGATTTTCATCTTTCATCATCGCCTCGATTTGCGGCGCTACCAGCGCAGCGAGACACTTTGGTTTTATCCGATTTTCATCTTTTATCATCGCCTCGGTTTGCGCGCCTGTGGGCACGCATTTCGAGGCACTTCGGTTTTATCCGATTTTCATCTTTCATCATCGCCTCGGTTTGCGCGCCTGTGGGCACGCGTTTTGAGACACTTCGGTTTTATCCGATTTTCTCATTTTATCATCGCCTCGGTTTGCGTGCCTGTGGGCGCGCATTTCGAAGCACTTCGGTTGTATCCGATTTTCTCATCTTATCATTGCCTCGGTTTGCGTGCCTGTGGGTGCGCGTTTCGAGGCACTTCGGTTGTATCCAATTTCTATTTCGCCATCTCCTCGGTTTGCGTGCCCGTGTGCACGCATTTTGAGGCACTCTGTTTTATCCGCTTTGCATTTCATGCCATCACCTCAGTTTGCGTGCCCGCGCGCACGCTTTTCGAGGCGTTTCATTTTCATCTCATTTTCATAGCATTGCGCATGCTAGGTTGTATATTAGTTGCATTGCATGCATATCATGCATGTCATGCATATTGCACGGGAAACGAGGCGCGTTTTGTACTCCGGGTAACGGAACGGGTCTCAATTCCCAAGTCACCACCACTCCGGATTACCCATGATGGAGTTAAGTCTTGTTGTAGCATTCATCCCTATATTGAGTTGTGCAATCCGATTCCTCGGTCATCATGCATTGATATGCGTGATTGGTGGCACGAGGATCGAGGCATGCATATATTTGTGAAATACATTGCTATGCCCTTTTCCTGCTCTCTGTTACAGCAGAATTAAGAATCAACAACTTTTGGTCCGTGGCGCATTTAGAAATCTGCAAGCGAGGCTAATCGGGGCATCCCAAGAGATTTCCACCAAGCGACCCGGATACATCATCTATCGGCGGCGGGTCCACGGCTTGCATGCGATTTACTTCTTTTATAATTAATTTGTTAATTAATTAGAATCATTTATTGATGTATATTCTTTCATTTGATTTGTATTATTATTTATTCGGACCCTCTGCGCGAGGGCAATATTGTAATAAGAGTGTGTGAGTGTGATGTATGTCTTCCAACCCCCATTTCTTTCTCCCTTTTATTTATCCGCTTACAATGGTTAGATATAGGGCATATTTCAATTAGCATATGATGTAATGACATGTTTGCATCATTCATCTGTTTTGCACGCACCGGGCTCGGCACATCATACAAACTGCATCTGTATTTCAATTCCAAGTTGAGTACTTGATAGCTGTTGCATCTCATATGCCATGTTTAGAATAGCCGAGCCTGCCATTAGTTTGCATTTTTGCATGTGTTGCATTAGGCATTCTGTATACTTAGGATCATGCATGGATTTCTAATCAGTTTCCTGTTTTGGCTTGGAGTACTCGGTAAGTTTTATGCTTTAGCATCCTTGCATGCGTGTGAGTGTTGCCATGATAGCATGCTTACCATGAGGCTAAGTGCTTATATGATATAACTGCCTTGAATGCCTGTGGGTGGAGGTTGAGTTATTTGAATTGGGACAATTCATTGACTGTTTGTTTTAAGCCCACTAGATAGTGGCAAAATCATGTTTTCTAAGCCCACCCGAGGGTGGCAAATCCGCATTTTAGCCTACCTACGGGTAGCACCACCACACCATTTTCAAACAAACAAACATGAAATGTCTTGTTCCAATTCAGACGGCCCAGTCTATACTTGTTTGCTGCGAGCATCACATAGTAATCTAGGCTAATAACCAGAATAAGAACTCACAAAGTTTTCAAAAACAGATATCATGGTTAGTAGAGGCCGGTCTTTGACCGGGCGAGAGGGTGCTCACGATGTGACCTTCCCTAATCGTACCCAAGTTCCCGAGCCAACTTTGGTGATGACGGACACGTGGCCTTTCGGCACCGAGTCAGGGTTTCCTAAATTTCCCATTTTAAAATATTTAGGTGGCGACTCTGTTATCTGGCAAAGCAGTCCATGTTTGGCACTTCTTTTCAAAAAATCTGTTTTCCTTCAAAACGATTTGCCGGATTCGGACTCTTTGGTTCGAGATTTAGAACCACGACAAAAATCGAGTCCGAACTGTAGCGAGGTCCCCCGCGGGCGTTGTTACAGTAGCGGCGTAGCTGAACAAGTTGATTATACGACTTAGTAAGCTGCTGTTGATACTACGCCACGGATGCAAGGGCACAATCTCTTCGTTCTTCAATCAGAACCAAATCCAAGGCTAGCATCATGTCGTTTTGGCCCATATCAAAAACTTTCGATTTCAAGGTTGGGAGGCCGATCTCCAAGGGTATGATTTCCTGAATTCCAAAGCATAGAGCAAACGGCGTTTCCCCAGTGGATCACCTCGGCGTAGTTCGATAAGCCCACAACACACTCGGCAATTCTTCGACCAATTTGCCTTTAGCTTTCTCCAACCTCTTCTTGATGCCGTCCAGGATGGATTTGTTAGAGGCTTCAGACTGACCATTGCTTTGCGGATAAGCCGACGTGGAAAAGTAAGGCCAGATACCATACTTGCTGCACAACTCTCGGTAGACGCCACAATCAAACTGGGTGCCGTTATCTAAGATAAGAGCTCTTGGAATGCCGAATCGTGTTATGATATTTCTCCAAATAAAACGCTTCACGTCGGTATCTTGGATGTACATTAGTGCCTCCGTTTCTACCCATTTTCTAAAATAATCTGTCGTGACAATCAAGAACCGCTTGTTACTCGGGGCACGAGGCAGTGGTCCGACGATGTCAAGTCCCCATTGGGCGAACGGCCAAGGACTGGTTATGGAGCTTAGCTCTTTAGCAGTCAAGTGGGTCAAATGAGAGAACTTCTAGCACTGTTCACACTTTTTCACATAACACTCGGTGTCGACTCTCATTGTCGGCCAGTAATACCCCTGAGTCACAGCTCGATGAGCCAAAGAGCGCCCGCCAGAATGGGCGCCACAACTTCCTTCATGTATTTCAGTCAGAAGCACTTCGACTTTGTTCGGATACAAATATTCCAAATATAGACCAGAAAGGGATTTTTTATAAAGCTTTCCTTGCGGGTCCAAGTAGTATCGCAGGGCTTTGTTTCGCAGCTTGTGCACTTCTTTCTTGTCCTCTGGGAGCTGTTCGGAAGACAGGAATGCAGCAATGGGATCCATCCAACTCGGTCCAGCTTCTATGACATTGACCTGGACTTCCTCCGAAGGGCCAATGTTAGGCTCTGGGATGAAACCTACTTCGATGGTCCGTTTAATCTCTGAGTTAATGGCGGAGGCTAGGCAAGCCAGGGCATCTACATGTGTGTTCTGATCACGTGTTATCTAATTCAATTCATGATGGTTAAATTTTGTCAACAAGGTGTTAGCCATTTTCATGTAAGCCGCCATACGGTCGTTTCTTGCCGCGTACTCCCTCTTTAGTTGATTGATCACTAGTTTTGAATCGCTAAATACAAGCAGACGCCGAGCACCCAGAAGATATGCATTACGCAAACCTGTTAGAAGGGCTTCGTATTCGGCTTTGTTATTTGATGCTTCGAAGCCGAGCTTGATGGCCTGCTCAATTATTGCACCATCGGGAGCCATGATTACTACTCCAGCTCCGCTGCCCCGCTGATTGGATGATCCGTCATAGTACAACTGCCAAATGTCGCCAACATAAATTCTCCAGTTCAGCTTCGGTCGAATTTCATCAGACTTGAAGTCGGCAAGACCCCCAGTGAATTCGTCGACAAAGTCGGCCAACACCTGTCCCTTGATTGAGGTTCTAGGTAAAAACTAAATATTATACTGGCCGAGTTCAAGAGCCCACTTTGAAACACGTCCTGATGCTTCTGTACTACGTAGTACTGATCGGAGGGAATAATTTATTAGCACCCCAATGCTATGCCCTTGGAAGTAATGCATCAGTTTTCTTGCCGCCATGACTAGGGTTAGAATGAGTTTTTCCAGTGGAAGGTAGCATGTTTCGGCGTCAACCATTGCCTTGCTCACATAATACACTGGCTGCTGCTCCCCCAGCTCTTCTTTTATTAGTACGGCGTTGACGGCCCAGCCGGAAATTGCCAGATACAAAATGAGCGGGTCTCTGCCAAAGGCGTTGTCAAGAGTGGCACTGATTGAAGGTAGGTCTTAAGGCCGTTGAAAGCGGCTTCGCACTCGATGGACCATTCGAAAGCCTTGCCCTGCCGTAGTGTATGAAAGAATTATTGATAGCGATCTATGAACAAACTGATGAACCTATTGAGTGCGACAGCCATCCCCATCAACTTTTGAACCTCTTTCACTGAACGAGGGGAGCCGAGCTCCAAGATTGTTGTGATTTGCCTCGGGTTGGCTTCGATTCCTCGGTGGTTGACAATGTAACCCAAGAATTTGCCAAAGCCAATCCCAAATGCACATTTGGAAGCATTCAACTTCATTTTGTATTTGTGTAAAATGCCGAATGTCTCTTCTAGATCAACTAGATAAGTTTGCTCTTCTTTGGACTTGACCACCATGTCATCAATGTACACTTCCATAGTCTGGCCGAGTTACTCCTTGAACATGGCGGTGACCAGTTTTTGGTAAGTTACCCCTGCATTCTTCAGCCCAAAAGGCATAACCTTATAGCAGTAGGTTCCTCTTGGGGTGAGGAATGCAGTTTTGTCTTGGTCCTCCGGATGCATGGCGATTTGATGGTAGCCTCTGTAAGCATCGAGGAAGCTCATACACTGATGGCATGTCGTCGCATCTACAAGTTGGTCAATTCTAGGTAAGGGAAAACAATCCTTGGGGCAGGCTTTGTTTAGATCCGTGAAATCAACACACACTCACCAAGTCCCATTTTTCTTCTTCACAACCACAGTATTAGAGAGCCATGTAAGGTAGGTCACTTCCCTGATTGCCCAGGCGTCAAGCAGCCTGTCAACCTCCTTGACAACGGCCGCAGTGTGCTCTGCGGCTGACCGCCGATTTTTCTAAATGATCGGCTTGCATTTAGGGTCAACATTCAAACGGTGCTGTGAAATGGATGGATCTATACCCGACATCTCGTATGGAGTCCACGCAAAGACATCAAGGTTGCTACGAAGGAAAGAAATTAGCTGTTGTCTGTCAGCTTGATTCAGGGAGGCGCTGACCATGAAGAACCTCTCTGGGCTTCCGTCGATTTCAACTCGATCTAGGGCTTCCATGGCCTTTTCACTTGGGAGCCACCCAACATCATCGAGGCTCTCTTGATTCGGCATCTTGATGGAATTCACTTGCAACTCTTTTGGCGTCTTTCCAGCAAGGAGATAACATGCTTGTGCCGATTTTTGGAAGCCACGAATTTGCTCAATGCCGCGTTCGGTCGTGAAGCGTAGCAGCTGATGATAGGTACTCGGCACGGCCTGCATGGTGTGTAACCAATTTGTCCCCATGATGAGGTTATATGGTGACGGCAGCTTAACAACCAAGAATTCCACTTCCACTGTTCTTGAGCCCGCTCGAACGGGTAGTGTGATTTTCCCCAACGGGTATTCTGGATTGGCGTTGAAGCCAAATAGTGGATAAGGTACCGGAGAGAGATCCGATTCAGAGAAGTCGAGTTTGGTGAATGTCTTGTAATACATAACTTTCAATGTGCTCCCCGGATCAATAAGTACGCACTCAACGGTGAATCGGTTTACGCGTAACTCGATTACCAAGGGATCGTTATAGGGGAGTGCCACTCCAGCCAAATCTGAATCATCAAAAGTAATGCTCCCAGCTTCATGGGGCCGTTTAGCTGGAGTGAGTTGATTTTGAGGGTCGAGATTCGACTGAATCGTATGCACCGCGGATGACATTGGCAGGCTGTATATCATGTGGATCACACCGAGTGGAGGTGAATCCAGTCGTAAGGCTATTGCTTTGGTTGAGTTGCCTTTGCGGACATACTGTTGGAGTCGACCATCTTGTACCAATTCCTCTAGGTGATCCTTCAATACGTAACAACTCTTAGTATCATGGCTGTGATCCTTGTGATACTCGCACCGCCTATGCCGTCTTCTCGTTTCGGGAGGTCCCACCATTTTGAACGGCCATTTGAAGAGCGGAAGATGTTGGACTTTGGACATAACCGCACTGATCAGCTCTGACAACTCTGTGTATTTCTTGTCGGGGTGCCTTGTGCGCCTGCCATCAACTTGCAGTTGTTCATTTGCTCGATGGGGGCATTGGTCGCTCGATCGACGAGAATCCCATCTCTTGTCCCGTTTAGCCCGATGTTGCGGTTTGCGGCTCTGAGGTGGTATGGAACTTATCGGTTGAGCAATTTCAGAAGGGGCCATCTTGTTGGTCACGTTTTCAGCTTTGACCTACAAGGCATCATCCTCCACTTTGCAGTATTCCTCAACTTTCTTTATCAATAACCAGACTGTTTTAGGGGGTTGTCTAGTCAAGGAGCTGCGGAGAGCATTGTTAGGATGCAAACCCATTTTGAAGGCGGTGATGGCCATGGAGTCGTTGCAAGCGTCATCAACAAGATTAAAGCACTCCTAGTAGCATGTCGAATACGCTCTTAGTGTTTCTCCTGGCTAGATCTGCATTGCACAGAGGGAATCGGCTTGTTTCGGCTGGACCTTGTTGGTGATGAATCTGGCCCTGAAGGATTTCTGTAATTAATGGAAGCTCTTGATCGAAGCCGGCTCTAGTTTATAATACCACTTGACAGCCAATGGTCCCAAACTGCTAGGAAATATTCGGCACATAAGGGCCTCGTCATCTGCATGCAATGTCATGGCTTGCTTGTAGTGACGGATATGATCGGTGGAGTCTGATTTTCCATCATAGAGAGTGAACGACGGAGCTTTGAACTTTTTGGGCAGTACCGCCCTTGCGATTCGTCGTACAAAGGGATCATGCTAGTCTTCTTTGTCTGAACTGTTTTTTCTTCGCTTATGCCTTATACGTACACTCTCTTCAGAAGAACTGGTAGCTTCGATTCAACCATTCTTTTTGGGCTCTAGGGATAATGAGTCAGAGTCACTGTCAGTGTCTTGTTGTCGGGCTCGAGGTCGTCGACCACCTGCCCTCAGAGGTCGTTCTGAATCTTGGTGTACAGCTTGTTTGGACTTCGCTACTTCCAAGGCCAAATCCTGACGAAGACGTTCGTTCTCAGCGATCATGTTCTCTAACCTCTGTTCATTTTGCTTTGCTTGCTCCATTGTCGCTTGCATTGCCTCTTGTGCAGATGTCGAGGGTGAACCGAAATTCAAGGCCCTTCTTGCGGTAATATTCTCTGGCCTAAGCATATTGCTTGGAGTGGTTTCATCTTGCGGTGTAGGGTCGACAGTGACTGCCGGAGGATCTTCCGTCACGCCCGCCATGGATGTGCTTGAGTATTTCCACAGACGCCGCCAATTGTGGGGTTGTGGTTTGGAAATACTCTTCTGATCCTGGGGGACACCCGTGATCCTCCGATAGTCACCTGAAAAGGAATGAACACTCCAGTCGGGGGTGCCGAAATTAGCACTTCGACGGGCAAGTCAGTCTCTACTCTCAGGATTACTTGTATTTTAAGTTAAGCGTAATGATTCTCACCTCCCTTTCTTTGAATGATGATCCCGTATTTATAGTGTTCTCTTTGGGCCTTAGGGCCAGGCCCATCCTTGATCCTTTACATGTACTTCTATTCGGCCTTTGTTCTATTGGCTAGAGTGCCGGTTATTTTATTCGGCCCTTCGATTGACTAAGATCAATGCCGAATAGAGGTTACGTTCCGAATCGGACGGGTCCATTTGTCCCTATTGATCCAGTGAAATTCGGCTCCCACACGAATATAATACACACATGGATTTCTAATCTTTATGAATAAGAAGGTTTCAAAATATTTTCAAAATTTCATCATTTTCTTTTAATTTTTTTTATCTAATTTGATTTTAAATTTGAATAAAAATTATGATTTAATATGAATTACTTTAACTTTTTCATTAAATTTTTATCAATTTTTAAAAGAACTTTCATTTTTATCCCAATTTTTTTTCTTTTCACCAATTTTGATGGAAAAAATAATAATTTTCAATGTTTCATTTTTTAAAATTTTTATCAAATTATATTATCCCAATTTTTTTTCTTTTCACCAATTTTGATGGAAAAAATAATATTTTTCGATGTTTCATTTTTTAAAATTTTTATCAAATTATAATTTGATAAAAAAATATATTATGGGTTGAAGATTCTCTTAATTGGAATTATAGTGAAATAACATCTTGAAATAGTCAAAGTTTGAGTATGTAGTTGGTTGAAATGTATAATTCAATTAATTCTCTTCTCACATTTATATAAAAATTGACACTTATGACTACATTATTATAAGTTGGATTATGGAAAAAGTTTTGGGGTGTCAAACATTTTCCATTTGTAAATATCGTACATATTAAAAAATAAAAACAAAAAAAAATGTGTAGCTTTTTTATATGTGTTTATCAGTTTTGTTTTATGGACATAAACAATTGATGTTTCAATTTAAACAATTAAAAAATTTAAAAAAAATAGATTGAGTTTTTAAGAGATAAAAGAAACCATCTAACTCTTTTATATACTATTAAGATAGGCTATTTCAATTTAAAAAATTAAAAACTAAAAAAAAATTAAAAAATAGATTTTTTAGAGATAAAAGAAATCATCTAACTCTTCTATATACTATTAAGATGGACTATTTAATCACATAAAAAAATAGAAAATATATTTAGAAATTGTCCCTATATATTATATCATTATATACAATTGTAATAGTAACAAATTAACTATAATATATATGAAAAGTTATATTAAGCTTTCATTTTCAATTAATTGAATTATAATTAACAAACTAACAAATAGAAGTAATGGTCTAATGGGATAAAAAGAGAATAAAAATAAAGAACACAATGATATTTAAAAGTTTTAAATTTACCTAGTTATACAAAAATCTAATGTTATAGTAAAATCTTAAATTCTAAATAAATTTTCACATTTTCATAAAATAAAATGACAAAAAAATTAAAAATTTGACACCCATTTTTATTTTTTTTACTTCAATTTTGTGGTCTTCACTGAAGAAAACAAAATTCGATCAAAATCCTAGGCATAGAACGGACATAGATACTTCGATTGCAACTATAATCACCAATAATTCTTCTCTACCATGCAACCTTGTAAACAAATACATAAATCTTACTAAAACCGAAACCAAAAGCAAACCAATAGTAGATAAAGAGAATCACATAAGGAAAAAATAAAATTCAAAAATAAATAAATTTATAGAGTTGGAGAATGTTACTTCCATCAACTTAAACCTCACCTAACCTAATCCGTTAGCTCCTCTGCCAGTGCCCATGAAGTTTAGGAGTTGTGATGACTAATCAAATTATTCTTTAAATAAGATTTAAAAGTTGATTAATTTGTCTCATTAAGTGATTCAAAATTTTGACATATCTACATCATAAAAATAGATAATTATATTACTAAATCATAATTCAAATTTAGATATTGTCATTTTTTTTAGATCCATATCTAATGTGACAACCGTCTCCTTAATTAAGAAAATTAATTAAATTGATTATGTGCTTATTGCTAATTATATGATTATATGTGATGAAGTGTTATTGTTATGCCATGTGAGTGTTTACATTGTGTTATTGTAGACAGATAGGTGAGAGTGAGAGTTTAAACCTATCTGAGTCGCTAACTTTAACAAGTTAAAATTAAATAATATAATATGAAATTAGAGCCTAATTCCTGTTAGGAAAATTAAAAGTAGTTTGATTTAAGCTATAAATATTAGAGATTAATTTAATTTAAATGAGTTTGATTTAATTAATTTATTAGCCTACTTAATTTAAGCCTAATGCATGTATGATATTAGAGTGCCTATTCATCAATTGAAGAAAGGAGAGAAGTGTAGTGGCCTTACATAGGTAGACATACACGTAGAGAGAGAAGCAGGAGAGATTGTGAGAATTCAACAAGAAAGAAAGGAAGAAAAGAAGAACTTAGGTAGAAGATTGCCTTGAAATCTCATAATTCAACAAGGTATGCATTCTTTCTCTAATTTCTTGAAATTAGGACTTATACATGCATCATCTTTAAAGATTGAAATTTGAAATTAGGGTGAATTAATGACTAATTGGAAGGTTTGCCCATGTTCTTAAGGATGTCTTACATGCATGACTTGGTAGGGAAGAACTAACTTAGTTAGCTCCTAAATTCACCATGCATGGCATTGTTGTTATGGAATTCTTAATCATACATAGTAGACTTCCATGAATGTTTAAATCTGAAGGGAAATTCCATGGGAATTGGGAGCTCAAGATTTCAGATTTTCTAACTTTACATTTCATTTCAAAACTTTGATTTGTTTAAATGGAAAATTGAGTTTCTTACAAGCCATGATTTGTATTTGATGATTAAAGTTCAAATTCTAACATGATTACATGGGGATTTGAGAGTCAACTTGAAGTTATGAATTTTGTTTAAGCTTACTATGTTTAACTCCATGTATTCTTAATCATTTTTGGGACTTGAATTGCTTGAAATCAAAACGGAAGTTGCATGGAAAGGAAGTGCCAAAATAGAGTAGTTTTCGGATTGTATTTGTAGCACTGCCGCACATGCGGCTTGGAGCCCCGCATGTGTGGAAAACAGGGCAATAGTGAGGGTACATTCTGCTTAAATTGCACCTGCGGGGCCAGGTGCAATAAAGGTCCCACACGTGCGACTGGGACCCCCGCATGTGAGGCCCTGTTTGGACGGACCCGGCTTGTTTTTCACTTCTCTTTTCCACCTTTCGGGCCTCCATTTGCATGGTTTTAAAGTGTTTTCATGATCATTCGCATCTTATGAGTACATTAGATTGAATAAATGAAAAATTAGAACCGAATCAGTAAAGACAAATAATTATTGAATAAGTAACAACCGAATCGAATAGAATTGACTAGCAATATGAATGTTATTGAATTAGTGAGTTTGAATTTGTTTGTTTAGGTCGGATGCCAAACCAAAAGTACATGTATCGAGAAGCCCACTGTGAGTAACAATGTTGTAAAGAAATGTTCAAATTGTCTTTATTTTTGACTGATAAATTATATTGTTTCTAAATGATTACTTTCTATGGATTTAATGATGATCCTCTTTTGAATAGTATTCGTGGCATCCATAGCGTATTGTTATTGTTATTGTTATTGATATCACTATTGTTACAGAGATCTCTGTCAGCTCCAAATCTTGGAACTATTGTTATTATTTGATGGCTATCAATTGATTGTCCGGTCTTTAAGACCTAGTGTATTGTATTGTTGCTATCGGATATGACCTATATGAATATGAATATGATTGATCGAATTGAACGATTGAACGATTGATTAACAAAAAGATATTGATTAAAAATGCTCCATGATAATCGATTGTTTCAAAAGACTATAAGGACATCATTCTTAACCTCTTTACGCTCTGTTTGGGAACAGCTATTTGGGGCTTTTTTGGCTATTTTAGCCAAAAAAAGAGAAAATAGACTATTTTAGCCATAAAAAACAAAACATCACATCCAATCCATAATCATTACACTCTTCTCTCACAAAAAAAGCCAAAAAAACCAAAAAGTCTTTTCCAAACCAAGCTTTTTAGCCCAGGCTAAAATAGCCAAAAGAGCCAAAAAGCCAGCCCACTTCCCAAATGACACATGTGGTTTTGTTAAGCCAGGGACGTCAACCTGATCAAAGCTAGAGGCATCAACCCGAACCCTTGGTTTTGTCAAGCCATCTATTGTTTCTCATTACGAGGTTCCGAACTAGCATACGTCAAGGCTTTTTGGGTGGCTCAATTTCCGCCCTTTTTGAGTATGTTAAGTGAAGAGAATGTTTTAAGACTATTGTCAATGATGTTTTTAATGATAGGACTAATTTCCTAACTTGTATTTTGCCTTGTATATATATATGTGTTTATGGACATGAATTGTTTTGGATATGGCTATGTATATGAAAGTTTATTTTCATTCAGGTCCTCACAACTCATTGGACATTATCTTATTATTGATTGGCTTCTGCCAGGCCCATATTATGTATTATTGTCATTATTGTTAATCAGGCCTTTGGTAATCACGAATTACTGGCCAGTTACAATGCTAAATGTGATAACCCTGTTCCATATTATGCTAATTGTTCTTGATTATGATTATGATTATGATTATATGTTTGGTATGATTTTGTGTGATAATTATGTGATTATATGTGTTTTTGTATTTCTATTTGTTTACCGTAGGAAAATCTGTTTGATTTTCTGCGTTAAGATTTAAATTGAACGCCTTAGAGGCGTTAGAAATTAAAATTGATTATGCCATTGTGATTAGTGTAATTTTTAGTACCTATGGTGAAATATAATTGAAAACTGATTCGGAATGAATTAATTAGTTTAAACTGATTGAATTAAGCACCATTACTCAATCCTAATCAAATTTGATTAAGAAAGCTTATATAAGGGGCCCTATTACACTTAACCTCATTCTTTTGAGCTCAAATCTGAAAATCACACTCTAGAGAGAGAGAGGGCCGGTTCTAGAGAGAGGAAGAGGAAGAATTGTGTATTTTGGCCCAAAGTTTATGAATTTGGAAGCAACACTCAAGATTTAACTACATTTGTGAAGATTGGAGCCCCTAGGTGAGTAAATTCATGAGTTTGAGTTTGTGATTTTGTGAATTCAAAGTTAGATGGTGATCAAGAACATAAAATGAGTTGAATTTGATGATTATGATATCATTATGAGCTGTAGACACCCCATTTTTTACTATCCTCAAGACTTGGATGTTCTCGCAGGTACATCCAGTGATGAGTCTGATTGCTCGTCGAGTGCTCGAACTTCGCGGCGGAATGCTCCAGGTATGATCTTTCCAAACCCTATTTCCATTCTGTCTCATATTTGGACCATGTGTTGGTCTTTTTAAAGTGATGTTCTTGATGGCCTGCCGGTCATCATTGAGGGCTACCGACCATGGGCTTTGCCCTGCCAGCCATTGATGTGCCCTGCCGGCCATCAATGAAGCCCTGTCAGCCACCACTGATGGATGGCCGGCCACCAATGCATAAGTAAATATTTTTGTAGATATTTTGACAGCTGTTTGCACAGATGAGCCCATCTGCTTGCACGTGGATGGTTGGATCTCTTCAAGGGGCTTTTGTATCTTCTATATATACAGCTCATCTATATGCATGCAAAGGGTTACAAAGTTTGAGCTGAGCAAGAATTCTCTCTCTTTCTCTCTCTCTCTCTAGAATCCTCTCTCTCTCTCTCTCTCTCTCTCTCTATATTTTGTGCTTGAAAGTGAGCTTTCTCCACATATTTGCACTAGCACACTTAGCCAAACACCTTCACCTTAGAGTTGAGGTTCTTGGAGGCCTTATTTAAGCTCCTTGGAGTGGTTTTGGCTCAGAAGTTTGGTTGTTTTCTTGTGGTTTTAGTCTTGTGCTTCAAGGGTAAGAATTTCACTCTTTTAAGCTTTGATTTAGTTCATTGCTTGGCCACCTTTGTATGCTACTTTGAAGCTGGTTTTAGCCTCTAAAAAGTTCTATTTTTAAGGTCTTAAAATGCTGGTTTGAGCTTTGTGTGGTTAAGGGGGTGGTTGCCTCCCTTGGCTCTTTGGCTTGTAAAGCCTTTTGAGCCATCTTTCTAAGCTTTTGAAACACCCTTTGTTTGGCTTTTCTACCACTGAAACTCAGAGGTTTTTCAATGGTAGAAACTTGGTTTTGAGGTCCAAAATAGGAGGGGGTGGCCTCCCCTCCTTGTATCTTGTTTGTATGCATAAATGGCCTAATAGTTGAGCATGTTTTTTACCATCTCATGGCTTGATCTCAATATGTTTTTATTACTTTTTTGACCTGCTTTAGCTCTGTTTTTGGCTGGTTGGGTCACTTGCTGCTTGCTTCTTACACTTGTAGTGTAATCATGCTTAGTAGCTTAATATGCTTGATGATTTAGCCTATCATTCTAGCTTGTGTTAGTTTGATTCTAGCATGTTTTTGCCACTGATTTAACATGCTTTAACTCTGTTTTGAGTGGTCTTGGTCATATGCGACTTGTTATGCATAGCTATAGTATAAATGGCTTCACTAGCTTTGTGAGTTAAGGCCTCTAACATGTTATGCATGTGTTGATTGCATGTTTTGGCATCATTTAACATGTAATTTCAGTGCATATAGCCTAGTCACACTCTCACATATTTCACTATTTCCTTGTGTTTGAGAGTTGTGTTTTGAGCCTTGTTTTGGAGCCAATACACGAGCATGTTTTTCTTGCTTTTCATGCTACCATCTCAGATCATTTTAGCCACTGTTTTGGCATGTTTAAGCTCTTTCCGGAGCTGGTTTGGTCCTTTGTGCTTGATATTGCATGCCTCTAGTGTAGTGCTCTTTACTAGATTTAATGTTCAAGTCTTTTAACATGTTGTATATGAGTTGCTTGCATGTTATAGTCTTGTGTTTCATGCCACTTCAGCACTGAAATTCTACAACCTCCCTCATTTCTTCACTTTTCATTTGTTTTGAGGGCTGGTTGGCCATAAGGTTGTGTTTAAGCTTGATAGAGTTTGTGCTCAAATTGCTTTAACCTTCTTATGAGGGTTTCTACTAGCCAAAGGCATGATCTCTCTCATACCTTAAACCATTCTTTTGGTTGACCACTCTCTCATTAGAAGACTTTCACTTGGACTTAACCGGCTAAAGAATGGCTTGGTAATACTAAAATGAGTAAACAAGAATTGGACAAGTAAAACAAGGCCAAGATAAGCATGTTGTTTGCATTGCATTGTGTTCAATCGGACGTCATATTGAACACAAGGTAGATTGGTCCATTTCATACTCAAAGTGATGAAAATGAGCCAATCTTCCTTTGTCTCCATTGCCTTTGATCATCCATGATAAGGTAGCAGTATTGAGTCTTGTGTTTGTGCATTTATTGTATGTGTACAAAGTTGGATCTTTGGCCATCATGCATTAAAATGCTTGATTGGTGGTCTTAGATTCAATAGTGCAACTCCTTTGATGTTTTTAGATGATAAGGAGGGGCATAGTACAAACATACCCTTGGGAAACCCTCCATTTTCCTCTGGTTTGAGCTCTATTGCAGAATGGTGTTACAACACACCAGTGGCTGGCAGTGCCTCACAGATGACCAGCACTACTTCATCCTTGGCCAGCAGTACACATCTTTGGCGGCGGTGGCAATGACAAGCTCCATGGCAGCCACTGGTGCATTCCTCAGCATTGGTTTGGTAAGATGGAGCAAAAAGTTCTTGGAGTAATCCTGCAAACAGAGCCTCTCAAGAGCAAACTAATAGGCTTTTCGGGGCAAAAAATCGAATGCATGCATCTTCTAATTTTTAAACAGAGCTAAGGCAATGGAGTTAGCATTTTACATGTTTAGTTAGTATATTGGTTTTGTAATTTAATTAACTAGTTGTTAATTAGTTAAGTGTTGAAATAATTAAGTAGCTAGGTTAGCTATTTCTTTATTTTGTTCTGTAATAATTAGTCTAATTACTTTAATTAGATTAGTTAGATTAGCTTAGCTTAGTGTAGCTTAGCTCATTTATTCGGACCCTCCTACAAGAGGGCGCAATGTTGTAATAAGTATGCGTGTGTGTGTATGTCTTCCAACCCCACGTCTTTCTCCCTTTTATTTAACCACTTTCGATGGTTAGATTAGGGTACGTTTTGATTAGCATACCTTATGCTTCACATGTTTGCATCATTCATTTGTCTTGTTTGCACCGGGCTTACCGCATCATTCAAACTGCATCATACCTCAATACCTATTTGAATACATGTATCAATTGTTGCATTCATATGCCATCTTAGATAGCCGAGCCTATTAGTTGCATTATTGCATGTGTTGCATTAGGCATCTTAGTATAGTTAAGATAATGCATATTTCTAACTAGTTTTTGTTTTGGCTCGGAGTACACTGTAAGTGTTATGCTTTAGCATACTTGCATGAGTGTGAGTGTTGCCATGTTTAGCATGCTTGCCATGAGGCTAGTTACTTAAATGCTTAACTGCATGAATGTCTGTGGGTGAAGGCTTGATTGCCTGAATTGGAACAATTCGACGAGTGTGAGTTTTAAGCCCACTTTGGAAGTGGCAAAATCATGTTTTAAAGCCCACTTGAGGGTGGCAAATCCGCGCTTTAGCCTACTTGCGAGTAGCACTTTCAAACCATTTTCAAAAGCAAACATGAGTTGTTTTGTTCCAAATCTTACGACTTAGTCTATACTTGCTTATGTGCGCCACATAGTAAAGTTAGCTAATAACTGGATAAGAACACATGTTTTTATAAAACTACGTATCATGCTTAGAAGAGGCCGATCCTTTGATCGAGCGAGTGGGGGTGCTCATTTCAGGACCTTCCCCTCTCGTACCCAAGTTCCCGAGCCAAGGCAACTTTGGTGATGATGGACACATGGCCTTTGGCACGAGTCAGGGTTTCCTAAATTTCCTAAAAATAAAATATTTAGGTGGCGACTCTGTAATCTGGCAAAGTAGTCCAGTTTTGGCATTATTTGATTCAAATTCTGATTTTCTAAAATGATTTGGCGAACTGGACTCTTTGGTGTTTCTTAGTCTCACATTGCACTTTGTGAGATTAGATTCAGAACCGTGACAGGAGTCTGAACTGTAGTAAGACCAATTCGCGCCTCTCCGAAAGGGGGGTATGCGAAGAAAGTTGGGTCTACATAAGCATGCATGCAAGAAATTGCCATGAATTTGTATATTTGAGCATGAAGTGTATGGTCCATGTTGAAGTTTGATTGAAGTTCATGCTTTTGATCATCTCTTCATCATTTAAGTTGAGAATGGAGATCATATCCCACATGCATGTACAATTCATAGAGGTATGGGTTTTGAGTGCATGAATTTAATGTGTTGGAAGTAAGTTTGGTATAATTTGGGTATACATGTAATTGATTCATAGGATTTGAGCTTCATAATGTAGTGAATTGGTGTTTGTATCATGTTAGTAGATGTATATGAGAGTTATGGGTCATAAAGCGCAAGCTATGTCAATTTGAATACAAGTTTGAAGCTCAAACTAGTTGCTAGAAATTCCAGAATTTGGCATGTCCGCTCAAGCGACGAAAGCGTTCCTCGAGCGTGAAATGTTAGTTCCCAGAACTTTTGCAGACATTGATATCCGCTCGAGCGGGTAGAGTCACACTCGAGTGTCAATCACATGTTTTGACCTTCAACTCAAGCGTCCGAAGTCACGCTCGAGTGTGAAAATAAGGCAACCAGTACTTTTGCAGACAATAGGGGTCCGCTCAAGCGGGAAGCCCTGTTTCTAAAATTTTGAATGGACGTTTGGTGTTTCATTCTTTTTCATTTCTAAGCATTCTTCGGCATGCATTGAGCATTGTGAATGGATTAAGAAGATAAGAAAGAGGCCTAAGAGGAGTGAATAAATTGAGAACGAATTGAATTGTTTGTGACCCAATATGTGTTGTGATTTATGTAGGGTCAAGCGTAAGGACGAATCCACCAGTAGAACACTATGAGTAATATTTTAGTAAAGATATTTTGAAGTATGCTATTTGTCCAATCGTTTACTCCTATTTGAGTTTCATAAGTTTGTTAATTTGAATTATGGACAAATATCCATTTGACATGAATGATTAGGCCAAAGGCCGTTTGACATGAATGATTGGGCCAAAGGCTGTCGGATAGGAATGAATTGGGCCCGAGTCCACTTGATACATCTAGATCTATAGTCGCTTGATACACTAGATAGAAACATGAATTGGGCCCAAGGTCGTCTGATGTATTTGTTTCGAATTCTGTTCATGTATCTCCTTTATTGATATTATTCACTGGGCTTTCGGTCATTTTCATTCATGTGTCTGTAGGTGAGCCAAGAGATGTCCAAACCCAGCCTCAATGAAGTATGTGAGAAACAGTCAAAGTTTTGAGGAGTCAGCCCATACGTCTCATGCACAAGACTTGTTTTCGCCCTTTCATTCTATTGTTATATTTTTGCTATGTTGATGAAAACATTGGATTACCTTTGTATATAAGTTTTGTTTGGCTGATTGCATAATCGAAAGTTCTTGGATATAGTTTAACTCTATGAGTATGTGTGAGTTACTATGAAATACTTTTGGAATGATTTTGCGATACCATGTAAGCACAACTCTATGGACAATTTGTAAGTTTACTTCCGTTTTGGCCCCTCAACTCTGATAAGATATGTTTTATTTGGTTTGAGGCCACAGGTAATCCCTTGATTACTGGTTGGTTATGACCTTAATGCATAGGGGCGGGTTCGGGTCATGACAGAGTGGTATCAGAGTACGAGTCAGTAACTCACACACTTGTCCAAAAAAGCGATGAGCATCTAGAAAAGATCTAGAATGCATTCATGTAATAACTAGGAATTTGTAAACATTAAGAATGTGCTTAAATGCTTCGAGATAAATGATTATGTGCTATATGTTTGTGATTTACTTGCATTGCGAATTATGTGAATATGCATGCTCCTTGGCATATGCATACTTGTGAAACTTTTATATAAAGAGTAATGCAAGTCTAATCAGATGGTGAGAATGAGAGGTAATGAGATAGAGGAGTCCTCTACTGCCAGAATGGATAGGACGGAAAGATTGATTCAGGAAGTGGCAGAAACATTGAGGCAACAACAATAGTGGCAACAACAGTGGCAGCAACCACATCCTCCACCTCCACCTTCAGCACCACCTATGCCAGACTTACAAAACGATGACTGAATAATAGCTCTCACCAAAGAATTTAAGAGAATAAAACCGTTACAGTTTCATGGAGGATTAGATCTGTTGAAGGCCAAAGCATGGGTTCTCGGCGTTGAAAAACTATTTGAAATGTTTCCATGTTCAGAGACACAAAAAGTACTTCTAGCCATCTTTATACTAGAAGATGAAGCAAGAAGATGGTGGATGTTAATGCGTGAGAATCATAAAGACATTGGTTGGACGCAATTCCTGGAAATTTTCTATGACAAGTACTTTCCACAATGTGTCCGTGATAGGAAAGTGTCGAAGTTTATGGAACTTCAGCAAAACAGCATGACAGTAGCTGAGTATGAGGCCAAGTTCACTGAGTTGGCTAGGTTTGCACCACATGTGGTCGACACCGACTACAAGAAAGCGAGGCATTTTGAAGGTGGGCTTCATGATGATATCTTAGAGAGAGTGAACGTCCTTAAGCTAGAAACCTATATTGGGGTGCTGGACCGGGCCATAATATCAGAGGCTAACATAGCCAGACAGACCAAATCAACATCTGACTGGAAGGGTAGTAAAAGGCAAGGCTTCTTTTCGAAAAAGAAATTTTTGAATAAGCAGAATACGGGCTCCTCAAGTATTTCTAATTCTTCCCAAGATACATCTCCAATGTGCAATATTTGTAGTAAAAGGCATCGCAGGGTTTGTTACCATGTGTCAGGGGCTTGTTTTAAGTGTGGAAAAAACGAGGCATATGGCCAGAGATTGTAATCAAAATAATGGAAATTAGCTGCTAGCCCCACTGCATCAATCCCAAAACCGGGAACTACTACGAGATCTACTACCACCGGAGATACCATGAGACAAGGGAGAGTTTTTGCACTTGTTCCAGGTGATACACGGAATGCTGAAGCCGTTGTCTCAGGTACTATCTCTATATGTAATCAGGATGCTTTTGTATTAATTGACTCCGGATCGACACACTCTTTCATAACTTATGCATTTGCATCTAGACTAAGTAGGCCTCTAGAATCATTGTCATATTTGCTATGTGTATCTGCTCCATCTGGGGAATCTGTGTTGTGTACATCTGTATATCGATTTTGTAACATGAGTATTGGGAGTGCTATTTTGTATGTAGATTTGTTGCCCTTGGACTTTAGACATTTTGATGTAATTCTGGGCATGGATTGGTTAACTAAATATTATGCCACCATTGATTGTGTAACAAAATGAGTTGTATTTAGACCTCCAGAACATGAATAAATTTTGTTTGTGGGTAACAGGGTAGTGCCTCCACCTTATTTGACATCTACAATGAAAGTATGTAAATTGATTAAGAAATGGTGCCAGGGTTATTTGTGTTGTGTGCTATCTGAACAATCTGAGAATGTTGAATTGAACAGTATCCCTATTGTTAGAGAATGTCCAAATGTGCTTCCAAATGAATTACCAGGGGAATTAGTGGACAGTGAGATAGAGTTTACTATCAAAGTTGTGCCAGGCACTCAGCCTATTTCTAAAACTCCTTACAGAATGGCTACAGTTGAAATGAAAGAACTGAAAGAATAATTGCAAGACTTGCTTGACAAAGGGTTCATCCGACCTAGTACTTCACCATGGGATGCACCGGTGTTATTTGTGAAAAAGAAAGACGAAACTCTACGCATGTATATTGACTATCGAGAACTAAATAAGGTGACAATAAAGAATAAATATCCCTTACCTCATATTGATGATTTTTTTGACCAGTTGTAGGGATCACAAGTGTTTTCCAAAATTGATTTGAGGTTTGGGTATCACTAGTTGAAAGTAAAAGCAGAAGATGTTGAGAAAACTGCATTTCGAATAAGGTATGGCCATTATGAATTTCTTGTTATGCCGTTTGGAGTGACTAATGCTCCTACAGCATTTATGGACCTAATAAACCGAATTTTTAAGACCAACCTTGATGAATTTGTTATAGTTTTTATTGATGATATTTTGATATACTCAAAGAATAGACTTGAACATGAACAACATCTGAGGGTTGTTTTGCAAACACTTAGGAAAAAGAAATTATTTGCTAAACTAAAGAAATGCGAATTTTGGTTGGATGAAGTTATCTTCTTAGGGCATGTTATCAACAAGGAGGGAATTTCAGTGGACCCGCAGAAAATAAAGGCAATTGTGAATTGGCCTACACCGACAAATGTAACTGAAGTCCACAGTTTCATAGGTCTGGCCGGATATTGCAAACGATTTGTGAAAGACTTTTCAAAAATAGCCGTGCTTCTCACCCAATTGACACGTAAAGGGCAACCTTTTGAATGGAATGATGAAAGAGAATCTGCCTTTCATGAACTAAAACCGAGACTGACCACTGTGCCAGTTTTGACATTACCATCAGGTACGGAAAACTTTGTGATTTTCAATGATGTATCTTATAAAGGTTTGGGCTGTGTATTAATGCAGAATGGAAGGGTGATTGCCTACGCCTCCCGGCAGTTGAGGCCACACAAGAAGAGCTGCCCAACGCATGACTTAGAATTGACCGCAGTTGTATTTGCTTTAAAAATCTGGCGGCATTATTTGTATAGGGCGAATGCGAAGTCTACACGGATCACAAAAGCCTGAAGTACTTCTTTACGCATAAAGAGTTAAATATGCGTCAAAGAAGATAACTCAAATTGATAAAAGACTATCACCTTGAGATTCAGTATCACCCTGGGAAAGCCAATATAGTTGCTGATGCCTTGAGCAGAAAATCGATGGGGAGTTTGGCTTGTTTACTTACTGAACAGAAGGAGATCTTGCAAGATTTTGAGAAGTCCGAGATAGAAGTGGTATTGTGTGAACAGGGCGGATTGATAGCCGCCATTTCAGCCAAACCAGCAATCATTGACAAGATTAAATAGAAACAGAAGGAGGATGAATTCCTTAAAAAAATAGTTGATGAATTTGAAATGAATCCGAGACCAGGATATAGTGTGGTAAATGAGGTGCTGAAATTCCAAAACAGATTGTGCATTCCAAATGTTCCCGAGTTAAAGAGGAGGATTCTCGATGAAGCTCATAAGTCAGTATTTGCTATGCATCCAGGTAATAACAAAATGTACCGGGATTTGAAACAAAGTTATTGGTGGCCCAAAATGAAGAAAGAAATTACAGAGTATGTGTCCAAGTGCTTCAATGTCAACAAGTCAAAGCTGAACATCAGAAATTGGGCGGTCTACTTCAACCCCTCCCTATTCCTGAATGGAAGTGGAAGCATGTAACTATAGACTTTGTTGTTAGTCTACCTCGAACTCCTCAAGGTATAGATTCTATTTGGGTTATAGTTAATAAACTGACTAAATCTGTGCATTTCCTACCTGTTATAACTACATTTGATGCTTATAGACTGGCTACTATATATGTTGATGAGATTGTTTGTTTACATGGAGTCCCAATGTCTATTGTCTCAGATAGAGATATGAAATTTGTGTCTAGATTGTGGAAAAGTTTGCAAAAATCTATAGGGACAGAATTGAGGTTTAGTACCACATTCCACCCACAGACAGACAAGTGTGAACACCCAATTTTTGACCGCCCTTAAGACTTGGGCACTACTGATGGTTTACTTGGTGGTAAAAGGTGTGCAGGGCAAAGGTTCAATTTATTCGGCAAGGAGAGAGTCAAATCCCAACTTCATACCCCTTTTGGACCAAAACAATCTTGATCAAAAGATTTTAGACCTTGAAACCCTCTCTTTCAAAATAGTTTTTGAAAAAGTTCCTACGATGTTCCGACGCTCACATTTTGTTAAATGTTGCACTTTTCGGTAAACCGAGCAAAGGACAAAATGGAAATGAATGAAAGAGAGATGAAATCTCTAAAAAATATTTCAAAACACCTTGTTTAGGGGTTTGGATTTGAAGAAAAGAGAAGAGGAGAGAAGCAAACTAGTTTGGGAGAAGTTTGACATGAATCCGGGTAGGATCAAAACTGAGCGGCTTCACCAAAACAGGCATAAATTTTTGCACACTTGGAATTTTGAAGTGAGGATTCCACCATTAGAAAGAAGACTTCTAGGGTTACAATTTAGGCTCAAGAATGACCTGAAAATGAGTCCATATGAAGGAGTTATGTCTGGTTGAAGTCGGGCCCAGAAAACAGATTTTTCTGTCCAACTAGAGGTGGAGAATGTGGGCCATAAATGGGATTTTTGGGCCATGTGCCGGCCATGAATGGCCAATGCCGGCCCCCTGCCATCCAAGGGAGTGTGCTGCCGGCCAACAATGGTAAGGTGCCGGCCAACAGTGGTACAGTGCCGGCCACAGATGGCAGAAAGTAGTTTTGGACAGATATTTTGCTCCAGCGTGCTCCAGCGTTCTCTCTTGATATATTTTCGACCAAATGCTTCATTTTTGCTATATAATGAAGCCTTATATCTCATATTCAAGGGTTAGAACATTTGAGAACAATTTGGCAAAGCTTTGGGAGCCTCTCTCTCTCAATCCACTCTCTAGATTCCTCTCTCTCTCTCTCTCTAAGAGTTTTGTGCTAGAAGCTTGCATACATCCATCTTCAACCTATCAACCCTTAACAAGAGTTGTTGATCATTGGGATGAGGTTGCTAGAAGGTCTTCTTGGAGCTCATTAAGGAGGTTTTGACTTGGTTTTGTGCCTCAAAGTGTGCTTCCCTCCAAGAGGTAAAACTTTCACCCTTTAAGCTTGTCTTTCACACTTGCTTGACCATCCTTTTTCCATTGTTTTGGACTATTTTGGGGCTGGTTTTGAACCATAAAAAACTTTGATTTTGAGGTTCTAAAATGGTGGTTTGAGCCTTGTTTGGCTAGGGGGTTGTCTCTCCCTTTTGCTCCTTGGCTTGTAAAGCCTTTTGAACTATCTTTCAAAGCCTTTCAAAACAACTTTTCGTGGACTTTTAACCACTGAAATCCAGAGAATTTTCAGTGGTGAAAACCCTATTTTGAGGTCCCAAATGAGAGGGGGTGGTCCCCTCTCCTCTTGTCTTGCTTCCATGCCTTGTTGGACTTGTACTTGAGCATGCTTTTCTACTTCTTTTAAGCTGAGTCCAAGCATGTTTTGTGACTTTTGAACACCAAGCTTACTAGGCATGAAAGTGAGACACAAGGAGGGGAGGCTAACCCCTCCATTTTTGGACTTCAAAACATGCTTTCCACCACTGAAATAACTCTAAATTTCAGTGGTTTAAAGGCCCAAAAGTTTGATTTAAATATGCTAAAAGATGGTGCAAAAGTTCACACAAATAAGCAACAAGAATGGTGGACTACCTCTTAACACAAAATGACCTAAAACCATCATGTTAAGCCTAAAAAATCAGAGTTTTTTGCAGTTGAAAACTAGGCCAAAACAATATATAAAGATGGCAAAGCAAGTAATTAAAACAAAGCCTACAAGGTAAGTCTTATACCTCTTGAAGCATGGCACAAAACAGCCACACTTTTAGGCTCAAACCTCCTTCCAAAAGCTCAAATTAGGCTCCAAGGGACCTCAGCTCCAAGGTGGTCCAATTTGGTTAAGGGTTAGTGTGCAAAGGTGTAAAGAAAATCAACTATCAAACACAAAACAAGAAAAGAGAGAGAGAGAATTTTGATCCGAAATGTCTAACCTCTCCAAATGGGGGAGAGCATCCCCTAGATATAGAAAATCAAGACTAAGGCTTGTATTGATCCCTCCATTCACGTGTATGGAGATGCACTTCAGTGAACAACAGCTGGCACAGGTGGCAAACAAATATCTAAAAAAAGGGACAAATGGCCATCGGCCACTCTAAGTAGCCAACTGGCCACTTCAAGTGGTCGACAAGAACAAAAAGTGGCCGACAAGGCCAAAAAGTGGCCGACAAGGCCCCTTCCCTTTCCAGGCAAGAGGCACCAAGGTTTGGCCCAAAAACAAGCACAAAACAAAATGGGTTTAGAGGCTCAAAGACAAGGCGTTCCGCCGAGAACTTCGGGCACTCAAAACAAGCACAAAGAAGCACAATCATCGAGTGGACAAACAAGACATCCAAGTCTTGAGGTTGGTCAAAAATGGGGTGTCTACACGCATCAACTTACATTCTAAATTTAAGAGTATTTCAAATTGTAACTTACGAGTAGTTTTTTCCCTTGTAATTTGTACTTTGTAACTAGGTGAACTTTGTTGATTTCAACCTAAAATCAGCAAAGGTATATCTTCTCTAATATGTTACCATCAGCTCATATCAGAAAGTTCATTTCACTTGTTTACTTTGTTACCATCAGTTCATCCAAACAAGTTATCATCATTTTCAGGCATTCGAACCAATACCACAATTGTTTGGTTGTTCTTCTTTAAATTGTCAGCTTTGAATTACTACTTGGTTGCTATTGATATAGGCCCACCATAATTTTACTAACAATTTTCCCATCACTTTCATAGTTAATATGAAATTATTTCACAACTCCTGTTCGTAATTTCTAATTCATATACCAATCAGCTTAGACATAAAGTAAACTAGTTCGTTGGGCTAATTTGTCCAACTAATACCTAAAAATTAACTGGCACTTGGATTATATAGAAAATGCATGTGCTGGGATGTATTTTTGCAAAACCACATGGGCAAATTTCATATTTTAATCAGAAGACAAAATATAATACTAATTTACCGAAACAAGTCATAACAAATCAATACGAAACCAAAACACATCATTAGTTGTCAACCATACCGCAATAGCCCTTCAGTTAGATCCAACCAAATTTGGAACAGAAACAAGCAACCCCCAATAGAAATCTTGGAATACAGACATAAGCCAATTTCTAACACAAAACAATACACAAACAACAGACACCCATATATATCTCACCTTCATTTAGTTCCGAAAATGACAAGTCATTGCAAACAAAAATGAGAAAATCAATCTAAACAATATGCAAAATAATTGTTCCTGGCCTTGTACATAAGCAACATTGTGCCATTTCATGGCCTTGTACATTAGCAATTATTTACACATTACATACAGCAATGTGTGCAAAATCATAACTACGGACATATCTACCCTGTTCTTGCCAATGATGTGTTTTCAGAAGCTAGTACTGTGTACCTAATAAATTAAGGGAATAAGTAAATCATACAATTACCTGATTCACCTCATCAATTGTGGTCGAATCATTTTTGCACACTTGTTCTTCGACACTACCGTATTGGCCCACAAGTTGTTTTGAATCAGGAGAAATATCAAAGAAATAGACGTTGTTGCTTAATGTTCGGTGTACTTGGATCCACCAACCTAGTTTTGCAGTGAATGGGCGATGAGTCCGCATTGTACTCACGGTCACTGATGTGGGTTGTATCTGCAGCTAAGTTACTAACCATTGTTCGGCTAAACTGAACCTTAGGACACGTTCGCTTCGTGTGGCCAATGCATTTGCAATTCCCACGTTTTCTTGGTCTTCGACAATTGGACGAGGCCCTTCCCGAGTTCCCTTTTGTCTTCACAAGATCAGGATCTTTTACTCTAAGTTGTCATGGGATTGAATGTTTCCTTTTGTCTCCATCCCCATCATTGTGATTCCTCTCATATAACTCCTTCATCCGACTTATCATCGGAAGACATGCATCCCTAGCCTCTTTGAAACCTTCAGTTAATTGCGAGGCATAGAAACACATTTCATTGTAAGAAGAACTCAATATCCCATAGCGAGTAGTCTGTGTTGTAGTGCTATCAATTGACGGTTAATGCCATAGCTAGCCATCCTTACTTGCAACCCTTGTCCATCTATGCAGCACAGAAGTTGGGGGAATTTGTGTTAAATTTTCAGCTTTCATAACACATATCCTGTGACAACAAGGTAGCCTGAACGACTCAAACTTCATGCAAGAACATATCATTGTGGCATCCACTGGATTGTGTGTTACTATCCACGATATATCCTTCACCTTGTACTTATGAATATAGTAGCATTTCTGACCATCCGACAAAGGGAACACGTCCTTCACATTCAACTTCCCCTCTTCTAAGATTTCATCACGGAACATTTTAAATATATTCCGGGTGAATAGCTCAGCTCCATGTCTCTCTATATCTGCGTAGACACCCCATTTTTGACCGACTTTAAGACTCAGACATCATCAATTGAGTGCTTGGTGATTGCATATGTTGTGCTCGTTTCGAGGTTTCAGAGTTTTTGGCTGAGTGCCTTGCCTCTGGGCCTCTGAACTCTTTGTGCTTTGGCTTGGTTTGTGGACCAAACCTTGTTTCTCTTCCCTGGAGGGAGGGAGTGGTCTGTAGACCATCTTTTTGCATATCACTCTTTGATTGTGTTTGAGAGTTGTGTTTAATGCCTAGCTTGCGAGCCAATGCATGAGCATGTTGTTGTAGCTTTTGGTGCTTCATTTCTAGCAGGATTTTGCCACTGTTTTGGCATACATGGGGTCTGTTTGGTGTTGGTTTAGTCCATCGAGCATTGCTTTGCATGATTCTAGTGTTGTGTCTTTCACTAGCTTTTAATGCTTAAGTATTCTAGCATGTTGTGCATGAGTGTTTGCATGTTAGAGTCTTGCATTTCATGCCAAGATTAGCATGTTGTTTGCATGTCATGTTGCTTGCTTTGCATTGTGTTCAATCGGATGTTGTGTTGAACACAAAGTGGATTAGTTCATTTCATACTTGAAGTGATGAAGTGAGCCAATCACCCTTGGTCTCCATTGCCTTTGATTTCTTATGATAAGGAGATGGTCTAAGTGTCTTGTTTGTCATGCATTTATTGAATTTGTACATGTTGGATCTTTGACCATCATGCATTGAGATGCTTGATTGATGGATTTAGATCCAACGGTGCCTCTCCCTTGATGTTTTGAGGTGATATAGAGGGGCATAGTACATACATACCCTTGGGAGACCCTCCATTTCCTCTGTTTTGTGCTCTGTTGCAGCTTGGTGTCACAGCACACCAATGGCCGGCAGTTCTTCATTGTTGGCCGACACCCTTTCATCTATGGCCGGTATTGTGCATCATTGGCCGACAGGAGGGTCGGCAGCAACCATTTATGGCCGGCAGGCCACTGGTGCACTCCCCAGCCTTGATTTGGTAAGATCCAACAGCAAGTTCTCAAGGACACCCTATAAACAGAGCCTCAAGAGAGCAACCGGAGAGCTTTTCAGGGCGGAAACCGAGCATGCATCATCTTCTTCTTCGAACAGAGCTGGAGCAGCTTAGTTTTATGCTTACTTGTTAGTTAGCATTGAATTTGTAATTAATTAATTAATTTGTTAATTAGTTAAGTGATGTAATAATTAGTAAGTAGATTGTTTATTATTTGATTTGGTTGTGTAATAATTAGTCTAATTAAATAATTAGATTAGTTAGTTTAGCTTAGCTTAGATAGGCTTAGCGTATTCATTCGAACGCTCCGTTGAGAGGGCAAATGTTGTAATAAGTGTGCGTGCGTGTGAATGTCTTCCAACCCCACGTCTTTCTCTCTTTTATTTACCAGCTTTTGATGGTTAGTTTTAAGGCATATTTCGATTAGCATACCTTATGCTTGCATGTGTGGGCTCGGCGCATCATTCAAACTGCATTGTATTTCAATACACTTTCTTGAATACGTGTTTCAAAGCATGTTATCAAGTGTTGCATTCATATGCCATTTTAGATAGCCGAGCCTATTTTAACTGCATTTTTGCATGTGTTGCATTAGGCATCTTAACATAGCTAGAATCATGCATCGATTTCTAACTAGTTTTCTATTTTGGCTCGGAGTACACTGTGAGTGTTTACGTTTTAGCATCCTTGCATGTATGTAAGTGTTGCCATGTCAGCATGCTTGCCATGAGGCATTTTGCTTAACTGCTATAACTGCATAAATGCCTGTAAATGAAGGCTTCATTGCTTGAATTGGAATAATTCATCGAATGTAAGTTTTAAGCCCACTTGAGGGTGGCAAAATCATCATGTTTTAAGCCCACTTGAGGGTGGCAAATCCGCGTCTTAGCCTACTCGCGAGTAGCATCTTCAAACCACTTTCAAAAAAACAAACATGAGATGTTTTGTTCCAAATCGAGTGATTTAGTCTATACTTATATGTTGTGCGCATCACATAGTAAGTTAGATTAATAAACTAGAATAAGAACGCATGTGTTTTCAAAAACAACATATCATGATTAATAGAGGTCGATCCTTTGATCGGGCGAGCGGGGGGTGCTCATTTCATGACCTTTCCCCCTCGTACCCAAGTTCCCGAGCTGAGGCAACTTTGGTGATGACGGACACGTGGCCTTAGGCATGAGTCAGGGTTTCCTAAATTTTTCAAAATAAAATATTTAGGTGGCAACTCTGAAATCTGGCAAAGCAGTCCATGTTTGGCACTTTTTGATTAAAATCGATTTTCTAAAACGATTTGCCGAATTTGGACTCTTTGGTAATTTATCAGTCTTACATTGCACTTTGTGAGATTAGATTTAGAACTATAACAGGAGTCCGAACTGTAATAGTTAAGAACACAATCCGCGCCCTCGCACACGGAGCGAGTTCGGGCGGTCAACAACGAGCAATCAGAATGGACAATAAAGACCTTGGAAGATATGCTAAGAATGCGTGCCTTGGATTTTCAAGGGAGTTGGGAAGATTATTTGCCACTAGCAGAGTTTGCATACAATAACAGTTTCCACTCCAGCATCGGTATGGCACCAGAAGTTGGGGATAGGGCTTTACTTGGGCCTAAAATTGTGCAAGATACTTCTGAAAAGATCAAAACTATTCAACAAAGGCTCAAGACAGCTCAGAGCTGGCAAAAGAATTATGCCGATATTCGAAGAAGACTTCTTGAATATGAGGTTGGTGATCATGTGTTTATTCGTGTGACGCCGATAAAGGGCCAAGTACGATTCAGTAAGAAAGGAAAATTGCCACCCCCATTACATTAGGCCATTTCAAATTCTGGAGAGACTGGGTCCAGTTGCTTATAGAGTTGTTTTGCCACCGGGGTTCGAACAAATCCATAATGTGTTTCATGTATCAATGTTAAGGGGTTATCTTCGAGATCCGTTTTATGTGATCGATTATCACCGGATAGCTCTCAATGAAAATATGGAATATGCAGAATGGCCGGAATGAATCATTGACCATCAAATGAAACAATTGAGAAGCAAGTCCATCCCAATGGTGAAAGTGGAATGGAAAGAACACTATAGGACAGACGCTACATGGGAAAAAGAGGATAAGATGCGACTACGCTATCCGCATTTGTTTCCTAATGAAGGTAAAATAAGTTTGGAGGACCAAACTTCCTAAAGGAGGGAAGATTGTGATAACCCTGTTCCGTATTATGTTAATTGATCTTGATTATGATTATGATTATATGTTTGGTATGATCTTGTGTGATAATTATGTGATTATATGTGTTTTTGTATTTCTATATGTTCACCGTAGGAAAATCTGTTTGATTTTCTGCTTTAAGATTTAAATTGAAGGCCTTAGAGGCGTCAGAAACTAAAATTGATTACACCATTATGATTAGCGTAATTTTTAGTGCCTATGGTGAAATATAATTGAAAACTGATTCGGAATGAATTAATTAGTTTAAACTGATTGAATTAAGCACCATTACTCAATCCTAATCAAATTTGATTAAGAAAGCTTATATAAGGGGCCCTATTACACTTAACCTCATTCTTTTGAGCTCAAATATGAAAATCACACTCTAGAGAAAGAGAGAGGGCTGGTTCTAGAGAGAGGAAGAGGAAGAATTGTGTATTTTGGTCCAAAGTTTATGAATTTGGAAGCTACACTCAAGATTTAACTACATTTGTGAAGATTGGAGCCCCTAGGTGAGTAAATTCATGAGTTTGAGTTTGTGATTTTGTGAATTCAAAGTTAGATGGTGATCAAGAACATAAAATGAGTTGAATTTGATGATTATGTAATCATTATAAGCATGCATGCAAGAAATTGCCATGAATTTGTATATTTGAGCATGAAGTGTATGATCCATGTTGAAGTTTGATTGAAGTTCATGCTTTTGATCATCTCTTCATCATTTAAGTTGAGAATGGAGATCATATCCCACATGCATGTACAATTCATAGAGGTATGGGTTTTGAATGCATGAATTTAATGTGTTGGAAGTAAGTTTGGTATAATTTGGGTATGCATGTAATTGATTCATAGGATTTGAGCTTCATAATGTAGTGAATTGGTGGTTGTATCATGTTAATAGATGTATATGAGAGTTATGGGCCATAAAGCGCAAGCTATGTCAATTTGAATGCAAGTTTGAAGCTTAAACTGGTTACTAGAAATTCCAGAATTTGGCATGTCCGCTCGAGCGAGGAAAACGCTACTCGAGCGTGAAATGTTAGTTCCCAGAACTTTTGCAGACATTGATGTCCGCTCGAACAGGTAGAGTCACGCTCGAGCGTCAGTTACATGTTTTGACCTTCAGCTCTAGCGTCCGAAGTCACGGTCGAGCGCGAAAATGAGGCAACCAGTACTTTTGCAGACAATGGGGGTCCACTCGAGCGGGAAGCCCTATTTCTAAAATTTTGAATGGACGTTTGGTGTTTCATTTTCCGTTCTCTTTCATTTCTAAGCACTCTTAGGCATGTATTGAGCATTGTGAATGGATTAAGAAGATAAGAAAGAGGCCAAAGAGGAGTGAATAAATTGAGAACGAATTGAATTGTTTGTGACCCAATATGTGTTATGATTTATGTAGGGTCGAGTGCAAGGACGAATCCACCAGCAGAACACTGTAAGTAATATTTTAGTAAAGATATTTTGAAGTGTGTTATTTGTCCAATCGTTTACTCCTATTTGAGTTTCATAAGTTTGTTAATTTGAATTATGGACAAATATCCGTTTGACATGAATGATTAGGCCAAAGGCCGTCAGATAGGAATGAATTGGGCCCGAGGCCGTTTGATACGTCTAGATTTGTAGTTGCTTTATACACTAGATAGAAACATGAATTGGGCCTATGGCCATCTGATGTATTTGTTTCTAATTCCGTTCATGTATCTCCTTTATTGATATTATTCACTGGGCTTTCACTCACTCTCATTCATATGTCTGTAGGTAAGCCAAGAGATGTCCAAACCTAGCCTCAGTGAAGTATGTGAGAAACAGTCAAAGTTTTGAGGAGTCAGCCCATACATCTCACGCACGAGACTCGTTTTCGCCCTTTCGTTCTATTGTTATATTTTTGCTATGTTGACGAAAACGTTGGATTACCTTTGTATATAAGTTTTGTTTGGCTGACTGCATAATCAAAAGTTACTGGATATAGTTTAACTCTATGAGTATGTGTGAGTTACTATGAAATACTTTTGGAATGATTTTGCGATGCCATGTAAGCACAGCTCTATGGACAATTTGTAAGTTTGCTTCCATTTTGGCCCCTCAACTCTGATAAGATATGTTTTATTTGGTTTGAGGCCACAGGTAAACCCTTGATTGCTAGCCGATTATGACCTTAATCCATAGGTGTGGGTTCGGGTCATGACACTAAACCTATAGGGGTGGGTTTGGGCCATGACAGAGTGGTATCAAAGAACGAGTTATACCATACAAACATGTCCAAATGAGCTATAGGATGTCCTCGAAAAGCAATTAGGGCATTGCATAAGCATAACTAAGCGTGTGTGGATATGATATGTGTATATGAACTAGCATACATGAATATGAAACCATTTTTCCTATGTTTATTATTACCATGTTTTATATAGTGCAATGGAGAATGCAAGGAATACAAATGAAACTAAATCATCTGAAATAAGAATTACGAGATTGGAAAGAATGGTTGAATTGTTGACATAAGCTCTAAGACAACAACAGAACCAACAGCCCCTATCTCCTCCCCCGTTACTAGTGCAGCCTGAACCAAATGCCAATGATGATGTGATTTCTTTAACATAGAAGTTTGATAAAATGAAGCCACCGACATTCTAGGGAGGATTAGAACCATTAAAAGCTGAGGCGTGGATCCTCGAAATTGAAAAAATATTTGAAATGTTCCTGTGTTCCGAGGCACAGAAAGTGTTGTTGGCTACGTTTACTTTACAGGAGGAGGCAAGACAATGGTGGATGCTTGTGCGCGAAGATAATAATACTATGATTTGGGCCCAATTCAAAGAAGCATTCGATGATAAATACTTCCCTCAATGTGTTCGTGACCGAGAGGTGACCAAATTTGAGCAACTGAAGCAGGGTACCATGTCAGTAGCAGAATATGAAGCTAAGTTCACCGAGCTCGATCGCTATGCACCACACATGGTGGACACTGATTATAAAAAGGCTAGAAAATTTGAGGGCGGACTTAATATGGAGATACTTGATAGGATAAATGTCTTGAAATTACTCAAGTATGTGGATGTCGTTGACCGAGCTATCATAGTTGAGATAAATGTTGCAGCATTGAAACAGGCTAAGACGCCGGTGACTGAATCACAGGGTAAACGACAAAGTCTTCACTTCAAAAAGGGCTGGAATAACTCATTGACTAAAAAGCAAAATATAGGGTCAACAAGCAGTTCCAACCAAGGCAACAATTCCATACTGCCTTGTCCAAAATGTGGCAAAAGACATAGAGGGGTTTGTTATAAAATCTCTGGGGTGTGTTATAAGTGTGGCAAGGTGGACCACATAGTTAAAGACTGTCCTCTCACATCTCGAAACTTTACTAGGCCTATAGCAAGTGCTGCAGCATCAACCGCTACACCAAAATCCAATCTTAAAGCTACCAGAAAAGAAACTTTGAGGCAAGGCCGAGTGTTTGCACTTGTACCAAGGGATGTGCAGAACATTGAGATAGTGGTGTCAGTTATACTCCTCATTTGTGCTCAAAATGCTTATATTCTAATTGATTCGAGGTCTACGCACTCATTTGTCTCGCATGCTTTTTGACGAAAACTAAATAGACCACTGGAACCCATGAACTATTTATTAGCTGTATCTTCACCTGCTGGGGGGTTCATGACTTGTGCTTATGTGTATCCTACATGTGAGATTGTTATTGGGGATGTGCTTTTATATGCTGATTTGCTACCTCTGAATCTTGTTCATTTTAATGTAATTTTGGGAATGGATTAGTTAACCAAATATCATGCGTCCATTAATTGTGTAACAAAACAAGTCGTTTTTTGTCCACCAGGATTGCCTGAATTTGTCTTTAAAGGAGTTGGTGTTGTACCTCCCCCATACTTCATTTCATCTATGAAAGCATTCAAATTGATTAAAAAGAAGTATAAAGGGTATTTATGTTGTGTATTGACTGTGCCTGCTAATAATAAAGCTAATATGGACAGTATTCCTATAGTCAGAGAATTCCCAGATGATTTGCCAAGGGATCTGATTGACAGAGAGATTGAGTTCACTATTGAGGTGATCTAGGGTATCTGACCAATTTCCAAAGCTTCAGACAAAGATTGCACCTACTGAATTGCAAGAGTTGAAAATCTAGTTACAAGAATTGTTGGACAAAAAGTTTATCCTACCTAGTACATCACCGTGGGGCGCTCCAATCTTATTTGTGAAAAGGAAAGACGGTTCATTACGGCTTTGCATTGACTACCACGAGTTGAATAAGGTGACAGTGATGAACAAGTATCTGTTGCCTCGTATTGATGACTTATTTGGCCAATTACAAGGTTCCCAAGTATTTTCCAAGATTGATCTTAGATCCAGATACCATCAATTAAAAGTCAAAGCTAAAGACATTGAAAAGACTACTTTTCGAACAAGGTACGAACATTATGAATTTCTTGTTATGCCTTTCGGAGTTACTAACGCACCAGCTGCATTTATGTTTCTCATGAATAGAATTTTCAAACCATTCCTTGATGAGTTTGTGGTTGTATTTATAGATAATATTTTGATTTATTCCAAGAGTAAAGAGGAACATGAACATCATTTAAGAATTGCCTTGCAAACTTTGAGAGAGAAGAAATTATATGCAAAACTGACAAAATGTGAATTCTGGCTTGATAGTGTTATGTTTTGGGGGCATGTGATTAATAAAGATGGCATTTCAGTTGACCCACAGAAGACTGAGGCAGTTGTTAATTGGCCTAGACCTACCAATATTACTGAAGTCCGAAGTTTCTTGGGTTTGGCCAGGTACTATCAAAGATCTGTGAAAGATTTATCCAAAATTGCTTTGCCTTTGACTCAATTGACTCAAAAAAGAGTACTGTTTGACTGGACCAACTAGAGAGAATCAGCTTTTCAAGAGTTAAAAACTCAACTTGTGAATGAACCGATTCTCACCTTACCCTCAGGAACGGATGGATTTACTATTTTTAGTGATGCTTCTTATAAGGGTTTAGGGTGTGTATTGATACAGAATGGAAAAGTGATAGCATATGCTTCCCGACAACTGAAACCACATGAAAAGAACTATCCAACTCATTATTTGGAACTTGCTACAGTAGTATTTGCATTAAAAATTTGGCGTCACTACTTGTATGGGGCAACATGTGAGGTTTATACTGATCACAAGAGCTTAAAATATTTCTTTACCCAGAAAGAGTTGAACATGAGACAATGGAGATAATTGGAATTGATAAAAGATTATGACTTGCAAATTTTGTATCATCCGGGGAAAGCTAACATTGTTGCCGATGCACATAGTCAGAAACCAATTAGGAATTTGGTTGTTTACTTACCAGGCAAAAAGAATTGCTACACGACCTTGAGAAATTTAGAGTTGACATTATTTTACGTGAGCAAGATGGGACCTTAGCTGCTATCACCGTCCAACCGACACTTACTAAGGAAATTAAAGACAAACAACAAGAAGATGAATTTTTGAAGATCATTGACGAACAAGAATCCAAACCAAGGCTGGACTTTGTTTTAAAAAATGGTGTATTGAAATTTCAAGGTAGATTATGTGTACCAAATGATTCCGAATTGAAAAAGCGAGTTTTGCAAGAAGCCCACAGTTCAAGACTTTCTATCTGCCCAAGGAATACAAAAATGTACCAAGACTTGAAGCTTACTTTCTAGTGGTCGGGAATGAAGAAAGAAATTGCTGAGTTTGTGTCAAAATGCCTACATTGCCAGCAAGTCAAAGCCAAGCATCAACAACCCGCGGGACTGCTTCGACCACTGCCAATACCGGAGTGGAAATGAGAGCATATTACCATGGATTTTATTGTTGGACTACCTTGCTCCAACAGAGGTATGGATTCAATTTGGGTAATTGTTGATTGTTTGACTAAGTCTACTCATTTCTTATCTGTCAAAACAATTTATAATGCGGATAAGTTGGCTATAATTTACATTAATGAGATTGTTAGATTGCATGAAGTGCCTGTGTCCATTATTTTTGATAGGGACTCGAAGTTCACATCAAGATTTTGACAAAGTCTGCAAACAACATTAGGTACTGAATTGAGATTGAGCAGTGCATACCATCCACAGACAGATGGCCAGTCAGAAAGAACAATCCAAACTCTGGAGGACATGTTATGTATGTGTGTGCTTGATTTTCAAGGGAATTGGGAAACTCACTTGCCTCTAGCTAAATTTTCCTACAATAACAGTTTCCATTCAAGCATTGATATGGCGCCTTTTGAGGCTTTATATGGTAGAAAATGTTGGTCTCCTATTTGTTGGGCAGAAGTTGGGAACAGGCCTTTACTTGGGCCTGAGATTGTACATGAAACAACGAAAAAGGTGAAATTGATTCAACAAAGATTGAAAACTGCACAAAGCCGACAGAAAAGCTATGCGGATGTCTGAGGGCGAGACAGGGAATACCAAGTGGGTGATCATGTTTTTATTAAGGTGACACCAATGAAAGGGCAGACTCGCTTTGGCACAAAAAGCAAGTTAGCATCGAGACATGTTGGGCCGTATGAAATCATTGAAAAGATTAATTCGATGGCATATTAGGTAGCACTTCCTCCCGAAATGGAACATAAGCATAATGTCTTTCATGTTTCGATGTTGCGGGACTATCTTCGGGATCCTTTCCATGTTGTTAAGCCCACTCATGTGGTATTGAGTGATGATTATACGTATGAAGAAAGGCCCATTCAGATTATAAACAGACGGATCAAGAAGCTGAGAATAAGGAAATTCCGTTAGTGAAAGTAGATTGGCAAAATCATGGGGGTATCTATGCAACATGGGAAAGAGAGGATGATATGAAGCGAAGATATCTGGACCTTTTCCACTTGATCCTATATTGTTCCCGAAGGAAGGTAATTGAGTTTGAAGGACCAAACGTCCTACATGGAAGAGGATGTGACAACCGCCTCCTTAATTAAGAAAATTAATTAAATTGATTATGTGTTTATTGCTAATTATATGATTATATGTGATGAAGTGTTATTGTTATGCCATGTGACTGTTTACATTGTGTTATTGTAGACAGATAGATGAGAGTGAGAGTTTAAACCTATCTGAGTCTTTAATTTTAACAAGTTAAAATTAAATAATAGAATATGAAATTAGAGCCTAATTCACGTTAGGAAAAATAAAACTAGTTTGATTTAAGTCATAAATATTAGAGATTAATTTAATTTAAATGAGTTTGATTTAATTAATTTATTAGCCTACTTAATTTAAGCCTAATCCATGTATGATATTAGAGTGTCTATTCATCAATTGAAGAAATGAGAGAAATGTACTGGCCTTACCTAAGTAGACATACACGTAGAGAGAGAAAAATGAGAGATTATGAGAATTCAACAAGAAAGAAAGGAAGAAAAGAAGAACTTAGGTAGAAGATTGCCTTGAAATCTCATAATTCAACAAGTAAGGTAAGCATTCTCTCTCTAATTTCTTGAAATTGAGACTTATACATGCATCATCTTTAAAGATTGAAATTTGAAAATAGGGTGAATCAATGACTGATTGCAAGGTTTGCCCATGTTCTTAAGGATGTCTTACATGCATGACTTGGTAGGGAAGAACTAACTTAGTTAGCTCCTAAATTCACCATGCATGGCGTTGTTGTTATGGAATTCTTGATCATACATAGTAGACTTCAATGAATGTTTAAATCTGAAGGGAAATTCCATGGGAATTGGGAGCTCAAGATTTCAGATTTTTTAACTTTACATTTCATTTCAAAACTTTGATTTGTTTAAATGGAAAATTGAGTTTCTTGCAAGCCATGATTTGTATTTGATGATTAAAGTTCAAATTCTAACATGATTACATGGGGATTTGAGAGTCAAATTGAAGTTCTGAATTTTGTTTAAGCTTACTGTGTTTAACTCCATGTATTCTTAATCATTTTTGGGACTTGAATTGCTTGAAATCAAAACTGAATTTGCATGGAAAGGAAGTGCCAAAACAGAGCAGTTTTCATATTGTATTTGTAGCATTGCCGCACGTGCGGCTTGGAGCCTTACACATGCGGAAAATAGGGCAATAGTAAGGGTACATTCTGCTTAAATTGCACCTGCGGCAGTGATGAAAGGTCCCGCGACGCATGTTGGGATCCCGTATGTACGACCCTGTTTGGACGGACCCGGCCTATTTTCCGCTTCTCTTTTCCACATTTCGGGCCTCCGTTTGCATGGTTTTAAAGTGTTTTCATGATCATTTGCATCTCATGAGTACATTACATTAAATAAATGAAAAATTAGAACTGAATTAGTAAAGACAAATAATTATTGAATAAGTAACAACCGAATCGAATAGAATTGACTAGCAATATGAATGTTATTGAATTAGTGAGCTTGAATTTGTTTGTTTTGGTCGGACACTGAACCAAAAGTACGTGTATCGAGAAGCTCACTGTGAGTAATAGTGTTGTAAAGATATGTTGAAATTGTTTTTATTTTTTACTGATAAATTATATTGTTTCTAAACGATTACTTTCTATTGATTGAATGACGATCCTCTTTTGAATAGTATCTGTGGCATCCATAGCGTATTGTTATTGTTATTGTTATTGATATTGCTATTGTTACAGAGATTTCTGTTAGTTCCAAATCTTGGAACTATTGTTATTGTTTGATGGCAATTAATTGATTGTCTGGTCTTTAAGACCTAGTGTATTATATTGTTACTATCAGATGTACCACGTATGACCTATATGAATATGAATATGATTGATTGAATTGAACGATTGATTGACAAAAAGATATTGATTGAAAATGCTCCATGATAATCGATTGTTTCAAAAGACTGTAAGGACATCATTCTTAACCTCTTTATACATATGTTATTCGCTGGGTTTTAGCTCACAGTTTATTATATATATGTAGGTGGCAAGGCACCAAATCAAAGCTAGAGGTGTCGACCCGAACCCTTGGTTTTGTCAAGCTATCTATTATGCCTCGTTGCGAGGTTCCGAACTAGCATGTGTCAAGGCTTTTTGGGTGGTTCAATGCCCCTCCTTTTTGAGTATGTTAAGTAAAGAGAATGTTTTAAGACTATTGTCAATGCTGTTTTTAATGATGGAACTAATTTCCTAACTTGTATTTTGCCTTGTATATATATGTGTTTATGGACATGAATTATTTTGGATATGGCTATGTATATGAAAGTTTATTTTCATTTAGGTCCGCACAGCTCATTGGACATTATCTTATTATTGATTGGCTTCCGCCAACCCCGTATCATGTATTATTGTCATTATTGTTAATTAAGCCTTTGGTAATCATGAATTACTGGCCAGTTACGATGCTAAACCTATAAGGGCGGGTTTGGGTCATGACATCTAAATTCTTATCTTTTTTTATTTTTGTGTGGTTTCTATTCGGTTTTTTTTTTCAATTTATTTAAGATGGAGTTGTGGGTATCTATTTTTTAAAAAATTTAATTTATTTGTGGTTTTTATTTGTTTTTAATTATTATTTTTTAGGTAAGTTATGATGTGGGTTAAATTTGTGATAGACATGTGAGTTTTATTGATTTAAAGTATAATTGTGGGAGATATTTTCAAATTAGATTTGTTTAGATAAACTTTAAATATTTTTTAAATTTATAAGATAGTATGTATGATATAGATGGATATCTACAACTTTCATGAAAAATATTGTCTTATTTTTTGGTAAAGAAAGAAAGAAAGCAAGTTTTAATATTTTTATTTGGAAATCAGTGAGAGAGATTAGGATGGAGAAATTATGAAATATTTTTTTTATTAAGTAAATAAATCAGTCAATAGTTTTTTTAATCTATTTTATAAATTTAAAAAACAATAATTTTATAAAATTGATTAATTTGTCCCATTAAATGATTTAAAATTTTGATAGATATACATCAGAAAAATAGATAATTATATTACTAAATCATAATTCAAATTTAGATGTTATAACTTTTTGAGATCTATAACTAAATTCTTATAGTGATTCCGGTTTTGACCTGACATATCTTGTATTTTGAACTCGGATTTTATGATTTCTGAATGTTGTTCGTGTCTTTTTTCCCTTTATTCTTGCTTGAGTTTGGCTATTGGGTTGTAGTAATTGTGTTTGGAACAGGTTGATTGCTTGAGTTTATATTCTACGCTCGAGCAGTGTTTCCTACGCTCTAGTGGGTGGGCGCTCGAGCGGCCCTTCTTGCACTCGAGGATCGGTTTATTGTCCACAAAACTACTGGATGTGTGTACTCAACGCTTGAGCGTCACTTCTTAAGCTCGAGCGGTAATGCCCTTTTGTTTTGTGTCTTGGCGCTCGAGTGTCACTTCTTACGTTCGAGCGAAACAGCTTATGCTTTCTAACGCTCGGCGGATTTGTCATGATATTCGTGAAAATGATTTTTTACATCACTTTTTCATATCTATTTCTCTCTAAACCCTAAAGTTGAGACTCTCTCTCTGTAAAGCCTACCCTCTCTCTACTTTTCATCTAGATCTAGTGATCTCTCCACCCTTGTGCATTTGTTAAAAAGGTAGAGCACGTCGTGGGATCTCTTTTTATCTAAACAAAAGTAGGTTTTGGTGTCTTTGAAGTTTCCTCTTTGCTTTGCTTGTCTTCTCACTTTGAGGTATGGACTTTCTACACTCTTCTATGAGTTTTAACTTGGTTATTTGTTGATGGGTAAGAAATGTTAAGACTTGTTGTGATTTTGAACAAACCTAAGGTTTGGGTTAAAATTAAAAGAGGGGTTTTCGAATTAACGTATTGGAAATGGTTATGGGAATAGATATGCGCTTGTGTTGTGTTAAAATAGTTGATTTTGGTGGTTGGCATGAGATTGGGAAAAATGGGGTTTTGCTCTAAAATGTCTTGAATAATTATTTTGTATAAATAATGAAATTGGTATTGAGAATATAAAATTGGATGAGTGTTTATATAAAAGGTGGAATTAGATATGTATTATCTCACACTTATGGAAATTTGGACAATTTACCTGATATAAAGATTGTATATCTGTTTAGAAATATCTGTTTTAGGCTATCGGTGGAGAATAGTCAGGATTGTTGTAGAAATTGCACGTGGATTAAGCAAATTGAAACAAATCTCTTAGCCATTATTATTGAATATGATTATGATTTATATACATTGTACATGTATGATGTCTAGGAGGAGAAAGGGGATGTGGTCCATGTTTGAGAGGAGAAAGGGGATGGACTCCATTAAACTAAGTTGGCCTGTGTGTCCAGGGTGAAAGTCCCGAAAATCGCGCGTATACATGGTTTTCGATTCTCGCGGACGAAATTTCTGTAAAATGACAAGTGGATGTACTTTGTACAATAATTATGTTGGTTGGAGGCCTATAGGGTGTATCCTTTGTTTGGTTGACTAAATGAAGTGGGAATAAATAATGGATGGAGATATAAGTTTGATATAACATGGTGTTGGAAAAGGGTGTAAAAGATCTATCATTTGGGAATTGAATATGTGCATCATACTTATATATTTGTTAATATTCATATATTATGTTTGATTGTTTCTACTGAGTTTTGGCTCACTCTACTTAGGACACCATTTTCAGGTACTGGTGACATGCCTCCTCCAAGGACTTAACTTGGGAGGACCTAGGAGCTGAAGGCTCTGTTTTTGTCATTTTGTATTTAATATTTGTGCAAGCCTAGGGCTTCATATGTATGGAGCTTAAGACTCTCTTTTTTTTTTTTTTTTTTGTAACTAAGCATAGTCTTGGAAAGATGTAAGCCTGTAGGGCATTTATTTTGTTGATCTTTAAGTTGGTATCACATGCTATAGATTCAGGATAGAGCTTATGAATGTTTATCGCATGTGTCATTTTTTGTAAATTAACTCTAATTAATGAAAAATTATTACTTTGTTTATGTCATTGTGTATATGTTGTTAGGGGTCGATTTATGGCATTTATTTCAAGGCGTTACAACTTGGTATCAGAGCGTACCAGGTTTGAATACTTTGGGTACGTGAGAAGTAGTTAGTACCACAATGGGTTTGGCTCTCTTGACAGAGATGTTTTTATGTTTGTAATGTTACGTGATAACATGTTTATGTGATTATATGGGTATCGGATTTAATTTTTAGGATGTTGGTCGAGTCCACGAGTTTCTAGAAGTCCTATTAGAAAGGCACTTGATCACTGCTATTTCTAATTAGAACTCTGGCAACGCCGCTAAACGATCACTATCCGGGAATGAAATTCATATGTGTTGATGTAACTATGTGTTTATGTGGAGTGAATTACTGTTGTCCACCACATTAGAACGCGAGTAAGTTAGCTTCGGCACATTTGTAAATGTGCTAATCTCTTTTGTTACCTTCATTAGGATGTCAAGATGTGGACGTGGTGGTGGTAGGTGTAGTAGGCCTAGGAGGCATGAGGTGCCTTTACCAGATAAGATTCCGACATAGGAAGAAGGGGTTGGTCAAGCCAATGTGGCCGAACTAGTTGGCCAACAAGCCATGGGTGCCTTAGCCCGTGAAATAGCCAGAACATTGCGAGAATTCATGGACATTCTCAAGACTGAGAATCAAGTCCAGGCCCAAGTAGCTGAGGCAGGGCCGTCTTTCTTGAAGCGAGAGTTTTTTTGGTCAAATTCACATGAGTTTTTGGGTGATCCCAAGGAGCCACTGAAGGCAGATGAGTGGTTGGAGCAGATAATGCAAAACGTTCGAGATGCTTGGCATGAAGGACTATCAGTTGCGAGTGACCTTCGCATCCTTCCAGCTGAAAAGAGATGCAAGTCAGTGGTGGAAGTATGCTCGTGGGCGCATTGGAGTGACTTGGGAGGCCTTTGTCAATGCCTTCCAGGACAAGTTCTTACCTCTCATTGTTAGGGAGAAGTTAAGGCATCAATTTTCTCAACTCAAGCAGCTGAACACACCGATAGTTGAGTTTGAGACAGCCTTTACTAGCCTCTATAAGTTTGTACCAGAGTTAGTGGCAACAGAAGAACGCCGTTGCTTGGAGTTTGAGAAAAGGTTAAGGACCGAGCTTCTTTTCAAGGTGGTCGGTTCGACGATTAAAGATTATGAGCGACTTGTAGAGTCGGTGGCTCATCTTGAGATCGTAATGCAAATGGAGGAAAAGAGGATGAGGAGCTCTAGGAGGAGTCAGGATACTCAAGGGGATAGTAAAAGGCAGAGGGGTTCTAACCCACAGTCGTCCCAGGGGGCTCAATCGAGGTCCACTTTTCCAGTACCGGGTTCAGGTTCTAAGAGAGGTGGTCAGGGAGATTTCACTTGTTACAAGAGTAGCCAGTTGGGCCACAAGTCTCTAGTTTGCCCACAGAGAGGAGAAGGGCAACGGTCTGCATCGTCTTCAACTCGTTCTCAGAGCCAGAGTCAGAGGAGAGGGTAGCCGCTCACTTGTTATCAGTGTAGGCAGGCGCACAGATGAAGAGATTTTGCCCTCAGTTGGGTGACACACCCAGTACGTTTGGTTCGAGACAAACACAGACCCACCAGCCGGCACAATCAGCACAAGCCTCGAGGTCCAATCAGGAAGCCTCTTCGACTCAGTCAGTGCATCAGGCTTATGCTCCAAGGGGTGAGTAGGTTGAGCAAAAACCGACAGGGCGTGTGTATCTTTATTCAGGTGCGGATCTAGTACCAAAGACCTTCGGTAGTGAGAGGTACCTTCTTGGTTTGCAATTCAGTTGCTAATATGTTGATTGATACGGGCGCATCCCATTCATTTATCTCGTCTACATTTGCATCGGTTTTGGGGTTAGAGTTGGCTCAGTGAGCATCTCCTATTTGTGTAAAGTCACCTATTAGTGGTGAGATTGTTTTGAAGCAAGGGTATCAGGGTTGTAACATAAAAGTTGTCAATCGCTGACTTCCTTTTGCATTTGTGTTGATTGATATGTCTAGTTTTGATGTTATATTAGGTATGGACTGGTTATCATCATACCGAGCTGCTATAGATTGCTATCACCAGAGGGTTACTGTATGTACCCTGAGCGGTGATTGTTTTTGTTTCATGGGGTACCGGGTTGATAAAGTCTTATCACTAGTGTATGATCCGCGTGGCCAGAGTGAGCTTAGTTACCTTGTTGCTAACTTCTTGAGCACTGAGTGTGGTGAAGTCCAAGTTGAATTGCCAAGGGTAGTTTGTGAATACCCGGATGTTTTTCCGAAGGATCTTAATAGTTTACAACCTCACCAAGAGATTGAGTTCTCTATTGATTTAGTGCTTGGCACGATACCGATTTCTATGGAACCATATAGATTTGCACCTATTGAATTGAGTGAGTTGAAGATTCAACTCGAGGAATTGTTGGATAAGGGTTTTATCCGCCATAGTACTTTACCTTAGGGAGCACCGGCTCTTTTTTCCAAAAAGAAAGATGGTGCGTTGCGACTTTTTATTGATTACCGGAAGTTGAACCGAGTAATTGTTAGGAACAAGTACCCAATGCCTTGAATAGATAATTTGTTTGAACAGTTGAAGGGGTCTTGTTGCTTCTCTAAGATAGACCTGAGATCGGGTTATCACTAATTAAGAGTGAGGAAGGAGGACATCTCGAAGACGGCATTCCGTACGCGGTATGGCAATTATGATTTTCTAGTGATGCTCTTTGGACTAACTAATGCACCAACTGTGTTTATCGATTTGATGAACCGGATCTTCTGTGAGTTCTTAGACCGTTTTGTGGTCATCTTTGTGGACGACATCTTGATTTACTCACCCTCTGAGGAGGAGCATGAGAAACACTTGTGGGTAGTACTTGAGTTACTTAGAGCCCACAAACTGTATGCTAAGTTTGGAAAGTGTGAATTCTAGTTGAAAGAAGTTAATTTCTTAGGCCATGTAGTATTCGGGGAAGGGGTGACTGTAGATTCATCCAAGATAGAGGCAGTGCAATATTGGGAGCAACCTAAGAATGCTTTCAAGATCCGTAGTTTCTTGGGGTTAGCCGGTGATTATCGTAGATTCGTGAAGGATTTCTCTAGGCTAGTTTCACCATTGACTAGATTGACAAGAAAGGGAGTTAAGTTTGTGTGGAATGAGACTTATGAGAAGTCGTTCTAAGAGCTTAAGGTTAGACTTACCACTACTCCAGTATTGATTATTCTGGAGAGGGGTTTGGGCTATTCTGTATATTGTGATGCCTCACGAGAAGGTTTAGGTTGTGTTCTGATGCAAGAAGGAAAAGTAGTAGCCTATAGCTCGCAGCAGTTGAAAACACATGAGAGGAACTACCCTACTCATGACCTAGAGTTAGCAGCGGTGATTTTTGCCTTGAAGATCTAGAGGCATTATCTATATAGTGGGAAGTTTGAGGTATTTTCTGACTGCAAGAGTCTGAAATATCTGTTTACACAGAAAGACTTGAATCTGAGGCAGAGGAGGTGGATGGAGTTTATAGAGGATTATGATTTCGAGCTACATTATCACCTGGGAAAGACAAATGTTGTGGTTGACGCCTTGAGTAGAAAATCCATTAGCGGTGTAGCTTGTATCGCCATCCGAGAATAGGAGATGTTGGGTGCTATTGGGGAGTTTGACTTGCATCTTGAAGAGTCCGTCGAGTCTGCAGTCTTGTTTTTGGTAGTTGTACAACCTACACTTGTGAATCAAGTGATAGAAGGACAAAAGAGTGACCTTGAGGTAGAATCCCTTCGGGGAGAAGATCTCCAATGAGAAGGTAGAGAGGGGCTTGAAAGTGTATCCCGACCTGAGTGTGAAATACCATGACTGTTTATTCATGTCGAAGTCTTGCTGAGAGGAAATACTCGGAGAGTTTCACCATTTAGGCCTTACGGTGCATCCAAGAGGCACAAAGATGTATCACGATCTTAGTCATCAGTTTTGGTAGAGAGGTATGAAGAAGGATGCAGCCGTGTTTATATCAAGGTGCCTTACTTGTCAATAAGTGAAGGCCAAGCATCAAAGACCAACGGGTTTGTTACAAACATTGCCTGTAGCCGAGTGGAAATGGGAACATGTCACGATAGATTTTATTGTGGGCCTTCCTAGAACTTGGCAGGTAGTGACACAATTTAGGTGGTAGATGACCGATTGACGAAGTCAGTGCACTTTATTCCTATGCATGTAAGTGACTCAGTGGATCATTTTGCTGACCTTTACATTAGGGACATAATAAGGTTGCACGGGGTCTTAGTGACAATTGTTTCGAATAGAGATCCGCATTTCACAGCTCGATTGTGGCAGAGCCTACGAAATTGAATTTTAGCACATCATATCATCCTCAAACTAATGGGTAGTCAGAGTGCATTATTCAGATTTTAGAGGATATGCTTCGAGGTTGTGTTCTTCACTTTAAGGGTTTGTGGGAGAGGCACTTACCTTTGGTGAAGTTTTCCTATAATAATAGCTTCCAATCGAGCACTGGCATGGCACCATTTGAGGCCTTAGATGGTCGATCGTGTAGATCCTCTGTGTGTTGGGCCGAGGTGGGTGATGTACCTACGTTGGGTCTAGAGTTAGTTTGGGAAATGACGGAGAAAGTTATACTTATCCGTAAGAGGCTAGCTACGGCTCAAAGTCACCAGAAAAGTTATGCCGACCGTAGGAGGAGACCTTTGTCTTTTGAGGTGGAGGATCATGTCTTTTTGAAGATATCACCTAAGACGGGTTTGATGAGGTTTGAAAAGAGTGGGAAGTTATCCCCTCAGTTCATTGGGCCTTTTAAGATCCTTGAGCGGATTAGAGAGATAGCTTACCGTTTGGCCTTGCTGCCATAGCTTTCCGAGGTTCATGATGTGTTTTATATTAGCATGCTTCGGAAGTATGAGCCAGATCCATCGCATGTGTTGGATTGGACCGACTTAGAGGTAGATGAGGATGCCTCATATGAGGAGAGACCGATGAGAGTCTTTGATACCTAGGACCAAGTCTTGCGAGGCAAGACAATTCCCTTAGTTAAAGTATTGTGGAAACATCACGGAGTTAAGGAAGAAACTTAGGAACGTGAATTGGAAGTCCGTAAGAAATATCCGGATTTATTTGTGGAAGCTTGAACATGTATTGTATTGTTGTTATGTTAATGAAACATGAAACCATTGTATATGCTTTGGAAATGCGAGTTTATTATAAACATTGTATATGTTTTGGAAATATGAATGGTGTATCCAATATTGAGGATTCATTCATCATGTTAATGGGATCAAATGACCGATGGATGGGTCATGAGGTTGAAATTGATTTGCAATCATTATAGTAATTCGTTAAAACTTGGTTTTGAAACTTAATTGGTAATTTCAAGAACGGAATTCTTTAAGGGAGGGAGGTTATAGCAAATCCGGTTTTGACCCGACCCATCTTGTATTCTGGACTCAATTTTATGATTTCTAAATGTTGTTCATGTCTTTTTCCCCCTTATTCTTGGTTGAGTTTGGCTATTAGGTTGTAGTAATTGTGTTTGGAACAGGTTGGTTGCTTCGTTTTCAAACTTTGTGTTGCCCAGATTTTTGCTCTTTTACTCGAATGGCACTTCTTGCGCTTGAGCGGGCTTTATAAATTCTCAGTACTTGTGCAAGTTTGCAAAACTACTGGGAGGGTGTATTCTATGCTCGAGCGACGTTTTCTACGCTCGAGCTAGTGGGCGCTCAAGCGGCTTTTCGTACGCTCGAGCGTCAATCTATTGTCTATAAAACTACTGGATGTGTGTATTATGTGCTTGAGCGTCACTTCTTGAGCTCGAGCGATAATGCCCTTTTGTTTTGTGTCTTGGCGCTTGAGCATCACTTCTTGCGCTCGAATGGAATAGCTTATTGTGTCTGACGCTCGAGCGTCAACTCTTGCGCTCGAGCGAACTGTGCATATATCAGTTTGCAAAAATGACTTTTTACATCACTTTTTTAGATCTATTTCTCTCCAAATCCTAAAGATGAGACTCTTTTGCTCTCTCTAAAACCTACCTCTCTCTACTTTTCATCTAGATCTAGTGATCTCTCCACCCTTATGCCTTTGTTAAAAAGGTAGAGCACGCCATGGGATCTCTTTTTATCCGAACAAAAGTAGGTTTCGGTGTCTTTGAAGTTTCCCCTTTGCTTTGCTCGTCTTCTCACTTTGAGGTAGGGACTTTCTACACTCTTTTATGAGTTTTAACTTGGTTATTTGTTAATGGGTAAGAAATGTTGAGACTTGTTGTGATTTTGAACAAACCTAGGGTTTGGGTTAAAATCAAAAGAAAGGTTTTTGAATTAACATATTGGAAATGGTTATGGAAGTAGATATGAGCATGTGTTGTGTCAAATGGTTGATTTTGGTGGTTGGCATGAGATTGGGAAAAATGGTGTTTTGCTCTAAAATATCTTGAATAATTATTTTGTATAAATAATGAAATTGGTATTGGGAATATGAAATTGGATGAGTGTTTATATAAAAGGTGGAATTAGATATGTATTATCTCACACCTCTGGAAATTTGGACAATTTACCTGTTATAAAGATTGTATATCTGTTTAGAAATATCTGTTTTAGGCTATCGGTGGAGAATAATCAGGATTGTTATAAAAATTGCATGTGGATTAAGCAAATTGAAACAAATCTCTTAGCCATTATCATTGAATATGATTATGATTTATATACATTGTACATATATGATGTTTGGGAGGAGAAAGAGGATGTACTCTATGTTTGGGAGGAGAAAAGAGATGGACTCTATTAAACTAAGTTGGCCTGTGTGTCTAGGGTGAAAGTCCCGAAAACCGTGTGTATACATGGGTGCCAATTCCCGCGGACAAAATTTTCGTAAAATGGCAAGTGAATGTATTTTGTATGATAATTATGTTGGTTGGAGGCCTTGGGGTGTAACAACCCAGATTTTTAATTATTCTGTAGAATTTATACTAATATTATTTAATATCAGTTAAGAAAATATATGATTTATTATATATTATTATGCGTGATTTTGTAAAATAACATAATTATTAAAAGTTTAGGGGTCAAAATATAAATAATAATAATATAGATAGTATTAATAATAATAACGAGTGTGGCATTAAAATAAATAATTAATTTTATGTTGGTATACGATAAAATGTAATTTACTTATGAATTAAATTATTTGTATAATTATATTAAAATATTGGGTCAAAGGGTAATTATCTTAAATATTTATTTAGGATAAGATTGAATCTATATATAGTTATGACGAATCTGGAGGGAGAGATGGCTCGGCCATGTGTTGGCCGATGAATGGCGTCGGCTCAGTATAAATAGGGAGAGTGATCAATCTGGAGAAGAGAAAAAAAAAGAAAGAAGAAAAGAAAAAGAAAGAAAGAGAAGAGAGAAAGAAAGGAAAAATGATGGAAGTTGAAAGGGTCTTTAATAGTGAAAAGAAAGAGTAAGGTATTAAAGTTAAGGTGAGTTATATTATACCTTGAGTTACCAAAATGTATTTTACTTATGTTTTGACTTACCAAAATCTATTTTATACAAGTTATGTTTTATTAGTATATTAATAAAAGTTATATTTTATAAAGGTTTCAGTTACGTGGCTTTATTTCTAAACCCTATTTGCTTAAAAGGAAATCCATGGATATGTTTGTTTTTATTTTAAAGAATATTTGACTATGACCTTATAAACAATTATGTTTCGTAAGTACCACCACGGGAGTCCATGCCTTGGGAGACTTAAATAACTATTGGCCTCTGTTTGACCACTTCGTGGTCCTCTGTTTCTCACGGATCCATTGACCTTTGTTCTTTGCGGACCAAAGTGCTGTGCGGAGCTAAGTGCTACACTATTGTGGGAGCCACCTCTAGAATCCGTTCAAGCCACCTCTTGAATCCGTACCTCTGTTCTGACTGTCACTTTTGTGACCTCTGTTCTGTACCGTGATTATGGTTATATATTTATATAATATCTGTATTTCGATTTCTGCTACTTAAATGATTTATTTACCAAACTGAGTTATGTAAATGTTTTGGCCTAATTAACTATCCATGGTTATTTCGTGTCCCTTATACTCTTGGTATAATATTTCTCACTCTGCCATGTGCTTATAGTTTTTTATCAATTTTCAGGAAACAACACAATTCAGAAATAGTTTTTGGGAAGTCTTAGATGCGGGGTTGTGGAATAGACACACACAGCATTTTTATGATATTTCTCTATGTAAATAACGACCTTTTTGGTCAATATAATTTTGTAATAAAAATAAAAGCTCCGATGATTATTTTGGTACCCTTATTTAAATATTACTTCCGCTCGCGTTTATTGATTTGTTTAAGAATTGGCCGGAGGTAACTTCAGTTACTGGCCATCACACCCTTGGGTACGGGGAGCGGGTCGTGACATGGGATGTATTCTCTGTTTGGTTGACTAAATGAAGTAGGAATAAATAATGGATTGAGATATAAGTTTGATATAACATGGTGTTAGAAAAGGGTGTAAAAGATCTGTCATTTGGGAATTGAATTTGTGCATCATACTTATATCTTTGTTAAGATTCATATATTGTATTAGATTGTTTCTACTGGGTTTTGGCTCACTCTACTTGGAAAACCATTTTCAGGTACTGATGACATGCCTCTTCCAAGGACTTAGCATGGGAGGATTTGGGAGCTAAAGGCTTTATTTTTGTCATTTTGTATTTAATATTTGTGCAAGCCTAGGGCTTTATATGTATGGAGCTTAAAACTCTCTTTTTTTGTTGTAACCAAGCATAGTCGTGGAAAGATGTAAGCCTATAGGGCATTTATTTTGTTGATCTTTAAGTTGGTATCACATGCTATAGATTCAAGGTAGAGCTTATGAATGTATATCTCATGTGTCATTTTTTGTAAATTAACTTTGATTAATGAAAGATTATTACTTTGTTTATGTCATTGTGTATATGTTGTTGGGGGCCGATTTATGGCATTTATTTCAGGGCGTTACAATTCTTATCTTCTTTATTTTTGTGTGTAACCATAGTGTGTGGGAGAAATTGAAAAGGGTGCTGTAGTAATTATAAGAAAAGTCAAAAGGTTTGTGGGTTGGGAAAAGTCAATAAATGCTGAGTTTTTTTTTAAATCAAAAAATTAGAAAATTAGGATTAGGATATTAGAACTCCCATAAAGCTTGTAGATTAGAAACCCTATTTTCCTTATATAATATATAGATAGATAGATAGATAGATAGATTGATTGATTTAATAAGAATTTATGTTTGTTTTAGATTTTTTTTTTAATATACCAATTTTTTTTTTAGATTTTTTATAAAAATAATTTAACAATCCTATTACTAACCATAATGTTTGGAAGAAGTTGAAAAAGTTGTAGTAGTAGGTATGTGAGAATTCAAAAAGGCTTGTGCGTTGGAAAAAGTCAATAAATGCTTGTAAACACCTTAATTTTTACCGCCCTTAACACTTGGGTGACTCAAGTTGATCACTCGATGATAAAAAGTGACACTGGACAATCGTTCAAGTTCTTCAACAAAAGGCTTCGATTTTTGAGCTTCTAATCCCAACTTTACACTCCATTTTGGCCAAAATTATTTTAGACCTTAAAACCTTATTTTTTAAAAAATATTTTTCCAAATGTTTCTACGATGTTCTAAGGCTTGCATTTCGTTTAAAATATTACACTTTTCAGTAAACCGAGTAAGGACAAAGTGGAAATAAATGAAAGGGAGATGAACTATTTGAGAAATCTTTAAAAACATCTTATTTATATGTTTGGAGTTGGAGGAAATAGGAGGGAAGGGAAGAAAACTCATTGGGGAAAAGATTGGGCATCAATCCGTTCAGCGAGAAATGAGCAGCCTTTACTAAATTAGATATATCTCTTCACACGCTTCAAATTTTGCTGTAAGGCCGCCACCATTGAAAAGTAGACTTCCAAGGCTTCAATTTAGACTCAAGAATCACCTGAAACTGAGTCTGGATGAAGGAGATATGTCTGTTTAAAATTGGGCCTCGGGAAAGATTTTTTGTGGGGCCGTACAAGTGCTGGCCGGCCGGCCAGGTGTCCCAAGAGGCAAATATTTCAGCCAAGTGTCCCCATAGGCCAATTTTAGTGGCTAACCAGCTAGTTATGTCGGTAGAACAAATATTTGCAGATATTTGTTGCCACCTATTTCCATAGGTGCATGCACTGTACCAGCTATCTCTACACTGATATTTTCGACTGTCGTAACATGTTTTTCTATATATAAATGACCACCCTTATTGAAATTAGGTTAGAAAAAAATTCCAAAAGCTCCAATACTTTCATAGCACACTCTCTCTATCTTGCAACCTACACACACACACACACACACTCTCTCTCTCTCTACACTTCCTAAACCAAAATTTTAGCTCTTCTTGCTGAGGTTCTTGAGCTCAAATCTCAGCTCTTGAGAGTGAAAACTTGTTGGTTTGTGAACAAAGGAGTTACCTCTCTTCAAGAGGCATAATTTTGAGCATCTCTACACTACTTCTCCTTTATCTTTACTTGCTATTTTGAACTGTTCTTCAACTATTTTTATGGACTGAAACTTGTGGCTTAAAGCTATTAAAGGTAAACGGGTTAATCACCCTTCTTTGAACCTCATTTCCCGAGCTTTTCCCCTTGTGTTTCCCATCTTTTTCTCAACTTTTTACCACTGTTTTTCAAAGATTTTCAGAGGCTAAAAATGTTGTTTTGAGGTCCCAAAAATGGAGGGGTTAGCCACCTCTCCTTGTGCTTGTTTACTAGCTCAATTTCTCCATTGTTTTAGCTAACTTTTTCAAGCTTTTCCATGTAATTTCTAACACTATTTTTAGCTATTTTAGGACTGTTTTAGGCTGTTTATTTCATTTATGCTTTGTATAGCATGCTTGTAGTGTAGTTGTCCTCATAGTTTTGGTGGTTTAGGCCTTGGCCACCAACCTATTTGAGTTGATAGAATTTATTTCATGCTTTCATACTTGTGATCACATGTAAGCACCTCTGCACTCTCCCTCTATTCTTGGCTTTTTATTTCTTTGAGAATTGTTTCAACCAAGTGTTGTTTAAGCTTGAGAAAGGGACCATACAATGCTAAATGGCTTAATTTTTTCGAAGGTTCATTACTAGGGCATTACCTCTCTCACTTGCCCAAAACAACTTCTTGTTTGACACTTCGCTCCATTTAATGGACTTAACTATCATTTTTGCACTAAAATGACTAAGGAATGGAAAGGTAATTAAAAGAGGCAATAAAATTAGGGTTAAAATAGAACAAGATAATAAAATGGTTTGGGAGTTCAATCGGACGTTAATTGAATCCATTGAATTTTGAGCCATTTCATACTCTCTTGTGATGATAATGGTTCAAAATATCAAGTTAACCACTTCCCTTGACCATTTCATGATAGGAAGGAGGTTCATGAGTCTTTCCTTGTCATTTATCGAAATTGTATCCCTTGATTCATAAGTTATCATGCAATGAATTTGCATCGGTTAATGGCTTGCGAATCAAGTCTACCCCTCCTTTGATCTATTTCATGATAGGAAGAGGTAGAGAGAATAAACATCCCCTAGAAACACTTTGTTTATGCTCATTCCTTTTACTGCGGCAACAATAGTGGTAATACAATAGTGGCCGGCCGGCCACCATTTGAATCCGGCTGACCAATTTTACTGGCTAGCCGGCCACCTTTTTTTTAGCATGGCAATGTCATTTTCCTACAAAACAGAGTAGTAGCTAAGGCAAAAACATAAGCATTTTCTGCAGACAGAACAGTTCTGGCAGTAAAACAGAGGCGTTTCTGGGCAGATGTTCGCATTGGCGTGCATGGTTCTTTAACCCCCGCTCGAGTTTAATTAGTTTACATAGCTCCTAGTTAATTAGTTAATTAATTAGTGAGTTAATTCCCTTGAATTTGTATTTAGTTAATTCATCTTGTGTTGTAATTAATTAGTTAGTTTAAATCTTAACTTGTAATACTTAGCTAGTGTATTTAATTAATTTCATTTGGCATTGTAATAGCTAATTAATTCGATAACTAGCTAGGATATTCATTCGGACCCTCATGCGCGAAGGCAAATATGTAATAATGCGTGTATGTCTTCCAACCCTACATCTTTCTCCCTTTTATTTACCCGCTTATGATGGATAACATAAAACATCATGTCTCTTTTAGCATTTTTCATGATTTGCATCCATTCGTCTTGCATGCATAAGGTTCGGTTCATCATTCTAACGGCATTGTTATTTATTACTTCTTTGAATACGTGCTTCACTGCATGGTATCAAAGTGATTCACATGTGATTTACATGACATATTAGACAACTGGACCTATTAGTTGCATTTTTGCATGTACTGCATTAGTCATCTTGTATCGTGAGGATCATGCATTTTTTCTAACTCTTTTGTTTCTTTTGGCTTGCCTCAGTTGAGTACTAGGTGAGCATTCATTACTTTAGCACATTGCATGAGTGTTAGTGTTGTCATGTCAAGCATGATACCATGTGGCTAAGTGCTTAGTTGATATACCTATTTGAATACCAGTGAATGAAGGCTAATTGCTTGAATTGGGATGATTTGCTTAAGTGTACATATGAGATTACTTTTTCAAGTGGTACATATTCAAACACCTTTCAAAACACACATAAAATCAAAATGTTCCAATTTTTGCAAATTAATCTATACTTGTGTGCATCACATAGTAAGATAGTCTAATAATCGGAATAAGAGCATATAATGTAAATAAAAATCACATCATGATTAGTGGAGACCGATTTTTGATCGGGGCGAGTGAGATGCTCAATTCATGACTTTTCCCTCTCGTACCTAAGCTTTCGAGCCGAGACACTATGATGATGACGGATAAGTAGCCTTTGGCACGAATCACGGGGTTTCCTAAATTTTTTCAAAAATATTTAGGTGGCAACTCTAAAATCTAGCAATGCAATCCAATTTTGGCATTTTTTATTCAAAATTGATTTTTCAAAAGAATTACCAGATTTGGACTCATTTGTGTTTATCTGTTTCACATTGCACTTGTGAAATCAGATTCAGAATCACAGGAATCCGAACTGTAAGGCTGATCATATCCGAAAGGAGCACGAAAAGCAAGCTATAATGCTGAGAATTTTTTTATTTAAATCAAAAAATTAGAAAATTAAAATTGTGATATTTGAGCTCCCACAAGGCTTGTGGGTTAGAAATCCCCTTTTCCTTATATAATATACAGATATATATATATATATATATGTTACAATCTCGCATCGAGAAAAGAAGAAAAAAGTGAATTGTTTCACTTACATAAAGTGAATCTTACACTCCCATTTATACAAGCAAAAGGAAATTTTTAGTAAAAAGCTTTATGATCAATATATCATACTATTTTTTTTAAGAAAATCTCCATTTTTGGTAGCTTGTATTTAATTTTTATTTTACAATCTCACATAGAGATTTTGATTTTAAAAATAATTTTATATGAGATTTTAAAACTCTCATAATATCTCTCCTTAAAACTATTTTTTTTATAAAATATATAGATATATTGGTAATCTCAATGTCTCTTTTGCTGCTCCTTATTACAAAAATTATGACACAATTATGATAATTTTAAATTTGTATTTAAAACTTATAAATTATGGGATAGATTATTATAATTTCAAATTTATATTGTGTCAATTTTAAATTTAAATTAATAGATTGCTTTGCATATTTAGTGACAATTTAAATTTTAATAAAATAAAATTTAAAAGTTTTAATTAATTAATTTTTGTGTAAGCTAATTGGTCCTTTGACTTAACTGATTAAGCTAAACCATTTTTGGTTTGAATGATTTGCTGGTTTTACCGTGATCTTAATGGTTTTATGTGTTACGATAATTTTTTCTTACTCATTAAATTTTTTAATTTTTTTAAATTATTTCCCTTTCAAAAATCAATATGACAATTTTTGAAAATTCATGTATTTTTATTCGAAAATAGTGAAATATTATAATTATATCATTTTTTTTATAACAAAGCATAATTTTAATTATTAATTGTCGATACAATAATTTTAATCTATCTACACTATCTGTTATAGTAAAGGAACATTTGAAACAAAACCTTTAAACTTATTTATAAAATTTTATTTACGAGAGAATGAAAATAAAAAAATTGAATATAATTATCGTATTTTTAATAAATAATATATTATTTTATCCCGTGCATAGTACGGGTGATGCTAGTTTATATAATAGTAGTGGTAAATATTATTTTGATAAGATATTGACTTTCTTTTTTCGTATGTTTTTATATATATTGTATATATAATTGTATAATAAAAAATTCAATTGTAATTTTAGTCTTATACGTAAATATGAATTTATAATTTTTTTGGCTCGTTCAGGCTCATAAATAGGCTCAAACTCAGTTCGTTAAATTTTTATTGAGGTCAAGCTCGAACTCAAGCTCAGGCTCCAACTTGGACTCGAATTCAAACTTGTTAAAATCTTAATAAATAAGCTCAAACATATTAAATATCTGCCTGACTCGACTCATTTATAACCCTAATTATACCACCCGCTAGAGTCCATCACTATTTAATATTACAACTTTAACACATATATCACTTTCTTTGGTCTCCATTGGACTTGTGTAGCTAACATAAAATCATTAAAAAAAAAACCATGCCTAATTAGTATACATTAATGTATATTTGGGAGGGGAAAGATTGAGTAAACACCCACAGAGGTCTGCCAGTCAACTACCTTCTCATCTAATGAGGTTTTCAGTACCACGAGTCCGTCGGTCGTTGTGTGGGTGGACTAGATTTATTCCGGTTTAAGCAATCCCTCTTTCTCATGTTTCACCATATGGATTACCTATCTTTCGGTTTCCTCCCGCAACTCCCTTCAGTCTCCTTTAGCTCTGGTGAGCGTGGTTCTGTAGTTCTTCTGACCTTCCTTCATGTCGTAGCCTTAGCTTATCGACGGGTCTTGCATTAGAACAGCATTTTATTTTACTCATGCCTTGGAGAAGAACGTTCTTTGTTTGAGTTTGAAGTCGTTACCTTGCGGGAGCCACCTGGGCGAGACCCTTCTCTTCTTTATTATTTCCCATATGCTATGTTGAATCACTTGTGAAGTCGACTTCACTTGACCATGTCTGCTTCAACTTCACCCTAGACTCGTGTCCTATAGTGTAGCAACCTTTGACATAATGCACAAAGTGATGACCCCAAGACTTGAACTCACAACCTTAATGTTATTAGGTCAAGTCTTAACTATTGAACCAATGGTCAACCCTTAACATAAAATCGTGGTAGAAGTTAATTATTAATTGCTCCAAGCATCTTAACAAATCAAAATCATGTTAGAAATAAAAGAAATAACATCAATGGAATAGAGAAAAGGTATTTAGTCTAACATTCCTCTCTAACTTTTAGTAATAGAAGAGAATTACAAATTTTTTTTAGCCTAAGGTCCTTACCCATTTATGAGTCTATATCTCACCCACAGCCATATATCACAACCCACTCTCTCATTCTCTCTTCCCTATCTCTCTCTTCATTTCCCCTACCGAAGCTTCCTCGTCCACCTCCTACGCTGACGCTTCTTCTACCATCGTGACTGCCGCAACCACCATTGTCGCTATTACAACCTTCGTTGTTTATTTGAGTTCTAATCTCAAAGATTCAATCTCACAACCATGACAATCGCTTATGCTCTGATCAGTATGAAAGAGGCCCTAATCATCCAATATAACTCCTAAATCCCAAACCCAACCTTTGATCGAAGCTTAACCAAACCAAGAACAGATTGAAGAACACCAACAAAAACTACAACAACCTCAAGGACAGATCATCTTCCTCATCACCAACCTCACCAGCCATTGCGGCCCCCACTTCCTTACCCTCGCGCCCAACTAACGAAGATTTTCGTGTCATAGGTTCGAATCGGTACGACGATGATCATTATCGAAGCACATCAAATTCATAAGAGGTAAGTTGTCTATTTACTCCATTTTCTATCAACCAAACAATCTTGTGGTTTTCGTTTTAAAAAAAAAAAAAAAAAAAAGGACAAAAAAACAATGTTGTGGTTTATTCTAACAAGATATTCATTTGTTGTTCGTTATGTTCATATACATATATATATATATATCAACTTGGTTGTTTTTTAAGATTTGTATATTTCAACTTGTCAAAGCAATTGACAATGAGATTTGTATATTCCCAGTCTGTTTGATTATGCACAGAAGGTGTTTGTTATTATACTTGTGAGAAGTGGTCAGTAAAATTTCTCTAACCATATTTGTAGAGAAATTTTATAAACACATAGAAAATTGGTCAAAATACAGAGCAAATTAGAAAAAATTTAAAATACAGAGAAAATTTGAAAAAACAAAGAAAATCATAGAAATTGAGCAAACTAGAGAAATTTCAAAACACAAAGAATTTTGTCTGAAATTTCTCTAGATCGAAATTTCTTTAAAAAAATATTGAGAAATCTCAACTACTATAAAAATATTACATGTCCTTTAGTTTATAAAATCTTAATATCAGGAATCTTAAAAAAAATTCTCTCAATATATACTTGTAATCAATATATTTTATTAATCATATCTTTATAATCAAAACAATTCAATAATTGAGCCTAATGTCATGTACACTTAAAAAAATAAAAATTTTGGTAATTTTTTCTTAAATATTTATTAGTAATTTATTTATTAATAATTAAAGAGATAGGGATGCTCTAAGGTGAGGTGGTGTGACTAGTTGCCTCGGCTAAAATAAGCCGTAGAAATATAATTGGCACCAAACAGCAAACAGTGACTTATTTGCATATTTTAAAAAATTAAATTTTAAAAAAAAAAAAAAAATCTTCCAAGTAAAACAAGACGGGCCTAACAAAATTTACTTCATTCTTGTGGTCCTCACATCATTAATGTTGTTGACCCAAAAAAAAAAAAAAAAACTCCATTATATATACACATACATAAGATGACAATATCAAATTCTAAACAAAATTTACATTTTTCTTTTTTCTTTTAAGGGGAGTTACAGTGACATTGTATCAATGGAAAATATCTAAGAAAAAATGAAAAACATTCTAGATATTAATATTTAAAATCATAATTTTTTTTTTTTTTAACTTTTTTATAAATAATTTTCGTTAATCCTACTGATGTATTATTCCCCCTTTTATTTTATTACTCTAAACAATCTAACAATTCTAAAAGCTGAGGGTGATTGTTTATGGTTTTTCTACAATCTTTTGGTGGAGATGAATGATTTCCGTGGGTTGGTGGGAAATCAAGGACATTCTCCAATTGTATTGGGAGCACATTGTCTTATATATATTTATATTAAGGACTTTGATTGAGACCCCCAGTCTCCAATCACCCTCACTACCCCCACACACACATACGTGGGGGTTGGTCATTGGATTAAAAAATAATAATAATAATAAAAAGAAAAATTCACCAATGAGAACCCACTGGGGGCCCTGGGGGTCACCCCAGTGGGAGTCCGAACCATTTTCCTTATATTAAATATATTATATGCACACATAATCACAAAAACACACACACACATATATATATATATACACACACACAAATGAGGTTTACCTGTTTTGAGATGGGAGAAGAAAATGAAGTTAAGAGGGAGAAAAAAGAGTTTAGGAATATGGCAAGAAGGTAATGGTAATGTTGGCAGTGATGGCGATCAATGGATCGGTTGATGGGTTTAGGAAGAAAAAAGAAAACATAAATAAGATCAATTGCTGAAAGAAGTGAAGCATGCATCTATATATAAGATATGCAAATATTGAGCTAGACTTGAACTAAAATCCATGAATGCAAAGTGTTCTGCAATTGAACATCTATGCAAAGGGATTGGCACCCAAACCAAGTTGAGATAACTACCACCAGTGTGTATTAGTAATCCCTCTCTCCTAAATCCTAATGGCAGTTTTACTTCTACCCAGGCCAGGTGTCACACACTGGCAATGCAGAAGTCTTGACAAAGATATGCAAGTGTGTGTGGCGCTAGTTAACTCTCTTCACTAGCCCGCCAATAATGCTCAAAAAGTTTGTAAAGACAAGCAAACACAATATTAGTTGAGTTGATGAGCCACAAGATTGGAGACAAGCCACAAAATAGCAATCAATAAGTTAAAATTGAAGTAAACAACAATTGAAAGGCTTTGCACAATTTAAAGGCGAAATGAACTTTTCGTTACTCAAAAGAAGGCATTACAATAGTTGAACAATACACTAAAAGTGCTACAAAAATTGCCTTACCATAAGCTAGGTTGGGGTACATTAAAGGCACAAGTAGTCTGGTTCAACACTTGGGTTCCCCTTCCTTAATATAGCTTATTAAGCCTTTTTCCTAGCTAGCAGGAGGAAACATCCACTATGTTTGAGGAATCATAATAAATTTTTAAAAATTCTACAAAAAGAGAAAAAATTACAATTCTTGGTCCCAAAACACCTTTAATACTAAGGTATTTACATAAAAATTTACAAGGCAAAAAGATTACATTTGACCCTCTAAAAGTTGGCCTAAAGTTGCTACTCGGTGGCTGGGTTACTTCATGGCATATCTTGGACTACCTTGCACTATGCCTTGGGCCTTTGCTTGCACTTTCACCAACAACTTCTTAGGCATGTCTTTGGCTCTCCAAAGGGTACAAATGTGTGTGGCATCAAGGTGTTGACCCTTGGATGGGCGCACCTTGACAGTCTCCCCCACTTGAACGGTCGACGCCCTCGACGACTTGGCCTAATAAGCATCAATCTCGTCTTAAAAAGCCGACAAGTCTGCCTCCCGTGCCCAGCTGATTTCTTCATCTCCAAGGCTTTTCCATTTCACCAAGTATTGCCTTTGTTTCTTCTTGGAAACCATCTTCACCCGATCGGCCAAGATAGGTTCAATAGACCTTTTTCCTACTTTGGCTGTGATGGTTTGGCGTTTCAGCTCATTTCGGGTTGGATCTTCCTTGTCTGGAAAGTAAGGCTTCAAATAACTTACATGAAAAATCGGATGCACTTTGAGCCAAGATGGAGCACCTATCTTATAAGCACATTTGCCAATTCTCTTCAGAATGGTTACCGATCCCTCATACTTTCGCACTAGCCTTCTATCTCTTCCCCTCATGAACTTGCGTTGCTCAGGGTTGAGTTTGACAAGAACTTGATCCCTAGCTCTAAACTCAAGTGGCCTCATCTTTTCATCAGCTCATTTCTTCATTTTACTTGCTGCTTTTTCAAGATAGGCATGAGTAATGTCATGGTTTCTCTTCCATTCCTTAGCAAACTGGTAAGCTTTGGGAGACTTTCCTTCATAAGGTCCATCCACTGTGTGAGGCAACAGTGGCTACTGTCCATTCACTATCTCAAAAGCACTCTTGCCGTAGAGCTACTCTTTTGAGAGTTAAAGCACAACTATGCTACATCAAGAAGTTGCACCCAATTTCGTTGATTGGCATTGACAAAGTGGTGCAAATACTCCTCGAGCATACAATTGAAGCGTTCTGTTTGCCCATCCATCTCCGGATGGTAGCTGGATGAAGTATTAAGTTGTGACCCAAGAAACTTGAATAACTCCGTCTAGAAGTTGCCAACAAAGCGCGTATCTCAGTCACTAATAATACTTTTAGGCACACCCCAATACTTAACAATGTGCTTGAAGAAGAGTTGGGCAGTCTCCTCCGCTGAAACATACATTAGGGCAGCAACAAAGGTGGCATATTTGGAGAACCGGCCCACAATAGTCAAGATGGCCCCGATATCTCCCACTTTAGGCAATCCAGTGATGAAGTCAAGTGATACACTTTCCCACGGACGTTTAGGCACGAGCAAAGGTTCAAGCAAGACTGCTTTCTTCTTATGCTTAACCTTGTCTTGCTGGCAAGTGAGACAAGTGCAGACATATTTTTCCATATCATCACGCATTTGGAGCCAATAATATCCTTGTTTCACCAAGGCCAATGTTCGTTCCCAACCTGGATGTCATGCCCAAAGTGTATTATAGCACTCCCTAAGAAGTGTCTTCCTCAAATCACCAGCCCTTGGTACAAATATGCGGTTGCCTGTTGTCATTAAAAGTCCATCTTGCACCCAAAATTGGCGAGTCTTGCCCATTTTGAGGTTCATAAGATTCTCTGTCATAGCATCCTTGTCTAGATAAGCCTTGACTTTGTCCTTGATGCTGGTTGAAATGGAAGTAAGTGAACACACATGATGGCACACGGCAAGCTCCACCTTTCTATTTAGTGTGTCAGCAACATAGTTGGTGGCACCGGCCTTGTATTCTAAGGCAAAATCAAACTCCGCCAACTTCTCTTACCACCGTGCTTGTCTTGCACTTAGCTTGGGTTGTGTTAAGAAATGGCTAACCGCCATGTTGTCAGTCTTTACAACAAATCGTGAGCCCAAGATGTAGTGCCTCCAAGTCCTCAGACAATGTACTACTACTAGCAACTCTTTCTCATGAGATGGATATCTCCGCTCGGCATCATTGAGCTTCCTACTCTCATAGGTAATTGGATGACCATCCTGCAAAAGAACACCGCCCAAAGCAAAATCAGATGCATCAATTTGTATCTCAAAAGCTTTACCTAAGTCAGGTAGAACAAGAACAGGATCTTTTGACATAGCTTCTTTTAAGGCTTGAAAGGCTTGTTGGCACTCCTCTTCCCAAACAAATGGCTTGCCCTTTTTTAGCAACTCTATCAATGGGGAAGCTAGTCTTGAGTAGCCTTCAACAAACTTGTGATAATAATTAGCCAACCCAAGGAATGACCGCAACTCTGAGACATTAGTGGGTGGCTGCCACTCTTGAATAGCCTTAACCTTCTCTTGGTCTATTTTGATGCATCCATGCTCAACGATGTGCCCTAGGAACTTAATCCTCTCTTGGGCAAAAGAACACTTCTCTAGCTTGACATAAAGCTTGTGCTCTCTTAGCTTGGTAAGGGCCTTCTGAAGATGCTTCACGTGCTCTTCTAAAGTGGAGCTATAAAATTCAATGTCATCCAAATATACTACCACAAATCGATCCAAATACTCTTGAAAAACTTCATTCATCATGGTACAAAATGTTGCTGGGGCATTGGTCAAGCCAAATGGCATGACAAGAAACTCATAAGAGCCATAACGAGTAACACAAGTAGTTTTAGGCTCATCTCCCTCGGCAATTCTTACTTGAAAGTACCCCGATCGAAGATCTAGCTTTGTGAAATACCTCGCTTTGCTCAATTGATCAAATGAATCTGCAATGAGAGGACGAGGATATTTGTTCTTGATGGTCAACTTGTTAAGAGCCCGATAATCCACACATAAGCGACGACTACCATCATGCTTCTTTTGGAATAAGACAAGTGCACCGAATGGGGCCTTAGATGGCCTAATGAAGCCTACTTCCAATAACTCTGTAAGTTGCTTCCTTAACTCATTCAACTCAGGAATAGCCATTTTATATGGTGCACGAACTGGTGGCTTTGCCCCTGGCACCAACTCGATAGCATGATCCACACCTCGGCGTGGAGGCAACTCCTTAAACAACTGTTCAGGCATAACATCTACAAATTGCTTTAACACCTTCTTGATTGCGGTTGGGGCAGGAGTAGATTCAAGAGCTTCATTCAACTTCAATGTAGCAACCCAAGTTTGTTCACCATGCCTGACACCCCTCTTGAGTTGCATAGTTGTGACAAACCGATCATTGTTGTTGGTGGCCATAGCAGGAATGAGACATGGCTTATCCTCCATGACACACATACTATTAGAATAAGGCATGGTTGCCGTCTTTGTGCTTCTTAAGAAATCCAACCCAAGGATGGCTTGGAAGTCATCCATGGGTACTGTGGTGAAATCTACTCTTCACTCCCAAGTGCTGACCTTCAAATGAACAGATTTTGCAACCCCATAGATAGGCTGCGCTATCGAGTTAACCGCCTTGATGCGGCTGCCATCCTTCTCTAAAGATAGCCCAAGTCTTTCAACTTCAATCCCCACAACAAAGTTGTGGATGGCCCCGGTGTCAATCAAAGCACGGAGGGGCTTCCCATTGAGTTTTACATCCACAAACATCAAATCTTTGTTAGATGACTTGCTCTTGTTCAACTTGCATAATGATTCCCCACTGTACATGGGTTTCTTCCCTTTGCCTTCATTTTAAAACTCCACAAGTTGTTTAGGATTTGAATGTTTGCCCACTTTGCCACCCTTGGCATTCTTCTTAGGCCTCCTTGTAGAAGCCTTCTTCTCCAAGGCATTCATCATATGAAAGGCTCCCACTCTAGAGCCAACTACCTTAGAACCCTTGCCACTTCGCCTTGACTGCACATCTTCTTTCTCGCTATCATCATCACTTGGTTGAGAGACATGGTCAGACACTGCTGCAAGAGCATTCAAGGCATGCTTTTGTGGATGTTCAAATAACTTATGTGGCCCATTGCATAAGAAACAAGAGATAGAGCCTTTTGATTTGCTTATAGAGAGTTGTTGAGGGGCTTTTGCCTTGTCACCATAGCTCTTCTATTGCCATTGTCCTCCACTCGAATGGGTTTTGGATGTAGAAGTGTTGGCTCCCCCACTCTTAGGTTTGCCATAGCCTTGGGACTTTCCACCTTCCCCACTCTTGCGCGGGGAACTACTACCTCGTTGCTTAAGTTCGGCGTAGTCCGTAAAGCATTCAGCTGCTGCTTGTGCATGGGTTAAATCTTGTACTCTTTGCCTTTGAAGTTCAACTCTACCCATGCCTTCAATCCCTCAAGAAAGAAGAAGAGCTTGTCTTTCTCTGACATATCTTTGATGTCTAGCATAAGCCCAGAGAATTGTTTCACATAATCTCTTATAGTGCCAGTGTGCTTGAGATCATAAAAGCCTTGGGCATTATACTCAACATTTTCGGGGAAGAATTGGAGTTTAAGTTCATGCTTAAGTTGCTCCCAAGTCTCAATTGTGCATAAGCCACGTTGCATCTCATCATGTTTAGTCTGCCACCACAACTTGGCATCACTGGACAAATTCATTGTAGCCATAGAAATCCTTGTCTCCTCAGCATTGGCTTTCACAGCTTTGAAATATTGCTCCATATCAAAAAGAAAGTTGTCTAACTCCTTGGAATCTCGGGCGCCACCGTAGGCACGAGGCTCGGGCACACGCGCCCTAGTGAATTCCATGCCACCACTAGGTGCATTGCCAAAGGCACAAGTAAGAACACCAACCCGGCCACTAAGGTCTTTAATCTCTAGCCTGAGTTTAATGACAACATCCTCAAAATCTTACCCTTAAGTAAGGCCATGAGTTTGCTCAAGATCATAAACCCATTGCTCAAAGGTGGCTAATAAAGCTGCCATGGTCTCCATGTTGTCCATATGTTGCTCCAAGAGCTCAATTCTCTCCCTTTGCATGGGTTGACGGTTGCTAGTAGCATCCGTTTAGAAAGCCAATAATAGAGAAAGCCAAATAGACTGAGCTCTGATACCAACTGACACACACCGGCAATGCGGAAGCCTTGACAAAGATATGCAAGTGTGTGTGACGCTAGTTAACTCTCTTCACTAGCCCGCCAATAATGCTCAAAAGGTTTGCAAAGACAAGTAAACACAATATTAGTTGAGTTGATAAGCCACAAGATTGGAGACAAGCCACAAAATAACAATCAATAAGCTAAAATTGAAGTAAACAACAATTGAAAGGCTTTACACAATTTAAAGACAAAATGAACTTTTCATTACTCAAAAGTAAGGCATTACAATAGTTGAACAATGCACTAAAAGTGTTACAAAAGTTGCCTTACTATAAGCTAAGTTGGGATACATTAAAGGCACAAGTGGTCTGGTTCAACACTTGAATACCCCCTCCTTAATATAGCTTGTTAAGCCTTTTCCTAGCTAGCATGAGAAAACATCCACTATGTTTGAGGAGTCATAATGGATTTTAAAAAATTCTACAAAAAGCAAAAAATTACAACTCTTGGTCCTAAAACACCTTTAATACTAAGGTATCTACATAAAAATTTACAAGACGAAAAGATTACATTTGACCCTCTAAAAGTTGGCCTAAAGTTGCTACTTAGTGGCTAGGTTGCTTCATGGCATGTCTTGGACTACCTTGTACTATGCCTTGACCATTTGCTTACATTTGCACCAACAACTTCTTAAGCATATCTTTGGCTCTCCAAAGGGCACAAATGTGTGTGGCATCAAGGTGTTGACCCTTGGATGGGCGCACCTTGACACCAGGCCAAGCCGCCTCCTAAGTTCCTTTTTGTTTTGTCTTCTAATTTTAATTTTCATTATTCTGTATGCCTTCGAGGAGTCCACACTCCAACTTCGTTTGACAGTGAATTTAATTTTCATAGCATAAGCACAGTCATCACATAACCTTGTATTATCTCCTCTGTTGTTTGTGATGAGCTAGTCCAAGTGGTGACATGTATGCATGCTACAAAGGTGGAATAAAATTTGTTCTAGGATGAGGGAGGAAAAGAACCTTGAATTGAGGAGAGAAATTAAAAGAATGTTTTGAAAGAGAGCATTGAATTGGGGGAGCAAAACATGATATGACTATGAAAGAAGAAAGCAGTAATTGAAGAAGAAGAGAGAAAATGGAAAACTGAATTTAGAGTTCATTCACCCTTTTCTTATACAACTTGATTATAGTCCCAAAAATTTCTCCCCTTTTTCCCCTCTCAACCGTAGCTATATACATCCAATACTAACTAACTAACAAACCTCCTAACCACTAACTAACCCGCCAATAATCAAACAACTAACTGAATCCAAAACTAACCCCAACAATCAAACAACTAACTGAATCCAAACTGAACCCAAAACTTCTAAATCATAACAGAACAGAGCAGGCATGCAATGGAGACCTTGAGGTAACCATGGTTTATCCTATATAAGTGTTGCCATATTGATGATTAACATCCCATAGCAACCAACCCCTACCCCACCCCACCCCACCCACACAGATCCAAGTGCCCAGGTCTAGACAAAGTGCTATGATTCAGTTGACACATGAAATGATATCCAAGTCTCACTTCAACGACTTTAATCCTCTCGTGGTTAGTCTTAAGCCGAGATGGTCAATGCATAAAACAAACACAATTTAGGGGTTATTCAAGATGGACTGTATAAGTATATTTTTTGTCTTTTTAGGTAAAAAAAAAAAAAAAAGAGTGAAGGAAAAAAAAATAATTATTTAGAATAATTTTTTAACTTTTTACGAAAAAAATATGTATTAAAATATTATATAAAATAATAAAACTATTTTTTTACTCCTATGCATACTGACTTGCAACATGTGCATGTTAGTACAGTTGTGGCAGAGCTGTGTGTACTGGTTTTGTTGGAAAATTTTATATTTTTTTTTTCTTTTTTTTTTTTTTTTTGTTGTCCAGCCGTAATCTACACTTGAATACAATGTTTTGAAAAGTTTGTTTGTTTGTTTTAATCTCCCACAGACATAAAAAATTGCTTTCTTTATTTTTTTTTCTTTTGTTCCCATGATGTCTAGTGGACCTATGCCTATGCCTAGTGAACCTATTTTTCCCGCCCCTTTTGTGAATAGTGTTAATTTTTTTTATTTTTTTAATAACTTTTTTACTTTATCTTTTATAGAGTATCCCAAATAAACGCTTTATCTCAATCCGAGTATTTAATTTTCCAGGACTTGAATTTCATGTAGATGTAACTAATGTAACTTACATATCAACACACAGGCACACATGGAGAACGAGAAGGACCAATTACAAATAATTAGCATTTTTTTACATGAATGAACATGAGTAATACATATGTACAGATTCAAAAGATAAGTCACATGGATTTCAGAATGGAAAGCAGGTTATTATGAAAAGGATCCAAGATGTGGTCAAGAAGGTTTTGCACAGGGCCTTTCCCTGTTAGGGCAGCTTGCATGTAAAATCCTAACCATGCAATCATTGCTAAGCGCCCATTTTTTATCTCTTTCACCTTCAAGTCCTCAAAAGATACCGGGTCTTTAGAGAGATTCAAGGGATCGAAAAGTGCACCTCCAGGATAATTGATATCCCCAGGCAAGTAAATTCCTAAAGGCTCGAGAGCCTCAATGCCACAATATCTTGCATATTCCGGTCCAACCTATGCACAAGCAACAAGAGGCTTCATAACCCAGAAATACTAATGGGGCAAACACAAAATGAACTTTTCATGTAATTTCTGATCACTTCGCTTTTTAACTTAAACAATCACTATATGATAAACTATTTCAATGCACGTAAGAAGCAATCATAAGTAATTAGAAAATTCTTCTCATCTCTGTATATGTTTTCCCCCAAAACACAGAACCTAGATTACAAATGAAAGATGAAGTTATGCAGGATCATGTCTTAATTATTATTCATAATAGCACAAGTTAATAAAAGTGATGCCTTCAAAAGTCAGCAGTAGAATGAATGTTCAACATTGCCCATCTGAACACCAAAAATACATAAACAAAATGGTGTTTCCTGGATGACTTCTGTAACCATAGCCCCCAAAAGGTGTTAATTCAAACATCTTGCATCTCACTTTCAAGAAAAAAACTATACCTACTAGAACTCTTTCGAGAAGAAGGAAATCAATTTTGAAATTATTGGCGACACCTATTTGCACCATAAATTATTTTCTATTAATTGTGGCCTGTCAAATGTGGCCAAATTTAGTTTTGTTGATTGTAGCCTGCTAGTCATGGCCAAATCTAATCTCATTGATTGTGGCCTGTCGATTTTGGTCTGTCAATTCAGACTATGACTATCTTTAAACATTTACTATGGACATATTATTATTATTATTATTGTTGTTGTTGTTATGCTTTGTGCAGGAGGCATGGAAAATGGTTTAAGGAAGTTGTGAAAATAAGGCAATGTGGCTGTCATATTGAGTGAGGGAAGTAACTTCCCAGCATGTTTGTGGCAATGTGGCTTTAGAGGAAGAAACTGCCTAGAGCAGTTCTTGAAGGAAACCGTGGGTGAAGCCTATAAATAGGCAAAGAAGAGATGATCAAAGGATGTCAACGAATCATCAAACTCATTAGAGCTTTTTTTTTTTCTTTATCTTTAGGAGTAGTCTACCTTAATTCTTAGGAGTAGATTATCATAACTTTTAGGAGTAGCTTTTACCTTGTAATTCAACCATTTGAAACCTTGTAAACTTGGAAGATTTCAATAGAAGTTTTTTTGTGTTTACTTCACTCTTTCGATCGTTGATTGTTCCAAAGAAATACTTTTAAGGCATTAGAACCTTTACACAATCATTTGATATTTTGCTTGATTGTTTGGTTAAAACTTTTGTTTTTTTCCTGTCGAATGGGGAGAAACAGAATTTTTACTAACAACACCTCACTGAAAGTTTTTATGACACTGATTCCAAAAACACCAACGCCCTAATGTTGTGTTTGGATTTGAATTTGCGTAAGAATTTGGCAAGAAAAAGGAGAAGCCTAGGAAAATGGAAGAAAAAATTTAGCTTATATTTCATTCACATTTCCTTCACATTTTCCTTTTCCTTTCCCTTTCCAAATCCCCACCCAATTCCAAACACAGCCTAAGTGTTTTCCCTAGCTTCTAATATTTGGATGAAAGCAGGTTCCTTGATGTTTTAATAACATTTACATTAAAATTCCTTCACTTGAGCTCCTTCATACATTTTTTACAATTCTTTCTGTGCAGTTTGACATATCTATTAATCTAAATATTCTTTTGGTATCATATGCCCAATCAACCCCAAACTACTCCCTTGTATAAGTTTTACCTCACTTTCGTCTTGATTTCTAATTCTACCTCCCATGATGCCTTCCATTTCTGTTTCCCAGCCAGTAGCTTGGAGAACACTCATTCCCTACTTATTCTTGTCTAAATTAGAAGAGTGCCCTATCATTTGGGAGACCCAAAAGTGTAGGATGCCTACAAATTTGTTCACACCTGATTTTCAGTAACAATGTTATCAAACATTTGAATCTGAAATCATGCTTCCGAGATGTAAGATTTGGGATATAATTTCAGTCAGGACCTTCAATGGTCACACCAAACCCCTAAACTACACAGACAGGCATGAATGATGATAGCATTCACAAACACATTTGATTTAGAAATAGTAAACAAAATCAAAATTGAGTCGGTACCATCAGAAGAGCTTGGCAGATAGCTATAACAATCACTCCTTGACTTCCAGCTAAGTGGAGCCCAGGGATGCCAAGGTAGTCCAATGTGTCACCCTGGCAAATAATTCAAAGAGAAAAATTAACATATTGAGCCAATGTTGGCAATCCTTGTGATATGCCTCCTAAACTAAAATTCCAAGCATACGTATAAAATTAACATATCTAGCCATACACCAAATTTGATAGTATATCAATTGTGATGTTCCTTAGGACTCTAATGTGCCCTTCACAAAACACGACTATGAGAATTTAATGACAACTCACAAAAAGACACGAGCTTAGAAAATAAAATACATTTCCTAATACTACAATCAAACATAAAAAATACTTTTATTTATCATCGAGAACCCAAATAGAAGCAAACCTACAACCTTCGCCAACAGGTCTGAATTAACACCATTCAGTACAATCAAGTAGATAAACCTAATAGATATGAATGTATTAAAATGCACAAAGTCTAATCTCTAAAGTATTTGCTACTCAAGATGCACTTTTATCTCAAGGCAGTAGAATGGGTTGGAATATGACCCCTATTGCATATGTAACTGTTGCTTGAACAAAAAGATCATTAAAATTGCCCCACCAAAAGAATACCAAACATGAATACTCAGCCCAGCTGAATGATCCTAGCCATCCCACCATCCCATCCACGAAATCATCCCAAAGACAAATACTCAGCCCAGTCACAATTGATGCAACCAACTTGAGAATACCCAGGAAGGTACAGAAATTACACACTAATAATGAGAGGAAAAAAGTATGCTTCATTCCCTTTTCTGTCTATATATTTAATCATCTCAAGAGTGTCTCTGACAATAAAAATGATGTGGGAACCATGACCTACTATTCTATGTCACGTGGATCGGGTCCAAGGACAAGGAGATGCGACAAATATTTATATTTCTTAATATTATCCTTTTATTTTATAGGATAGTATGGTGTTTACAAGGTAACAAAAAGCATTTCTTGCAAAATATGGAAAACTCAAATCGTTTTACATGCTTATTGGGTGACTGTTCTACTGATATATATATCATGCCCTTACCCAAGTGTCAAGTGTCTTGACACATGTCACATTTAAAAGAGTCCACGTAACATAGCTGGCATCTAAAAACCCAGAAGAGCTGGCAACCTTTCACATATCATGATAAAGCCATATATTGATGGTGAAGTAGGACTGCCCATAACAGTTGCTCAGCAGACTCATCTGAGGTATGTTAGCAAGACTGTCAGCACAAAAATATCTATTCCTCTCCCTAAAAACTAATTATTCAATACCCAAGAAAGAGACTTAAGACTTTACAGAAAACCTTTTTTAGGACAATCATATTTCCTAGAGAAAAACATATCGCTTGGTCTTAATTTCCTCATAAAAATGACTTAAACAAAACAACTATACTAGAGATTTGATTGCAAAGAATTGTGAAAGAAATGTTGCATCAAATTGCAATGTAGTTGAACGAAGCAGAAAAATGTTGCAAACTTAGAAACTCCATGACCAGAATATTTTTAAGATCATTAATTGTGAGGGAACAGAAGGTTAAAACCTTAAGCTTTGAATATCCAACTTTCCACCAGACCGGCTCAACAAAGTGAAAGGCTCCTACTAGGTCTAATAGTTCGGGAATCAGAGCACCAAGCGCTGCAAGCATGGCCCAGCGAGCATGCAGTATTTCAAAGCTGCCAAAAAACAAAGACAAAACAGATCACTTGGCAGTTACAATTTAGGTAGAAGATATCGCTCACCATCACTAATGTATAATTTCAATATTCACCCTCAATCAAGCCTATCATAATCATACTGCATTTTACAAACTGTAAATAATGCCTGATCTAGGATCGAGTAAAAGCAAAGCATGGTAACATCAGCTTCTCTCCACAGTAATACATTCATGTCACAAAATTCTAATAATTGATTAGGATATTTGGTTAGCCATTGTTTGAAACAAGTAACGGTTACTATTTCATTGCTCATGTAAGACCTCCCAGATGATAGCCACACTAAGTCTGCACTGCAAACTCTATGCCACTGTTCAAACTTTAATGATAGGAAATCTGGATTCATGTCCATAAACTGACTCTGTTGGCCAAACATTAACTACACATAGCCACATAAAAATTAAAATTAAAATTAAAAATAAAAGATTTGTTGTGCCAAGAGACAAACATTAAGAAAAAATGATACATACTTGAAATATTTCTGGAAAGCCACAGGATCCCTGCTTAAACCTGCAATATCAAAGCCATAGTCCCCTGGTAGTTCTCCAGTCAGATATGAAGGATAGTCATATGAAATTGGACCAAGCCAACGGGGACGCTTCTCTCCATACCATAAACTGCGAAATTCAGATAATTTATCATAGTACATAAATAAATAAATAAAAACAACATCAAGGTACCAAATAATAAAATTGACTATTGGGTTATGTATTGCTTACATGCTAGGTAGTTAAATGTTGGGGGGAAATGTATATAATATATAATTGCCTATTTCAATTAGATGCAAACTAAAGACAACTCACATTTACTTTAGAAATATAGCTTATTTTATCATTTCTCTGAAAAAAAATGTGTTTAACATCTGGGGAAAATCTATATAATTGCTTACTTCAATTAGATGCATCAAACATGGCAGTAGTGCAATAACATTTAGACAAGAACAAGAAGTACTGCACTGGCTATTTAACGTCCAAGAATGGATCATTCAAGTATTGAGGACAGTAGCTAAATCTGACTTTAAGACATTGCAAATTACAGAATCTCGATCAATAAGTTCTTCCATTGCTCTATTTTGTTTGGTTTCCATTATTTTCTTAAATTTCATTCTTCTTCTCATTAAGTTCTAGTACTTTATTTTCAGTTCATTAATTTTACCTGTTACTTGGAAGTTTTTTTCTTTAAAAAATATATGTGTGTATATATTCCAACAACTATCACCCAAAATTAAAGAAAAATAAATAAACAAATGTAAGGATATATGTATTGTGGAAAATCACAAAAGCAATGTGTTCACATAACTAGAAGAAACAACACCCAAGTCTACAAAAAGCCCATATAGCGAGCCCCTTCAACTCAAATTTTCAAATCCACCAAATAGAAATGCACAAAACTCACAATCCTTCTTTCCAAAATAAATATTGTTCAATGAGGATCACCCATAAGTTCCAGAGCAATAATGCATCGAGATCCATGGCAAGTGAAATCCGCCACCACTCGCCAGGCACTTCAAGATCCATATATTTCATGTCTAAATTCATATATCATTTTGAAAAAAATACATATATATATATAAGCACATAAGAAAAAAAAATTAACAATGTCTGGACTCAAAAAAAGTAGTCTGGTCACTTATGGTGGATACAAACAAGCCAAAATCTCAACAACCAGCGTCCCATGTTAAGCTTGCAGTATAAAAACAAATAGAAAAATAACACAATAATACCAATAATAATAATAATAATGTGATGTGACGAAATTAGTACCTATCCTTTCTAGCCATTTGAGCAAGTGCCTTGAAATTGGAAGAATTATCGATGGCATCCTTCTTTTTCTCTTCCAATCGCCTCTGCAGCAACTCTCCCAGGGGACTGTTGGCTATAGCTTTCACCGCCGTGAAAGGAACCGCCGAGAATATTAAGACACCCACAAGCTTCACAGATAGATAACAACCCACAAAATAAAATAAAAAAATAAGCGGGAAAAAAATTACAGACGAAAAGTTAATAGTAATCCAACAAACTAGTAGTAATAAAAATGCGAAAATTTGAGAGAGAGAGAGAGAGAGAGAGAGAGAGAAAAAAAAAAAAAAAAGGTTTGAATCTGGGTAAACATTGGCGAGACCTCTTGCCATGAAGCTTTGCAGGCACGATAAGGTTTGGCGAGGGGTTGGGAATTTGTATAACTATTGAGTGACTTAGGGGCTGCGCCTTTCGATAGGAGCCCGCTACTGAGAAAAGATCGAAAGAAAGTAGAAGATGACGACGAAATTGAAGATTGCTGAAGCATAGCCATCTCTCTCTCTCTCTCTCTCTCTCTATATAGTTTCAAATCAGTTGCTCTGCTTGCTACTCTCTCCGGTCTTCAGGGCCACGAACCCTCTCCTCCCCCCCTCCTGCTACGGCTTGTATTGTATTGTACTGTAGTGTATGGGCCGAGTTATTTCTATCAACTGGAGTGGTTTCAAAACGATGAATCAATCCCGCATCTCATCCTAAAATCCCACCAGAAATTATTGTTTTGGGGAGACGATAAAAAATGATTTTTTTGATTTTTAATCAAGTTTTTGATTTTTTTAGATAAATGATTTGAAAAGTTGGTAAAAAGTGACTTTTGATTTTTTTAATTAATGTTTGTTTATGATGTCAAATCATAATAAAATAACCAAATTATCCTCATTTATTTAAAATATTTACAACTTCACCTATGTAACACATTTTGACCCATGAGAGGTAAAATTATAATTTCACCGTTGGCTAAAAACCAACTTTCCAAATGAAAAAAAAAAGACAAAAAAACTAACTTTTAACTTTTGCTACTAACCAAAAAAAGTGGCTAAAAACTATGTTGCCAAAATAGCCCCAAGTGTAGGTCATGTCATTTTTTTATTTTTATAGTCATATATTCATTCAATTGGATTATGGCATTTTTTTAATTTTTAACGTTATGAAATTCTTAGGCTCCGTTTGATAAGTCTCTCAAAATATAATTCTATTCATTAATTTGAGTGTATTGTTTGTTTGGACCTTTCAAATCATAATTCTACATCCATTTCTCAAAACTCAATTCAAAATATAATCATTACTTTTCAAAACTCATAATCAAATACATAATTCAAAACTATTTTCAAAACTCAATTCAAATCAATATTTTAATATTTTAAATATTTTAATATTTTAAAAATATTTTAATTTTGTTAAGATTTTAAATATTTTAATATTTAAATATGTTATGATTTTTTTAATATTTTTAAATATTTTAATTTCAAAATATTAAGATTTTAATTTTTTTAATTTTAAAATATTTTATAAAAATAAATTCAAACTCTATTTTATAAAAATATTTTTAAATATTTTAATTTTTTTTGTTATGTATTTGGTTACGATTTGAGTGTAAAGTTGTGAAAGTAATATGAAATTTCGAGTTATGTGTTTGGTTATGAGTTTTAAAAATAATTTCTTAATTGAGTTTTGTTTTATGTGTTTAGTTACGATTTGAGTGTAGAGTTATTTTTAAATTTAAAATATTAACATTTTAAATTATTTAAAATTTTTGAATATTTAAATTATTTAAATTTTTTGAATATTTATTTTAATTTTTTACTTATTAAATTTTTTAGATTATTTAAATTATTTAAATATTTATGATTTAAATTTTTTGAATATTTATTTTGAAAAAAAATTATTTCCTTTGTAGTATTTTCAATTAAAAAATTGATTAATGTTATTTTCTGTTAATAATAATTTTTTTAATTGAATTTTAAAAAGAGTTTGGATATAAGTGTTGAACAGAATTTTCAATAGTGTAAAAGTAATATGTTTTGTTATAAGTTATAATAATTTGTATTAAGTTTTGAAAATTCTTTCCAAAACTCATAACCAAACAAATTTTCTTACTTCACATGTCAAATGAAACTTTCAAAACTCAATTCCACACTTAATTCAAAACTCAATTCCACACTTAATTCAACACTCTATTCAAAAACCATAACTAAATAAATTTTTTACACTCAAATTATAATTCCACAACTCACAAACTCAAAACACAACTCATACTTTCAAATCATAATTACAAAACTCTACTAAACGGAGCCTTAGTTTCGGCATTGGTTGTATACATTATCAATGTGAAATTTTCGGAAGATATAACAATTACTCCACCCACAACTGCATTAATATGTTTGGAAAACTCAATTTTCAATATTAATCACCTTATCACCTTATTTTGTTCTAATTTTTTGAATTTTTTTATTTTTTATTGCTAATGAATTTTTTAATATTAAGTAAATTTTTTACTTTTTAGATATATTTAATATAAATATAATATTTGTGAATTTTTTTTTAAAAAAATCACTAAATATCAAAAATACAAACAAAAGAAAAATGAAAATTTAATACATTTTTAAATTCTTGTATATTTATTAATTTTTTAAAATATTTTTTAACAAATATTTTACTTTTTATTACATCTAAGACAGGTGCATTTAAAAAGTAAAAAAAAAAATACTTAAAAATTAAAAAAAAAACTCCCTAAAAATAAGAAAAATAAAAGCAAAATTTTCAAAAAAAAAATTAAATTCACAAAGTTAGAATTAAACATGGTAATTTTTTTTAATTGTATTTTAAAGAACACACATTATTTAAATTTTAAAACATAACTTTATCAATTAAATTGTACTTAAGAAATAAGTTCATAAAAATTCACATCTAAAAAATAAGTTTCAAACTAAATTGGGTTTGATAAATAATTCCCGAAAAATGCTTCAGACCCCAAATTTGGGGGTCTTTGGGTCCCTCATTGGTCCCAAAAAAAAATAGTTTTTTTTTTATTTTTTATTTCAACGAATGAGGGGGCGACACCTCACTGGGGGTTGTCAGTGGGGGTCGCCCCACTGGGGGTCCGAAGCGCGATTGATAATTCCCTATGACTCGTATAAAAATTAAAAATAACTATAAGATATTTCATATATTTGCCACCCCTATTCCATCCTCCATCCCTTTTAGCTACCACTATTATTACCTCGAGTCCCTAATCCTTCCCTCCAACTTTTTTTACTATGGCCACCACCACCATTACCCGTTACTTCTTATTTTACCTACCACATGTGGTTCATCATCTCACCGCCAAACAAAAATTCTCTATCCAAACTCTAACCATCATAGCTACCCAAACTGCCTAACCCCTCTCCATATCAGAACTAATTTGATGCAAGTGTAATTCATGCATGGTTGTAATTGTAATGCGTCTTATGCAAGTGTAATTTGTGCATAAGGGTAGGAATGAGCAGCGGATATACTGATCCGTCAAAACCGATCGAACCGAACCGATTCGCCGCATTTTGAACGGATGCGTGACGACGAGCGGACGGTTGCGGATTGATTTTCTCCAATCCGCCAATCTAGCGGACGGATGGCGAATTTGAGATTCCTTTGGCCGCAACCGAACCGCCAAATCGCGAGTATCCCTAATAATTTATAAGATTTTGTGTTTTCAGTTTGTTTAAATATTCTGTTTGTGTTTTCAATTAAAAAAAAATTTAAATATTCTGTTAAAAAAAGTTTTCAACTTGAATATCTTTTTTTAATTGAAAAAAATAAACGTATTATTTATCTATTTTTTTGGTTTTTAAATCTATCTCTAAAAATAATAAATAGAAAATATGATATATACCAGTTGATTTTTGTTTTCAAAAACAGATATAGATGTAACAATACAGAGACATACAATCTCTACTACTGCTCTGTTTATGGTTTTGGTGATTTGAATTATTTTTATATTTTAAGAATCACAAATTGTATTACTTTATGTGGATGAGGCATGCTGTGATTGTAGTATGTGGATGAGGTATGCAGTGATTGTGATATTCTAAAGTTTCAAACTTTCTTACTTTGGATGAGGCATGCAACAATTGTAATATTTTTTTAAGTCATTGACTGTAATACCTTTTTTTTTTTTTTTTTTTTTTGAGGAAGTGCACAAGTTGAATTATGTTGAAAATTTATAAAATTTTAAACCGCCAAACCGATTCGCATCCATCCGCCAATCCGCTCAATCCATATCAGCCGAATTGGCGAACGGATGTGGATTGATTTTCTCCAATCCGCCAATCTGGCGGACGGATGACGGATTGGAGGTTCCATGGCCGCAACCGACCCGTGCCCACCCCTACATAAGGGTGCGTGCAAGCTCTGTGATTTGTGCATAAATTATACTTGTACTATAGGCATATACGACACTTGCTATAGTGATTCCAGTTTTGACCCGTTATCTATTGTATTCCGAACTCGAGTTGGTATGGTTTAGAATGGTTATTCATATCTTGATTCCTTTGTTTCCTCTTATTTCGGTTATCGAGTTGTGATTGTTCATTTGGAACAGGTTGGTTATTTGTATTTCAAAACCTGTGTTGCCTAGATTTTGGATCTTTCGCTCGAGCGAGCTTCACAAATTTGCTCCTCTGCTCGAGCGAGACTTGTCAACTCTCGGTATTTTTGCAGATCTGCAAATGTTGGAAGAATGCATTGGAACACTCGAGCGTCCATTCTCACACTCAAGCGGGAACTTTCGTCTACAGAACTTCTGGAAGTGTGCATTCCACGCTCGAGCGTAACTTCTTATGCTCAAGCGGAACTTTGTGTCTAACGCTCGAGCATCACTTTCTACGCACGAGCGAACTGTGCGCATAACAGTTCGAGAAGATGATATTTTGAATCACTTTTTCATTTCTCTCTCTCTAAAACTTTCCAAAAACCTTGTTCTTGAGCCTCTCCCTCTCAAACTCACCTTTTCTTTTAGATTTCATCCAGATCCATCGATGTCTTCACCCTAGTGCTTTTGAGAAAAAGGTAGAGTGCATCAAGATCTACATTTTGATCCGAATAGAAGTGGGTTTCGGTGTTCTTAGAATTTCTCTCTTGCGTGGCTTATCTTCTTCCTTTGAGGTAGGGATTTTTCTACAACTTCATATGTTATTTAGCTTAAATATTTGTCATTTGTGTAACAATGGTGTGATTTGAGGAAGTTTTGGACAAACCTAGAGTTTGGGTATAAAATGGAAAATGGGGTTTTGGTAAATAAGATGAAAATGATCGTGAGGTTTGAAAATGATGTTGTGTTGTGTCTAATTTAATGATTTTTGGCATTTGGTTAAAGTTTGGGAAAAAGGGAAGAGTTTGCCCTAAATAGATCAAGCTATTATTTTATATAAATAGTTGAAGCTAACATTGAAAATGTGAGATTAGAAAGGTATTGGTATGAATGGTGAGATTGGTTATGTATTATCTCAATCTTTTTTAAATTTTGAATAGATTATTTGTCATGAGATTAAATATCTGTTTAAAAATATCTGTATTAGGCTATCGGTGAAGGATAGCCATGATTGTTATAGAAATTGCATGCAGATTAGGTAAATTGAAACTAATCGCTTATAGTTGTCATTAAATATGACTATGCTTATAGACATTATATATGTATGATTCTTTAGGAGTAGAAACGAGATGTACTCCACGTATGATTATATGTTTAAATACATTTGCATATGTATGAATGATTGTTTGGGACGAGAAAGGGGATGGACTCCATTATAATTGTAACAACCCAGATTTTTAATTATTCTGTAGAATTTATACTAATATTATTTAATCTCAGCTCGGAAAACATTTAATTTATTATATATTATTATGCGTAATTTTGTAAAATAATATAATTATTAAAAGTTTATGGGTCAAAATAATAATAATAATAATGGGTGTGGTAGTAAAATAAATAATTAATTTTATGTTGGTATACGATAAAGTGAAATTTAATTAGGAATTTATTTATTTATATAATTATATTAAAATATTGGGTCAAAGGGTAATTATCTTAAATATCTATTAAGGATAAAAACGAATCTATATAATTATTAATCGAATCTGAGGGAAAACGACGCCTAGCCACGTGGAGGCCACGTACGCGTCTCTCCTCCCTATAAAAGGGAGAAGGCGTTTCACAAGTGAAGAAAAGGAAAAGAAGAAAAAGGAAAAGAAAGAAGAAAGAAAGAAGAGAAAAGAAAGAATGGTGGAAGTTAAAAGAGTTTTTGATAGTGGAAAAAAAGAGTAAGGTATTAAAGTTAAGGTGAGTTATATTATATCTTGAGTTATCAAAATGTATTTTACGTATGTTTTGACTTACCAAAATCTATTTTACACAAGTTATGTTTTATTAGTATATTAATAAAAGTTATGTTTTATAAAGGTTTCAGTTACGTGGATTATTTTCTAAACCCTATTTGTGAAAAGGAAATCCATGGATATGTTTGTTTATATTTTAAAGAATATTTGGTTATGACTTTATAAACAATTATGTTTTGTAAGTACCACCATGGGAGTCCCACGCCTTAGGGGACTTAAATAACCATTGGCCTCTGTTTGATCACCTTGCGGTCCTCTATTTGTCATGGATCCGTTGACCTCTGTTCTGTGCGGAGCAAAGTGCTGTGTGGAGCTAAGTGCTACACTATTGTGGGAGCTACCTCTAGAATCCGTACGAGTCACCTCTTGAATCCGTACCTCTATTCTGTGCGAACCAAAGTGCTGTGCGGAACTAAGTGTTACACTATTATAGGAGCCACCTCTAGAATCCGTACGAGCCACCTCTTGAATCCGTACCTCTGTTCTGATTGTCACTTCTGTGACCTCTGTTCTGTTCTGTACCGTGGTTATGGTTATATATTTACATACTTTCTGTATTTCAGTTTCTGTGACTCAAATGATTTATTCACCAAATTGAGTTATGTAAATGTTTTGGCCTAACTAACTATCCATGGTTATTTCGTGTCCCTTATACTCTTGGTATAATATTTCTCACTCTGTCATGTGCTTATAGTTGGTTACTAATTTTCAGGAAATAGCTTTGGAAAAGTCTAAGATGCAGGGCTGCGGAATAGACACACACAACACTTTTATTTATATTTTCCTATGTAAATATCGGCATTTTTGGTCAATAAATTTTGTAATAAAAATAGAAGCTCCGATGATTATTTTGGTACCCTTACTTAAATATTTCTTCCGCTTGCGTTTATTTATTTGTTTATGAATTGGCCGGAGGTAACCTCAGTTACTGGCCATCACGATGCTTAACCCTTGGGTACGAGGAGCGGGTCGTGACAATAATTAAGTTGACCGGAGTGTCCTGAGTGAAAGTCCTGAAATTATATATGGGTGTTGATCCCGCGAACGAAATATCCATAAAATGGCAATGGTAGTACTTGTATAGCCTACGTTTACATGGGTCCCGTTTCACGGTTTCCCACGGATGAAATATCCGTGAAAGGACAGTTTGAAGTATTTGTATGTTGATGATGCGATTGTTGAACCATTGAGTTGTAGTCTCATTTGGATTGTTAAAGAAATTATGAAATTGACTCATGAATTGAGATAGTAAATGAATTGGAAGTGAATTGGAGAAAACTGGATTATGATTTGAAATTTGATGACTTTTGAGAATTTAAATCGTGGATGTTTTATCATAGATATTGTATACACTCCTTGTACTTATACCTTTGCTAAATTTTATATACTGTGTTAGATGATTCTTACTAGGCTGTGGCTCACCCTACTTGGGAAATAATTTTTCAGGTGTTGGTGACATACCTTCGCCAAGGCAATAGCTTGGAGAGACTATTGGAAGCAAGAGCTTCTCTTTTTGTTATTTCTTTTGTAAAGCCAAGGGCTCAAAATGTAATTGAGCGAAGCTTATTTTGTTGTAACCAAGTCAAAGCTTAGAAAGGTGCAAGCGATAGGGCATTTATCTCGTTAAACACTTTTGTATCATTAACTTCGTGTAATGAAAGGACTATTTATTTCGAATTATGCGATTATTATTTATGCTTTGGGCTATATTTATTGTATGATTTTGAGGGCGTCACAACTTGGTATCAGAGCGTACAGGGTTTGAATACTTTGGGTACCTGGGAAATAACTAGTGCTATAATGGGTTCGTCTCGCTTGCTAAAGACTTAAGTGTGAATAATATGTACTTATATGACAACATGCTTATGTGATTATTTAGGTATGAGATTGAATTTCTAGGATATTAATTGGGTCTATGGGTTTCTAAGAGTCCTATTAGAAAAGCATTTGATCACTGTTGTTTCTAATTGGAACTCTAGCAACGTCGCAGGACGGTCATTATCCGGAGATAAAATTCGTATGTGATTACGTGTTTATATGGAGTGATTTACTATTGTCCATCGCTTTAAGACGCGAGTGAGTTAATTTCAGTACATTGGTGAATGTGCTAATCCTTTTGTTACCTTTATTAGAATGTTAGGACATGGTCGTGGTGATAGGCGTGGTAGGCCTAAGAGGCACGAGGTGCCTATACCGGATAAAATTCTGGTACAGAATGAGGGAGTTAGTCAGGCCAATGTGGCCAAGCCAATAGGTCAACAGGCCATGGGCACCTTAGCTTTAAGATGGTCGGAGCCTTGCGAGAATCTATAGACATTCTCAAAGCTGAGAATCAAGTCCAGGCCCAAATAGCTGAAGCAGGGCCGTCTTTTCTGAAAAGGGAGTTCTTTTAGTCGAATCCGAATGAGTTTTTGGGTGAACCAAAGGAGCCACTGAAGGTAGACGAGTGGCTTGAACAGATAGTGAAGACTTCGAGATGCTGGGCATTGAGGATGATCAATTGAAGGTGACCTTGGCATCTTTCCAGTTGAAGGGGGATGCGGGTTAGTGGTGAAAGTATGTGCGTTGGCATAATGGGGTGACTTGGGAGGCCTTTATCAGCGCCTTCCAGGACAAGTTTTTGCCTCCTACTGTTAGGGAGAAGTTGAGGGATCAGTTTTCCCAACTCAAGCAGTTGAACACACCTATGGCAGAGTTTGAAGCCACCTTCACTAGCTTGTCTAGATTTGCACCTGAGCTTGTGGCAATTGAGGAGCACCGTTGTCTTGAATTCGAAAAGAAGTTGAGGACTGGGCTCATGTTTAAAGTGGCCAAATCCATGATTAAGGATTATAGGCGTCTTGTAAAGGTGGCAACCCATCTCAAGATGATCATGCAAGCAGAGGAAAAACGGATGAGAGGCTCCAAGAGGAGTCAGGATAGTTAGCGGGACGGTAAGAGGCAGAGGGGTTCTAACCCTCAGTAGTCCTAAGGAATGCAGTTGAGGTCTACCTTTCCAGTGCTGAGTTCGGGTTCTGAGAGAAGTGGTCAAGGAGATGTGACTTGCTTCAAATGTAGTTAGTTGGGCCATAAGTCTCCAGCTTGCCTGTAGAGAGGAGGAGGCGCCGGTGCATTGTCTTCGGCTTGTTCCCAGGGCCAGAGTCAAGGTAGAGGACAGCCGCCCACTTGTTATCAATGTGGTCAAGCGGGGCACCTAAAGAGGTTTTACCCACAGTTGGGTGGCACATCTGGCATGTCTGGTTCGAGACAAACATAGAGTCACTAGTCAGCACAGGCCTCGAGGGCCAATCAGGGAGCTTCTTCGGCTCAATCAGTGCAGCAGGTTTATGCTCTGAGGGGTGAGCAGGTAGATCAAAGGCCAACAGGGCGTATATATGCTATTATCGCGCCAGATCTTGTACCAGCTCCTTCTATAGTGAGAGGTACCTTTTTGTTTTACAATTTAGTTGCTAATGTGTTAATTGATACGGGTGCATCCCATTCCTTTATTTCATCTGCATTTGCATCGATTTTGGGGTTAGAATTGGCACAGTTAGCATCTCTTGTTTGTGTAGAGTCACCCATTGGTGGTGAAGTTATCTTAAGACAGGGGTGTCGGGGTTGTGACATAGAGGTCGCTGATCGTCGACTCTCTTTTGCCTTTGTATTGCTTAATATGTCTAATTTTGATGTTATTTTGGGTATGGACTAGTTGTCATCATACCGAGTTGTTATAGATTGCTACTGTCAAAAGGTTACTGTATGTACCTTGAGCGGTGACTGTTTTAATTTCTTGGGGGACCGGATGGATAAAGCCATATCACCGGTGGGTGGAGTGAGCTTAGCTGTCTTCTTGCTACCTTCTTGAGTGGTGAGTGTGATGAAGTCCGACTTGAGTTGCCAAGGATGGTTTGTGAATACTCAAATGTCTTTCTTGAGGACCTCACTAGTTTGCCACCTCACTGAGAGATTGAGTTCTCTATTGACTTAGTGCCTGGCACGACACCGATTTCTATGGCGGCGTATCGTTTTGCACCTGCTGAGTTGAGTGAGTTGAAGATTCAACTCCAGGAGTTGTTAGATAAGGGTTTCATCCACTCTATTACATCTCCTTGGGGAGTGCCAGCCCTCTTTACTGAAAAGAAAGATGGAGCCTTATGACTTTGCATCGATTACCGAAAATTGAACCAAGTGATCGTTAAAAATAAGTGCTCGATGCCTCATTTAGATGATCTGTTCGATCAGTTGAAAGGGTTTTGTTGTTTCTCTAAGGTAGACCTGAGATCAGGTTACCATCAGTTGAGGGTAAGGGAGTAGGATATCCCGAAGACGATATTTCATACGCGGTATGGCCATTACGAGTTTCTTGTGATGTCTTTTGGGCTGACCAATGCTCCAATAGTGTTTATGGATTTAATGAACCAGATCTTTCGTGAGTTCCTAGTTTGTTTCATGGTCATTTTTGTAGATGACATTCTGATTTATTCACCTTCTGAAGAGAAACATAAGGAATATTTGCAGATAGTACTTGAGTTACTTAGAGCCCACAAGTTGTATGCTAAGTTTGGAAAGTGTGAATTTTAGCTAAGAGAAGTTAAGTTCCTAAACTATGTAATATTTGGGAAATGGGTGATTGTAGATTCATCCAAGATAGAGGCAGTGTAGGATTGGGCACAGCCTAAGAAAGCTTTCAAGATCTGTAGTTTCCTGGGGTTGGTCGGGTATTATCAGAGATTTGTAAAGGAGTTCTCTAGATTAGCTTCACCGTTAACTAGACTAACAAGAAAGGGAGTTAAATTTGTGTGGAGTGACACTTGTGAAAAGTCATTCCAAGAACTTAAGGTTAGACTTACCATTGCTCCAGTCTTGATTATTCCGGAGTGGGGTTTGGGTTATTTTGTATATTGTGATGCTTCACAGGAAGGTTTGGGTTGCGTTTTGATGCAGAGGGAAAGTAGTGGCCCATGGCTCACGACAGTTGAAAACTCATGAGAAAAACAGTGATATTTGCCTTGAATATTTACAGGCATTATCTGTATGGTGAGAAATTTGAAGTATTCCCCAATCACAAGAGTTTGAAGTACCTATTTACCCAGAAAGACTTAAATTTGAGGTAGAGAATATGGATGGAGTTCATAGAGGACTATGACTTCGAGTTGCATTATCATCCTAGGAAGGCCAATGTAGTGCCCGATGTTTTGAGTAGGAAATCAATTAGCAGTGTAGCTTGTATCGCAATTTTGGAATGGGAGATGTTAGGTACTCTTGGGGAGTTTGACTTGCATCTTGGTCAGTCTGTTGAATCTACGACTTTGTTTACGGTAGTTGCCCAACCTACACTTGTGAACCGAGTGTTAGAAGCGCAGAAGAGTGACCTTAAAGTAGAAACCCTCCGGGAGAAGATCTCTAGTGGGAAAGTAGAACAGGGCTTGAGTGTGTATCCTGACTTGAGTGTTAGATACTAGGACCGTCTGTTTGTGCCAGAGTCTTGCCGAGCGGAAGTACTTCGAGAGTTTCACCATTCGCGCCTTGCGGTGCATCCGAGAGGCACAAAGATGTATCATGACCTTAGTCGCCAGTTTTGGTGGAGAGGTATGAAGAAGGATTTTGTTGTGTTTGTATCAAAGTGCCTTACTTGTCAGCAAGTAAAGGCCGAGCATCAGAGGCCAGCGGGTTTGTTACAACCCTTGCCTATAGCTGAGTAGAAATGGGAGTATGTCACGATGGATTTTGTTGTGGGCCTTCCGAGGACTTAACGGGGTAGTGATGTCATTTGGGTAGTAGTTGACCGGTTGACCATGTCTGCGCACTTCATACCTATACGCGTGAGTGACTCAGTAGACTATCTTGCCGACTTGTATATCAGGGACATAGTGAGGTTACACAGGGTTCTTGTGACGATTGTCTTGAATAGAGATCCACATTTCGCAACTCGGTTGTGGAAGAGTTTACAAAGTGCCTTGGGCACTAGATTAACCTTTAGTACTGCGTATCATCCTCAAACTGACAGGCAGTCAGAGCGTACTATTCAGATCCTTGAGGATATACTTCAAGGTTGTGTGCTTGATTTTAAGGGGTCATGGAAGAGGCATTTGCCCTTAGTGGAGTTTGCCTATAACAACAGTTTTCAATCGAGTATTGGTATGGCACCATTTGAGGCCTTGTATAGCTTACCGTGTAGATCTCTGGTATGTTAGGCCGAGATGGGTGATGCACCTTTGTTGGGTCCAGAGTTGGTTCAGGAGACGACGGAGAAGGTAGCACTTATCCATAAGAGATTAGTCACAGCTTAGAGTCGCCAGAAGAGTTATGATGACCATAGGAGAAGACCCTTGTCTTTTGAGGTGGGAGACCATATGTTCCTGAAAATATCACCTAGACGGGGTTTAATGAGATTTGGGAAGAGTGGGAAGTGATCTCCTTAATTTATTGGCCATTTTGAGATCCTTGAGCAAGTTGGGAAGGTTGCCTATCGTTTGGTGTTGACACCACAACTTTCCAGAGTACATGACGTGTTTCATATTAGCATACTTCAAAAGTATGAACCAAATCCATCGCATGTATTGGATTGGACCAACTTGGAGGTAGATAAGAATGCCTCGTATGAGAAAAAACCGGTGAGGGTCTTGGATAGACAGGACCAAGTCTTGTGAGGCAAGACAATTCCCTTAGTAAAGGTATTGTGGAAACATCATGAGGTTGAGGAAGCAACTTGGGAGCATGAATTGGAAGTCGGAGACAAGTATCTGGACTTATTTATTGATGTTTAAACATGTATTGCATTGCGATTATGATTGATAGAATGTGGAGACATTGTATATGTTGTTTACATTTTGGAAATATAAGTTATTATAAACATTGTATATATTTGAGAATGTGGAATATCATATGTATTATGTCACTTTTGGAAGCATTGTATGTGCTGTATAAAATTTTGAGAATTTGGACTTTGATTTAAATATTGCAAATGTTTGGGAAATTATAAAAAAAAAATATATAATTTCCATGTGGGACTTGTGTATCGAGTCAATGAGAATGGATAACTGAATGATGGGTCATGGTATTGAATTTGTGGGAATAACATTGTTGTAAATGCTCTATTGTTGATTTGAACTTGATTTGTAATTTTGGGGACGAAATTCCTTAAGAGGGAAAGGTTATAGCGATTTCGGTTTTAACCCGTTATCTATTATTTTCCAGACTTGGGTTGGTATGGTTTAGAATGGTTATTCATATCTTGATTCCTTTATTTTGGTTATTGGGTTGTGATCATGCGTTTGGAACAAATTGGTTGTTTGTATTTCAAAACCTGTGTTGCCCAGATTTTGACTCTTCCGCTCGAGCGGGCATTCTTGCGCTCGAACAGGCATCATAAATTTGCTCCTCCGCTCGAGCGGCCATTCTTGCGCTTGAGCGGAACTTGTCAACTTTCAGTATTTTTGCAGATCTATAAATACTAGAAGAATTCATTGGACGCTCGAGCGTCCATTCTCACGCTCGAGCGAGAACCTTCGTCTGCAGAACTTCTGAAAGTGTGCATTCCACGCTTGAGTGGAATTTTGTGTCTGATGCTTGAGCGTCACTTTCTACGCTCAAGCGGACTGTGTGTATAACAATCCGAGAAGATGATATTTTGAATCACTTTTTCATTTCTCTCTCTCTAAAACTTTCCAAAAACCTTGTTCTTGAGCCTCTCTCTCTCAAACTCACCTTTTCTCTTAGATTTCATCTAGATCTGTCGATCTCTTTACCTTAGTGCCTTTAAGAAAAAGGTGGAGTGCATCAAGATTTACATTTTGATCCGAATAAAAGTGGGTTTCAGTGTTCTTGGAGTTTCTCTCTTGCGTGGCTCATCTTCTTCTTTTGAGGTAGGGATTTTTCTACACCTTCATATGTTATTTAGCTTAGATATTTGTTATTTGTGTAACAATGGTGTGATTTAGGGAAGTTTTGAACAAACCTAGGGTTTGGGTATAAAATAGAAAGAGGGGTTTTGGTGAATAAGATGAAAATGATCGTGGGGTTTGAAAATAATGTTGTGTTGTGTCTAATTTGATGATTTTTAGCATTTAGTTAATGTTTGGGAAAAAGGGAAGAGTTTGCCCTAAATAGATCAAGCTATTACTTTATATAAATAGTTGAAGTTAACATTAAAAATGTGAGATTAGAAGGGTATTGGTATGAATGGTGAGATTGGTTATGTATTATCTCAATCTTTTTTAAATTTTGAATAGATTATTTGTCATAAGATTAAATATCTGTTTAGAAATATCTGTATTGGGTTATCGGTGGAGGATAGCCATGATTGTTATAGAAATTGCATGCAGATTAGGTAAATTGAAACTAATCGCTTGTGGTTGTCATTGAATATAACTATGCTTATATACATTGTATATGTATGATTATTTGGGAGTAGAAACGGGATGTACTCCACGTATGATTATATGTTTAAATGCATTGCATATGTATGGATGATTGTTTGGGAGGAGAAAGGGGATGGACTCCATTATAATTAAGTTGGCCGGAGTGTCTTGGGTGAAAGTTCCGAAATTATACATGGATGCCGATCCCGCGGACGAAATATCCATAAAATGGCAATGGTAGTACTTGTATAGCCTACGTTTACATGGGTCCCATTTCACGATTTCCCACGGATGAAATATTCGTGAAAGGATAGTTTGAAGTATTTGTATGTTGACAATGCGATTGTTGAACCATTGAGTTGTAGTCTCATTTGGATTGTTAAAGAAATTATGAAATTGACTCAGGAATTGAGATAAGTAAATGAATTGGAAGTGAATTTGAGAAAACTGGATTATGATTTGAAATTTGATGACTTTTGAGAATTTAAATCGTGGATGTTTTATCATAGACATTGTATACACTTCTTGTACTTATACCTTTGCTAAATTTCATATACTGTGTTAGATGATTCTTACTAGGCTGTGGCTCACCCTACTTGGAAAATAATTTTTCAAGTGTTGGTGACATGCCTCCACCAAGGTAATAGCTTGGAGAGACTATTGGAAGCAAGAGCTTCTCTTTTTGTTATTTCTTTTGTAAAGCCAAGGGCTCAAAATGTAATTGAGCGAAGCTCATTTTGTTGTAACCAGGTCAAGGCTTAGAAAGGTGCAAGCCGATAGGGCATTTATCTACATTAAACACTTTTGTATCATTAACTTCATGTAGTGAAAGGACTATTTATTCTGAATTATGCGATTATTATTTATGCTTTGGGTTATTTATTGTATGATTTTGAGGGCGTCACACTTGCACCGAGCACATTTTGCACAAATGATAGGGGGTTCGGATGTGGGGTTGCGACAAGGTGATAAGTAGTGACGGAGCTTGAAAATTAAATTAGGGAGGACACTTATTAATTACAATATCGAAAATTTTTACAAAAATATTTCACACAATTTCAAGAAACATAAAAAAAAAAATAATGTTATTTATAACTAGTGTATCATGGACAATACAAAAAAATATGGATATAAGTCTTAAAATAAATTATATAATGATAAAAAAAAATTATACAAAATTTGATTAAAAACTCAATATAATGGTAATACCACGTCATCATTGATATGTGATATCACCAACTTATAGTACATAAATATATAGAGAGTGAACCTCATATGTCAAATGTAACTAACAATCCAATAAATTTCATATTTTTATAGAGAGATTACTTATACTTGCATGTCAATAATAATGATATCACCATTATATTCAAAAAAAATTTATAGATAATATGGTTTATAGTAGTTTTTTTATTTTCAATTAAAATAACCCTTATTGTTCTCATAATTTTTAAAATGTCATTAACATTTCACTCTAATAATATTTTTGTATTTTTTTTATTTAAAATATTTTCTTTATGTTTGCAAAATAAAAAAAAATTCGAAATCCAAGAGGCATGTGATCCCCTAGGCCTTCACTCCCTCCGTCACTGGTGGTAAGAATGGTGACAACAGTGGGGACCATGGTGTGAAAAAGTATGGCAAGGGCAATAGAGTCGCATGGAAGGTAATGGTGACAGTGATAAGTAAAAGAAGTATACAAGTAGAAATGGACGGGAGTGGTAATAAAGATTTTTCAACAAGTCGCATGGAGTCGTTGACATCGGTGGCCAAGAGTGCATAATAGAAAAAGAAAACAATTGAATGGAAAGGAATAGAGGGAGTTTTGTCTAAGAAAACATTTTTATCCTCTTAATATGATATTTTTATGGGATTAAAATTACTTTTCATTTGGTGTTTCTTTATTACATTTAGGATGATGTTATTGTTACACTGATATATATATATATATATATTGAAGTAGCTAAATTATTTTATTTTTTTATCATAGTGATTGGTTGGCTAATTTTGCTCTCCAAATCCATAAAAGTGGTAGGTCTTCCGATCTTTAGGTCATGTTTATTGGCTGACTATGAGATATGATTGGATTGCTAATGATGTGGGTTTCACAATAGTTTGTTTGGTGGCTTCATTATTGGACGGAAATTGTTACTCCAACCTCATTGCTAATCTTACACCACCACTGGATTAGCTTTTCCTCTTCGAAGATATGATTGAAAAATCAATCCCTAGACTGGGAGCATAGCTAGCCGCTACAACAATATTATGGCTCTGTTTGGCAGAGCTGTGGGAGACTACTTATAGCTTATGCCCAAATAGTTTATACCTTATAACTTTCAGCTTAAACTGATTTTCAGCTTATTCTCAAAGCATATCCAGCCCAGCTCACAGAATAAGCTGATTTTTGACTTCCACAAAGCTATAAGCTATAAGCATAAGCTAAACCAAACATATCAAAACAGCTTAAATTAAGTTGAAAGCTGAAAATAAGTGCTGACAAACAGGGCCTATATATATATATATATTGGAATGTGAAACTACTGTGGCTTTTGCACTAAGATTAAAATATTAAAAATTTAAAAAATATTAATTTTACATATTAATACTATCAATATTATTACTAATTCGGCGGTGTACAAACAAGTACTCTTTATCTTACATTTTTAATTTAATACTATCACGCTAATAATCTGCTCACTCAATCCTACCGTACTCTTAATTCCCTCCATCTTAGTTGGCCAAATAAACGTGACCTTAGAAACGAAAATTGACTTCTTAATAATCGCTTTTTAATCATAACAGCGACTTCCAAAAAAATAATTACTGTGTTCGATTTTAATTTTTTGAATTCAATTTTATAGAAATTGAATATTTTATTTTACATTTTTTTATTTTTAGTAAATATTTTTAAAGTTTTAAGCAATTTTATTTTTATTTTTTTAGATGCACCTTACGTAGATGGATCTAAAAAGTAAAATATTTGTAAAAAAATATTTTAAAAAATTAATAAATACACAAAAATATGAAAAATGTATTGAATTTTTGTATTTTATTTATTTATTATGTATTTTTGGTATTTAGTAATTTTTTTTAAAAAAAATCACAAATATTATACTTTTTAAATATATTTATGTTAAATGTATCTAAAAATTTAAAAAAAATTACTTAAAATATTAAAAAAAATCAATTAAAATATATATATATACAAAATTAAAATTTTTAAAATTTTAAAAAGTGAATCCTAAAAGCCTGTTTGGTAGCACTTAAAATTAGCTTAAATCAACTTTTAGCTTAAATTAAGTTGTTTTGGTGTGTTTGGTAGAACTTATGGATATAGATTATAGCTTTGATTAAGACATTTTCAGCTTAAATTTGTAAGCAACTCGGGGGGTGCTTTTTTATTTCAACTTATGCGCGCAACTGACACTAAGGGCATAAATGACTTAAATGTCCCTCCAAAACTTCAAAAATTACGAAAATTCCATTATATAAACCCTTTTTCTCTTTTGACCTAACACTCTCCTCTTATCTCACACGGTGCTCTTCTCTTCTCCTCTCTTCTTTGGCGAACGCCAAAGAATTGCCTCTACATCTCCAAGTTCACAGGCGATCGTTCACTTTGGTCTCCTGTTTTTCGTTGATCTCCACCAAAAAGGTAAGATTTCAAACCCTATGTTTGTTATATATAGATATATATATATCGATTTAGGGTTTTTTTTTTTGGTTGCTCTATGAAATGGTGTGCATCTGATTACTAAAAAGCGCTCTCTCTCTCTCTCTCTCTCTCTCTCTCTTTTGCTTCTCTCTCCAATTACTGTGAAATGGTAGATCCGATTATTGAAATGGTGTGCTCCTATTTTCCGACGATCGTTTTTTGTTTTTGTTTTTGAAAATCTGTAGTTAGATTTTGTATGTAAGTAGTGTTTGTGTGTGAAATTAGTTAAAAAGCTAGTGTTTGTATGTAAGTAATTTTCATTTTTTCAAATAATTAAGACTTGAAATTTTGAAAATTTTGCTTTATTTTCCTTCATTTTCTCAGTATTATCTAGGGTTTTTAATTCTTTTATTGTTCTTATTTATATGTATTTTTAGATTTTGAAGGCATTTACTTTGGTGAAGCTAGGGTTTTATGCCACTTCTAATTATTTTTGAACTGAGGAATGTCATTCTTCTAAAATTTGTACATGTTCTTCAAATTCTAGGTCATATTGCAAAGATAAATGTTTTGGTTTGCATTTCCAATGTCCCAAACAGATTTTGGAAAAACTAGTGAGTAATTAATTTTAAATGACATATATATATTGCAAAATTATATTAGTATGGCCCTAGTAGTTGACCTACAACCTAAAATTTTTTCTGATAAATGAATTACATTAAATTCTCCACCTATGCACCAAGGGTAGCCCTAACTTGCTCTAACCTGAACCAACTCTCTACCCACAAAAATGTTTATTTTTTATATGGATGTAAGAATTATTTGTGATCCCCAAATTGAAAATAATGCATTTTACTAGAAGTATCACTACAACAAAAACACATTTTAGTAACACCATACTAGTGGCATGTTCTTAAAAAATGTCACAAAAAGAATATTTGGTGGCATTTTTTAGAAAAATGTCATAGAGCCACAAACATACAAGGCTCTAGTGGCATTTCAATTAAAAAAAGTGTCACTTCACTACAACAAAAATGTTACTATAACAAATTTACACTTTAATGACACTACACTAGTGGCATGTTTTAGAAAATGCCACAAAAATAAAAATTAGCATTAAATGTTTTAGAAAAATGCCATAGAACCACAAACATATAAGGCTCTAGTGGCATTTCAATAAAGAAATGTCACATCAATTTTATGATATTTTATAAAATAATGACACAAAAAATTATGTTCGTGATATTTACCAACAGATGCCACTAAACTTTAGTAGCAATGGCATTTTTTAAAAAATTTCAGGACATTAGGTAGGTGTAAATTATTTTTTATGGCACTTAGGTGAAAATTGTCATAAACAAATATTTTATAGCATTTTGAGAAATGCCAATAAGCCAAAAACTTTCCAAGCTTATAATAGCATTTTTGAAAAAACAAAAAATGCCAATATATTTTCTAAATTTTTAAAATGCAGTAAATGATTAAAAATAAATAAATTAAACTCAATATACACTACAAGAAAAAACGCATTCGGCGACCAAATTTCCTGACCAAAACAGCATTAGTAGCCAAAAGTAAAGCTTTTTGGCGACTAAACAATTTTAGTAGCCAAAAGTCTACAATTGGCGACTAAAACTAAGTTTGGTCGCTGATTATATAAGTTTTCGTGACTAAAAAATTTTTAGTAACCCAAAGTAAAGCTTTTTGGCGACTAAAAAAATTTAGTAGCCAAAAGTCTATAATTGGCGACTAAAAATAAGTTTGGTCCCTGATTATATGAGTTTTACCAACTACAAAAATTTTAGTAGCCAAAAAGTAAAGCTTTTTGGTGATTAAAAAAATTTTAGTAGCCAAAAGTCTACAATTGGCGACTAAAAAATAAGTTTAGTCGTCAAAAGTGGTCATTTTTAGCGCGGGAGAACTAAAATTCTAAGGCGGGAATTAAATTTTTTGGTGACCAAAATTTTGATAGCGGAAAGTGCATCTTCGGCAACCAAATCTGATTTTGGTCGGCAAAAGTTAAGTTTTTTAGCAACTAAAAAATAATTAGTAGCCAAAAGTATAGAATTGGTAACTAAAAAATATTTTTAGTCGCCAAAAGTAGTCTTTTTTTATTTTGCTAGTAAATAGTTTATTTTACATAAATTATGTTCAATAAAATAATTATGTTTATACATATACTTTTATATTAATATGGATGTATGTACTATATAAATAATATATGTTGCATATATAATCATGGGGTGCTATACAGGTGTAGTGGGAAGAGTGTGGTGTACAAGGTTTATGGTGCGGGAGGTTGGCGGTTTGAGTCTCCGCAAGAGCGGATCAAATTGTTCTACAACGAATTATCGTCACGAATAGCACTTGATAGCGTCACAAATAGTGCCTACCATGACATTAAAGTGTCATTGAAAGGTTTTAGTCTCGATAGTGTAATGACACGTATAAGTGTCACCAACTCTTTTTTTAATGGCGCTTGATAGTGCCACAAATAATATCTACCACGACATCAAAATGTCATTGAAAGTTTTTAGTCATAATGGTGTAGTGGCACTTGAAAGTATTTACCGTGGCACTAGTATCTACCGTGGCACGAATACAAATGGCACTTGTTCAAAATGCCACAAGACTTAAAAATGTCATTAAATCAATAGTTTTGTGGCACTTTCAAATGTCACTAAACTAAGAATATGTTGTAGTGTATGTCAATTCAAACTCAAAATCAGATTATACAATTGAGTTTTTTGGGGTGAGGACTTGGTTTGGCAAGTGATGGATGTTTTAAAAAAAAAAAGTTCAGTTTGAACAAAGTTTATATGGGACAGATGGAAAACAAACATAACCTATTCTTGCTCTGCTAACTGATATGGATGTTGAATTTTTTCTATGATGTTATTTTAGTCGATTTCATTTAAAATACTAAGACTTTATTACTGAATATCACATTTGCAAGTAAGAATAGTAGTATTTTGTGAGATTTGTATATTTGTGTAATTTTATTTTCTTTATGTGGAGCTATTTCATGCTTGATCCAAATAACAAACCTAAAAGTGAAAACATTATTGTTTACTGCACTAGCTGTAAATAAGGTTAACAATCAAATTGCATAGTCGTGTTAGAAAACTCAAATACTTTTATTGTGTGAGAAGTATTATCTCAATCATCTTTCATAAAACCTAAATGTTTGCATGACCAAATAAAATGTATTATACAATTAACTTTCCGATCAATTTTAGAGGATTTGGATTCAATTCTTCCCAATTAATGCAGAGGCATGTCATCCTCTAGTAACTATTTTGGAAGTGCTGAGACCTTGGACTTCAAGTATGAGGCTTTAAAATGTGATTGTGGTCTAAGAGCTGCCATAAGGGTTACCGAGTCTGACAAGCTATCTAAAAGGAGACTATATCTCATTTGTGATAAGAAAAATTATCAATTTTGGAGGTGGTGTACCCCAAAATCTGTGACGATGGTAGAGAGATAGAGGAACAAGAGAATGCTTTATCAAAATCAAAATATCGAGACTGTATGACTAAAAGTCAAGAACCAAATGCTTGAGTAATCCTTAACATTCATAAAGAAGCTTGTTGTGGGTCTGCTCACACGTTGTATTGTTATGTCAGTTGCATTACTCTTCAAATGATTGCAGGTAGCTTTTAGATTAGGTGTTTTTGTGCTACGTAGTTTACCATAAATCATTGTACTTAGCTGTGTACCCAGTGAATGTTGATATGTCTATCCTAGTTGCTATGTATGGTTATTTTGTACTAATCTTATGTTTTAATGCAAGTAATGATGAATGAGTATGTTTTAAGGACTTTTTTTTCTTTCATAGAATGAGTACCCAAGAGAAAACACAATCTGAAAATAGGAAGAACAGGGGAAAATCTTCTTAACTACCATCCGTTAAGGCTCACTAGGATACAAAATCAAATGAAATTTTTATTAAGCTTTGTGTTGAGCAAGTGAAGGTTGGACACAGACCTGATATACACTTAGATATGGTCAGATGGGAAAATGTGATAACTATGTTTAAAACTATGACTGAAAAAACATACCAACGATTACAAATAAAAAATCATTGGGATGTTTTGAAAAAAGATTAGCTTTTATGGAATAATCTTTTAAGGGGTGAGACATGTTTAGGCCATGATACATTGACTAGAGTTATCTCTGTATCTGATGAGTGGTAGACCAAGAAACTGGAGGTAAGTGAATTGATTAATCTTTTTTTTTTTTTGGGCGAATTACACTAACGGTCCCTATAATTTGAGACTTGTGTCACTTTGGTCATTGACTTTTCGATTGTGACACATTTAACCCTGAATTTTGAATCTTGTTTCAAATAAGGACAATTGAAAATACCATTGCCCAATTTTAAGGCAAAATCGTTAATTTGATAAAATATATACGAATTTGACAAAAATAAATGTCAAATTTTTTTTTTGAATTTTTAAAAATTATTTCTACCAACCAAAGATAAAATTATGTAAAATTGATAAATGTTTTACACATTAATTAATTAATTTATTTATTTTACCAAATTAATTTTTATTTTGTGTTTGCCAAACAAAGACTTAATGGATTAGTTTAATAATGATATCAAAGTTGTCGCCATATTTGACTTTTAAAAAAATAAAAACTAATTTAATGAAAATAAAAACAACCGCCCATTACATGATCATCATCCAAACACATAATAAAAATTAATTTGGCAAAATAACTAAATAAATTAATGTGTAAAAAATTTATCAATTTTACATAATTTAATCTTTGGTGAGTATAAATAATTTTTTAAAATTCAAAAATATCTTTTTGACATTTATTTTTGTCAAATTAATTTATATTTTATCAAATTGACAACTTTACCCTTAAAATTAATTAATGGTATCTTCAATTGTCTTTATTTGGAATAAGATTCAAAATTCAGAATCAAATGTGTCACAATTGAAAAGTCAGGGACTAAAGTGACATGAGTCTCAAACTATAGAGACCACTAGTGTAATTCACCATTTTTAAATAATAAAAAAAAACCAAATTTTAAATAGGCCAAATTGTTAAATTTTTTTTTGTAATTGTTACAGAGGTATCCTGATGCTGCTAAATTTCAGCATATGCCGTTGCAATTGTCACGCCCCAAGTTCCGTGACAACGCCGCACAATCATAAAAGTGAGCATGCAAGGCTAAGAATCCAATCACATAACCCACAATGTAAAATACTCAAAATAAATCCTTAAATTGTCATAATGCTAAAATCCACAAAAAATTGATTATTCTTAACATATGAAATTATCCACCAAGTCCACTAACAAAATCCATTAACAAAACAATAATCCAAGTACTTAAATCATAGTTCTACTCTTAGCACATTATGATAATTTTCCACCAAGTCCACTATTAAAATCCATTAACAAAATAAATATCCAAGTACTTAATCCATAGCCCTACTCTCGGCACTCCCATATGTAAAAAAAATCCCGCGCAGCTCTACTCTTCAGAATCTGAAAAAAAAAATAAGGGTAAGCTAGACAGCCTAGTAAATAACCAACCATCACTGCCAGCTGGATCAAGTATACCAAAAAGCAGTAAATAAATAGTAGATAACCAATAAATATAATTTTTGATACAAATCAATAAATGACACGGTTATTTGTAAGATGGTTTCATAGCTGAAAATAAACAGTGTAGCAATACATTTTAATTAAAAGTCAATGGGGTAACTCAATGAAATTTCATTATCCAAAATTTATAGATCAATATTCAGATGGTTCAATGATCGATTCACAAAACCCAAGTCTTGGTGACTACGGTCACTTAGCCCGTGACAAGGCCCAGAACCACACATAGGCCGGTGGTAAAGCTCCAAAAGAAACTAGTTTCTGTGCCAATAAATAACCCCCATTGGCTAGGGTCCAAATCATAGTCAGACTAGAGTGATGTTCAAAATTCAAACAATACACAACTTTTAAATAAAACATTCGATATTTTCGGAATAAACACTGGGTACAATTTTCAGAATAATTTCACAAAGTATTCAAATAACTTTCATAATAATATTCGATGTTGTTTTTATACTTGACCCATATTTTATTTTGAGAGAACAGGAAAGCTATGAATAAATATTTATGATTTTAAACGATTCGATAGGATTAAAATAAACCAACAGTGATAGAGGGTTACTTACCTCCAACAACTAAAATAATATTTCCCAAGCTAATCTCAATCTACCAAGATCCACCTCAATCTCTCAAACCTAATAAAATATTACACCGCATAAACAATTATTATGTGCACCCATCCATCTCTTCTTGTAACAACAATAGAATAAATTAACCCAATAGTCTATTAAGAACTCCCACGATTTAGCATCAAAACAAAGCCATCAAAGCTTCAGAAATTCTCAACCCATATTATTCTATTGTTGTTTATATACATGAAAAAATTTGTAATTACTTGTAGTAAATCTTGTATCCCACAAACGCCCACCATTAAACCTAACCTATCACATATTAATCTCAAAATATGAACCACCCAAACATAATGCAAAATACACTCTAAAATTGAGCCAAAAAAAAAAAAAATCAAGAATCCCAACATAGACTACATCAATATAATTATTTAAACATATATGCCTATAAAATCATCTATTGATATATTAACACTAAAATCATAGATAGGAATACAACAAAATAAATCTTACCTAAGTGATGAAATAAAGAAAAATCACTACTCCATGAATCCTCCTTCTTCACTTTGGTTTGTTTTGTTTTCTTTAATTTTTTTTTTCTTTATCAAACCCTTGCTGAGCAACCACGCCTCTCTTTTTTCTTTTTTTTTTCTTTTCTTTTGTTTTTCTTTTCTAACTCCCACGGCACAACACACACCACACACAACACTTTTCTCACTCTCTCTCTCTCTCTCTCTCACGGCGCTGCGCCTCTCTTTTTTTTTTTTTTTTTTTTTTAAAGGGTTGAAAACCTAATTCTTAAGATTACTAAATTACCCATACAATTAATTGAAATAATAATGCCATCTCATAATTAAATCCTTGATATCACTAAATAACCCACATAAATTAATTTAATTACTAATCTATCCAAAAAAAATTATATACAAAACTTGGGTTTTACAGCAATTCATTGCAGACCTAGACATACTATTCTCAGATGCAACTGTTACAGGAGAATGGACATACACCCCTAGCTTAGAGGTTATGCCTACATGATAAGGAATTTCATACCTTACATGATGCTAAATTTCATGATGATATTGATTTGGAGGTGGTTCATCCTTTTGATTTAAACAAAAAACGTCTATCAAACACTGATGGTTTATCAAACAAGGGCAAGACAAAAAAGAAAGTTTCTGGTGCAGTTCTACTTAACAAGACACTTGATCGTATAATCAATGTGGTTAAGTCATCTTCAGCAACTTCAACACAAATCTCATCAAGATATCCTTCAATTGCAGAATGTTTGGTGAAATTGGAAAGCATCCTTGGTGTGTCCCCGGATGATGAGCTGTATGTATGGGATGCCAAATTGTTCTTAAGAGACAAGCGTCGTGAGTGCTTCATGACACTTCCTACAGATGAAGTTCGACTAAGGTTTCTAAAGTTGGAGATTAAGATGGGGAAGACCAGCACAGGTTATCGCGGCTAGTTACTTTTGGATGTATGACAGTCTTATTATTCATACTAAATTTTATTATTTTTTCATGTTTAAGACCTTTATTAGGGCTTATTATTATTAATGGTGGACTATTTTGTTGGACCTTTATTTGGATTTTTATTAATATTATTTATGAGTATGTTGGACTTTTATTATGTTGGACTTTGTTAGTTGAATGATTGAGTAATAGGTAACATTTATTTGAATGGTTGTGTTCGAAGTTGAAATTACTATGTAGTTGTCATTGTTAGTTAAATGGTAGGTGAATGGTTGAGTAATAGGTGACATTCATTTTTATTAGGTTGCTGTCATTATTACTATTCTCAGATGCAATTTTTATTAGGTAGCTGTCATTTGAATGATATGTGGCATTTATTTGAATGCTGAAGATGAATGATAGGTGGCTTTAAGTATATATATATATATATATGTAGATGTGTTGGCCTTAGGTGTCCTTTAATTTCGTTGTTTCATCTCTTTTCAAAAAGGTCTTTTACTGAGACAATAGTTGTGTTTTCAATAATTTTGGCCCCCAGTTATTTCGGTAAACAAATCTTATTGTGTTTTCAATAATTAGTTGTGTTTTTAATAAATATTATTGTGTGTTCATTTCATTATTGTACTAGTAAATAAGAAGTTTTTAAATGAGTAAGTATTTTGGAGATAAGTAACAGTGGTGACGATTGATGAAATGATGATCATGATGATAAAGATGCTGAAGATGAAGGCAGCACATTGCAAACCCAACAAAATAAAAACACGCTCTTAGCAATGGCGACAATAGTTGTAGTGACATATGCGGCAAATTATTTGATAAAAGAACCATGTAGCACATCTTCTCTAACAGGGTAGAAGTGGATGACAGAATTACAGAAAGGGAATCGGATAAGAATATTTGAAAATTTTTGAATGGAAAAAGAGGTATTTTATCAATTGTGTGATTTGTTATAGAAAAACTATGGCCTTGAAACTGGACGAAAAGTCTCAATTCAAGAGCAGGTTGCAATATTTTTGTATATTGTTGGTGGTGACATTCGAAACAAAAATGTCCAAGAAAGATTTCAACATTTCAGAGAGACAATTTTAAAATACTTCAAGAAGGTGTTAAAAGCTGTTACAATGATGTCTATTGATTGGGTAAGGCCTCAACCGAGAAATGGTGTGCATCCATATATTAGAAGCAACCGCAGATACTATCCTCATTTCGAGGTAATAATTAACTATAAGTGGAACTTGGGTGTTAAATATAATTAATGTTGTTAGGATATTTCTAATAATGAATAAATATATTTTTATTCTAAATTTTGTAATAGGATTGTATTGAAATAATTGATGAAACACACATCAAAGCATATATATCTCCAAATAAGCAACCTCGTTTAATAGGTAGAAATGGGTATGCGACTCAAAACATAATGGCCGCATGTGACTTTGATATGTGTTTTACATTTTGCTTGCCAGGATGGGAAGGAAGTGCACACGATACTTAAATCTTCTTAGATACAATTAAGAATCCTAGTTATAATTTTCCAAAACCACAAGGAGGTAGCTGTTTTATATTTGATTGCTATAGTAGATGCACTACACTCACATCTTTATATTTATTTTTACATTTATAATTGTTTACTTTCATTTCATTTTGAAATTTTAAAATAGATGAGTTTTACTTAGTGGATGCTGGGTATCCAAACATGAAAAGATATCTTGCACCTTACAAAAGAGAGAGACACTATCTAGTTGAATTTGAACATGGTCAACCCCCAAAAAATGCATAAGAAAATTTAATCAAGCACATTCATTACTTAAAAGTGTAATAGAAAGAATGTTTGGGGGTTTAGAAAGCAAGACGGCCGATGATAAAATATATCCTACCAAATTACAAGTGGCTAACCCAAGTCAAACTTGTTTGTGTAATAATGACAATTCATAATTTCATCCAACAAAATGAGTTCCGCGATATTGTATTTGACTCTTATGATAAATTCACGGATTATGTGCCTAATGAAAATGAAGGATCAAGGTCTCAACAAGCATGCCATGGAAATCATATTGAAGGTGATATATGTCAATTTACAAACAAAATTAGGAGTTGTCTAATATCTAAGAAGTTTTATTTTTATTGCCTTAATAGTAATTTATTGTATTTTTATTGCAATGACACATATTCTCTTGTGAACTCAATATTTAAAAAATAAAATAAAATGAGGTAATGTAAAAATATACCAATATAGGTACTAATTATATTAATTTTCATTAATGAAATAACTTTTTCAAAATCTAAAGTGAAGAAAATGAAAAAATTACAATTTTTATGTTCATAAGAGTAAACATGACAATTATACAATAAAAAATTATTTTACAACTTATTTATTAAATACTACTCTGCTGCTTAAATTCATAATTTCATAACTGCACCAAATAAGTTATTAACTTATGTTTATAACTATAAATTATAATCTATTAAGTTATAATTTATAATTACTTTTGCATAGCTCTACTAAACGGGTCTAAATTATGAAACCGAAACTGAGGGTATGTTTGGTTTGAGTTTGGGAGATGAGTTTTAGAGATAAAAAGTACGAAAAGTTGTTTGGTTTGGTTTTTTTTCAAAAGATGTTTTGGAAAATTATTTTGAGAGAGAGTTTTGGAAAAAGTAATTGATTTGATGTGTATAAGAGAGAGATTTGTTTGGAAAACTTGTAAACCAAACAAGTTTTGGAAAATTTTTTTGAGAAAATTTGTTTGGTTTGATTACTTTTAAAAATTTATTTGTAGAAAATTTTTCCCAAAAATTTTTGAGAAACACAAACCAAACAAGGGCCGAATACAACCCTATTGGCGTACTATTTGGGCCCAAAAAGTAAGGATGGCCCAAGCCTCTGTACTCGGTTCCCCCACCGTAACGGCTTCAATTTCGATTTCAAATTTTGAAATCAATCAATCAAAAACAAAAAATCTCGCTCGCTCTCTCTCTCTCTCTCTCTCCTCTCTCTCTCAAACAAGAACAGTATAGTGATGGAGAACCTTGAGATCATATTGGATCCAGAGACGGAGTTCCTTTACTCGAAACAAGAGACCGGTAATGAATGGGAACTATTCAAGGAGAATGTGAAGCCGTTGAAGAGAGGCCGAAACGTTCGCCTCCTAAACGACGCCCTCAAATCCCAGATCGACAATCAACTCAAGAAATCTCTCCTTGAGACTCGAAGGTATTTACACTACTGCTTATTCGTTTTAATCATATATTATCTACTACTCTAAACCCTAGTCTTATTTCTCGATTTTCTTCTTCTTCGTCTTCTATGTCTCATTTCTTTCAGGAGGTTGATTGAAGCGATTGATGAGTACAAAGGGGACGACCCTCTTCAACCGTGGCTCGAGTGAGTACTCCAATCAAATCTCCGTTTCTGAATTCAATTCAAGGGTTTTGATTCTATTTTCTGTACAATTAAGCAGAGAGAGAGAGAGAGAGAGAGAGAGAGAGTGCTTCTCAAGAACAGTTCAGCTCTCTCTGGCTTCCTAGAAAAGAATAGTTTTTTACTAAACAGATGCTTTGACTCTTCGATCCCCATGTTATCTGCTCTACTTTTTTTCCTTCTTTTATTTTTTATTTTGTGTACGGTTAATTCAATTACTGAACTACTTGTTTTCTTCTTGTCATTTTGTAAAGTTGCATTAAATGGGTTCAGGAGGCTTTCCCTCCTGGCGGAGACGGCTCAGGACTGGTCGTGATTTATGAGCAATGTGTGCGTACATTTTGGCATGAAGACCGCTACAAGGATGATCTCCGTTACGTAAAAGTGTGGTTGGAATATGTGGGTTCTTTTCATCGTGACTTGCATTTTTTGCTTTGATTGATACAGTATCATTTGTAGCCTGGTGTGTGACTGGTGTCTGTGTTCATTTATGAAGCTCTTTTATCCTGGTTTTTATTTAAAAGTGGGCATTGGATCTGAAATGGCATTGCAGGCTGAAAATTGTGTTGATGCCGAAGTAATATATAGCTTTTTGGAAGCAAACAAAATTGGGCAGACACATTCTATTTTCTTCATGTCATATGCTTTGCACATGGAATCCAAGAACAAGATTAAAACTGCAAATGAAATTTTTAATCGAGGGATGTCTAGGTAAACTCCTGTTGCTTTTCCAGCAGTTCATATCTTTTGAAGATTGCATTCTGATTTGACTTCATTATGGATTACAATGTAGTTTGACAGTAATAAGATTATAAGATACTAGCATTTGATTTGATTTGATTTGATTTGTTTATGCAAACAATTTATTGGTGTTATGTGCGAGGTTTTAAGTTGGTTAGATTCAGTGACTCACTGGTTTTATTTCATTTGCATTTTTCACAAGTCAATTTTCTAATTTTACTACTAAAAGATACATGCAATCATCCCAAACTTATTGTACATATTCAGCTTGCATACGATGATTGTACCTGACTTGTTGCAATTTTATCACCCACATTCATTCGTTGCTTCTCACTTGTTTGTTAAGTTTGATCTTTCGATACTGAGTGGTTATTAAAAAATGACAAGCATGTAATTCCTTGTTAATTTTTCTATGCAATAGGGATGCTCAACCAATTGAAAAATTGAAGGCTGCTTATAAGAAATTTCTTGCGCGTTCAATGGGAAGACCAAAAACTACAGATGTATGCAATCCAATACATTAAAGTTCTGTTTCTCTCTCTCTTTTTATTTCTCCCCCCTTAAAAATTGGTTATAGTTTCCACTAAGTTCCATTTCTTCCAATTGTCAGGAGGATTTAACAGAAAATCGCTTGCCATTCCGAAGCTTTGGAACTATCTTGGCTAGGGGAGAAACCCGTAAGTTGCAATTCTGTCTTTTTGCTACCTAAAATCTTTGCTTGCTAAATTTTTTCCTGTTGTTGCAGGAGCTCAAACTACAGAGAGTTCTGATTTTCCTAGGAAAAAATTGAAGCAGGATAGGTGAGTTTTTGGTGCTTTTAATCTTTTGAAGTCGGAGAAAATATATATATATATATATATTTTAAAGAATACTTGGTGTTGTTTTCTTAAAGGTCTTCCAGATAGGCAGAGTGGTGCATAGCTTTACAATTGCTTACATGTTCATATGTGCTATCAGTATCACTTCCTTCTGGCTTTGAGCCCTGTATTGAGGTTGTTAAGATTGGTTAAATATGGTGTGGATGATATTTCAGAGGTCTGGTAAAGGTGCTACTTTAGGACTACAACAGAACCCACTGTTTCAAAAATGATGTATAATTCGAACATCAATTCTAAATGAATATGATTGATACAAATAACTTCATTATGCCCCTTACATTTTTTTATTTTCTTAAAATAAGATGCTATTTGACTAATTATCTAGCTTTAAGGAGTTTTATAGATATTAGTATGATCATTATTACACTTTTGTTTTAAGGTACTCTCTGTTTCAATTTTATTTTATAGGGCTCATGGGGCTCCACTTACCATTTTCAAAGATACCAGCACTGATGTCAGCTTGGTTCATCAACCAGAGTTGTCCAAAACAGACTCAAAATCTTGGCATGGTCTTGGAGGTCGAGCAGAGAGAAATAAAGAGAATAATGCAATTCCTACCAAGTGGACATCAAATAAGGTTAGTTTTGAACTCCACACAATATGTTTTGTCTAATTGCTAGCAGTTTTGACTTTGGTTTTATCACATCATACCTGATATCTACGGCATTTAATTTACTGATTTCAGATTCCACGTAGACTTGGGCCTAGAACTGGAGGAGCAACTGCCAGTGCTTGCATTGAGGTATTTGTTGATGAGGAATGTGCAGAGTGAGTAATAAACTCCTTCTAGAATTTTGATGTACTATTAGCATTTTTTTTAATGGCTGCTCGTTTGCATGTAGTGAAAATTGTCATTTTTTATTTTTTTGAGAAACTTACGGTTTGCGGACATACAATAAAGAAGAGCCTCCCTAGAAATACAGGCTGGGAAATTTCCAACTCTAGAATAGGGATTCTCTAATGTCAGGGTATACCTGCCTAAAATATGTGCCACCCTATTACAAGAACGAGGAATAAAAACAAAAGTACAAGAAGAGTAGCCTGGCATTAACCAAGCACATCAACCTGGCTGGTGCTGTGGGTTTTTTGACTTCACATCTTAACAATAATCTGTGCATATACTTTCCCAAAACTCATATGAGAACAAACTAGAACAATACAACAAAAGGAATTGTTTCCACTACAGTAGGTGAAATGACAATCATGCTGAGAGCTGCATGAACAAATAGCAACTCACTTTTATCATTTCTTGCTACAACACCATTTGTCCCTTTTTCCATGTTTAGCATCTATCGCTTCATCCATACTAATTTTAATTTTAATAATCTGTGCTGTGGAGCCTGGAGGAGGTTGCGAAACCTGAGAATTTCCTCTGCTGGCATTTGCTGTTTGTGCAGAACTATGCTTAGTTTCCAACAAAAATTCAATGTTATATTGGCCATTGCTTTTTGCAACAATTCAATCTCTCACCAATTCTGCCTGAACACCCTAACATTTCACGCCTTCCAGAAACTCCAAGAGCTCATGTCAATCTAACCTTTAAGAATGTCCCATAATATTTGCCACCACTGGAAAAATCAAGATTACTAAATAAATACTAATAGCTTCAGGTCAAAATCAAAAGGGGGATAAAGAGCCGCACACAGGTTAAGCCTCCTCCCCATAAGTCTTTCTTTTACATAGATTTCATTTACTCAGAGTATATTCCCAAGACATTTCTATTTAAAAAACTTAACCTTGCCCTGAACTTTTATGTACCGAATCATTTTACGCAAGTGGTTTTTTGTCTACTTCTATACCGTACTACACATTATCTCTTTGTTGCCTCTGCTCTACACTACATCAATGTTCTCAAAGATCCACTATCACGCCATAGAGCTAACGGGAGAACAGTCATGATGCCATTATGCTACACCTGATAATTCTTGTTGGGGAGCCTTAAGCTTCCCAAACTTACCTGAGCAAAGCATTATATTGAATGAAAACTCCAGAACTTATTAATTTCATTCCTGTATACTGCATTTACCTTACTGCACAGTTCACTTGCTCAGTGCATCATGGTGTTAAGCAGTGTGAAGTGCTGTGAAAATATGAAATAAAGAACATTGATGTTCTCACCCAAGGGGTTTTAGTTCCACCAAACTGATTCACTTATCTTGAAATTAAGTAAACAATGCTGTTCATAATAGTAAACCAACCCCTTCCCCAGTCAGCGGCCCTTCTTAATCAATTTCTTAGATGATTATGTTGTCATTATTGATATTAATTCTTTGTTGCTGATTAGTTATCTATCTTTTACAGAAATAAAGTGAGCAGTGAGGTTGGAAAGTCGTCTATTTTGCAGCTCAGACACGGGGATGGTCAAGACCTTAAAAAGTAAGCATTGACCTTCAAATGTCTTTTTTTATTATACTTTTCAAGTTTTCTTTTTAAGTTTTTAATATTTTTTTGGCAGAGAATCGGAGCTATTGAGAGAAAACCCATTACGCAACTTTTCACCAAATTTTCTTCCCAGATAATCAACGTACAATGCTCATCTATGTTTGTTATGTTGTATGAGTTAATGCACGGGTCAGCTTTTATCTTTAAAGCTTGATCCCTTTGTTATCCATGAATATTTTCTAATTGCTAAGAAAATTGGAACCTGCTATGTTTTATTGTCATTCCATAAATTTTAATGGAATCTTGCACAAGCACACTTGTGGTATGTGTACCTAATACGTTAGTGCTATTTTCCTGATTTTCTTCCATTGAAGTGCTGTCTAGTTCTGCATTCAAAATCCCGATTAAGGTGAGTTCCTGTTGATGTTATTTGTAGTACCCGAGCCGCCAATCTGTGCATTGCTATATGCCAAGTTTCCTCTTGTGAAGGGTTCAAAAAGAACAATTAACACTTGTGGTGTAGTCTGAACAAATGTTTTCATGTATATATATATTTTTTAAAATTGAAAATGAAAACATGTTTGGTATACTTTTTTTGTTTTCAAAAAATGAAACTTTTAGTCTAAAATTTTCAATAAAAAATTATATATTTTCATTGTTTTCAAATTAAGTTTTTACTCTCTTCTCCATCGCCCACCATCTTTGGTCCACCCACTGCTGCCACAACTACCTTCTAACGAGCTCCAGTTACATTTTGGCAGGCACTACATCCGTTTACCCTCATCCACTAGTCAACAACTCTAGTAACTCACCGATTATGTTTTTCATTAAATTTGTTTTTCTGATTTTTGTGAACAAAAGTAAGAAATTGAAAAATTTTATCAACATATTTTAGTGTTTGATATAACAGAGAACAAAAATCAAGAGAAAATATATATATATATATATATTTTAAAAGATGACAGATATTTTCAAATTAAAACCTTATAATGCTATCACAACCACTTTTATAGTGACTAGTAGACTACATCACCAACACACCTGCACATCTGCTACTAAAATCGTGACTGCCACAACCAACAACCTTCGTCACCTAGGGAATCGAGGAGCCTACAAGTGCATGGCAACACCGGTTCAATTTGTCGGGGAGAAATTTTAGAACCCAGGTGCTTAACATTAGGATTCAACATATATTATTTAAAACTCAAACTCACTTAAAAACTTAAACTTATAAGTAGAAAGTCTATCTAATATATATTAAGACATATTTTTTTTACTTTTTATTTGATGTGGGACTTTATCTTTACCTTTACACATACTCCAACAATCTCCCTCTCATGAGTAAACCAAATATTGAGCCTTTCCTTACTACCTCAAATCTTGATCTATTATCTGCAAGTTCATCATAGATCAAACACACTCCCCTTTAATCTTGATCTGTAACTCTCTAGCATCGAGTCCAACTTAGGTCACCTCCACACACACTAAATCGTGAGCCACCATACTCTATTGAGAGAGCCACCACATGCTCCGACAATCTTCCCCTCATGTATGAATCAAACAATGGGCTTGTCCTTGTTCCATCTCAAATCTTTATCTATCATTCGCAAGTTCATCATAGATCATACACACTCCCTTTTAATCTTGATCTATAATTCTTCAACATCAAATCCAACCTAGGCTACCCCTACGCACACTTAATCGTAAGCCACTATACTCTATTGAGAGAGCCACTTTGCCGCGGTCCAATCTCCATGTGCACTAAGAATATTTTTTTCTCTATCAAGAGTCACTATGGAAATTTTTTTTTTTTTATAATTTTTTTGTTGCTTTATCAAGAGTTTTTTGTGCAAGCTCAAGCCCAACAACATCGATACTCCAGAAAAGCTTGCCCATAGATCATTAGCCATTGGCTCTAATACCAGTTGTTAAGAAATCGGGGAGTCCACAAGCACATAGTAACACCGGTTCAATTCATTTGGGAGAAATTTTAGAGCCACATGTTTAACATCAGGGCCCAACATATATTATTTGGAACTCATACTCACTTAAAAGCTTAAACTTATAAGTGGAGAGTCCACCTAATGTATATTAAGACTCATTTTTTTTTACTCTTTATTCGATGTGTGACTTTACCTTTACTTTAGCACATTCTCCAACATTTGTTTCACTACTGCTACATAAATTTTTAGAAAAATTTAAATTCAGTATAGAATTTAAAAAAATATATATTAACAAGTAGTAAATTTTATATATATTAATAATTAAAGTTGTAATTTTTTTTAATATATCTGTATTAATTACCACTTATCGGTAATTTTTCCTAAATTTTAACGTTTGCATTGTCGTCGAAAAACCAAAAGGTTTCCAGGGAAAACACTGTGGTGCACACTCGTACCTTATAACTGTTGGCTACATATTTTGTAAGAGCTAATCACAGCTTGACACGTGGTACATGAAGGGCAATTTGGGGAGTTAATACAAGTTTCCAATCAATGACAGATACGTGGTAGATCATATTGGTTATAATCAAGGTTCTCAAAAAGTCAAGTAAAGGCCAGGGTATGTAGCGATTGCGAGGTGTAAAGGCCAGAATTTAATGCTGAACTGTGAATTTTTTTATTTTTTCACAATTTGCAAAAAACTTACTGATACGCATATTTTTTTCCAAAATCATATTTATTGGGTTTTAAAATAAACTTTGATAAAATTTTGATAATTGTTAAGTATGATCCTATATATTTCATATTTTTAAATCACTAGAAAATGAATTTTTTTTACATTTTATTTCAATAATTAATGACTTTATATGTCATAAATCCATATTACACTTGTGACAAAAATTTCTTTTATTGGACTTAGATGTATAAAATTATTTTTAATTATTATACTTGTGGAAGCATATGTACATTTTAACTCAAATAGTTTTAAAAAAGTATACATCTTTAATGGAAGAACTTGACAAAGTACATAACATCATAGCACAAATCACAAATAACAGAGAGAACATTTTACATAATGTTACTACTAAAATTATATAATGTCACCACCAAAATGAGTGGCGTGGTACATCTTGAGATTCAGATTGTTGAGCTTGATTGTTGTTGCTACCTTCACCCCACTAAAATGAGTGACGTGGTGCATCTTGGGATTCAGATTGTTGAGCTTGATTGCTGGTGCTACCTTCACCCCATCTAGTAAGAAATATATAAGTGAATGTGCTCATCATTTCATCCCTTTCTGTTTGGTGAATTGGGGGAGAAAATGGATACCTTGGCTGAAAAGGATCAATATACTCTTCTTGGGTTTGTAGATAATTTGGCAAACCGTATCCTAGAGGACCATGTTGTTGAGGGGGCCAAGGGTAATTTTGTTGAGGTGGATAAGGATAGCTCTGGCTATCACTGCTATAGGATGGATAAGGGTGATATGGATAACTCTGACTACTATCAGATGAATCAAGCTGTTGTTCTCTGCTTCTTATTCTTCTTTCATCTCTATGTATATCACTACCATGAAACCTCCTAGGTAGTTGGGGTAAAGGTGCAACAGGTTTTCCAATATCATAATGTTCTCTAACATCACATAATCCAAATCCTTCACTAAAATCTTCACTTCCTGCACCAAAACTATTACCATCACCACCATTGTCGCTGCCACCACCACCGTCACCGTCACCGTGAGAAGTGCCTCCACCATCACCATCATCACCTCCTTCTTCAAACAGTGTTAAACCACCACTATTATCACTTTGTATTGGAGTAGGAGTTGAGTTTTGAGAAGTACGTTGAGCTTGATATCTATGGATGTCATGACCATTGTTTCTATCGTTGCCATCGCTATTGTCGTTGTCGCCACCACCACCATCATCATCTGAGACTAAATCTAGCCATTCAGAATTATCCACACCATCTATTAAAGGATTTTCCCTTTCTTTTATCCATGGACTTATTAGATCATCTTCTTCAAATATGTAATCCAAGTTAATAGGATTAAAACTCTTATTAATCTCCTCTTGGCTACTTTTTTTAACGTGTCTTAATTTTAATCTCATGTTGCAGGTAATGAAGACTAATTTTTGGATTTTCTTATATTTCAATCTATTCCCTGTCTTCGTATGGATGAGACTAAATGTACTCCAATTACGTTCATAGTGAGATGATGTGGTGGTTTGACTTAACACTTTCACAGCTATTTTTTGAAGTTCAAGAGCACAACTACCATGAATAATTCATCACTTAGCTGCACAAAATTACATTACATTAGACATAAGACAAAATATGATAGAAAATTATTTAAGTATTCATATATATTATAAATTTATAATTTTGAAAATAAAACTTGGATTTGATTGTTTCCATGCTCTTTGTGCTAAAGGAGTGCCAAAAGTTTCCTGTTTATCTCGAAACAACAACAACTACAATTTGGACAATTATTACAAGTAACATTTGCAAAAGTAGATTATTACTATTAAAATTTAAATAATTGGTACGTACTTGATTTGTTACTTTTACTTGAGCATCCATATTAGGCTCCAATCTGGTAATTACTTTTTTAAGTCCATCAATCATTTTTTTTATTATTTCACTGGATGAGGTAACACCATATTGGAATTGAGGATTTAAAAAATATCCTTAAAAAATAAAAGGACAATTAATAATTGTAAGTAAATATTCGTTTTATAATTGAAATCGTAACACTTACCAGCCGCATGCAAATCTTGATGTAATTGAAAAGACCATCGAGTATCAATAATTTTCTAATACTCGGTGTAGTAGCGACAATCTCTTTTAATTGCAAACTTTGCTCTATCTATAGTTTCATATATGAAACCCATTGTTGGCTTCTCATCCCTATCAACTAACCTCAATACTTTGACTGGTAACTCATGAACTTTACAAAGTTCTGTTGTTTCTGCCAAAACTCCTTTCCCAAAATAATTTTTTTGACCTCGTAAGGTTGCCCATTCTTTGCCTTCCTCTATCTAGAATTTTTCCACTCATCACTATTAAACATAGCTCTTAATTGTTGTTTATATCTAACAATACTCTCACTAGCAATAAAAATTGTAGCAAATCGAGTGATGGCAGGTTGAATCAATTCTCTATCTCCAGTGAATTTTCTCATTAAATCCAACACCCATCCACTATTATAAATGAAATTAGTGATGGTTTTACCATCTTCAATCACATTTGCTACACTTTTCTTATTAGTTATGTATTTTAGCATGAGATCGATATAATGTGCCGAACAAGCTGTTCAATATAAATGTTTTCTTTTTCTCATTAACATTTTCCTGGCAGCTTTCAGTGCAAGTTCATTATCAGTCACCATTTGAACAACGTATTGCTCTCCAATTTCATCAATAACTTTATCTAACAACCCAAAATAATGTTTAGTAGTCCTACTAATAATATTAGAGGCATCAATTGATTTGTGAAATATAGTACCTCTGTTGTAGTACACTAAGAAGTTGATGTGTTGCCGACTTAGATTGCTCCAACCATCACACATGATGGATGCACCTCTTTCTGCCTAAATTCCCTTAAATGATCCTATCCATTCTGTCATTTCAGCATGCTCCATGTCTAAATATACTTCAGAAACTTCATAACCACTAGGACCCTTTACTCCTAGCCCTATTTCAGCAGCAACATCAAGCATGGGTTATGTATACTCTGAATCAACTGCATTAAATGGAATATGGTTATAGAGTATAAACTTGGACACTGCTCGTCCCAATCTCTTCCTTAACTTATGTAAATTCATTGTAGAGATTTTCTGCTGCTTTGTACTCTTGCTCTTTTGGAGTTCGACATCCATTGCTCTCAATCTTGCTTCAGGAGCATTAGGCTTAATCCAATTACGTCCACTCCCACCAGTTTCACGCACGGATTGTGATCGACGAAAAACATTAGCAATACCTGACCCTTTTGGCATTCTTTGACCACTACCCCCTGTAGCAGAACTACCACTTGCATTATATTGTGATCCATGACTTGTAGTACCTCGTCTAAATTGTTGCCTTTCCTCTCATTGTTGTTGTGAATGAATACTTGCTTGTTTAGCCCTGGTCATCTCTAGATCAGAGTCAGAGTCATTATCACGAAGATCTACAAAATCTCCTCATTCATCCTCATTATAGAGATCATTTCCCCTAATATGTGCTTCCAATTCAGCTTTTCTCTTTTGTTTGTTTGCTTTACTTATTTTCTTATCTTATAAATGTTTCATTATTTCTTGTATCACGTCTCTACTAACACTAGGAAAAGAATGCACTTGCCCCGTTTGATGTGCTAAGTGTTGTTTGAATGCGTAATCCCACCTTTAATGAGATGTCCACAAAATTTGCAAATAATATGATGCCTAGTGCCTTCAACTGAAGTTCCAAATTTCCAACCAATATCATCACTTGGGGGTTCATTATTGGCACCCTTTTGTCGTGGCATTTTTGAATTTGAATTCTGCGTCATTGATACATTTTTTAATTTATTTTAAATGTTTACAAAATTATTTTTCTACAAAATTTAAACTAACTAAATAAACAATATTTACATGTATTAAATAAAATGATTGTAAAAAAAATATAACCACTTTTTATACATTTGGATGTTACATACTAATGTAATCATATAAAAATTTAAAATAAATTATAAATATATATTTTTTAAAAAACAATTTCCATAAAAATTGTTGTCACAACAAATTGTTATAAAAAAAAAAAATTGTTGTCACAACACATTACAATAACAAAATAAAAAAATATTTATAATTAAATATTAAATAAAATGATTATAAGAAAAATTCAACCACTATTTCTACATTTGAATTTTACATGCTAATGTAATTAGGAATAAAGACATTTTTTATGGCATTGTTTGAGCTATTGTTTTATTTTTTTATTTTTTTTTATTTTTTATTTTATAGGAAAGACTTTTAAAAAAAAAAAATTTGTGCCATCAAAATTGTTGTCACAACACATTACAATAACAAAATAAAAAAATATTTAAAATTAAATACTAAATAAAATAGTTATAAAAAAATGCAACCACTATTTATACATTTCAATTTTACATGCTAATGTAATCATATAAAAATTAAAAAATAAATTATAAAGAATTCTTTTTTTAGGTGTTGATTTTTTTTTAAACTTTAAAAAATATATTTTTTTGAAAAAATTGTGCCATAAAAATTGTTGTCACAACACATTACAATAACAAAATAAAAAAATATTTATAATTAAATATTAAATGAAATAATTATAAAAAAAATTCAACCACTATTTATACATTTGGATTTTACTTGCTATTGTAATCAGAATTAAAGACATTTTTCATGGCGTTGTTTGACCTATTTTTTTTAAAATATATTTTTTTTATTTTACAGAAAAGATATTTATTTTAAATAAAATTGTGCCATCAAAATTTTTGTGACTACACATTACAATAACAAAATAAAAACATATTTAAAATTAAATACTAAATAAAATAGTTATAAAAAATGCAACCACTATTTATACATTTTGATTTTAAATGCCAATGTAATCATGTAAAAATTAAAAAGTAAATTATAAAGAATTTTTTTTGAGGTATTGATTTTTTTTTAAAAGATATTTTTAAAATAAAATTATGCCTTTAATATTGTTGTCACAACACATTACAATAACAAAATAAAAAATATTTATAATTAAATATTAAATGAAATGATTATAAAAAAAAATGCAACCATTATTTATACATTTGGAGTTTACATACTAATATAATCAGATAAAAATTAAAAAATAAATTATAAAAATTAAAAATTCATACATAGTTGTTTTTTAGGTTTCAATCACTTGAATATTTGTTATCTTTTTGAATAACTTGCAAGAAAAAAAATTCAATAAAAGCTGATATATATAAAATGTAGAAATATAATTATAGGTGTTATAATTTTTAGATATTATAAATAAATAAAAAAATCAATCACTAATTATTATATATAAAATGCTAAAAGTAAGTGCATAGCTCTATATACCATAAATTTTTTAGACTTTACACCAGCCGGAGATCATTGTTTGAAAAAAAAAAAAAAAAAAATGCCAGTTGGAGACCACACAAGAAAAACAAATGATTATATATGTTCCCAAGGTTCTGAAGCTAGCCAGAGAGGTAGCCAAACAACAAAATAAAAAAAAAGGCAACAGATCAAAGCTCACTTACAGAGTCACAAATGTTCTTCGTCTTCAACATAGAGTCACAGAGTCACTTACAGGTTTCACAAATGTTCTTCGTCTTCAACACAGAGGTAGCCTTGAATATTCATCTCCTTCGTCATCTTCAACACAGATTCATCTCTTCCCTCTTCTCTCTTTCTCTCTCTGTCTCTCTCTCTCTCTCTCTTACTCATTCGTATTTTCTCTTCTCTCTGTCTTCATCTTTCCATGAACCACTCTTCTTGATTTTTTTTTATCAGAAACTTAGTTAAAGATGGTTGAAAATTTGTAGATCTGAATCAATTGTAGTTGTAGAGTTTCTGAAGATCTGAAAATTTGTGAATGTATTCTGAATGTTATTAAATCTCACCTCAAAGTGGTTCACGGGATGAAAAGACGAAAGACAAAATTTGTTCAATCATAATAAAGGTATGTACAACAGTATCCACAGTTTTTCAACCTTTTCTTTTGCTTTTTTTTTTTGGTGAAAAGAATCAGCTAAAAAAAGAGTGTAACGATGCATAACGGGTCGTTACGGTCGGTATGGCAACGACCGTAATGGCCATAACGGCCAATATACCTGTAAATCTCAATCACACCGCAAAAGCGGGGGTAACGCGTGGTGCCTACCACCGCAACCGTTACGTAACGGCCGCAACTGTTACGTAACACCGCATTTTGAAACCTTGGTTATAATGGATCTGTGTAGCACTGGGAAATCTAGAAGGCACAAGATTACGTGGCTCAATGGTTACTCACAAATTCAAATTCAAATTCAAAATCCAAAAGGGAAGCCTAACTGCAAGAATGACGTAGTGGGGCTGATTGTGAGAGAGCATGATCAGCAATCATGGGAGGACATTTCGATGGTTGGAAGCCCACTTTGATGGTTATCCTTGGGGAGTATAAATAGCAGAGAAGTTCCCAAATTGAAGGACCCAGACTCAAATCCAGAAACCAGTCATTTACTTCATATTTTCTTTCCAGTTTTTTACATTTCCAGTTCTTTACATTTTCAGCACTTCAATTCCTGTACTGTACTTTTTTTCCTAGGAGTAGTTTCAAGTAGTTGCTGTAAATCTTTTCAAGACTGGGTCATTTCATTGTAAGTTCTTATTCACTTAATGAAATTCAGTTTCTAAATTGTTCTATACTTGTTATTTCTTATAAATTTCTACTAAAACAAGCCACAAGTAAAAGTCCTTTTCATTGGAGCTGAAAGAACTTCAACACAATCGTCTGATAATTAGTTGGCAATTATAAATTCTGTAAGGACTTATTGATCCTTGCTGGCACGCTTAAAGTTATACAATTTACATTCGAAAACCAAAAAAACTAACATATATTTTTGGCACGCTCGGTGGGACCATTAAAAATGGCTAGACGTAGAGCAAGAGGAGAAAATAAACGCCTGGAAGAGAGTGTGGAAGGAGAGGTAGAAGTACCTAACCTAGAGGACAATGTGATGGATGCACCTATCCCATCAGATGCTTCACAAATTGTCGAACAGACCAGCACTTCAGAATATACAACACATGTCCAACACACTGGACAAGGCCATGAGATTGGACATTCAAATGTCCCTTCTACCCAACCACTGAATTCATGGGGAGATTTAGTAGATGCTATGGGACAATAACTAATGTATACAATGGAAAGATGGGAAACATCCTTTTTGGATCGAATGAATTCTTATCAACCAACTATTGTAAGACAAACTAAACAAAATGTAAATAGTCCTCAGCAACAATTGGCTCGAGATAAACAGCCTATGTAAAATAATGGACAAGTCAATGGTCAGACTAGTAGTCACAACCATGATAGGCTAGCACCTGTGCCTCAGTCATGGTATGAAACTTCTTCGAGACCAATGGCAACTCAGAATGTACCATTCTCAACTAGCGAAACCATACAATTTGGTGGATCTAGGCCAACCCAGGTGATTAAGGCCGAATTGTGCAATATTGAGGCTGTTAATTAGGAGATTCTAACTTTATTTGCTTATCAAACTAAATATTTTATGTCTGTTTAATCTCAATCAGGTTGTACATAGTCAGAGCATAAAATGGGCAAAAATACAGAATTTGGAGAGAAAAGAGCTTCCCGCATATGCGTTGACTTTTCCTACAGGTGCGGCTGTACCTCGGAAAACAGGCCCAATGTTTTAAACCAGTTTGAAAGACACCAGAGATATAAAAAAGCAAGAAGGGGGCTGGATTAGTGTGCTAAAATTGATTATAAGGAAAGTGAGGCTAGGGTTTGAAAATGTGATTTCTCCTCAAGCTTAAAGGACAACTTCCATGGGGATTTCTTCCTCATCCTCATCCTCATCCTCTTCTCACTCATCCATGAGTGGTTAGTCTTTTTTTCTAGGGTTTTGATGAAACCCTAGCCATGTAATAGGATTTTTCATAAGCTTTGATTGTGAATCGGTTTGAATCAATTTATGGATGATTTAGAAGTTTTTAATAATTGTTCCTTTCATCTTTTCAAGTATTTTACTCTCTGTGATTGTATAATGCTTTCCATACATTAATTTTCTTTGTGTTTGTATTCAAAGTACGAGATGAGTCACGCTACAAGAGACAGGTCGTATTGCTACCATAGTTTAGAGCAAACGCCTCGTGCTACTCAGGATGATTCGTGCCTATACGTTAAATGCGACAACCCTCTTGATCAATATTTCAAACTTGTAGTTGTGAAATATTAGGTATTTCAAATCGGATTGCAATTATTGGCCGATGTTTAATCTCGTTTATATGATTAGTGGTGAATTCTTTGCCCTAGGATTTTTTCCAAAAAAAAACAATCTCTCAAAACCTAATTTTAATTGAATCTCTCAAATCCTAATTTTAATTGTCAATTTAATTTCTCATTTTTATTTAATTCTTGTTTAGTCATAAAATCTCCCAATCTTTTTAATCAAAATTAATTTAGGAATTTAGCGATTGAATTAGTCTAATTTCACATTTGTCCCTATGGATCGATACTTGGACTTGCCATTATTCTAAAAGAATTTGGTATAGTTTAGTGCTTATTTTTGGTGTGTGTAACGACCTATCAAATTTTGGCGTCATTGCTTGGGACCTTTGGAGGCTCCGTTTGGTAAGTCTCTCAAAATATAATTCTACCTATTGATTTGAGTGTGTTGTTTATTTGGAGCTTTCAAATCATAATTCTACACCCATTTCTCAAAATTCAATTCAAAACATAATCATTACTTTTCAAAACTCATAATCAAACACATAATTCAAAACTCTTTTGAAAACTTAATTCAAATCAATATTTTAATTTTGTTAAGATTTTAAATATTTTAATATTTAAATATGTTACGATTTTTTTAATTTTTTAATTTTTTGAATATTTTTAAATAATTTAATTTCAAAATATTACGATTTTAATTTTTTAAATTTTAAAATATTTTATAAAAATAAATTCAAACTCTATTTTATAAAAATATTTTTAAATATTTTAATTTTTTTGTTATGCATTTGGTTACGATTTGAGCGTAGAGTTGTGAAAGTAGTATGGAGTTTCGAGTTACGTGTTTGGTTATGAGTTTTAAAAATAATTTCTTAATTGAGTTTTGTTTTATGTGTTTGGTTATGATTTGAGTGTAGAGTTGTTTTTAAATTTAAAATATTAACATTTTAAATTATTTAAAATTTTTGAACATTTAAATTATTTAAATTTTTACGATTTAAATTTTTTGAATATTTATTTTAATTTTTTACTTATTAAATTTTTTAGATTATTTAAATATTTATGATTTAAATTTTTTGAATATTTATTTTGAAAAAAAATTATTTCCTTTGTAGTATTTTTAATTAAAAAATTGATTAATGTTATTTTCTGTTAATAATATTTTTTTAATTGAATTTTAAAAAGAGTTTGGTTATGAGTGTTGATAGAATTTTCAATAGTGTGAAAGTAGTGTGTTTTGTTATGAGTTATAATAATTTGAATTAAGTTTTGAAAACTCTTTTCAAAACTCATAACCAAACAAATTTTCTTACTTCACATGTCAAATCAAACTTTCAAAACTCAATTCCACACTCAATTCAAAACTCAATTCAACACTATTCAAAAACCATAACCAAACAAATTTTCTACACTCAAATCATAATTCCATAGCTTACAAACTCAAAATACAACTCATACTCTCAAATCATATTTACAAAACTCTACCAAACGCAACCTGAGTAATTTAGAGTTACATTCCTATTTTAATTTGTAGTTTAGGGTTTTATATTTTATTGTTACTAAGTGTGCAGAGTATTTGTAATTGGAACCATCACTGGAGTGCAAGCGGACGCACAGCCAAGTTTTAAACAAAAATATCGCAGCACCAAAGTGCTTAAAAAAAACAAAAGCAAATACTTGCAAACAGAGCACCAAAGTGCTAAAAAGAAAGAAAGAGCTTAAGTGGATTGGAGACAATGGTCTACCTGTCAAGCACCCGCAAGACAAGTAAAGCGTTTTCGTTTAACTGCTGTGAGTATTTTCTCCTTTGATATTTTGTTTTCATAACTTAGTGCGTAGAGTCGGAACTTAGTGTGTGTATGTGGGTAGTGTATGCACGGGTGCCCTTTTTGTCGCCCTGAATTGTGGAGTTTGGACCTTGAACTAGAAAGGACTCTTAGGAAACTTAGAGCCTCTGTCTGTGTTCCTAGGCTTGAATATTCGTATCCATACTTTGAACCAATAGAGATGGAAAACCCGAATGGCCTAAATGGGCCCAACCAGACCCTTAAAAATTACTTCACACCCACTACATACATATCACCATCATGCATCCAATTACCAGATACCACTGCTGCTCATTATGAGATTAAGTCCAGCACCATACAAATGCTCTCATCATTTTATGGACTAACTCATGATGATCTTTATAAACATTTGAATGAATTTCTAGAAATTTGCTCTACAGTGAGGATCCAGAATTTCATAAATGAGGCCTTAATGTTGCAATTGTTCCCATTCTCATTAAAGGACAAAGCCAAACACTGGCTGAACTCCTTACCTACTAATTCTATCACAACTTGGGACCAATTACAGTAAAAGTTTATGGAGAAGTACTTTTCCATTGGAAAGACCAACCCACTTACGCGAGCCATCACCAATTCTGCTCAAATTGATGGTGAGCAATTTCACGAGACATGGGAGAGATTTCGTGACCTTCTCCAACAGTGTTCGCACCACCAAGTGCCTGATTGGTAACTTGTTCAAACATTTTACTATGGCTTAACTGAACATCACTGCCAAATGGTAGATTCATCTTGGGTGGGACATTCATGTCCAAAAATAATGCCAAGACATGGTAATTATTTTAGAACTTAAGTGATAATTCCCTTTACCATGCCTCTGCAGCCCGACAAGTTCGGCAACTAGTAGTTGGAGCCCTGAAAAGAGGGGGCATTTATGAGGTCGGACAAAACCTAGAGTTAGCCCAACAAATAGAGGCATTGTCCCACAAAATGGACCAATTATTAGCTGCAGGACATGTCCCTACACAACAAGATCAGCCTCAATTTCACAAGGTGTGTTCTATTTGTGCAAGCCCTGCTCATGATTTGAGTGAGTGCCTTTCGGCATCACAATTTTCAGAGTTAGTCCAAGAGAATGTGAATGCGGCTCAAGGATTTTCCAACCCGGGTAATGACCCATACTCCAACACATACAATCCAGGATGGAGAAATCATCCTAATTTTTCATAGAGACCTCCTTCACAAGGCACTTCTTAGAACCCTTCACCACCAAGGCAGAATTTTAATAATTTTACCAACTAATCTTCCTACCGACCACCACAACCTTACCGACTCTCACAACCTTATCGGCAACTACAACCCTGTTAGAAGTTCTTTAACAACTTACAGGATTAGCACCAGTAGTTCACTCCCACACTCACTCCATTGTCAAGCTAGAGGCCCAATTAGGTCAAATGGCTAACAATATGAATAAGAGAGATGAGGGAAAATTACCAAGTCAGACCGTAGCCAACCCTAAGGGTTAATACGGGGTAGAAGGGTTGGGTGGGAATGGAAAGCACTATGAGCAGGTGCAAGTAGTGATTACCTTGAGAAGTGGGAGGGAGTTAGAGCCTCAGCCAGTTGCGTCTAATGCAACTAAGGTTAAGAAGGATGACCACGGTGGTCCACCCAATGAGAGAAAGGGTGAGGGGAAAACACCTAAGGCACCCTTTCCCCAATGCCTTGAGACACCGTCCCCTTTCAATAAAAAGGCGGCATCCATAGAAGCAATGATGAAAGTCTTTAAATAGGTAAAAATCAACCTCTCCCTGTTGGAGGCGATTAAGCAAGTACCCTCCTATGCTAAATTTCTAAAGGACATTTGTACGCAAAAGCATGAATCTAGGACACACGTGTCCCAAAAGGTCATACTCACGGAGGAAGTAAGTTTCATCTTGTTAAATGACACACCCCCTTAGCTTGAAGACCAAGGCGCCCCAACCATTGCATGCATCATAGAGGACCATTTCATTGATAGGGCCTTGTTAGATTTAGGGGCTAGTGTCAATTTGTTGCCGTACTCTATGACGAAGAATTTGGGCTTGGCGAGTTGAAGCCCATCATTGTTACTCTTCAGTTGGCTAACCGGTCCCTCAAAGTGCCACGTGGCATGATTGAGGATGTGCTAATAAAGGTTGATAGGTTTTATTTTCCTATTGATTTTTTGGTCTTAGATATTATACGGGGGTGAAATATTCTTTGCTCTCCGTACGCCTTGAACGTCAAGCTTCTGGTGACGGCGTCTATCTCTGTAACACAAAAATGGTGAGCTGCCTGGCGGTGGTGTGCCGGAAAGACCCTCCGACGATCAAGTCAGATTTCGGGAAGATAATGAGGAGAGAGTGTTTGTGAGAGTGAGTTCGCATACCTCTAACGTCCGTCTCCTCCCCTCTTTCTAGGCTGGCCATGCAATTAGGTCGCGCGCAAGACTACTACCTCTGTCCTTCCCCGGACAGTGGCAAGGCGCTTCACCACCTTACGTGTGTAAAGGTTTTGTCCTTCCACCAGTACACAAAGAACTGTCTAACGGTATTGAGGCGTTCGTGGAGCAGATGTCCTTTCCCCCACGCTATTGGCCCAGGTGGCACCCTCAACCGGGATACCATGACCGGCCTATCACTGATGGTGAATTATCACGATACATGCATGTGCATGACGTGGCCTCCGCAACTTAGGATCAAGCGAAAGCCTGACTAACTCGGCCGAACAAATCTTAATCGGCTCATCAAGACCAGCCGATTGTGAGGCATGCCGACCTCCAACCGCTCTTCGTTCAATCTCGGTCACAGGAAGCTCTTTCCATCTCTACCGTCAGTAGGCTTGCTGCTCACAGTAATCTCGGCCCAGCCTAAGTCACCCTATAGCTCGGTCGACACTCGCTATTCCGAACTCCGGCCGGAACACAGCTCAGCTAGGGCCAACAGAGTTAGCTCGGCGCCGTGCACCCCGTTAAGTTTCACGTCACCTCAGCTCGGCCGTACTGCCGTGCAAATCTTCCCTCTCAATTGCCCCTTAAACCCATCCGAGCTATCGTGATTGGGTTTATCACCGTGTCCGAGCTAAGGTTGAGTCGCTCCATCTCCCGGCCGGACTTGAATGAGGAACGCCTGCCATCGCTCTATAGCACAATCGAGGTCACTTCTTTCGCCGAACAATTCTCAATTAGGGACACTCCAGTCGCCGAGCTATCCTAATGAGGGACACTTCAACCGCCGAGCTACCTCAATTAGGGGCACTCCAGTCGCCGAGCTATCTCAATTGGGACACTTCAGTCGCCGAGCTACCTCAATTAGGGGTACTCCAGTCGCCGAGCTATCTCAATTAGGGACACTTCAGTCGCCGAGCTACCTCAATTAGGGACACTCCGGTTGCCGAGCTACCTCAATTAGGGACACTCCAGTCGCCGAGCTGTCATAGTCGCCCGGCCATCGCCTCCCCAGTCCCATCAAAGGTCGTGACAAGCATCGATACCGCTGCCGGTGCACGCCATCCCGCCATTGGGTCGTGCAGCTAGCTGTCTCCCACGCCTCGAATTTCAAACGGCTGCGCCGTTTGGGTTGTTCCCTCCATCATTAAACCCCAAACGAAGGGTTTAGACCCTTCACTGTTCATCTTCCCTCTCAGACAAACCCTAAACCTTTGCCTCCATATCCTCTGAAAAACTGCCTCCCCTGCTGCTGCATTCGCTCGTTCTCGCCACTTCTGACATTACATTCAGGCTTTCGAGATCCATCTCGTTCCTCATTCGTTCCTGGTAAGCTCTCATGCCCTCCAAACCCCTTTGCATGCCTTTCAGCCACTGTTTTCGTGCTTTTTGAGTTTTTTGTTACTGTTCTTCATGTTCTTTTTGTTTGAGGTCATTGGGGTTGTTTTTCCTTGCTTAAGTCTTGCACACCCTAGGAAAATGGAAATGGAGAGAAGAGGGGGCCCTCGTGCCCCCGTTTTTCCTTAGGTAGAATGAATGGGCCAAGAACTTAGGAAGAACTGGATGAACACGATGAATACTGGGCCAAACCGAGCAAAACATTCATTTAGATCCGCAATTAGGGTCAGAAAGAAAAACCAGCTAGGGTTTCGTAGAGGTCATGACGCATAAAATCCCAAACGAGCTAGACTGAACTAGGAGGCCCACTAGCAGATGTAGGTGAACCGAGCTGGGACTTGTCAACCAAAACAACAAAGCTCTTCACTAAGCTATTTCCAATAGGAGCCGAGCAATATTTGCCGTGCTAACCCTGGACTTATTTTTCAATATGCAGAACAAGTAGGACCGACCAATCCAGTCAGCACTGTTTCTGGTGGGGCTCAAAATCTGAGCGAACACACCAACATTTTTGACCGAGATAAACCCTAGACCAAATAAGACCGAGATAATGGGGAAGTACCGGTTTAAGGTCAGTTTGCCCGGTGTAATGGCGGAATTCCGTAGAGATTATAATATCCCGGACGACGTAGTTCTAGAGCTCGCCAAGAAGGGGGACACACCGTGGGGAGACTTAGACCGGTGCCCCTTCACGGTTGTTTCCATAGTAGAGGGCGTCGCTTCCTGGCCAACAAAACTTGCTCATGAATTTTTGAGGCGACAAGGCTTTGCCCGAGCCAAGTTTCCACTAACACATACAAGATAATAAATGGCGTCGCCGAAATCAAGGCTCGGTCTCAATCTCTACTGCAGAAATTTTTCACCAATACAGCCTTAGTAAAAATAAAGGTGGGTTTTGCTGGTACCTCAAAGTCAAGAAGGGCCGAGCAAAACTCATCGAAGGCAACCCAGACAAAGAAGCCAACGACGACGACTTCCTCTGGGTGTCCGGTAATTATGAGGACACCGAGGCACCCATACCGGGGTGGTACATTAGGAAAGACTTTGGCCGCGCTGGTAAGTAGCCCGGACGACCGCGCAATCTTCTTTCTGTATTTCAATATGATTTTGTTTAGCCGGACTAACACTTGGTCTCTTCTTGCAGATAAACATTTGGCAGCGGACTATCACCAAGCCAACCCCGAAGCAATCCGAGCTCTGCTCCGTCTCCCCGAGGAAGAGAGAGAAGCCTCAAACCGCTTTTGAGCAAACGATATCACTGCACCGCGCAAAAGTCGCGGATCGACTTTTCACAGCTCCATCTCCAGAGCCAGATCCGACTCTTCCACCGATCAGATTGGTTCCACTCACCGCCGAGCAAGAGATGGCGAAAATTCGAGCGATCAAGTCTATGATCACCAGAGACAAAGGCGAGTCCCAGCCTCCAGAAGCGGCCGGGGGAACTTCCTCCACCCCCGCCGAACAAACTGGCGGGCAAGGTTTCGCCTGCAAGCGAACAAGGGGCTGGCTGGCCAAAGAAAAGGGCAAGGAAAGACAAAACCGGTCAAAGTCTGGCCGATGAAGACTCCACCGAGCTACCATCGAACGAGCTGGGCGACCAGGCCGAGCAACACAAGACCGGCAAATCCAAGGGCAAGGGCCCAGCCTGGGCGCCTAGCCAGATATCAAGGCCGGCAGCTCATTGAGACTCGGTCCAGGAGGACAAGGATCACTCACTTGGTTTCAACTTGACCAAGGGGTTGGCCTTGCCCGAGGACATGAAAAGACATGACGAGCTATCTGACCTCAAGGTCCTTCGCTCGGCAGCAGAGTCAATAGTGCCGGTAAGTAGAACACTCTTAGCTTCAAGTTTTTGTTCAGTTTTTTTGCACGGTTTCCGAATGCTAACAATCTTTCATTTGTTCGCAGGCCGCGCAGAAGAATTATCTGGCCCATGATCGCATGATCAAACTGCGGCAAAATCTGCGCGATGCCATCATGGAGAACAAGACCCGGCCGAGATAGAGAAGAGAGACTCGAGCAAGACGCGATCGCGGCCGAGCGGGATGCATTGCAGCTGAAATTCGACCGAGCTGATGCAGACAAGAAAGAGGCTGCGAAGAAGGCCAAAGCTCGGTATCTCGCCGAGCTTAGAAAGTTGCGTGATGCTAACAAGGCGGCCATGGACACGACGGTGGACGAGGCAGAAGACCGTGGATATAAGCAGGGGGAGAAAACTTACGAACGTCAAGTCTGAGCTACTAAGAACATCTTTTTCCAGTGCGGCTGGAAAGCCGTCGTAGAGAAAGTTGGCCTTGGTCAGGATTCCGACATGTTCATCAACCCGCCCCCCGCGTATATCCCGGTCTATTTGCAAGCATATGCCAACGCCGCACAGAACCGATTAATTGCCGAGGCGAGGAAGGAGGCTGAGGAAGAAGCCGCCGCCGCGGAACAAACCGAGCAACCTCCACCCGAAGCATCTCCAAATGCTGAAGATGAAGTGATTGATCGGGAGGTTCTCGTGGTGGAGGGCACTGACAATGAGGCCGAGGACATCCTGCCCGAGCAAACATCACCGAGCGCCGAGTTGACGGTGGAAGGAGCCGAGCAGAACCTTGACTGAAGATTTCCTTTCTCTTTTTCTGTTTTATTTTCTTGCTTTTGTTTTTGCTCCCTTTTTGCAATGTAACCGGGCAATGCCCCCTCGCTTATACTGAACTTTTGCTTTTAATGAAATGTGAACTTTTTGCTCGCACATCTGTTATTTCTATTCGGCTTACATGTGTGTGAATTTCTTGCTTCAAACTTTATGAAACCGGCAGGTCGGCTGAACCGCACAAACAGTCGCCTTCAAGTAACCTTGCAGTTCCTTGCATTTCCAGAATGATATTTTGTACTTGGCCGAGCAAAGTCCGCTAGGCCTTGATCGGTTTGCAGGCACCAGCATTTTAATTCAGCTGAGCAAAAACCCGCTCGCCTTTCAAGTTGTTTAATGCGCCAATATTTCCTTCTGGCCGAGCAGAAGTCAGCTCGGCCTCATAACCATTGGACAAGGCACCAATGTTGCCAATTCCACCGAGCAAAACCAGCTCATTTTCCAATATGGAAAAGACACCAATATGCTGAATGGGCTGAGCAAAATCAGCCTGGCTCCTACATTGGGCAAATCACCAATGTTTCAGTTAGGTTGGTCACGCCGCCAACATTCTCACTGGGCGAGCAAAACCAGCTCAGCCCTAATGCGCATTGTTCCATACGCAACTGTTTGTGCGGTCTTCTCCCATTTCGAGGAAAACAGTCTGGTCACATGTAGGCCGGTTCTTGCCCCTGGCATCCATAATTGCCTTTTGTGTCTTATGATATCATTGGACAAATGTAATACAAAACAAGAAGAGACTATTTTTCATTACAAAAACATTGCCATCTCTTACATCAAATGCCAAAGGGCTAGGGGTCTAAAAAAGTCGAGCAACATAAACAAATTACATTTCAAAAGTAAAAGACCTTAAGGTTTGCTGCATTCCACGGTCTGGGGACAGCCTTGCCATCTAAGTCTTCCAGATGGTATGCCTCCTTGCCAACAAAACCAACCACCTTGTATGGTCCTTCCCAATTTGCACCGAGCTTACCTTCGCCAGGGTTCACTGTGTTGCCAAGCACCTTCCTTAGGACCCAATCCCCAATCTTGAATAGCCTGGGGTGCACTGCCTTGTTGTATTTTTTAGAGAGTTCCTGCTGATAGGCCGCTATATGGATCAATGCGCGCTCTCGTCTTTCCTCAGCGAGGTCCAGCTCTAATGCCACGGCTTCGTTGTTCAAGTCTGGCTGGAAACTTTCTGAGCGGATGGTCGGCATGCCAACCTCTAATGGGATGACGGCCTCCATACCATAAGCCAAAGCGAACGGTGTTTCTTCGATCGACCGCCTTGGTGTAGTGCGGTATGCCCATAGCACGTTAGGAAGCTCTTCAACCCACTTTCCCTTTGCCTTCTCAAGCTGCTTCTTCAGCCCATCCAGGATGGTTTTGTTTGAGGCCTCTGCTTGACCATTCGACTGAGGATAAGCTGGGGTTGAATTGTAGAACTCAATCTTCAACTCTTCGCAAAATCTACGAAAGAGTTTCCCATCGAATTGGGTGCCATTATCTGAGATGAGTGCCCTGGGTATACCGAAGCGAGTGATTACATTTTGCCAAACAAATTTCTTAACGTCCTTCTCCTTAATGGTTGCCAGTGGCTCGGCCTCCACCTACTTGGTGAAATAATCAGTGGCGGCGATGAAGAACTTGCGATTGCCCGGTGCGACTGGGAGTGGTCCAACAATATCTAATCCCCAAAGTGCAAACGGCCAAGGACTTGTGAGTGAGAGAAACTCCCTTGCTGGCTGGTGGATCTAGTGAGCAAATTTCTGACATTTTTCACATCGGCGAACGTATTTCTGCACGTCCGCCTGCATGCATGGCCACCAATAACCCTGCGAGATTGCTCGGTAGGCTAGAGATCTACCCCCAGTATGGCAGCCGCAGATGCCTTCGTGGATCTCATAGAGGAAGGCTTCCACCTTAGAGGGGTGGACACACTTCAAATACGGCCCCGTGAAAGATTTCTTATATAAGGTTCCGGAAGGTAAGAGCCAAAACTGCTCTGACTTTGCCCGGATCTTGTGGGCCGTCTTCTTTTCTTCTGGTAGAATTCGATCTTTCAAAAAGGCGACAATGGGGTCCATCTAAGAAGGTCCCAAGTCGGTGCAGAGTACCTCGATTGCTTCTGGTTCCTCAATGCTTGGCCGGGGTAAAAATTCAACCATCAAGGGATTGGGAAAGGTTGTCTGAGTGGAAGGGAGACCGGCCAATTCATCGGCTGTACTGTTTCTCTCACGGTTGATCTGTTCAACTCTGATGGCATCGAACTTCTTGACTTTCGCTCGCACCAGCGCCAGGTACTTGGCCATTCTTTCATCTTTGGCCTCATACTCCCCTGAGACTTGATTGACCACTTTTTGAGTCATCGAACACCATAAGGGTGACCTTCATTCTCGCCAAGGCTTCTTAGACCGCGAGAAGGGCTTCATACTCCGCTCGTTGTTGGACGCCGAAGCCGAGCGTAATTCTTGCTCAATAATCACCCATCTGGCGGTTAGCACAATTCCCCCAAATTTCATGCCTATTGGATGCCCCATCGACGAACAACTTCCACATCTCGCCAAGAAACAGCTTCCAGCAATCAGACGGATTCTGGGAGCTTTTCAATTCCAAGTCTCTGGTAGGCTCAATCTGGTCTCCTTGCACGTCTTTGCTGGGTTTTTCTTTTGATGAGTTGTCGGCCTTTGCTATTTCAGTCAAGCTTTGCTCTTCTCCCGCTCGCGAGCCATCACATATCTCTGTTGCCAGAACCCTGGGTTGTGCTAAATCCGCAATAACCAAATCAATCGGACAGACAGGATGCGTTCCTGGAGCAAATTCCGCCACAAAATCTGCAAGGGTTTGAGCTTTGATTACGGTGCGCGGTCGGAACTTAATGTCGTACTGGCCTAATTCCATGGCCCATTTTAGAATTCTCCCAGTAAAGTCCGCTTTTTCGAAGAGCACCTTGAGCGGGAACTCGGTTAAGACCACTATTGTATGGGCATGAAAGTAATGTGCCAGCTTTCTTGACGCCATCATGAGAGCCAACGCCAATTTTTCCAAGGGAAGATATCTCGTTTCGGCCGGGAGCAGGGTCTTGCTCACGTAGAAAATGGGCAAATGCTGAATGCCCTTAGCGCAGACTAGGACAGCGCTCACCGCATGTTGAGAGACCGCCAAGTAGAGATATAACTCCTCGCCCAGCTGAGGTGTAACCAAAATAGGTGCCAAAGAGAGATACGCTTTCAAGTCCGTCAGAGCACGGTCGCACTCTTCATCCCAAAAGAACTTGGACTTCAAGGTTTTGAAGAAGGGCTCGAACGATCCAAGACCGGCCGATAAACTGTTTCAACAAGGCGCCATCCTGGTGAGATGTTGCACGTCCTCCGTGGAGTTAGGGCGCTCCAACTCTTGTATTGCCTTGATTTGCGAAGGATCGGCTTCAATTCCCCGCCAGGACTAAAAACCGAAACTTTCCAAAGGCTAACTCCAAAGGCGCACTTGGAGGCGTTCGAGCGAAGCTTGTGATGTTTGAGTATGGCAAACATTTCTGCTAGGTCGGCGAGGTGCTGAGACTTTTCCTTACTTTTTACCACCATATCGTCGATATAGGCTTCCATAGTTCGGCCCAAGATAGGAGCGAACATCTTTGTCACCATCCGCTGAAAGGTTGCTCCGGCGTTCTTTAATCCGAATGGCATGACCTTGTAGCAATATAAGCCTCTGGGGGTGGTGAACGACGTGATCTCTCTGTCCGGCTCGTACATGGCTATTTGATGATAGCCGCGATATGCATCCAAGAAGCTGAACCTCTGATGGCCAGCGGTTAAGTCCACCAACTGGTCAATCCGAGGGAGAGGAAAGCTATCCTTTGGGCATACGCGGTTGACGGTCTTGTAATCCACGCAGACTCGCCACTTGCCGTTCTTCTTAGGAACTACCACCGTGTTAGATATCCACCGCGGGTATTGCACCTCTTCTATGGCCCCGGCTTCCAACAGATTCTTCACTTCTTCTGCCACCACTTCAGCATGGTGCAAGGCTGAACGGCGCGTCCTCTGTATGACTGGCCGCGCATTGGGGAAGACATTCAACTGGTGGCAGATGAAGCTTGGGTCGACGCCAGGCATATCGTAAGGCGTCCATGCGAAAGCCTCCAAGTTGGAAACCAAGAAATTGACATAATCCGACTGTTCGGCGCTGGACAAAAATGATCCCAGGAGGAAGAACTTAGTCGGATCTTTCTCGTCGATGCGTACTTCCACCAAATCTTCGACCGACTTTTCCTCGGCCCTTCTGCCCACGTCTTCAAGGACTTCCTTTCCCTTGGGCCCCTCAATCATCTGAACAAACCCTTTGGCCGCCCGGCTGCCATTTACCGCAACGGCTAATCGTTTGGCCATCACCGTCTCCCCTGCACTTCTATTTGCCTGCTACGGAAAGCGATGACTTGATGGAAAGTTGAAGCAACTGCCAGTATGGCGGCAGACCAACCTCCGCGTAATCAAATTGTAAGTCGATGGAACTTTGAGTACCCAGAATTCTACTTGCTTCACAACCGACCCCGCCTTGACCGGCAAGATAATCTTTCCAATCGGCCATTTTGGTTGCGAGTTGAAGCCGACCAAAGGAGATGTTGCAGCAGCCAAATCCTTGTCCTCCAACTTCATTTGTTTGAACGCGTCATAATACATTATTTCGACCGAACTCCCCTGGTCGATCAATATTCTCTTGATATCGAAATCTTTGACGCGGAGGGTCACCACCAAAGCGTCATTGTGCGGCATCTGCACCCTTTCCAGGTCTTTGGTAGAGAACGAAAGGACGTCTTTCTCCTCGGTTTTTCCCTTCTTTATCGCGGGCTGGACCGAGAGCACTTCCCTCATGTGCTCGGCCTTCTTGATCATCCCTCTCAGCTCACAGACCCTTGCTGGTTCAATGATGCCGTGGATGACGTTGATCACACCCTGTGGGGGCGCCTCTAGGGCGGCCATTCCGTTTGGCTCGGTTTGTCCAGTCGGTGCGGCCTTGACTCCCCCGTCAATATATTGGTCAAGATGCCCTGCCGCCACCAACTCCTCCAAATGCTGTTTGAGCGGCAAGCAATCCTTTGTCCGGTGCCCCCGTTCTTCATGAAAGGTGCAATGATATTTTGATTGAAGCTCACGCTTCCCCACTTGGCCGGCCAACGGACAAAAGGCTCCCCTCGGATCTCGTTCAAAATGCGGTAGATGGAAATTTTAAAGACCGTGGTAATCCCTGTCCGCGCCTTCAGTTTTCTTTTGGCATCCTCTGCTGCGTCGCGGGGTGCATCAGCCCGGTCATTTCTGCGACCTCTGTTTTTGTCATTTTGGCCGGTCCCTCGACGCTGATCTTTTGGTCGGTCACTAGGGCGGCTTTCCTCCTGCCCGACCGAATGAACTTTCCCCGCTACCCTTCTGTCCACCGCGACCGGATTATCCTTCTCGGTCGCAGAGGCGGCATCATCTTCCACACGAATGTGTTCGTTGATTCGCTGCATCAAAGATTCCATGGTAGTGGGCTGATGCATCGTGAGCGAGTCTCGCAGCCTATGTCCGACTGGGAGACCCCTCTTGTATTGAGTAATCGCCAGATTGGTAGGACAGTCGAGAATTTCGTTGTAAGTTTTCCAGTACTTCGCATTGTATGTCTTCAGTGAACTCCCAGACTCCATCTTGACGCCCAGGAGGTGGTCGACCTCCTTCGGCGTTCGAGTGTTGGTCTTGAATCTGGTGACGAAGGCTTCCGCTAGTTGTTGCCACCCCTCGATACTCCCCTCCGGGAGCCTTTCGAACCACTTCAAGCCCAGCTCTCCCAAGCTTGCTGGGAATATGAGGCACATCAAGGCATCATTCCGACGGTGGCCAGCCATTATGTGCCGGTAATGACTCACGTGCATGTACGGATCCATCTTGCCGTCGTACAAAGTAAATTTCGGCTGGTGGAATCCGGCAGGGAGTGGGGTGCCCTCAATCTCCGGGGACAACGGCGTGGATGTAAGCCTCGCCAGCTCTTTGTCCACCAGTGCTGGGGCTATGTTTCTGGGTGCCGGCATCATCACTTCTTCACTGCAACGAACTGGGGCACTCAATCTTTGGAGCGCCGGCACTCTCTGAACCTCCCGACGGTGCGCTCTCTCCTCCAGCACGTCCCTGAGGTCTCTGGAACGGGAGGAGGCAGAGTATCGCGACGTGGACGACGGGCGTGAGGGGCGATAGGTGCTGTCGCGAGTAATGGATCTACCCTCTCGCTGGTCGGAATCTCCAACCCCATAGTTCCTGGTGATGGAGATTGAATGAGTCCTCCGCTGGTGGCGACTGCTGGAACGAGGGGAGGGGGTGCGCTCACTGAGGTTGCCCTCTCCAGCAACACCCTTCCCCTTTACTTGGCGCTTCAGAAGCTCCATCTCCGTCTCCATCTTACGAATGAGGGCCTCTTGATCCTTGAGTTTGTGCTCCAGGCGCTCCTCATGGGACTCCCCCCGGCGCCGGCGGCCCTCAGGACTCTGTGAACGATCTGAACTCCTCCCACGCTTGTCGCGCGCTCCCCGCGAAGAGGTTTCTAGGCCCGCCATGGTTGGAACATTAGGGGGGCCTTCTCTCCTTCGCACATACTCTGGAGTGACACCATCGACGACGGATAGCGGAACTTCGTCGTTGTTGGCCATGGAAACGGTCGAAGAAGCTTACAGAACAGGGGTTGAATACCAAAGAATTCCCACAGACGGCGCCAATTGTACGGGGGCGAAATATTCTTTGCTCTCCGTACGCCTTGAACGTCAAGCTTCTGGTGACGGCGTCTATTTCTGCAACACAAAAATGGTGAGCTGCCCGGCGGTGGTGTGCCGGATAGACCCTCTGACGATCAAGTTAGATTTCGGGAAGATAATGAGGAGAGAGTGTTTGTGAGAGTGAGTTCGCATACCTCCAACGTCCGTCTCTCCTCCTCAAGGTCGTCAAGACTATCTCTTGTCCTTCCTCGACAGTGGCAAGGCGCCTCTCACCACCTTACGCGTGTAAAGGTTTTGTCCTTCCACCAGTACACAAATAACTGTCTAACGGTATTGAGGCGTTCGTGGAGCAGATGTCCTTTCCCCCACGCTATTGGCCCAGGTGGCACCCTCAACCGGGATACCATGACCGGCCTATCACTGATGGTGAATTGCCATCACGTGCACATGACCGTGCTACGTGACGCCGTCCTGCAACTTAGGATCAAGCGAAAGCCTGACTAACTCGGCCGAACAAATCTTAATCGGCTCATCAAGACCAGCCGATTGTGAGGCATGCCGACCTCCAACCGCTCTTCGTTCAATCTCGGTCACAGGAAGCTCTTTCCATCTCGGCTGGCCGGTAAGGGGCTTGCCGGCCTCGCTGTAATCTCGGCCCAGCCTGAGTCACCCTATAGCTCGGTCGACACTCGCTATTCCGAACTCCGGCCGGAACACAGCTCGGCTAGGGCCAACAGAGTTAGCTCGGCGCCGTGCACCCCGTTAAGTTTCACGTCACCTCAGCTCGGCCGTACTGCCGTGCAAATCTTCCCTCTCAGATATGGAACCGGTAGCCAGCTCTAGGAAGCAAATCCCGATGACCTTAGGTCGACCTTTCTTGGCTACGGCCAATGCATGCATAAATTGTCATACCGGGGTTATAGAAGTTTCATTTGGGAATATGCAAGTGAAACTCAATGTTTTCCAAGCATCCCAACAACCCCATGAGAGAGAGAAGTGACGGGTTCCCTCTAAAGGCTTGTCTAACTCATTTTAGGTTTGAAAATTTTGATATTGACAGGTCGGTTGAGGAGGTGAATGCCTTGCTTAATTCTTCTTCTACACCGGATTTTCCTCAGTGGAAAGCTCGGTTTGAGTCCCTTTCTCCTCTATCTAGAGAGCCTGCCATACCATCCTTAGTCACACCACCTACACTTGAGTTGAAACCGCTCCCGACCACACTTAAGTATGTATTTTTAGGGCCTCAAGATACTTCACCTGTCATTATTGCATCTGACTTAACTGCAGAGCAGGAAAGTCAATTAATGAGTGTTCTTGTGGTATATCAGAGTACTATAGGGTGGTCGGTGGCTGATTTGAAAGGGATAGATCCCTCTGTGTGCATGCAGCATATACATTTAGAGAAGGATGCCAAACTTTCTCGTGAAATGCAATGGAGACTTAATCCCAACACGAAAGAGGTTATGAAAAATGAGGTGTTAAAATTGTTGGATGCGAGTATTATATACCCCATCTCGGATAGCAAGTGGGTGTATCCCACGCAAGTGGTGCCCAAAAAATCAGGCATCACTGTTGTAGAGAATGAGCAAGGAGAGTTGGTCCCCACACGAACCACTACTTGGTGGCGAGTGTGTATTGATTATAGGAGATTGAATTCCATGACTAGGAAGGATCATTTTCCTTTGCCATTTATTGATCAAATTCTTGAGAGGTTAGCGGGGCAAGGTTTTTAATGTTTTCTTGATGGCTACTCGGGGTATAATCAAGTCCCGGTGTACCCCACTGACCAAGAAAAGACCACGTTCACTTGCCTTTTTGGCACTTTTTCTTACAGGCGCATGCCCTTTGGGCTATGTAATGCACCGGTGACTTTTCAACAGTGTATGATGGCCATTTTCTCTGACATGGTGGAGAAATTTTTAGAGGTTTTCATGGATGACTTCTTCGTGTTTGGGCCGTCTTTTGATGAATGTCTCCAGAACTTAACCAAAGTCCTTATTCGTTGTGTGGAGACAAACCTGATTTTGAGTTGGGAAAAGAGCCATTTTATGGTTCATGAGGGTATTGTATTGGGACACATTGTGTCCCCTTGAGGCATAGAGGTTGACAAAGCTAAGGTTGACCTCATTGCAGGCCTTCCTCTACCCAATTCTGTGCGTCAAATTAGGTCTTTCCTACGGCATACAGGTTTTTACCGTAGGTTCATCAAAGACTTTAGTAAAATATCACGTCCTTTGTGTAGTTTACTTGCTAAGGAAGCGCCTTTTATCTTTGATGAGGCATGCTTAAAGGTTTTTGAAATACTGAGAATGGCCCTTACCACCGCCCCAATCATGAAATCACCAGATTGGTCGCTTCCCTTTGAAATCATGTGTGATGCCTCAGATTATGCTGTTGGGGCTGTGTTGGATCACAGGGTCAATAGGGCACCATATGCTATATACTATGCTAGTCACACTCTCTCGGATACACAATTGAATTATACTATTACCGAGAAAGAGTTGCTAGCTGTGGTCTCTGCCTTAGATAAATTTCGGTCCTATCTCCTAGGCTCCAAGGTCATAGTCTTCACTGATCATGCCGCTTTGCGGTATTTACTATCAAAGAAAGAGACCAAACCTAGGTTAATTAGATGGATATTGTTACTTCAAGAATTTGACTTAGAGATCCGAGATAAGAAAGGATCTGAGAATGTGGTGGCGGATCACCTCTCTTGAGTCCTTGTTGAGTATAATAGTGACCCTTTAACTTTGCATGATTCGTTTCCAGACGAACAACTTCTTATGGTGTCATGAGCGAGCCCCTTGTGGTTTGCATATATTGTGAATCACTTGGCCATTGGAAAAATTCCTTAAAATTGGTCTAAGCAAGACAAAGAACGATTCTTTTCGCAGGTCAAGTATTATTTTTGGGAGGATCTAGAGTTGTTTAAATATTGCTCCAACCAAGTGATCCAACAGCGTGTGTCAGAGAGTGAGGTGCATAGCATTCTTACATTTTGTCATTCTTCTGTATGTGGCAGTCATTTTAGTGGGCATAAAATGGCCGCTAAGGTTTTACAAAGTGGGTTTTATTGGTCCACCATTTTTAAAGATGCCCATTAATTTTGTAGAACTTGTTTGCGCTGTTAGCAAATGAGTTCGATATCTCGGCGTGACATAATGCTAATGTCCCCTATTCTTATGGTAGAGATCTTTGATGTTTTGGGGATTGATTTTATGGGACCTTTCCCGTTGTCATTCGAATTTGAGTATTCTCTTGGCAGTGGATTATGTGTCTAAGTGGGTGGAGGCGATAGCTACCTGAATAAACGATCATAAAGTAGTAATCAAATTTTTGCATGAAAACATCTTTAGTTATTTTGGATTTCCTAGAGCCATAATAAGTGACCAGGGTACACATTTTTGTAATCGGTTCTTTGAGTCGGTAGTTGTATCACTCATAAAGTGGGCACTCCATATCACCCTCAAACTAGTGGCCAAGTGGAAGTCTCAAATAGGGAGGTGAAATACATAATAGAGAAAACAGTGAGGCCAGATAGGAAAGATTGGTCAAAACGTTTGATTAATGCATTATGGGCCTACCGCACTGCTTATAAGACACCCATTGGGATGTCACCATATAGGGCGGTGTTTGGCAAAGCTTGCCATCTCCCGGTTGAACTTGAGCACCAAGCTTTGTGGGCCATAAAGAAGTTTAACTTCGATATGGCCGCGGTGAGGCTTAATCGGAAATTGCAACGCAATGAGTTTGAGGAATTTCAGAATGATACATATGAGAGTTCAAGAATTTTTAAAGCTTAAACTAAGGAATTCCATGACAAGCACATTAATAAAAAATCCTTTGAACCCGGCCAAAAAGTGTGGCTTTTTAACTCAAAATTAAGACTCTTTCCGGGTAAGTGTAGACACCTCATTTTTGACCGACCTTAAGACTCTGACGTCATCGTTTGTGCATGCGATGATTGCGCATGTTTGTACTTGTTTTGAGTGCCCGAAGTTCTCGGCCGAGTGCCTTGTCTTTGAGCCTCTTAACACTTCGTGTTTTGGCCTTGGTTTTTGGGCCAAACCTTGGTGCCTTTGCCTGGAGGGAGAGAGAGGCCTGTAGGCCACTTTTTGCAGTTGTAGGCTACTTTTTCCTCTTGTAGGCCACTTGTAGTGGCCCGTAGGCTAGTTTTCGGGGCTTCCGGCTGACTGCCTTGTCTTGTGACCTCTTACCTCTCTTCTTTTTGGTTTGTTTTTAGACCATACCTTGTTATCCCTTGCCTAGAGGGAGGGGAGGGCTTGTTGGCCACTTTTGGTGGCTGCAGGCTACTTTTTCCTCTTGTAGGCTAGTTGAAGTGACCGATCGGCCACTTGAAGTGGCCTATGACCATTTTTTTATTTTTGCAGATATTTTTGGTGCCAACTGTGCCAGCTGTAGGGCACTGAATGCATCCTCCATACACGTGTATGGAGGGATTGGAGCAAGCTCCAAGCTTGTCAAGCAAGCTTCTTCTTGCTTTGCTTATATAAGGGGAGCTTTCTCCCCCTTTCAAGGATTCAGAATTTTTGGAGAACAAAAATTTACTCTCTCTATATATTTCTCTCTCTCTCTCTATATATATATATTGAGCCAAAAAGTGTTGTTTCTTTACACTTTTGCACACAAACACCTACTCAAACACCTTCATTTTGGAGTTGAGGTCCCTTGGAGCTTGTTTTGAGGTCTTGGCATTGGTTTTGGTCCAAGATTGTTGCTGAAGTTGCTGTCTTGCCTTAGTTCTTCAAGGGTAAGAGACTAGCCCCTTTTAAAGCTTTATTTTGTTTAAGCATTTGGCCATCTTTGCATGCTGTTTTAGGCCAAGCTTTCAACTACAAAAACTTTTGTTTTTAAGTGTTTAAGATGTTTGTTTGAGGCCTTGTTTGAGTTAGGGGTGGTCTACCTCCTTTGTGGCTTGTTTTGCTTTGTTTTGTGCTCTCTTTTAAAGCCTTTCAAACCATCTTGTTTTGGCGTTTCCACCACTGAATTCCAGAGGAATTTCAGTGGTGGAAAGTGGGTTTTGAGACCCAAAATGGATGGGGGTGGTTCCCCCTCCCTTTTGTGCTTTGTTTGCATGTGTTGTTGGCTTAACACTTTGGCATGTTTTTCTACCCTCTTGAGACTCTATGTTAGCATGTTTTAGGCCTTATTTTTCCATGTTATAACTCTGTTTTGGGTTGGTTTGGCCTCTTGTTGTTTGCTTTTTGCACTTGTAGTGTAAATTTGTTTACTAGCCTAACATGCTTCATGAGTTAGCTTGTTATTCTAGCATGTATTGGCTTCACTCCAGCATGTTTTTGGTGTTATTTTGGCATGCTTTAACTTTGATTTTAGTTGGTGGGGTCACCACTTGCTTGGTCTTTGTACTTGTAGTGCAATCCTCCTTGTTGGCCTAACATGCATCATGCTTTATGCCTCTCATTCTAGCTTGTGTTAGCTCTATCTTAGCATGTTTTCACCACTAATTTTCCATGTCATGACTCTATTTTTGATTGGTTTGGTTGCCTCTTGCATGCTTCTTGCACTTGTAGTGCAATTTTGTTCATTAATCTAGTGTATTTGGTGTTTTAGCCTATTGATCTAGTATGTGTATGCTCTACTCCAGCACTTTTTTGGTTATTTTTTAGCATGCTTTAGGTCTGATTTGAGTGGTTTTGGTCATGCATGCTTGGCTTTGCATAGATATAATGCATTTGGCTTTGCTAGTCTTGCACTTTGAGTCCTCTAGCATGTCATAGTTAAGCTTTTTGCATAGCATGGAATTATTTGGCATGTTATTTTAGACCATATACCTCTGCCATATTCTACAGTTATCACCCTTTCATTGTGTTTGAGGGTTGAGCCTTATGCTTCACTTGTAAGCCAATACATATGCATGCTTGTCTAAGCTTTTGAGCTTCCATCTTAGCATGTTTTGGTCTTTGTTTTGGCCTAATTAAACTCTGTCTAGAGCTAGTTTAGTCATTTGTGCCATGTATTGCATGCCTCTTGTGTAGTTCCCTTTACTAGCCTTATGCTTTGGGCCCTCTACCATACCTTACTTATGATATTTATGTGATATGGCATCATTAAACACATAATTTCAGAGCATACAACCTTGTCATACTCTCATGTTTATCACTCTTTAATTGTGTTTAAGAGTTGTGCCCTTTTGCCTTGCTTGCGAGCAAATGAATGAGCATGCATTTCTTGCCTTTTTGTGCCTAAGTCTTAGTGTGTTTTTGGCCATTGTTTTGAGATGTCTTAGGTCTGTCCATAGTTGGTTTGACCATTTGAGATTGATAGTACATGCCTCATGTGTAATGTTCTTCACTTGCTTTAGTGCTCTTGGCTCTTTAACATGTCTTGCATGCATTGCCTACATAATAGAGTCTTGTGCATGCCACTTTAGCATTGATAGATAAGCATGTTGTTTGCATGTGTGATGCATTGCATGTGTTTGGATCAGATGTTAATCCAAGCACGAGAAATGAGGCACGTTTCATACTTGAAGTGATGAAACGTGCCTCATTTCTTAGTCGTCGTCCCCCTTGATTGTGCATGATAGGGTGGAGGCCTCTCGAGTCTTGTGTGTTACTTGTGCATTCATTAACTTGTACAAACTCGTCTTCTCGGCTATCGTGCATTGCGATGCTCGGTTGGTGGCCTGAGAGTCGAGTACTGCACTCCTTTTATTTTAGTTCATTTATTTCTCTATTAAAAAATAAATAAATACAAAAAAAAAAAAAACAAAACAAAACAAAAAAAAATTCTAATACCTAGCTTTTCTAATTCATTGTATTTTCCATCTATTTATTTAGCTGTTTAAATGTATTCTATTATCTCAGTATTACTTGTTAATTTAATTCAATACTTGTCAAAGTGTTAATATGTAAGTTTATATTATTCTATTTTATTTTGTTTTAGGTTTCAAAAAAAAAAAAAAAACACAATGAGAATTGCATGTGGTACTTCAGTGGGCAAACTTGTGCTTAAATATCTTATTTGATTCTTATGTTGGTTTCATGGGTATATATGTCTATTGTTGGTATGTGTAGGACATGAGTCGACGGATATCCGCCCAAGCCTCCAAAAAGGCCAGAGGTTCCACCTCATCGGTGCCACCACCACCACCACCACCACCGTCACCACCATCCTCGCCACCACCACCGGTTGAGTTGCCACGATCGGAGTGGGCTTCACGCCCGCTTCACAAGCTCACACAGTTCAAGCTTAACTATTTTCAGAATGACCCAGTCACCCCTTGGGCTGTTGAGCAGTTCCACCTCCAGCAACAGTTGGGCCTGTGCACTGTTACAACGTCTACTTATCCTCGTCTAGTACGACTCTTTTACCAGAACATGTATAAGTCACTCACCGAGGTAGGACTGCTGTCCACTATTGATGGCCATCTCGTCAACATCACAGAATCCATGATTGCTGATGTGCTAGGGTTCTTTTCCAAGACAGAATACCAGCTCTTCCCAAAAATTGAGGACAACAACCCATACACAACCTCATTCGAGAGTACTTCCCAGGGGCCCACGGTGACGGAAGTCACACGTGCTTGCGTTGGAGCAAGCTGCATGGCCGCTTGCTACTCATTGATTTCGTGGTACATTAGAATGTCTTTCCACTTGGGCATAAAGCTGAGCGCCGCTTGGAGTTTGTTCAAGTCTTACATGGTTATCAGCATGGCTATTAGGTCCTGCTTACACACATCATCTGGATGTATATGCGTAAATTTCTACAGGAGGCAGTTCAGCCTCAACCTATGCAGAACCTGACTTGGCCCCTACCATTTGCCAACTTGCTCACACTTGTCTTCGAGCTGAACGGCCTCCCTATTGATTCGACTGAGGAGATTGATAGAGCTTATTCGACTTTCAGGCAGCGATAATGGCAGCATAGCATATCTCGTATCCTGCAACAAGTTGGTGCCCCAGTTGATAAGGCCCAGACCCCCATCCATGACCAACAACCTCCTCCTGCCTCCCTTGTGCCTCCCCAAATGGCCCCGTTCTACATGACTCGCGAGGAGTACTTACAGCTTCAGCACTCTGTGGATCAAGTCCACAGTACTCTTCACGACCATTACTAGCTTCTCATGGGGTTACGCACAGATTTTTAGGCACATTGAGACTATTCTCAGGCGGCTTTCGACCAGCTCAACGTCGGCCAACTTGACATTCAATAATCAGTTACATCACTACAAACTGACTTTTATACATATCTAGAGTTGAGCTAGCATCGTTTTGACCAGCTCGGCGCTCGGGTTCAAGATGAAACATTTGAGACATGGTCATTGATGGTCGCCTTGTTTGCCCAACATTTCCCGCCACCACCGCCACCGGATTCTTAGTAGTACCGGCATATATTTTGCTTTGTCCCTTTTATTTATTTATTTTATTTCCTTTTCATTATTTCTTCTTTAAAAAAAAAATACCAAAAAGAAAAAAAAAAAGAGTCAAGTTTGTGTGTGTTACTTGGATGTGCACTTACAATCGTTGGTGATATTTTCTCATTTCTATTTACTTGGCTTTTGCTTCCATTGAGGACAATGTCATATTCAAGTTGGGGGATGAGGGTATTTTCTTTTGTGCATTTCTATTTGGCTCATAATTCATGCTTATACCTCCTTTACTTGATTGCATCACTTTACTTGATGTTGACTTGTTGCTAGTAGGGTGATGATATTTGCATATGTTAATTGGGGAGCATAGTAGACTTATATGAAAAGGGTTTATTGGGTAGATACTTGTATGTGATGTTTGCATTAGGAGAGTTGTTTGTGTTTGTGGTATTAGTACACTTGTCATAAGGATGCCTTGATTCACATAAACACACTTTCATAGTAGCGACCTCTCTATTCTAATCCCTGGTGTAAGTCATTAATAATTGCTAGGGTTACATAAAAGAATAAATGAGTATCCAAGATTCTTATAAAAAAATAAAAAAAAAAGCTTGACTTATTTGGGTTCGTAGCCTCTTTAACTCGAGTTATTAAGCCCGTAGGGGTGTCTCTACACGTAGTGCCCTAAAACCGTCTGGTTTAGGAGTCACTGGCCTAATACTTGCCGCATAGGTTAATTCGAAAGCTTAAGGGACCTAGACATTGCACAGTTAAGGAAAAGTAAGGAGAATGACTTGTTTGGGTTTGTAGCATTTTCAACTTGAGTTATTAAGCCCGTAGGGGTGTCTTTACACCTAGTGCCCTAAAACCGTCTGGTTTGAGAGTCATTGGCCCAATGCTTATTGCATGGATTGATTAGAAAGCTTAGTGGATCAGGACATTACACAGTCTTTCAAAAAAAAAAAAAAAATTAAGAATCTTGGTTGCAATAGTTTAGTTTTTCTGTGTATACTAGGTGTTATTATGAGTTACATTGGGCTATTATAGTGGACAGTTAACTAGTATGGGGATTGCACTTTACACCGAGGGTATTGATGATGTGTTTACTAGCATTCACAAATACATGATACTTTACTTTTGTATTAACTGAATTGTGGTCTTTGCTCAATAGATTCCTTCATGCTTGTTTACTGTGCTGTCAATGACTCATCATGTCTTAATATTGCACTGTATTGGCACATAAGTTAATTATTGAGTGGTGTAGTGTGATTGATTGTTGCTGGATAGATGTGAATATATTAATGTTTGTGGGTATCATTTCTGGAAATCCTCACGAGACTTTACTCGTCCACTTGGGGTAACTTTGTGCTTTTAAGGCTTGTTTCATATGCTAAATGCAACCGTTTTCCCACAAAAGAAGAAACAGCTGGATTTTGTTTAATTTAATTTAATTTTTATTGCTTGCTTGAGGACTAGCAAGTTGTAAGCTGGGGAATGTAATTAAGGCTGAATTGTGCAACATTGAGGCCGTTACTTAGGATCTCTTAACTTTATTTTCTTGTCAAACTATATATTTTATGTCTATTTAATGTCAATTAGGTTGTACATAGTCGGAGCATAAAATGGGCAAAAATACAGAATTTGGAGAGAAAAGAGCTTCCCGCATGCGCATTGACTTTTGTCGCACATGCTGCCGTACCTCAGAAAATGGGCCCAATCTTTTAAACCTGTTTGAAAGACACCAGAGATATAAAAAGGCAAGAAAGAGGTTGGATTAGTGTGCTGAAATTGATTTTAAGGAAATGGAGGCTAGGGTTTTGAAAAGGTGATTTCTCCTCAAGCTTAAAGGACAACTTCCATGGGGGTTTCTTCCTCATCCTCTTCATCTTCCCACTCCTTCATGGGTGGCTAGTCTTTTTTTTCTAGGGTTTTGATGAAACCCTAGCCATGTAATAGGATTTTTCATAAGCTTTGATTGTGAATCGGTTTGAATCAATGTATAGATGATTTAAAAGTTTTTAATAATTGTTCATTTCATCTCTTCAAGTATTTTACTCTCTATGATTGTTTAATGCTTTCCATACATTAGTTTTCTTTGTGTTTATATTCAAAGTACGAGACGAGTCATGTTACGAGAGACGGGTCATGTTGCTACCATAGTTTAGAGCAAATGCCTCGTGCTACTAGGGATGATTCGTGCCTGTACATTGAATGCGACAACCCTCTTGATCAATATTTCAAACTTGTAGTTGTGAAAACATGCCTGGCACAAGGGGTTTCACTAACCCTGTGTTTGAGTTTGCACCCGGGTGGTTGGAAAGATTTTCTGTAGTTAGAAGAGAAACAACACCTACTTCTCCTCTTATGGTACCTTACGCAGGACCTTTCATAGGGCAGGCCCCAAAAGGCCAGCCATACCTTCAATAGCAGCCAGTACAGTAGGGACAACTAGCCCTGAATGTACCCATATATGGACCAAGAAGCCCACAAGCACATGGAGTTCCTCAAAACCCTGTGTTTGTTCCTTCAGTAGTGGTTCAACCAGCAAAAAATATGGTTCCTAGGGACTAGATTACTGATATAGTTACAGAAATATGTGGACCTATGGCTCGGGGGGTCCAGACACCAGTGTACAGAAAACCTTACCTAGAGTGGGTGGATAGGGTACATGAATATTGTAACGACCCCAAAATGCCTATCGGAAATTATCTTTAACTAATTGTGGGTTAATGTGCTTCAATTTAATTATATCTGTTTGAATTGAAGAATTATCTATTGGGTTACGAGTTTAAAACTAGAATTGCTGACCTTTATGGGTTTAGAAATTGTAATTGAGTGCATGGATATGTTAATGGAAATTTTTAGAGCTATTTGGGAAAAATTAATTGGAAATTTAATTTGCCTGATTCGTTAATGCATGTTTGGGTGGTTAACTTTGTACTGCAATTGAAGGCCTTAGAGGCTTCAAAAACTAGAACAGAGGACATATTTAGGATCAACATAATTTTTAGAGTCATCTGGAAAGTTTAATTGAAATTTGATTTTGTGCGATTCGTAAGGGCGTGTTTGGCCCTCCTTACTTGTGGAAAGCTTTTATATGTATATAGATATGCTATATGAGTTGTTGAACTCAACCTTTGAGCCAAAAAATATCTAAGGAAAGAAAAATCTGGAGAGAGAGCAAGAGAGAAGCAAGAGAAGAAGAGAAAACTTGAGAATGATGAAGAAATCAAGGATTTGGCTTGAATTCATCATGGTTATGTACGGATAAGTGATGGTAAAGGCTTAAGGTAAGATTCTCCCTCTCAATCCTTGAAGATCATAAGCTAAAGAGTGAGTTTCTTGGGTTATCTATGATTGTATGTGTGGGTCTTGTTTCTTCAAGTAAGAAGATGTTAAATCTTTGAATATGGCATGAATTATGTTACAACTTAGTTTCTTGTAGGAATTTTATGATTCTTAAAGAGGCTAAAGAGGATTCCACCATATAAGTGAGCTTTGAACTCCAAATCATGGCTACTTTATGCTTTTGTGTTTTAAATCTTAATCTTGTTCTTGTGCTTCGGAATTTGAGTAGTATTTTGGGGTTATGATCTTTGATGGAAGCTAATAATGTGAAATTTATCATGTATTAAAGAGTTTTGGGCATTGATTTACATGAATTTGAAGTTTAATTGTGAAAATGAGAGGTTCCAAATCAAAGAGCCATTTTCGGACTAGTTTTTACCTAGAGCCGCACGTGCGGTGGGTCTTCCCGCACGTGCGGCAGTCCATTTCCAACCCCAAGTTTGATTCTGCTAAAAAGCACGTGGTCCCGCACGTGTGGCCAAATTTCCCGCACGTGCGGGGACAACCCTGTTTAGCCAACTTCAAATAAGCATATCTTTTGCATCCGGACTCTGTTTTGAGTGATTCTTGAGCCCAAATTCAAGCCCCGGAAGTCTAGTTTCTATTGGTGGTGGCCTCACTCCCAAATTATAAGTATACAAATAGATATGTCCAAATTAATGATGAATGTTCACTTTCTGTTTATCGGTTTCATACCGTTTTTTCTTCTAAACCATATTCCTACCGATTCCTACTATTTTCTGAGACATGGATTTTAACCTACTGAGGACTAATGAGTTTAGAACTGATATGACTAATTGATTAAAGAGCAAAGGAAGGAATTGGGTATGTTCTTACATTATGCTATGTGCATTGTGTTTGTAGGTCAAGACGTGGACATCGTCCCACCGCTACTAGAAGCCCATCACTGTGAGTAATAGTAGTGTAACGATATGTTCTATCTACCTTTTGTTATTATGGTTTATATACCGTTGTTTGTGAAGAGCATATACTATTGATGTTGGGCTTTGATTGAACTTATGGATATGATTGAACAATGGCATTGATATAGACCTAAGGTCGTTTTGTCTCTATTAATAGAAGTGGGCCCGAGGCCGTTATGATGTGAATTGTTTATGATTCATGGCCAGAGGCCAAGGGAGGTAGTGTACATGTCGATGTTCTACCTAGCCTCCAATGTGTGGACAACTGTCATTATGTGGGCCTAAGGCCGTTCTGTATCATATGTGGGCCCAAGGCCGTTCTGTATTACATGTGGGCCTGAGGCCGTTCGGAATACACTTATGGTTAGGTCCTACGTATGGTTTGATATATGTATATTATATTCCTCAAGGTTATGCTCATTCATGTAACCTCCTTACATTGCTATTATTCACTGAGCCTTGCTCACTCCATTTTTATGTATATTTATGTAGGTGAGCCATCGAGGACCAACACTAGAGTTGTATTGAGGTTCACCTGTCTGTCAAGCCACCCGTCTTACGCCTCTGTGTTGAAGCCTTACTTTTGATTACTGGGAGCTATATAATTTATGGAGTCTTGTATAAGTGTGTGTGTGAGATCTATGTAAATTATGTGATTGTATACGTAAATATGGAAGTGCATTTAAATACTTAAAACTATTTAGGTCATCATGTATGCACAAGCTTAATGGATGTTATCCTTATATTGATATTTGCTTCCGCTTAAGGCCCCGTACTTGAATAAGTATTCATAAAATTCTGTTTGAGGCCTATGGACCAAACTTTTAGGGGTGGGTTTGGGTCGTGACAAATATCCTAGAGGGTTTAGAATACCAGACTTTGCCCTCTTTTATGGTAATGGAAATCAGTCAACAATGGAACATATTGCTAGGTTTATGAGCTAGTGTGATGAGTTTGCCATTAATGATTACATTAAACTTTTTCCAAATTCTTTAACTGGAGCGGCCTTCGTGTGGTACATAAACATTACACCTGGCTCTATCCAAACTTGGTAGCAAATGGAGGAAGTTTTTCATGCCCAATTTTTCCAAATAGAACCTAAAGTTTCCATGGAAGACTTGGCAAGATTGAGCCAGAGGTCTGATGAGAAGGCTGCTCAATTTATTGCCAGATTTAAAAGGGCACAAAACAAATGTAGGGTCATGTTACCAGAGCCTGAATTTGTAAGATTGGCTCAAAATGGTTTGGAGTTTAGGCTTCGAAAGAAGTTTGACTCAACTGAATTTCGAAACTTAGTAGAGTTAACATATAAGGTGGCTAGATATGAAACTTTACTCGAGGAAGAACAAGATCGAAGTAATGCATCATATAATACCTACTATAAGGACCCTAATTATGAAATTGATGCAGCAGAGATAGTACAAAAAGAACCTATGACTTGTGAGACATTAATTCAGAAAGACAGTACAATAGACCAGCAGTTTAAAAAGAAAGACCTGCATAGGAAGTATTCTTTTGACTTAACAAAAGCAGATGACATTTTTGATTATTTGCTTGCAGCAAATTTCCTAAAGTTACAAAAGGGAGTCAAGATTCCTACCCTTGAACAACTTAAAGGAAAATTGCATTGTAAATTGCACAATTCTTGGTCTCATTCAACTAAAAACTGTATTGTTTTCTGAGATAGAATCTAAGAACAGATTTCGAAGGGGAGGCTAAAGTTTCAGCCAAGTTTGAGAAAGCTATGGGAATTGACACCAACCTGTTTCTAGAGATTCGGGAGGCTGTAGCCAATGTTGGCATGCCAGATTTCCAAAATCTATCCTTGAAAAAATTTGAGGAAGTTACTGTGCAAATGCATGTGGCTAGCCAGGTTGCTTTTAGGAAGAACCCAAGAAGTTCACCAGTTGATGGACAAAGCTTTGCAGGCCTAAAAGAAGGCTTTAGTGAAGAGATGTTGGATGATGACTCTCTCGAAGCTGCTATAGTGCAGATGATGTGTCCCAAGTGCAGGTTATGTTACAAGTAGCATTACAAAGAGGTGCAGAGCGACCGAATAACCAGCATCCATAACAAGAGGCCATACCTAACTGGTCCTAGACAGCATTCATCCTTGGTAGCCCCACCAGATACCAAGATGCAATCAAAAGGAAATAGGCCTTTGTATGAGACTAGGCCACCCCATCATTACAGAGTAGACAACCAGTTAGAAAGGAAGCATGGATTCAGTGCAAGGCATAGGACCAGGACTGATAATTAGCTGCCGAGGACTGCTTCGAAGACTACTTCAAAAAGTGCGCCGGCAGATCTAGTAGCCAGACCAGTAGGCTCATGGGTCCCAGGAGTTCCAAATTGGTTTGTTATGCAGAATAAACCTAAGGAAATGCCTACTCAAAGAAAGGTTTTGGGAGACCAGGGAAAAATGATCAAACCTTCCTTGATGGCTCCAAATAATTTGGTCTTATTAAAGAATCCAAAAACAAGGGAGCCAGATGTGGTTCCTATAATTTCTAGGTCTCAAAGAAGGAAGATCCAATAAAGATACACTCAGTATCAGAGGGATTTGAAAGAAAGTGGAGAGAGCACTTCCACGACACAAGCAAAAGACCAGACACATGGAGGGATAGGTTCGAAGCCTGCTCCCAAGATCAAAAGGAGTGCCAGTATGGAGCAGTTGGCTAAAGTTCATGCTGAACTAAGAGCCAAAGAAAAATCCAGTTTAGCAGGCCTCGAGAAGGCTTTAATAGAAAGTGATGATGAAACGGATGAAGGGACTGAGCTAGGCCAAGAGAGAACATTAGCTGAATATGGAATGTTTGAGGCCTTCATGGCTGAGCAAACCTTTTTGGTTGACAAGCCAATGGAGGTAGATCACCAACAAGCTGCTTCAAAGGAACTTGCTAGCACAAAGGTACCAGAGTGTAGCATGGAAAATGCTTCTGAAATAATGGAACAAGCTAGTTTGGAAGGAAAACAAGTACAGCCAGCAGTTTAGTTTGGCTCATTTCCTCTAGTGTCAGTAAACATGGTATATATATTGCCACAGGAGTTCTAGTCTAAAGAGAGAAACCGAGAAGGTCAGAAAGATGACCCTATTCCGATTTCTAGTGAAGATTCACAGGCCAGCATGATTCAAGATGAGTCTGAAGTGGCCACACTAATGGAAATTGAAGAAGAATGTGAGGAGGTGAGTATTAACCTCTTGTATCCCTTCGAGTACCCTACAACATCTATGACTCAGTACGTTAAGTCCTTGTATATCAAGGCTTACTTCAATGGGATACAAATGAACAGGGTGTTAGTCGATAATGGGGCAGCAGTGAACCTGCTTCCGAAGTCTTCCTTGAAGAAATTGGGAAAAAGAAACCCTTTATTAATCCCAACCAGCACAACCATTATTGGTTTCGCTGGGGATAAGCAGATGGCTTAGGGCATTCTGCCCATCAACCTGAGTGTGTGGACTAGAGATTGTATGACAACATTCTTTATTATAGACAGTAATGCCAAGTATAATGTTTTGCTTGCCAGGGATTAGATCCACACTAACAAATGTGTGCCTTCCTTTCTACATTAGAAAATAATGATAGCACTATGCAATGGAGAGACATATGAGATCAATGCAGACCCCCAACCCTTTATCTCTTGTGTTAATTTTGCAGAGGCCAAGTTATACACTGAAGGAGTGACACTACTCAGTGTACTGAGGAAGCCTGATGGAATAGTCGAAGTGACGACTGATGAGGAAGTAGCACACCTAAAGCACTTAGTGCAGGAGAGTGTTAATGAAGAGTTCATCCCCAAAAATGACAATGATACCTGCTTGTAGGCAAGAAGATAAGAACCAAGAAGCTAGACACTTGGCCTTAGTCAAGTTTTCAGCATTGGACACGAAGTCAATAGTCCAAAAGGTTCAAGAACAAGAGAAGGAAGCCATAGTGGTTGCCTGTAATTAGGAGCAGCAAAAAGCCAGGCCTTTGGCCCTTGATAAGTATTGTGCATTGGACATCGATACAAAAGTCCAGGAAATACAGGAAGTGTAACGCCCCAACCCTTCACATGTCATCGATATTGTCCGCTTTGGACCATGTCTGCACGAATTTGTTCTTCTCAGTGGGTCACCTATCCTAAAACTACTCTAGCATAAGCACATTTAACTACGAAGTTCTGTTAGGGATTTCACCACCCGAGAAAAGGTCTTGATACTATATAAGGGTCCAGGTTTTTACTTTTATAGCCCAGGAACTCCCTCTCCATTCACGATGTAGGACACCGGGACCTTATAATCCATCCCTCTTAAAGCTGTACGTCTCTGTGCAATAGCCTCCTAGCTCGCAAGCTCGCCTACATACACCGAGAGACGCCAGGGGCCCACACTCAGTACTTCAGAGAGTCGGCTTTGATACCATTTGTAATGCCCCAACCCTTCACATGTCATCGATATTGTCCACTTTGGGTCATGCCGGCACAGATTTATTCTTCCCAGTAGGTCACCCATCCTAGAACTACTCCAACCTAAGCACGCTTAACTGCGGAGTTCTGTTAGGAATTTCACCACCCAGGAAAAGGCCTCGATGCTATATAAGGAATGAGAAAGTTCAAGTTAAAGCTTAATCCTCTCAAATGTGCTTTTGGTGTATCAGTTGGAAACTTCTTGGGGTATGTAGTGCACAAGAAGGGAATACAGATTGATCAGAATAAAGCTAAAGCTATCATTGAGGCTAAACCTCCATCAAGTAAGAAAGAATTACAAAAGTTTCTTGGTCAGGTTAATTTCCTTCGAAAATTTATTTCTAACACTGCAGGAAAAACTAAAGTATTTTCTTCTTTATTAAAGTTAAAAATGAAAAAGAGTTTGTGTGGACAGTAGAGCATCAAGCTACTTTCGAAGGAATTAAAGCCTACTTGGCCAAGCCTCCAATGTTGATGCCACCAAGGAGAGACAAGCCCTTGAAGTTATACATTGTTGCAACATAAGATTCATTGGGAGTTTTCCTAGCTTAGGACAATGAACAGGACAATGAAGAAGGAAATGAGCAAGTAGTTTATTACCTTAGTAGGTTTTAAATTCTTGTGAATGTAAATACTCAGCTGTAGAAAAGCTGTGCCTTGCATTGTACTTTGCAGCAATGAAATTAAGATATTATCTTTTGCCTACTATTGTCTTGGTAATTGCAACCATAGACTTGGTTAAGTACATGTTATCTAGACCTATGTTGAGATGAAGAATTGGCAAATGAATATTAGCTCTATCAGAATTTCATCTAGAATATGTCTCTCAAAAAGCAGTATAAGGACAAGTTTTGGCTAGTTATAGCGATCCCGGTTTCGACCTGACTCTTGTGATGTTTCGGGCTCGGGTTTAATGCTTTCATATTGTTGTCTATCTCTTTCTTCCCTTGTATACCTTTGAAATTGGTCTTTGTGTTGTTGTGGTTGTGTTTGGAACAGGTTGGTTACTTAGTTTTCAAACTTTATGTTGCCAAGATTTTGGTCTTCCGCTCGAGTGGCCATTTTTGCGCTAAAGTGAACTATGTACATTTTGGTCCTCCGTTCGAGCATCCTTTCTTGCGCTCAAGAGGGAGTTACAAACTCTCAGTACTCTGCACTTCTACAAAAGTGTTGGAGAAATGTTTTTCACGCTCCTACGCTCGAGCATCCCTTCTTGAGCTCGAACAGTTGGTCTGTCGTTTACAAAAGTTCTGGAGGTGTGTATTATGTGCTCTAGCGGGCCTCTTCTTGCGCTCGAGCAGAACAAATCTTTGTGTCTAACGCTCAAGCATGAAACCCTCCGCTCGAGCGGACTGCACGTATATCAGATCGCGAAAAGTACTTTTTACATCACTTTTTCATATCTTTTCAGCCAAAACCCTAAAGTTGAGAGCCTTTCTCTCTAAAATACTCTCTCTTCCTACATTTTGGCCTAGATCCTTTGATCTCTCCATCCTACTCCCTTTGATAAAAAGGTGGAGTTTCTCAAGATCTTCTCTTTGAACCGATTAGAGTGGATTTCGGCACTTTTGGGGTTTCTCTCTTGCTTGGCTTATCTTTTCTCTTTGAGGTAGGGATATTATATACTTTAGTATGAGTTTTAGCCTAGTTATTTGTGGTTATATATAAATAGTGGAAATCTTGAGAGTTTTTGGGTAAACTTAGGGTTTGTTCTCAAATTGAAAGAGGGGTTTCTATATTGTGTTCCATAGATGATTATGGGGCTTTGAATATGAGGATATCTTGTGTTAAAATGGTAAATTTTAGCCTTTGGATTAATATTTGAATAAGGGAGAGATTTACCCTAAATGTGTTTTGAATATTATTTTGTATAAATAATAAAATTGATGTGAAAAATGTGAAATTGGGAAAAGGTGTAAATGAATGGTGTGGTTGGATTTGTTTAATCACTCATTCATGGAAAATTTGATAAATTATTTGTTATAAAGATTATATATCTGTTTAGAAATATCTATATTAGGCTATCGGTAGAGGATAGCTATGATTGTTATAGAAATTTCATGATGATTAAGTGAATTGAAACTAATGATTTTAAGTTTGTCATTGAATATGACGGTATGATTAAGGCATTGAATATGAGTTACGGATAGTCATTCTATATGACGATGAATGTAAATACATTCTATATGTATAATATTTTGGGAGAAGAAAGGGAATGTACTCCATTGTTTGGGAGGAGATAGGAGATGGACTCCAGTGAGAATTAAGTTGGTCGGAGTATGCAGGGTAAAAGTCCCAAAATCTTGTGAATACATGGGTGCTGAACCCGCGGACGAAATTTTCGTAAAATGGTAAGGTTAAAGTGTTTGTATGATAGTTATGTGGATAGGGAACCACTAAGCTATAGTCTCATTTGGATCATTTGGAAAATTATGTATATTTTCCATATGACTTGGAATGAAATGAATTAACTCGAAATGAATAAATGAGGATGGATTGAGGTATGAATATCAGTATTGAATGGTTATGGAAAGAATGCCAGTTGATCATGAATATTAAACATTTATCTGACACTTATATCTTAGTTAAACTTCATACATTGTATTAGACTATTTTTACTGGGTTTTGGCTCACCCTACTTAGAAAACCATTTTCAGGTATCGATGACATGCTTCCTCCAAGGACATAGCTTGGGAGGACTTAGGAGCTTGAGGCTTTATTTTGTTGTTTTGTGTTTAAACGTTTATTCAAGTCGAGGGCTTAACATGTATAGAGCTTAGGACTCTCTTTTGTTGTAACCAAGTGATATCTTGGAAAGATGTAAGCCCATAGGGCATTTATTTTGTTGTTATTAGCTAATGTTACATGTTGTAGATTTAGGATGAACATTTATGAATGTATAATGCATGTAACATCTTTTGTAATAAGAACACTGATGAATGAAAGGATATCAATTCTGTTATGCACTATTCTCTTATGGATAGGTTAATTGTTTTATATTTTTTGGGGATGTGACATAACTTCTTGGCAAATCATCCATGTCAAACAGAAAGCCAAGAGATAATGGACCTTGGTATGCTCAATGTTGAGCCATGAAAAATATGTTTCGATGGATCAAAAGCCAGTGGTTTGGTTGGAATTGGTGTTATAATTAAATCACCACAGAGGATAGAAACCACACATGGTTATAGAGTGAATGAAACTACTTGTTCTAATAATCAAGCTGAATATGAAGCTTTAATAATGAGACTTGAGATACTTATTAGATTACAAGGTTATGCAGTTGATATATTTGGGGATTCCCAATTGGTAATCAACCAAGTGAAAAGAATCTTCAAATGTCAAAGTGCAAGCATGTTACCATATTATGTTGTTGTACTGCATTTGCTTTCTCAGTTTCAGATAGCCAATGTGACTTATATCCCAAGATTCATGAACCATAAGGCCAATGATGTAGCTCCAAAGGCCACAAATTTCAGAAGAAAAAGGAATACCCAAGTGGATATAAGTCAAGCAACATATCAGAAGTTAATACCACCTTTGGCTAAAAAGGGTATCATGGTAGAAGTTAAACAGAATAACTTAGAAAAACATGATTGGAGACATCCAATGATTCAATATTTAATTGGCCTATCTTCGAAGGCCAGCAAGAAAATTAAATTATAGTTTATGCAATATATAATGTATAACAATGCTCTTTACAAAAGGGAAGCTGATGGGTTATAGTTAGAATGTTTAGGGCCAAATGAAGCATTAACTGCTATGGCTAAGGTATATGAAGGTATTTGTGGTACCCATCAGCCTGGTATGAAGATGAGATGGTTGCTTCGAAGGCACTCATACTATTGGCCAACTATCCTAAAGGATTGCATAGAGTATGCAAAAGGATGTTAGGTATGCCAAAAGCATGGCATGATAAGACATGTGCTAGTAACTGATTTGCATGCAGTTATAACGCCTTGGCCTTTCAAAGGATGGGTGTAGATGCGCTCCCGGGAACTCCTCGATATCCGCGCACCTATAAGGGCGGCGCGAATCTCATTTTGTTCCGAGCTACTACAGTTCGGACTCAATGTCACGGTTCCGAATCTAATCTTACAACGTGCGATGTAAAACCAATAAATCACCAAAGAGTCCAAATCCGGCAAATCGTTTTGGAAAACTAATTTTTAGAAAGAAGTGCCAAACATGGACTGCTTTGCCAGATACAGAGTCGCTACCTAAATATTTTATTTTGAGAGAATTTAGGAAACCCTGACTCGTGCCTAAGGCCATGTGTCCGTCATTACCAAAGTTGCCTCGGCTTGGGAACATGGGTACGAGAGGGGAATGTCATGTAATGAGCACCCCCGCTCGCCCGATCAAAGATCGACCTGTACTAAGCATGATATTTTGTTTTTGAAAACACATATGCTCTTATTCCGGTTAATTAACCTAGAATTACTATGTTATGCGCACAACAAACAAGTATAGACTAGATCACCTAGGTTGGAACAAAACATTGCATGTTCATTTGAAAATAGTTTGAAGTTTGCTACTCGCAAGTAGACTAAATTCAGGATTCAATGAATTATTCCAATTCAAGTAATCCAACCTTCACCCACAGGCATTCAGGCAGTTAATCACATAAGCAGTTAGCCTCATGGCAAGCATGCTTTCATGGTAATCAATAACACACATGCAGTATGTTAAAACGTAAACACTCACAGTGTACTCCGAGGTAAAACAAAAAACTAGTTAGAAATCATGCATGATCCTAGTTCATGTTAACATGGCTAATGCAACACATGCGAGGATGCAATTAAAATAAGCTTGGCTATTCTAAGATGGCATATGAAATGCAACTTGGTACATGTATTCAAATTGAAATTGAAATACAATGCAGTTAGTATGATGCGCCGAGCCCGGTGCATTCAAGACAGATGAATGAATGCACGCATGCAAGCATAAGGTATGCTAAATGAAATATGCCCTAAAACTAACCATCGTAAGCGGTTAAGTAAAAGGGAGAAAGAAATGGGGGTTGGAAGACATATATCACACACACGCACGCTTATTACAACAGTTGGCCCTCTTGAGGGAGAGACCAAATAAGAAGCTAACTAGCTAATCTAAGCTAATTAAACTAATTATTACAAAACAACGAAGCTAATGAACTAATCCTAGTTAACTAACTATTACAAAATAGTTAAGTAGCTAAATGCATTAACTACTTAAGTTACAAGCCAAAGCATAAACTAGCTAATCACATTAGCTAAGTAAATCAGTAAATAGAGGTGCCCTCAGAGGGAAGAATGCATGCATGCCTGGTCGCCTTGTTCAGAAATCCGTCGCGATGCCCCAACTTGCCTCTGTTTGCAACTGCTCTTAGAAACTTGCACCAAGCTCCAGAAAGCATCTAACACACCTTGGGGACCTGTGGGAGGGTGGCCAACCAGTTGTTGCTCTCTCCAGCCACTGGCCGACCACTTTTTGTTGTTGTAAACCAGAAAAAGTGGTTGGCCAGCTAGTTTTTCTGGCTAGCCGACCAGTTGTTGTTGCCAAACTCCAGTTTTCTGCAACAGAGAGCAAGAAAGGGCATGGCAATGTATTTGCAAGATATGTGTGCACAACCACCCTCCCTATCATTTCATAAGCTCAAGGGAGTGTGGTTCTCGACCCTCGGGCCACCAATCGCGCATTTCAATGCATGATGGCCGAGAGGTGAAGTTGCACAATTCAATATGAAAATGAATGCACAAGTAAACACATAAAGCCTAAAACTCTATCATGTAGGATCAAGAGCGTCGATGACCGAGAATTGAGGCACGTTTCATCACTTTAAGTATGAAACGTCCCTCATTTCCCGTGTTTGGACTAACACCTATTCCAAACACAATGCAACACAAGCATGGCATACACAATGCGACTCAAGCATGCAAACATGCAATGCAACTAGAGCATGCAAACATGCAATGCAATGAAACAAGCATATGAACAATATGCAAGGGACAAGCATGCAAACATGCAAGGCAATATAACATAGCATACTCGATGCTTGATGGCATGCATGCTCAATGCAAAGCAACTTTAGATTCTAAATACAATGTAATGCATGCATGCACAATACAATGCAACAAGGGCAACTTATCAATGCTAGGGACATGCATACTCAATGCAAACAACAACTAGCATACACAATGCTAAATGACAACTAGCATATGCAATGCAATGCAATGAACATGGCACACTCAATGCAATGTGACCTAAACATGCAAACAACATGGCATACTCAATGCGATGAACTACATGGCATATACAATGCGCAATCAATCATACAAACAATATGGCATACTCAATGCGATGGACCTCATGGTATACACAATGCTCAATGGACTTAAACCAAAATGGATAGACCTCAGTCATGCCCAAATTAGTGGCCATAACGATGAAAATAAAGGCAAAAAATACAAAGCATGCATGCACAATGCATTGGCCAACCAAGTAGGCCTAAGAGCTTAACCCTCAAGAAGGCTCAAGGAATGATAAACATGGAAGTGTGACAACACTAAATGCACTGAAATAAGGTATGAAATGATGCCAAATCATTTAAACAATGCAAGTATAGCATGCAAAGGTCCTAAAGCATGAAAGCTAGCAAAGATGACTACTCTAGAGACATGTAATACATGGCACAAATACATGAACCAATCATGGACAGAGCTCAAGTAGGTCTAAACATGGACCAAAACATGCTAAGGTAGGGGCTCAAAGACCTAGGCATGCAAGCATATACACTACGCCACAATGAGGCAACAATGCACAATACTCAAAGGCACTTAAAGCATGAAAGAAGTGGGAATACGGTCATGCTATAAGCTTTGAAATGAAGTCTTAAATGATGTCAAATCATCTAAATAGCTCAAAGATAGCATGCATGAGTCAACAAAACGCAAAGCTAGCAAGGCCAATTGCACTACAGCTATACAAAGCATGAAGGATATGGCAAAGGAAACCTAAAAAAGTCCTAGAACATGTCAAAACAATACTAAAACATGCATGGAAGGAAGTCAAAACAAGCTAATATGAAGGGCATAAGGCATGATGCATACAAGACAAATAACGTGGATTACACTACACCTATTAAAACCAAGCATGGGATGACTTAACCAACAAAAATTAGAGTTATATCATGGCAAGATAACCCCAAATACACATTGAAATGATGGCTCGCAAGCTAAGGCATGAAGGCATATGCAATGATTCATGTTAAGGCATAAAGGGGCAAACCCTCCAACGCATTGAATGAGTGATAAATGCAAGTGTATGAGCATGAAACATGGACTGAAATCACATAAGAAATGATGCCAAATCATTGAAATAGTCCAAGTAAAGCATGCTAGTGGACTTGGTACACAAGGTAACAAGCTAGATTGAACCATGGCTATACAAAGCAAGTCATGCATGGCAAAAACAATCAAAATCAGAGCTAAATCATGTTAAAACATGGACAAAAGCTTCTTGAGGTTAAGCCAAAAGCACGCTAGAATGACATGTTAAAGCATGGTGCATGTTAGGCTGATTCATGGAAATACACTACAAGTGCATGGAGCATGCAAGGGCTAACCAAACCAAACCAAACCAAACCAAACCAAAAACAGAGTCATGACATGGCAAAACATCACCAAAAACATGTTGAAATGGAAATAAAATAAGTTAGAATGACATGCCACTTCATGAAGCATACAAAGCTAGTTTGTGTGATTTACACTACAGATGTATTAGGCATGCATGGAGTGACTAAACCAAGTAAATACAGTGGCATACCATGATAAAATAAGCCCAAATACAAGCTAAGATATGGTCAACAAAAGCTTAGCAAACATGCTCACACATGAGGCATTGAAAACAAGTATTGAAGACACAAGGAGAGGGGATGACCCTCTCCTTTTTGGGACCTCAAAACACCCTTCCCACCATTGAAATTCCTATGAGTTTCAGTGGTGAGAAGGCCAAAACAAGGTGGTCCCAAAGGCTCGCCAAGAAGGCACAAAGGCAAGACCAAACAAGGCCTAAGAGGGGGTAAACAACTCCAAACACAAAAGTGACCTTAAACAAAGATCTTAAGCACCAAAATTTAGAACTTTTTGTAGTTAAGAGTTAATCTTAAAACAGCATGCAAAAGGGTCCAAAATCTTAAGCAAGAATGGGGGTTTAAAAGGTTAAAAACTCATCCTTGAAGACCTTCTTCAAAACCAAAACTCCAGCAGCTTTTTCCAACCAAAACCAGTCCAAAAGCTTCAAAAAAAACCTTAAGGGACCTCAGATCCAAGAGTATGGTGTTTGAGTGTGTGTTAAAGTGTGGTAAAACTACACTTTTAAGGCAAAAAATCAAGAACAAGAGCAATATAGAGACAAAGCTATATATATAACTCTCAAGGCAATTTTTTCTGAACCTAGAGGAGGGAGCAAAGCTTTTTGAAGAAGCTAAGGTTCAAGGCCATCCCTCCATACACGTGTATGGAGGATGGTTTCAGTGCCCTCCAACTGTGCCAGCTGGAGGAAAATATCTCCAAAAAGGTGACAAAAAGTGGCAGACCACTTGAAGTGGTCGACCAGCTACTTTAAGTGGTCTCCCAAAAAGACAACTGGTCGGCCATGGTGGGAGATGGTCAGCAGCATGAAAACAAGCAAATGGTGTGGTGGCCAACCAGAAAAGATGGCCTAAAGACCAAGGAGACCAGTTATCAGACCAGAAAACTGGTTGGCAGGAAGAAAACTGGTTTGCGGGGAGAGAAATTGGTCTCCCACCCTTGTACCACCTTCCAAACAAGGAAAACAAGGTTTGTACCAAAAACAAACCAAAACGGATGCAAGACGAAAGTTCGGGAGGCAAATCGCGCAGCCGGGAGCCTCAAAAATTAGCTGACAAGCACCAAAAGTGGTCTCCCAAACCACAGTGGCCCTCTAGGCCAAGGAAACAAGGTGTGGTTTAAAAACCACGCCAAATGGAGAACATTAAGCGGTCCCGAGACAAGGCGCGCGGCCGAAGGCTCCAAAAATTAAAAACTAGTCTCCAGACGGGAAAAGTGGTCTACGACCACAAAAGAGTGGTCTACAAGACCTCTCCTTCCCTCAGGCATGGAAAACAATGCCTGGTCCGTAAACTGAGCTGAAGCACAAAGAGTTCAGAGGCCCGGAGGCAAGGCACTCAGCCGAAACTCCGGAAACTCGAAACGAGCACAACAAGCACTATCACCGAGCGCTCAATCGATGACGTCTGAGTCTTAAGGTCCGTCAAAAATGGGTGTCTACAGTTGCTCCTCTTTGACAGAACTCGGAAGTCATAAGTGATGGGAGTGAGAGTCAAAGCCCAAAGACGACCCATTTTTGACAAGGCTGGAGACTTAGACAAATATGCAAGATAACAAAGAAATGTGCCCGCAGGTAGGGGCAAAATGCAAATCACACGCACGAAGCCGAACATAACTTATGATCATGCAAAGAAAGCTGTAATGAAGCAATTATACACAATAAATGCAACAGTTTAAGCGAACAAATACAAATCAAACTACATTATAAGAGAATTATACAATTCTCACTACGTCTCACGCGGAGAACATATAATACTATCCGGTTCGTCTGGTCGCGCCAGCTTCAAATGAACAATATTGTCTGGTCACACCAGCTTCAAATGAACTGTACATACAATATCATCTGGTCGCACCAGCTTTAAATGAACTGTACATACAATATTGTGCCTGCATAAGAGAGAAACTCAACAGGTACAATGTCGTTAGAAACATGCATAACAATGCAAGTGAAAAGTGTGTGACAACGCAAGTGGAGGGGTGCATGACAATGCAACCTAAGTGTGATGCATAACAATGCGGAAGGGGTGCATAACAATGTAACAGAAGTACGCATAGCAATATAAATAAAACGAGCGTAACAACACAAGCAGTGAATGCATAACAAAGCAATGAGTGGTGTGCATAACAAAAGCAAGAGAGGAAAGCATGCATAATAATGCGAGAGTGGTACAACTTCGGTAGCATGCCCTGAAACAAAATGCCAGTTAAAGAAAAATAAGCCTTAACGCGAGCAAATTAATCGGAACCTTCGATTTACCTCTCGGAGGGGTCACAACATACTTAAAAAGGATACACCTTATTCTTTGACGAGTGAGTATGAGCCATGCATCGAAGACTTGAATTGAAGTTCCCGTGGGGATGATTTCGCGCTGAAAAGTGTACCTTTCTTGTACTTTCCCGAGAGCCGAGGACTCCAATCATCACCAAAACACACAGGGAGAACAATGGAGCTCTGAAGATCATCCAGGAGGCTGGCCGACCAGTTATATCAGTGGCCCACCAGTTGTTGCCCACAAAAGTGGTCGGCCGACCAGAAAAACTGGCTGGCCGACCAGTTTACAAAATCCGGGGCAGTTTTGTCTTTTCAAGGTCAGATCTTTAAATAGAAAGCTCCAAATCACTTTTGCTCACACCTTCAAGGCCGAAATACATTTCTCTCCATCTCTAGACCCTTTTCTCTCTCAGATCTGCACTTTATATGCATTTTCCAACGCCCCACACGAAGTTGTTTTGCGAAAACTTTCGATTCTCTTCGTTTTAAACCGATTAGAATTTCTTTTCGAAGCTCCTTTCTCCATTTCCACCACTTGAGGTATGTTTGTCTCAAAGTTTAGCACATTTTCTCGGACGTTGACTTTTGTTGACTTTTCCTATTCTCGTAGGTTGACTTTTGTTGACTTTTTGCAATTTTGGCTCATTTCGCTCGTTTTTGCTCATTTTTGCAGATTTCTTCAGATGGCCGACGATATTCCGTATGGCGGAGGCTCCCCGAGGGTAGAGGATGAGCCCAACGTTATGCGGTTGCCTCTGAGGATACGGCCGTTCGACCCGAAGAGGTACCACCCGTGGGAGCACATCTTACCTCCTAGCACCTTCCATCATTTTACTGACTTCGCGCGACGGGCGCCCGCAAACTTATTGCTACGGGAGCCGGAGTCCCATCTATCTCACCACGTGCGAGAGGTATGTACTTCACTTTTACATTTTCTGTGAAGTATTTTATCTGCTCGTTCTGAACACATTCACATACACAATGCTTCTGCTCATACTTGAACACAAGTTGCACACAGCATTTTATCCACTTGGCACGCAGCTTTCAACGTAACACTTTGCTCATTTGGCACGTAGCTTTTAACATAGTATTCCATTCATTTGGCACATAGCTCAATCAGGCACACAGCTCATTTCAGGCACGCAACTCATTTTAGGCACACAGCACATTTCACGACACTTTGTTCATTTGGCACGCAACTCATTTGGGCACACAACTCTTTTGGGCACTCAGCTCATTTTGGGCACACAGCTCTTTTCAGGCATGCAGCTCATTTTAGGCACACAGTACATTTCACGATACTTTGTTCACTTGGCACGTAGCTCATTTGGGCACATAGCTCTTTTGGGCACGCAACTCATTTCACAATATTTTGTTCATTTGGCATGCAGCTCATTTGGGCACACAGCTCTTTTGGGCATTCATCTCATAACATAGCACACTGTTCAATCTGAACACACAGTTCATAATATAGTATTCGGTTTAATTGGCACACATCACATAACATAGCACACTGTTCAATCTAAGCATGCAGTTCATAACATAGTATTCTGCTCAATCTGAACACACAGTTCAAAACGTAGTATTTTGGTTTATTTGGCACGCAGCTCATAACATAGCACACTGTTCAATCTGAACACGCAGTTCATAACATAGCATTCTGCTCAATCTGAACACACAGTTCATAACGCAGTTTTTGCTCAATCTGAACACATAGTTCATAACGCAGTTTTTGCTCAATATGAACACACAGTTCATAACGTAGTTTTTGCTCAATCGGAACACACAGTTCATAACGTAATTTTTTGCTCAATCTGAACACACAGTTCATATCGTAGTTTTTTACTCAATCTGAACACACAGTTCATAACGCAGTTTTACTCAATTTGAACACACAGTTCATAACGCAGTTTTTGCTCAATCTGAACACACAGTTCATAACGCAGTTTTTGCTCAATCTGAATACACAGTTCATAACGCAGTTTTCTTTTAATTTGCACACTGCTTAATTTGAACACACAGTCCATAACACAGCATTCTTTTAATTTGCATACGGCTCATAACACTGCTCAATCTGAACATACAGTCCATAACACAGCATTCTTTTAATTTGCAGACGACTCACAACACTGCTCAATCTGAACACACAGTCCATAACGCAGTATTCTTTTAATTTGCACACGGTTCACAACACTGCTCAATCTAAACACACAGTCCATAACACAGCATTCTTTTAATTTGCACATGGCTCACAACACTGCTCAATCTGAACACACAGTCCATAACACAGCATTCTTTTAATTTGCACACGGCTCATAACACTGCTCAATCTGAACACACAATCCATAACACAGCATTCTTTTAATTTGCACACGGCTCACAACATAACATTATGTTTATTCTAAAACTGAATTTATCTGTTCATTCCACATGCAGGTATCTTCTCGTTTCACTCAGGGATACGGATCGATCATTGCCAATAAGTGGTACATGGAGCTCCCAGATGCTGTCCGACACATTGTGGACGAGGCAGGGTTTAGCCCATTTTGCGTGGGACTGTCGCGTCATCTAGCGAGCAGGACCCTTCTGGGTGCACTGGTAGAGAGATGGTGGGACACCACTAACTCTTTCCATTTCTTAGCCACCGGGGACATGACGATGACCCCGGTTGACTTCTCCATGCTGATAGGTCTTGGCGTGGCAGGCCGACCAGTCCCATACGACGTAGACATGGGTGAGTGGGAGGCAGCTTGGACTTATCTACTTGGAGCTCATCCACCACCCTACAGATCACTGGGCATGGTGAGGTACACCTGGTTTGCGGAGCAGTACAGATGGACTACGCCTGAGACTATTGAGGGCATATAACAGTATGCCCGGGGGTTTTTGATGTTCCTCCTCAGGACCACTCTGTTCTCCAACAAGGGGAACACAGTTGGGCTTTATTTGCTCAGTGCCCTGGTAGACCTATCACAGGTCAGTCAGTATGATTGGGGTGGCGCTGGCCTCGCAACCTTTTATTGCTACATGAGCGCGGCCTCCCGCGAGCGGGGGACTATAGTAGGTGGCTACTGGCGAGCCTGGGAGGTACATTCTGCCATCTTGATTTACATTTTTACTTTTCATTATCTGTACACTGCATACGGCACACATTACATTCTGTACTCTATATTACACTTTCGGCGTGTACTTCCTATACATTACGTATCGCACATTGCAACAACATTCTCGGCAAAGATACATTACGTATTAAGATTCGCACTCGGCGATGCATTCTACACATTACAGATTCGACAGCCCAGTCTTGTCTTCCACAGCTATAGGTTTATGCCTACTTCCCGACACTCACTCCTGAGCTCGAGGTCGAGGTACCTCTCGGGATCCCTTATTCACGCAGATTCGATGGTCGATGCCGGTCTAGGCCCCGGGAGACTTTACCATATCTCCGACAGTATTTCGATATGGTGTGGGCGACTGAGGTAAACCAGAACTCTCAGTTCTTCATGCTTTCAGCTTTGATTCATCTTGCATATTTATGACATCTAATCAGTTTATGCACTTGCTATCCGTAGATCACTTGGCAGCCCTAGATAGCCATATCAAGGTATGCTCAGTTCCAGTTCGTTGGGGCATAGGGCACCTCCTGTTACAGGGTTTTGTTTGAAGGACTAGTCAACAGAGCCTGGTTTCTCGGGGATCGCTTCATGCGTCAGACGATGGGCAATCCCACTCAGGACATCCCCTCAGCACCTCCACAGGACATGCAGTCCACAGAGAGTCTCACTCCCCGAGAGGTAGACGACCTCATGCTGGGCTCCAATGCAGTTCTCTTCCTAGAGGAGGGGGAGTATGCGACATACGTCCACAGGTTCTTGATGCCTCCACTGACAGGTATCCGTACTCCTATGAAGAGGGCTACTACTATGCCGTCATCGAGTCGCGCTTGAGCTGCAGACATCCCTTCCACTAGCAGGGCTAGCAGTTCAGGAGGTAGGGCTGAAGGGATGCCCTCGACTTGTCATTATGCTGGGTGGCCAGATCTTCCGATCGAGCTAACGGGCTGGCAGTACGGGACTTCTTACCCGATTCCACTGGAGCCTCCGATGCGCGACCATCAATACGTCAGTGACCCTGACTCACCATCGGTATGCTTTGCAGTTTTCATTTATCACTCAAATATTTAGACATTCATTCATTCACTGATGACTTGAACTTGCATCTGCAGCCTCCCAGAAAGTATACCAAGAGGTTGCTCGGAGTGGTGGCCTCACTCGAGAGCATGGTTCTGCGGAGGGAGACGCTGCTATATGTCTCCGGCGTTCGGGTACTTTTCAATTTCCTTGCATCTATCATACTTCTGATGACGTATGGAAACTGAACATTTCACTGTATTGATTCATCGCATATGTAGAGCACATCTGACACACCACATTCACATACTATAGCTGCATGCACCCCACTCTATGTATCATTCTTGCATCTGTATCTGATATACATACTAGCTGATGTGTTCAAATTATCCTTTTCAAGTTTTACCTCTGTAGATTGGGCCATCCAGGCCTTCTCGAGCGGCTAAGAGAGGGGTTTCAGCATGCAGCCGAGGAGGGCGTAGGGCACTTGTCAGTCATAACGAGGAGTCTAGCGAGGAGGAGGTGCCAGCACATCCACAGTCAGAGACATCTGCAGGCAGGGATGATGACTCTGGTTCTGGTTCCGAGGGCGGAGGTGACGCCAAGGAGGATTCTGAGGATGGTGACTCCGATTAAGATGATGGTGTCGGTGCCGGTGGTGTAGAGGCTGCTCAGCCGAAGAGGGTAAAGAGGGCCTCTCGGTCTTGAGCTTGATGGCACTGATGCAGATGTTCCTGTCTTATGTTTCTTTTTACATGTAGTTGTAGCACATTGTACAGCTTAGACAGTTTTATTTTCTTCAAAACTTGTACTCTGTAAAATGTTGTGAAAAGAAACTATGATGGAATGAAAACGACTTTTTGCTCAAAAAGTATTGCATTTTTGCGTTCTTAGCATCGCATCACATCATTTTGCACAAAAATGGAATTGAATGGAAATTGAACCTCGTGTATTGCCAAGTCAGGTAGTGAACCGACACAACAAACTAAACAACTTAACTCACTAAGAAACAAAACCTTAGCAAGTTTACAACTCGATAAGCAACGAGCAACAACTCGATAAATAAAGAGCAACAACTCGATAAGCAAAACTTAACAACTCAAAGAGCGAATGCATTTTGAGACAAACAAAGCGACAAAATGCATCCAAAATAGAGGTAAACTCAGACCTTCAGTACTCTCAGCACACAGGAAAGCTAGAGACTCCCTTCTGGAGACCAGTTTTTTGCACATGGCCGACCACTTTTAGAGCTTGCCGACCAGTTTTTCTGCCTGCAACGCAAAAAAGTAGCTGGCCGACCAGAAAAAATGGTCGGCCGACCACTTAACCTGGGAACCTCCAGTTTCCTGACACTTGTCCTCCAAATAGTGCCTTATCCTCTATAAAGGTTCCAGCTTCGTGGTTCCCTCATTCTAACTCAGTTTTGCACCAAAATGGAGGCGTTTCTTGTTGAAAATCTAACAAATTGGATTACTACCTTGGATGGCTCAAAAAAGTTGAATTTTCAGGGCTTTGGCATAAATGCACTATTCACGCTAAGTCACACCCCGCTGCATTTTCCATTCCTTCATGCCGCGGCAAGGTTTTGGAATTCGGTAACACATGTCATTAGCTTTGGTGGGCAAGAGATGTGTCCTACTTTCGAAGACTTCCAAGCTTTGATGGAGTCTGAACGCGAGGAAGAGATTTTGCCGCAATTCCGCTTCGGCCACATCCAAGCCTTAGGACGGATGTGCAGGCTCACTATGCATGACGCTCGGTTTTTGATTCGCGATGGGGAGTTGGACATCCCCAGCTTGATTTATCAATTTTCTGATGCCGGTGACCGCGGCGACCATCACTGGCAAGGTTTTCGGCGACACGCCCTTTGCTTGTGCATGCTGTCACATTTCTTTCTTGCCTCAGGCTCCGGAGGATCTAACGTCCGTTTGATTGAGGTCGCCTAAGGCCTAAAGGAGGGCAAGAGCTGCATTGCTATGACACTGGCTGAGACATTGACGGGCTTGGATGCTTTTTACCGCCGAGAGTCGACTAGATTCGCGGGGAGTCCACTACTGCTGCAGGTAATGTTTCGCACCCTATCTCACATATATTGCTCACATCACTCGGTCCTCAGGCTCGATTTTTCTCACAAAAACCCTTTTCTTACTTTTCTCTCAACGTACACCTCTCTATTCTTTAATCTCTCATTTTTTATCCCTCCCCAGGTATGGTTGATGGATAAGTTGCAGGTTGTGGACTCATGCCTAGCATATTCAGCTCACGACTATTTATTCCGGCGACGTCTAGTCGATGCCCTTGATGAGGGATGGTGGTGCGAATAGATGTGCCTTCTATCCGCTACCGCCTTAAAGGTTCTTGGCGATGAGTTACGGCATGTCTCGCCAGCCTGGGATTCAGTTGATCGGTCTGACTCACTGTGCTTTTTACTTTCCGTTCCGATTTCGGCGCCAGTTCGGACATGATCAGACTTGCCCGGAAGAGGGGATAGAGTACCCAGCTGCATTTCCAGTCTGAGGCGCACAACTAGCTCGGTATGCCGCAGCATGGAGGACTAGAGAGCTTCTGGCCCCCGCTCCCACTTTTAGTTGTATCCTTTCTGATGAGTGCATAGCCTGGCTTGATGAGGAGGCGCAGGTTGGGCCCACTTTGGCATCAGAGGCTTCGACCAGCTCTCGAAGGGGACGCAAGAACACCTAACTATGCCCCGCATTTATTGCTTTATCAGTACTTTCAAGTTTTCTTTATGAATGTAATAAAAAGCAACTTCAATTTGTATTCAAGAGTAGGAGAACTCTGTATTGAAATCAATGCAATTGAAGGTTGTTGGTACTGAAAATTTTCCGTTTGGTCCAAAAATGGTCTAAGTTGTAAAAAGATTAATTTGAGCAAAATCAACTTTTATTAAAACTTTTCAAAACCATTTTTGATATGGATCAGAACTGGACACGCCCGAGATCTATCACTGAGATGTACAATCCCGGATTCCAGCAATTGGAAAGTTGCCCCTAGCCTGAATAGCACTGCATTGGAGATCACAAACCGAGCTCTTGAATGTAGAATAGACAAAGATGACCAAACAAGATCACATGGACAAAGTTGATCGGGGAAGTGTTTATGGCTAGACTTCAGAATGAAGTTGCCTACATATCCCAAAGATGGGAATCAAGCCTTCCGTAGTTCGGCTCGGGTTCACTCGTGTATAAACTCTCTCCTTTTGCGCTCTAACTTTTGCCAAGGCCGCTCTTTTTGGGTTTTCAACCTTGCGAGCTCAGTTTTTGTTATTTCAAATTTTCTGTGCTCTAACTTTTGCCTAGGTCGCCCTTTTAGGTTTTCAGCCTAGCGAGCCACTCAGGGATAATATTTCTTCAACTTGTCCATGTTGATTGGCTGGGAGAACTCTAGGCCATCTAGGTCCATTAGAACTACAGCTCCGCCGGACCAGATAGACTTGATGATGTAAGAACTAGTCCAATTGGGTCTGAACTTGCCCCTAGGGTCGTGGATAGTAGCTCGGTTGTCTTTGAGCACCAAATCTCCTTCTTTCAAATTCCGGGACTTAACCTTCTTGTTGAAAGCCCTGGCAATTCGTCGTTGATAACCCTGAACATGGTACAGTGTTTTCAGCCTTCTCTCGTCAAACAGCATGAGTTCTTGAACTCGCTTTTGCCAATCATTTATCTCGACACTCAGCCAATACCCATAATGACGGAACCTCAACTTCAATAGGTAGAACAGCCTCTATCCCATAAACCAAGGAATACGGAGTCGCCCCAGTAGAAGTTCGAATTAAAGTCCGATAGCCCCACAGAGCGAATGGCAACTTATCTAGCCAGTCCCGGTAAGTTTCCACCATCTTTTGCAGAATGTACTTAATGTTCTTGTTGGCAGCCTCAACTGCTCCGTTGGTTTGCGGCCGATATGTGGATGACTTATGAAAAGCCACATTGTACTTCTCCAACAAGTCGATCAGCTCCTTCTTGAAGTGAGAGCCATTATCCGAAATAATCTCATTCGGGACCCCATATCGGCAGATGATGTTGTTCCTGATGAACTTGGCGACATGCGAAGCCTTCAACACCACATAAGACTGGGCCTCAACCCATTTTGTGAAGTAGTCTACCGCTACCAGAATATACTCATGCCCGTTGGACCCCTTTGGAGTAACAGCCCAAATTACATCAATCTCCCAGACTGAAAATGGCCATGGCGAAGTCATGTTATACAGCTTCGATGGCGGGATGTTTGTGCGGTTTGCATGGATCTGACATTTATGGCATCGCCGGACAAAGCTAATACAATCCTTCTCCATGGTGGACCAGTAATAACCCTGTCTAAGGATCTTCCGAGGTAGCATCACCCCGTTCATGTGCGCTCCGCACTCTCCTCTATGGATGGCCTCCATCAGGCGCTTGTATTCTTCAGCATCAACACACACCTTATGCATCCCAAGATGACCTCTCTTGTACAGTTTTCCTTCGTAGATGATGAACTGAGCAGCCATTCTTCGAATTGCCCTCTTATCCTTGGCATTTGCCCCTGGTGGAAATGCCTCTTTTTCCAAGAAATTCCAGACATCGTAATACCAGGGGTTTTCATCTTGTACCTCGTCTATGGCAGCAATCAGCTCGTAGGCCAGCACAAATTTTTGTTCGATGATGATCGAATGCATCCAGACTCCAAAAGGGATGTCTATCATGGAAGATAGAATTGCTAGTGAATCTGCAAACCTGTTGTTCTCTCTTAACAGATGAGCGAAGTTCAGCTTCTCAAACCGAGGAATCAGCACGTCCAAGATCTGGTGATAGATTCTCATCCTTTCTTTTTTAACTTTCCAATCTCCTTTAGCTTGAGATACAACAAGGTTCGAGTCCCCGATGACGTCCAACCATTTTGCCCCTAGTTCCAAGGCGGCTTCTAAACCGGCAATACATGCCTCATATTTTGCCTCATTGTTCGAGACTTTGAACCAGAGTTTGAATGCTAAAGGTATGAGGGAATTGTCGGGTGCTATCAGCAACACCCCTATCCCATACCCGTATTGGTTTGATGCTTCATCAAAGTACATCATCCAAGTTTCTTCTTCGACGTGTTGAATGGCCTCGTCTGGAAATAGGTACTCAACTGCTTCATCCCCTTCAACTGGGTGATCGGTTAGGAACTCCGCTACCGCTCTCTCTTTTACTGACTTGCGCGTCACATACTTCAGATCGAATTCGGAAAGCAGAAGCAACCAACGGGCTAGCCTACTTGTAAGTGCCGATTTCTCGAAAAAATATTTGATGGGATCTAATCTTGAAACTAGTATTACGGAGTGAGCTAATAGGTAGTGCCGCAGCTTCCTGGTAGCCCATACCAAAGCTAAACAAGCCTTCTCCAACGGAGTGTAGCAAGTCTCATAATCCAACATTTTCTTGCTCAGGTAGTAGATAGCCTTCTCCACCTTGTCCTCAGACTCTTGTGCAAGCATGCAGCCCATTGTAGTTTCAGTCACTGAAAGATACAGAATCAACGGCTTCCCTAACTTAGGCAGTGACAACATAGGTGGATTCTGTAGATATTGCTTGATTTGTTCGAAAGCAGTTTGGCATCGGCCGTCCCATTGGAACTTCATTCCTTTCTTCAGGAGACCAAAGAGTGGTTCACAAGTCAAGGTTAATTTAGCAATAAACCGTCTTATGAATTGCACTTTACCCAGATAGCCTTGCACCTCCTTTTCAGTCCTTGGTGATGGCATTTTTAAGATGGCCTTGATTTTGGAAGGGTCGACTTCGATGCCCCTTTGTGTGATCAAGAACCCCAGCATTTTCCCTGCTGTAACACCGAACCTACATTTCTGAGGATTTAGCCACAGTCGATACTCTCTGATCCTTTGGAAAAATTTCTACAAGGCGATATAGTGGCCCTCTCTTTCTTTGGACTTGACAATCATGTCATCCACGTACACCTCCACCTCTTTATGGATCATGTCATGCAATATTGTGGTCGCAGCCTGCTGATACGTAGCTCCAGTATTCTTCAGCCCAAACGGCATTACCCTATAACAATAGGTCCCCCATGGAGTGGTGAAAGCGGTCTTCTCCCGGTCTTCTCCTGGTCTTCGGGTGCCATCAATATCTGATTGTAGCCAGAAAACCCATCCATGAATGAGAGCAATGGATGTCCTGCAGTGAAGTCCACTAACTCATCGATATGCGGCAGAGGAAAGTCGTCCTTCGGACTGGCTTTATTCAAATCTCTGAAGTCCACCCATACCTGAATTCTGCCATCTTTCTTCGGCACTAGAACTATATTGGCCAACCAAGTTGGGTATTCAGATACCAGCAGAAACCCTACGTCAATTTGCTTTGTGACCTCTTCTTTGATCTTGAGAGCCCAATCAGGGCAGATCCTTCTGACCTTCTGCTTAACAGGTCGGGCCTCTGGGTCAAGAGGGATCCGATCTTCATACAATCTCGATCGATTCGGGCATGTCTTCGTAGGACCACACGAAAACATCTTTGAAATCTTTTAACAAAGCGACTAAGCGCTCGCGCTCCTCTGAAGACAACGTGGACACAATCTGTACCAGCAGCGGGTCCTTCTCAGTACCAACGTTAATTGTGGTGATTTCATCAACCAAGGGTTTTGCAAATCTCTCATGCTCTTGATCAAGAAAAAATTTCAAAACCGAAGGGATATCTTCCTCGTCATTTTCATCGAAATTTGAAAGTCCTGATTAAGGCAATAAATCAAAGGCACAAAAAAGTAATCGAAGGCCACAGCTGCACAATTCTCATTAATCACTTCCACATCGTCTGATTCCTCTGTTACAATAGACTCAAAGGAAAAAGAAAAAGACGACCTAGACAGGACTGTGGCATCCGAGTTGTCACCCCCAAGAATATCGGACTCACACTCAGACGAGCTGGAACCTAATTCTGACTCTACGAACTCAGTGGAATCAGATTCCGGCTCACTACCTGACCTGGTGCTACTCGATAAGAATCCTTCCTCGTATTGCCAGACGAGGGAGGGTGCAAGGGATGCATCCAGAATGTTTGAAGATGGGCTCGTAGCCGTTTCATTCCCGATCATGGACACCGAGAAGTTATCTCCCAAGCACTCATGTACGATCGGAGGATCTGAAAGTAGACAAGCCAGTGCTACCACCATTTCAATCTCTGCGCTCTCGGAATCCTCTCCCCTGCACTCCTGAACCTCAGCTGATGGGTCTACCTGCTCCTCGGCAACATCATCCCCAGACAATTGCAAGTCAAAGAATATCTCGAATCCCGGCAACCGCCGCCTCTCTGCGTTTAGCCATGGCTCTGGGAAGCCGTAGAATGGGAAGTCTTTCCCATCCCAGATAAAGTGTCCATTTAGGGTGCCCTGAATGGGCCAGTGCACCAACTCATAACGCTTCCTGGTCTGCTTTGCTCTGACCTTTTTGGCCATCTCTTTGCCTTTCCTCACCCAGTCCTCTTTGTTAGGCAGGTAACCTAAGCCAAAGGTATGCGGGTTATACGGCACTTCGGCCGATGCTGCAATGCCTTTCCAGCCACTGCACCCTAATCCCATCTAGGGGATGTGCTGGAGCTTGTTCATGAGGTACACAGACTGTGCACTGACATATATCCTCTCATCAACAGCTAAAATGCTCTGTCCAACCCGAGCCTCGGCTAGGGTAAATCCTAACAGGAACACATCCTCCGTGCCATGTTTGATCTCCAGAACCGGTGTGGACACCTCTGGCGGTGGATGGATTGAAGAATTCCCAAAAACAATGGCCACCCCCTTCCCGTGAGGGTATTTCAGCATTTAATGCAGGATGGAAGAGACTGCCTTCACCTGGTGCAGCCACGGCCGCCCTAAGAGTAAGTTGAAGGTTGCAGGAACGTCCAAAACATGAAAGTCAACATCATGTTGTCCTGGACCAACCTGAGTCTGAATCTGCACAGTCCCCATCACTTCTCTGCTGGTATTGTCATATGCCCGAATCACCTGGGCAGTGGGTACAAAGTCTGCGGGCTTCAACCCGATTGCATATGTCATCCTCGACGGACATACGTTGATGGCGGATCCCATATCGACAAGAACTACTGGTATCCATTTGTGTCTATACTCCACAGAGATGTAGAGAGGTTTATTATAGTTTGCGCCCTCGGACGGCAGCTCCTTGTCAGTGAAGGTTAACGTCGGGGAAGCTCTTCCCGGAAAAACCAGCCCTACCAGCTGTTCAAGCGTCGTATCGATTGAAAGTTTGGCTCTGTCCATTGCAGAAAGGACAGCCTGTCTATGAACTCTTGAGGCCATAAGCAGTCCCCAGATGGAGATGTCTGCTTGTATTTTCTTCAGCTGTTTCAGCACAGCCTCCTCCTCGAGTAACTTTTCTTTCTACTTCTCTGCCTCCCTGTCCTTTCCGGACGCCTCTGGTTGATCTAGGTGTGGGGACTTGAAGTACTGCCCACTCCTGGTCATGTGGTCCACCTCTCTAATATACCAGGTATCATCCGACTGGTTGTTCTCCCAATCTTCGTTTGTGTGGGCGAGACATAGGTCGTCATCTTCCCACCACATTCCGTCGGCCATCGACAAGCAACTATCTGGTTCTGTTACAACTGTTCCTGTGCGTACAGTACATTCCGTTCCCGTACTCACAGCACATTCAGTCCCCACAGGGGCTTTAGCCTTCTTGGCCCTCTCCAGATCTTTGATCTTTTCCTATTCAAATTGTTTTAGTGCAGCCTGCTGCTTAGCATCCTCTGTACTCAAACTTTTCTGATCTTGAGCAAAATTCTTAACACTGGTGCTCTCCGCCGGTTCATTCTGATCTCCGGCGATTCCGGCCACTATCGATGTCCCCATGTCTGATGGACCTTGTTCTAACTGAGACTGCTCAACAACATCCGGCTCATCTCTGAGTCACCCAGTAACCTCTGCTGACCCTTCCATACCGAACCAGTTGACAGTCACGTCCCCTGAATCCTGTTCTTCAAAGAATTGCAGATTTGTAATGTCCTCCTCTAGTTCTGCCAGGTCATCTAGCCCTTGATTAGGTCCATCCTCTCGATCTACACAGATCTCTGCCTTCGGTAGTCACCACCACGGGTCCTGGTTGGGTTTATGAGATGTCCAACATGCACAAGTCAGTGCTATTAGGAATGAACACCTCCGGCTTGGGTAGGTAGGAAGAGGTGATATATATGCTAGGGTCATATGACACAACCCCAGTTTGGATGAAGTTGATGCATTTGGGAGGTGGAGCTTGGTTATGTGGTGGGAGAGGGTTGGTTGTGACATTTGGTTTCTCCAGAGGCATAATCACCCTGTTGTCAATAAGATCCTGAATCTCATGACGCAATCGAAAGCACGGGTCAATTTTGTGACCATGCTATTGGTGATAGGCGTAGTACTTCACCAGGTTATGGGAATGAGAAAATTTTTCTAGAAGGGCCACGGCTCTGGGGGTTTCAAGTGCCCTTTTTTGATCAAAACCCCCAAAGCCCTAGACAAAGGCATGTATAGTGGGGTGAAGGTTCTTTGGCCTTTGGGGGCATATCTGGCTGTTTGCGAGCTACTTCCGGACACACCGGTAAAGGGTGTAGCTGCAAGGGTTTTAGGAGAGGTGGTGGTGACCATTCTCACATCTGAAGATCTGGCAGCTGCAGCACTGCTAGTGCCTGCATTTGTATTGCGATTGAATGCCCTTCTGGGCTGCTCTCTCTCAGGGTCAATCAGACCTTGTTTCATTGCGTCCTCGATCTGCACCCCAATCTCATGTAAATTTGTAAAGGTGGGTAGGGGGAGAACGATCATTTTTTGCAAAGCTTGGGCTGGAGGTTGCGCACAACCATTCGTATCTGATCTTTATCAATGGGCCTGATGGTCATCATCGAGGCTTTAGCTCTCCAGCGGGTCACAAAATCGGAAAAGCTCTCTTTCGGTTCTTGCCTAGTTGTCTCGAGATCACGAGTTGTGACCTCGATCTGTGTATTGTAGGAGTATTGAGCTATGAAGGCCTCAGCCATCTCCTCCTAACTTCTCTTAACAGAGTCGTCCAGTTTTGCATACCAAATGGCTGCTACACCCGACAGGGTCCGGCCAAACAGGGAAAGCTTCTGTAATCTGGTGAGGCCCATTGGCCTTAGGATATCTGAAAACAGCCGCAGGTGCACCATAGGATCTCTAATCCCATCAAAGTGGTCAATGTGCGGCATTTTAAACTGGTCCGGCAGCGTCACGGCCGAGTCGGTATATCCATCCTCTATATCTGGAATGGATTTCACACCTTGGGACTTCTTGAAAAGCTTTTCTAGCTTGCTTACTTTTAACGTCGTTGGATCCACCTCAAACTCAAATGGTGAATCAACTAGGTTAGTGGGCGCTTTGGATAGCTGGGGTAGGATTGGGGGCGGAGCTGGCCCCATTGGAATGTCCATATTTTCCTGGACATTTGGCGTCTCCCCGAGTATTGGAACTCTGGGTGGGGGAGGAGGTGTGTGCGAAGCAAATGCTCCAGTTTGCTGCTGTAGCCTGGCAATTAACTCTGCCTATTGGGCTACTACTTCTGCTTGGTGTGCAGCCACTTCTACCTGGCGGGCAGCATCCTGCTGCATGGCTTTCATACTTTCCTGGAGCTGACACATCATCTCTTCCAAACCTGCTATATTGTCTTGATCTAACTGAACAATCGGTATATCTGCCTCTGCAGTAGAAACTGAGACCTCAGCCTGACTGTTTAAGGACCGCTGATCTGACAACCTCTGTACTAATACATTACGCCTTCTTGACCTCCGCCTAGTAATTGGGGGTAAAGAAAGAAACACTGTTTGTCCGTTTATCAGATCCCTGGATTCATTAAGTCTTCGACCTCTAACCTAGAGTGCTCGGGGAATATCTGCTTGGTCGGATGCAATTATGCTAAACTACCTTGCAAAAAGATAAATAAAGCATAATAAATAAACAAACAACCCAAACGTGCAGTGTGCTATGTTATGAGCTAGATAAGTTAAAGACAACACATAGTTTGGAAAACACAAGTTGAAATAACTGTTCTCAACCACTGATCACTGTTCCCCAAATTACTGCCCCAAAACTGAATCTGATACCCTCAGGTAAAACTGATTTCCCAAGTACTGATGCCCTTAGGCCTGATACCTAGACTTGAAAACTGTTACATGCATTCCTATAGAGACACACTCTAAAAGCACATAACAAACAAGTGAGAGCCAAAACACCCCTATGTTGGGATAGGGTTTCCCTGTCCTATTTTGTCAGGAACTAGGGTTTCATTACGCACACAACGGTTTTAAATAACCTACAACTGGGTAAGCAACCTGTCCTAGTTTGGAATAGTCACTATGGATTCCGACATGCACTAGGTCGAATGGTCAAAAGGGGTGCCCCGGTAACAATCGGGATTTGTGTTCCCATCGTGGCAAAGCTCGTAACCGGTCAACCTTATGGCACACAGCCTCAGGCTAACCGTTCAGGAATAGCAGACGGCGAACACGGTGACTTAGGCGCACCAATACAAATGCAATGCAAAGAGACACATAAGTGTAGTCAAAACAAGATATCATGAGTTCAAGTCAAGTTCTCTAAGTCCCCAGCAAAGTCACCAGAAACTGTAGACGCGCTCTCGGGAACTCCCCGGCATCCACGCGGCTGCAAAGGCGGCGCGAATCTCGTTTTGTTCCGAGCTACTACAGTTCGGACTCAATGTCACGGTTCTGAATCTAATCTTACAACGTGCAACGTAAAACCAATAAATCACCAAAGAGTCCAAATCCGGCAAATCGTTTTGGAAAACTGATTTTTAGAAAGAAGTGCCAAACATGGATTGCTTTGCCAGATACAGAGTCGCCACCTAAATATTTTATTTTGGGAGAATTTAGGAAACTCTGACTCGTGCCTAAGGTCACATGTCCGTTATCACCAAAGTTACCTCGACTCGGGAACTTGGGTACGAGAGGGGAAGGTCATGCAATGAGCATCCCCACTCGCCCGATCAAAGATCGACCTGTACTAAGCATGATATTTTGTTTTTGAAAACACATGTGCTCTTGTTCCGGTTAATTAACCTAGAATTACTATGTTATGCGCACAACAAACAAGTATAGACTAGATCACCTAAGTTGGAACAAAACATTGCATGTTCATTTGAAAATGGTTTGAAGTTTGCTACTCGCAAGTAGGCTAAATTCGGGATTCAATGAATTATTCCAATTCAAGTAATCCAACCTTCACCCACAGACATTCAGGCAGTTAATCACATAAGCAGTTAGCCTCATGGCAAGCATGCTTTCATGGTAATTAATAACACACATGCAGTACGCTAAAGCGTAAACACTCACAGTGTACTCCGAGCTAAAACAAAGAACTAGTTAGAAATCATGCATGATCCTAGTTCATGTTAAGATGGCTAATGCAACACATGCGAGGATGCAATTAAAATAAGCTTGGTTATTCTAAGATGGCATATGAAATGCAACTTGGTACATATATTCAAATTGGAATTGAAATACAATGCAGTTAGTATGATGCGCCGAGCCCGGTGCATTCAAGATAGATGAATGAATGCACGCATGTAAGCATAAGGTATGCTAAATGAAATATGTCCTAAAATTAACCATCGTAAGCAGTTAAGTAAAAGGGAGAAAGAAATGGGGGTTGGAAGACATGTATCACACACACGTACGCTTATTACAATAGTTGGCCCTCTTGAGGGAGAGACCAAATAAGAAGTTAACTAGCTAATCTAAGCTAATTAAACTAATTATTACAAAACAACGAAGCTAATGAACTAATCCTAGTTAACTAACTATTACAAAACAGTTAAGTAGCTAAACACATTAACTACTTAAGTTACAAGCCAAAGCATAAACTAGCTAATCACATTAGCTAAGTAAATCAGTAAACAGAGGTGCCTTCAAAGGGAAGAATGCATGCATGCCCGGTCGCCTTGTCTAGAAATCCGTCGCGATGCCCCAACTTGCCTCTGTTTGCAACTACTCTCAGAAACTTGCACCAAGCTCCAGAAAGCTTCTAACACACCTTGGGCACCTGTGGGAGGGTGGCCGACCAGTTGTTGCTCTCTCTAGCCACTGGCTGACCACTTTTTGTTGTTGTAAACCAGAAAAAGTGACCATCCAGCTAGTTTTTCTGGCCGACGGTTATTCTTTGCCGAACTCCAGTTTTCTGTAAAAGAGAGCAAGAAAGGGCATGACAATGTATTTGCAAGATATGTGTGCACAACCACCCTCCCTATCATTTCATAAGCTCAAGGGAGTGTGGTTCTCGACCCTTGGGCCATCAATCGCGCATTTCAATGCATGATGGCCGAGAGGTGAAGTTGCACAATTCAATATGAAAATGAATGCACAAGTAAACACATAAAGCCTAAAACTCTATCATGTAGGATCAAGAGAGTCGGCGACCGAAAATTGAGGCACGTTTCATCACTTTAAGTATGAAACGTCCCTCATTTCCCGTGTTTGGACTAACACCTATTCCAAACACAATGTAACACAAGCATGGCATACACAATGCGACTCAAGCATGCAAACATGCAATGCAACTAGAGCATGCAAACATGCAATGCAATGAAACAAGCATATGAACAATATGCAAGGGACAAGCATGCAAACATGTAAGGCAACATAACATAGCATACTCAATGCTCAATGGCATGCATGCTCAATGCAAAGCAACTTTAGATTCTAAATACAATGTAATGCATGCATGCACAATACAATACAACAAGGGCAACTTATCAATGCTAGGGACATGCATACTCAATGTAAACAACAACTAGCATACACAATGCTAAATGACAACTAGCATATGCAATGCAATGAACATGGCACACTCAATGCAATGTGACCTAAACATGCAAACAACATGGCATACTCAATGCGATGAACTACATGGCATATACAATGCGCAATCAATCATAGAAACAACATGGCATACTCAATGCGATGGACCTCATGGTATACACAATGCTCAATGGACTTAAACTAAAATGGATAGACCTCAGTCATGCCCAAATTAGTGGCCATAATGATGAAAATAAAGGCAGAAAATACAAAGCATGCATGCACAATGCATCGGCCAACCAAGTAGGCTTAAAAGCTCAACCCTCAAGAAGGCTCAAGGAATGATAAACATGGAAGTGTGACAACACTAAATGCACTGAAATAAGGTATGAAATGATGCCAAATCATTTAAACAATGCAAGTATAGCGTGCAAAGGTCCTAAAGCATGAAAGCTAGCAAAGAGGACTACTCTAGAGACATGTAATACATGGCACAAATACATGAACCAATCATGGACAGAGCTCAAGTAGGTCTAAACATGGACCAAAACATGCTAAGTTAGGGGCTCAAAGACCTAGGCATGCAAGCATACACACTACGCCACAATGAGGCAACAATGGACAATACTCAAAGGCACTTAAAGCATGAAAGAAGTGGAAATATAGTCATGCTATAAGCTCTAAAATAAAGTATTAAATGATGCCAAATCATCTAAATAGCTCAAAGATAGCATGCATGAGTCAACAAAACGCAAAGCTAGCAAGGCCAATTGCACTACAGCTATACAAAGCATGAAGGATATGGCAAAGGAAACCTCAAAAAGTCCTAGAACATGTCAAAACAATACTAAAACATGCATGGAAGGAAGCCAAAACAAGCTAATATGAAGGGCATAAGGCATGATGCATACAAGGCAAATAAGGTGGATTACACTACACCTATTAAGACCAAGCATGGGATGACTTAACCAACAAAATTCAGAGTTATATCATGGCAAGATAACCCCAAATACACATTGAAATGATGGCTCGCAAGCTAAGGCATGAAGGCATACGCAATGATTCATGTTAAGCATAAAGGGGCAAACCCTCCAACGCATTGAATGAGTGATAATGCAAGTGCATGAGCATGAAACATGGACTGAAATCACATAAGAAATGATGCCAAATCATTGAAATAGTCCAAGTAAAGCATGCTAGTGGACTTAGTGCACAAAGCTAACAAGCTAGATTGAACCATGGCTATACAAAGCAAGTCATGCATGGCCAAAAAAACCAAAATTAGATCTAAATCATTTTAAAACATGGACAAAAGCTTCTTGAAGTTAAGCCAAAAGCATGCTAGAATGACATGTTAAAGCATGGTGCATGTTAGGCTAATTCATGGAAATACATTACAAGTGCATGGAGCGTGCAAGGGCTAGCCAAACCAAACCAAAATAGAGTCATGACCTGGAAAAACATCACCAAAAACGTGCTGAAATGGAAACAAAACAAGCTAGAATGACATGTCACTTCATGATGCATACAAAGTTAGTTTGTGTGATTTACACTACAAGTGTATTAGGCATGCATGGAGTGACTAAAAAAAGTAAAAATAGTGGAATGCCATGCTAAAATAAGCCCAAATACAAGCTAAGATATGGTCAACATAAGCTTAACAAACATGCTCACACATGAGGCATTCAAAGCAAGTATTGAAGACAGAAGGAGAGGGGATGACCCTCTCCTTTTTGGGACCTCAAAACACTCTTCCCACCATTGAAATTCCTCTGAGTTTTAGTGGTGAGAAGGCCAAAACAAGGTGGTCCCAAAGGCTCACAAAGAAGGCACAAAAGCAAAACCAAACAAGGCCTAAGAGGGGGTAAACAACCCCAAACACAAAAGTGACCTTAAACAAAGATCTTAAACACCAAAATTCAGAACTTTTTGTAGTTAAGAGTTAAGCTTAAACACAGAATGCAAAAGGGTCCAAAATCTTAAGCAAGAATGGGGGTTTAAAAGGTTAAAAACTCATCCTTGAAGACCTTCTTCAAAACCAAAACTCCAGCAGCTTTTTCCAACCAAAACCAGTCCAAAAGCTTCAAAAACAACCTCAAGGGACCTCAGCTCCAAGAGTATGGTGTTTGAGTGTGTGTTAAAGTGTGGTAAAACTACACTTTTAAGGCACAAAATCAAGAACAAGAGCAATATAGAGACAAAGCTATATGTATAACTCTCAAGGCAATTTTTTCTGAACCTAAAGAAGGGAGGAGGTGGTTCTCTCTTATAGAGAGCCAATAGCAAAGCTTATTGAAGAAGCTATGGTTCAAGGCCATCCCTCCATACACGTGTATGGAGGATGGTTTCAGTGCCCTCTAGCTGTGCCAGTTGGAGGAAAATATCTCCAAAAAGGTGACAAAAAGTGGCCCACCACTTGAAGTGGTCGGCCAGCTACTTTAAGTGGTCTCCCAAAAAGACAACTGGTCAGCCATGGTAGGAGATGGTCAGCAAAATGAAAACAAGCAAATGGTGTGGTGGCCGACCAGAAAAGATGGCCCAAAGACCATAGCGACCAGTTGTCAAACCAGAAAACTGGCTAGCAGGTAGAAAAGTGGTTTACGGGGAGAAAAACTGGTCTCCCACCCTTGTACCACCTTCCAAACAAGGAAAACAAGGTTTGTACCAAAAACAAACCAAAATGGATGCAAGACGAAAGTTTGGGAGGCAAAGCGCGCAGTCGGGAGCCTTGAAAACTAGCTGACAAGCACCAAAAATGGTTTACGACCACAAAAGTGGTCTCCCAAACCACAGTGGCCCTCTAGGCCAAGGAAACAAGGTGTGGTTCAAAAACTATGCCAAATGAAAAAAATTAAGCGGTCCCGAGACAAGGCGCGCAGCCGAAGGCTCCGAAAATCGGAAAGTAGTCTCCAAACGGGAAAAGTGGTCTACGACCACAAAAGAGTGGTCTACAAAACCTCTCCTTCCCTTAGGCAAGGAAAACAATGCCTGGTCCGCAAACCGAGCCAAAGCACAAAGAGTTTAGAGGCCCGGAGGCAAGGCACTCAGCCGAAACTCCAGAAACTCGAAACGAACACAACATGCACTATCACCAAGCGCTCAATCTATGACGTCTAAGTCTTAAGGTTGGTCAAAAATGGGATGTCTACAATGGGCAATGGATATGATAGGGAAAATACATCCTCCCTCTTCAAAGCAACATTGTTTCATTCTAGTAGCCATAGACTACTTTACTAAATGGGTAGAAGCTAAGCCTTATAAGGTAGTAGATCAGATTGAAGTTATTGGATTTATTAAGAAATTGATTCATAGGTTTGGCATCCCACATACCATAACTGTAGATAATGGGACTGTATTTGATGGAAAGACGGTAAAATCTTTTGCAGTAGAGTTTGGAATTAGCCTTGTTAATTCCACCCCTTATTATGTACAAACAAATGACCAGGTTGAGTCATCTAACAAATTCTTGAAAAAAGGAATACAAATAGTTGTGGAAGACAATCCTAGAGATTGGCATAACTTGTTGATAGATGTGTTGTGGGCTTATAGAACTTCTCCAAGGTCAAGTACAGGAATCACTCCTTATGCCTTAGTATATGAACATGATGCAGTGTTGCCTGTGGAAATTAATATTAAATCTTTGAGGGTAAAATGCCAGGACCAGTTAATTTCTGAGCAGTACCATCAAAGCATGTTCTTGGAATTAGAAAATGTAAATGAAGCTAGAATTTTGGCATTAAATAGTATTCTTTTCCAAAAGAAAAAAGCAGCAACAAATTATAATAAGAAAGTCAGGCACATTAGCTTTGATGAAGGTGATTTGTTATGGAAAATAATACTTCCAATAGGAATTAAAAGCCATAAGTTTGGAAAATGGTCACTTAATTGGGAAGGACCATACCAAATTCATAGAGTCTTGCCTGGGAGAGCATACCATCTGAGAAATTTGAATGGATATGTGCATCCCAAGAAAATCAATGGCAGGTATTTGAAGTCTTACTATCAAACTGTGTGGAATACACAAGAACTGTGAGAAATGCTAAAGTAAAAATAAATAAAAGGGCATGAAGCACTTAGATAACAAATAAAGATTTCATTTCATAAAGAATTGAGTACATGCAACCATAAATTGGCCCAAAAATCATAACAATGTTTTAGTTGTTCCCTTACAATTGATTCTTTACTTCTAAGGTATGGGAACAACTAAATGGCTATAGCCATATCTTGTCCTCTGTCAGCCAGCCCCTGGTTAGTAATTTGCAACTTATTGGCATTTCGATCAAAGGCTAGGTTGATTGCTACTAGTTCTTCTTCTAGTTGAGTTGTCACGACCCAAACCCGGCCCTATAGGTTTAGCGTCGTAACCGGCCAATAATCCTTGGATTATTGAAGGCCTCTAAACAGAATAATATATATAACTAGGGGCTGTGGAAGCAAATATACAAAGTATGTGTAGTCCATTGAGCTATGCTGACATACGTAGGACAAAAATTTAAAACTTTAATACCATATTACATATACGTCATGCCTTGTCATACAAATAGCGTCTTAAGGGACTTAGCCCACAAAACAAAGTAAAACAAAACGGAAATGTCTTTAACATGGATTTACAAAATTAGACGGGAACCTCCCCGGGAGGCATGGTGGTTGGCTGACCCAAAAACTCTCCAGGCGGCAACTTAGGTCTGGTCATGCACCAGATCACCTACATATATAACACAAACAGTGAGCGGAAGCCTAGTGAATAATAACAAAGTAAAGGTTTACAGATGATATCCAAACAGAAACAGAATCTTGTATATGATCAGATGTCAAAGCAGAAACAAATTTATATATGTAGTTATATTCATGTTCAAGGTTCATACATTTCACATTATAGTATGCGGCACATCCATTAAAGTTAACAAATCCGATGACCTATAAAAGGACGGTCATGAAAGCATTTCGATGACTCACGTGCATAAAGACATTTCCGATGACCCATAAAGGGACGATCATAAAAGCACTCCGATGACCCATAAAAGAGATGGCCATAAAAGGTACTCTGATGACTCGTGTGCACAGAGACGTTTCCGATGACCCATAAAGAGACGCATATGATATGATGCTAAGAATGCCACGAGTACATTTCAAAAACTTGGACAATCATTCATTCATATAAAACATAGAATTTCAGAAAACTGATCATTTCATATCATTAGAAAATAATTAAAGTCAAACATAACTTTACAGAGTTATTACTCACAGATTATTGCACACGTAATTTTGATAGCAGCCAATGTATCAACAGTTCAAGGCGCGTGACCTACACAAACGTAACAGATACACATTTGAAACATATGCTCGGGTTGTACTTAACTTATTTCGTTTCATTCTTAGTGTGTTTCCAACCTTTACCTTCATTATAATGTCTTACTCTTGGCCTAGGAATGCCTAGGATACAATGAGAATGCTAAAATGTACTTGGAAACACTTAACAAAAATTGTTAAAAACAAGGGTTCCGTTCGAGCGCAACTTCCTTCGCTCTAGCAGGCATACAAAATATGAGTAGTCGCTCAACTTTTATCATTCGAGTGGTCTATAAACTTCTGCAAAACTACTGGTTGTGTGATTTTTACGCTCGACGAATGCTTAAGTATGAGACTCAAGTCTTCTCTCGAGCGCAACTCTTGTCACTCGAGCAGTCTGCAAAACATGTGAACTTCTGGGAGCATGTATTTAACGCTTGAGCGGACTTCTGGTCGCTCGAGCGGACTTCTGGTCACTCGAACAGAAGTGCAAGATCACAGAGTGGTCGCTCGAGCGCAGGATCTGTCGCTCGAGCGGATAGGCAGAATCTGGAATTTCCAGATTGCTCTATCGAGTGCAAAACTCAATTTCAAAGCTGCAAATCATGATCTTTTGGGCCAAAAACTTGAGGAAACTTATGTAAACTTGGAAAACATAGTGAAGTAAAGATCATTCCTTAAAACCAAGGCCCAAAAGCATGTGAATTGCTCAAAAGTTAACTTGAAACTTATGAATATGCCATGAACATGACATGCATGAATTGCTATGAACTTAAACTTTCCAAAATATGATCAATTAAGGTCAAATGATAAGAAATGTGATGAATTCTCAAAACCAAGTCATGATAAACACATGCATGTGAAATTTTTTTGAAATTCAAACTCAAAAATGCGATGGAAGTGCATACATGCATGGTATGGCTCAATTTCTACACTTCTAGTTCAATTCTCATGTAATCCACTCAATTCTCTTGAATCCAAGGTTTAAGCATCAAAATTATGCAATCCAAGGGTTGAATTCCTACCTCAAGCTTGAATTCTCAAGTATAGAAGTGTAATCTTTGAAGTTCTTTCCAATTCCTCCAAGTCTATGAAATTGAGCTCAAGTTTCCTCCTCTCTCTCACTCTGACACATTTTAGTCTTCAAAGATGAGGGTTTGAGAGTGCAAAGTGTATAAATGATGTAGAGAGTGGCCTTATATAGGCCCATTACATGACTTAATTAATCTTGACTTAACCTAAACAAATTAGCATTAATTAATCTAATTATTTTGTTCTGAATTGAATTTTTAATTGAACCTACCATAATGTTCTAAAAATTCCAACTAACACATGTACTAAGTCAATTTCATGATTGGATGCCGATAAGGCCTTCAATTTGCAAAATAAACCAGAAACAAAAACAAATATTCCTACCACAGACAAATATAAACACAATTTATGCAATGCGCATGTAATTAACTCAGGGTTTTATCCTAGTTTCTTATTAGGCATAATCAAGCATTGTTAATCAGCTAATCACAGGTCGGGGCTGTTGCATAAGCTTTCTTTTCCAACAGCTGGGATTGAAACTGGGATGCATAGGGGTGTTGTCCCTTTAATTCAAACACTTCAGCATGGATATGGGATACAAACTCCTTATCCTTTCGTAGCTTTTCTTTTGCAGCCTTAACCATTTAGCAGATATTGATGCAAAAGTCTATGATGGCTATTGCCTGAGATAGGTGGCTTGAAAAGGCCAGATTGGATTGCTCAAAGGCCTAGCAACATTTGAGGAAACCATTCTTGATGATAGGCCTTTGTAAAGCTTCAAATAGAATCCTCGAAAATGTTTACAGTAAATCCAAGCAAGTGCCCAAGTCCACTAGAGGTAAGGAGGCTTTAGCAGTAGTGGAGGAGCTCTCAATAATCTCTAACAAAGAATTAGCAAGGATCAATAGCTCAACCTCACTGCTTGGTACCTGAGCTAATGAAGAGATGCCAAACAAACTGGTTAGCTAAGCCTCGAAGATGTCTGTCTCTTCCTTTGACATTATCAGTACAGAAGAATTACTGGCTGAAGGAAAAGATAAAAGTATGGGGATAGGTGAATGAGTAGAAGTTTCCCTCACAGAGTCAATAGTCTTGGTTACTAGCAAGTCTAAAGAAGAACGAATAGAGCTGGGTGGTTGGAAAGAAATTGGTGAGCTACTAGTGTCATCCTTAGGAAGGCCAATGACCACTGAAGTAGAAGTGGTAATTGGAGTATTCTCAATTGGAAGAGGGGCAGCTAGGGCTATAGGAGGAGCATATTGGGATGAGACAAAAGATAGATGAGGTAAATATGGAGTTAAGCCCGATGTAGACACCCCATTTTTGACCGCCCTTAAGACTTGGGCGCGACTGATGGTTTACTTGGTGTTAAAAGATGTGCAGGGCGAAGGTTCATTTTCTTCAACAAGGAGAGAGACAAATCTCAACTTCACACCCCATTTTGGACCAAGACTATTTTGAATGGTTTTTTTTAGAGCTTAAAACCCTCTCTTTCAAAACATTTTTGAAATAAAGTTTCTACAATGTTCCGAGGCTCACATTTTGTCAAATAATGCGCTTTTCGATAAACCGAGCAAGGACAAAGTGGAGATTAATGAAAGAGAGATGAAATCTTTGAAAAATCTTTCAAAACACCTTGCTTAGGGGTTTGAAGTTGAAGAGAAGAGGAGAAGAGGGGAGAAAACAAGTTGGAGAAGAAGTTCGCCAAGGATCCGGGTAGAAGGGAGTCAAGCAGCTCTCCCTGAATCGGGCCTATTCAATTGCATACTTGGATTTTATCTATGAGGCCACCACCGTTGGAAAGCTTACTTCCGGGGCTTCATTTTGCACTCAAGAATCTCTCAAAACCAAGTCCGGGTGGAGGAGATATGATTGGTTGAAGTTGGGCATCATCCCGGTTGGATCGAATCTGCGCGGCTTCACCAAAAAGGGCATAACTTTTTGCATAGGAGGAATTTTAATGCAAGGTTTGTGGCATTGGAAAGCTAACTTCCGGGGCTTCAATTTGGACAATCACTGGATACTTTTTGACCTTGGTAGCACCTATCGGCAATCTATTTAGCCGACCGAAAATTTATTGTGCCGACCGGCCATTTATTTTGGGCGACGACCTCCTTTTCTGGTTGGTTTGACCTTTTTTCACCTTCCAGGCATGGTGCATGCCAGCTGTGCCAGCTGGGATGCACAGACCCAGCTCCCCGAGCATATATGTGCCTATTTTGAGCCTTTGACCCCTCTTTTGCACCCTTTGCTCAAGGCTTCTTGAGGAAGCCTTGACCCCTTGTCTTGGCTTCCTCAAGAAGCTTACCAGCTGTCCTAGCTTCCTTGAGAAGCCTTGGCCCTCTTGCCCCCCTTGATCCTTTCTCTTTAGCTTGTCTTATAAGCTTCAAGCCTTTGCCTTTGCCTATATAAGGAGCTCTCCTCCTCCATTGTTGGGGGTTGGAGATTTTGAGCAAAAAAACTAGAGAGTAGACATATATATCTGATATATATACATACAACCCTCCATCTCTCTCATTCAAGCTTCAAAACACCCTTGCCCTTGCACCTTTTGCCCTACAACCCATAGCACAACACCTCCATCCTCCATTCCAGCACTTTGGAGGCCATTTGCAGAGGTTAGAAGCTCAAAAATTTGAACCACAAGCTGCTGGTTTGCTGCTCTTCAAGGGTAAGCACCCATTTCCCTTAAACTTGCATTTTCTTGCTTCATTTATAAGCTATACTTGCAAGCATTTCTGGACTTTGTCATGAACTAAAAAGTGTCATATTTTGAGCTCATCTTCACGCTTGATTAATAACTTTTTGCTGTTTGAAATCATCTACTACCTCTTGTCTTCAAATCTCTCTTTTAGGGCCATTTTTGCATGCTATTTTAGCCCTACTTGTGAACATTTTCGAGCTTTGGTATTAACTGAGAAAAGTCTTGTTTTGAGCTTCTAAGCATGTTTGTTTAAGGTCTCATTTCTGTTGGGGGTCGTCTACCCCCTTGTATGCTTGTTTGCATCTTATTTTGAGCCATATCTCGAAGCCTTGGTTTGGTGCTTTGTTTGGCCTTCTAGCCACTGAAATCCAGTGGATTTCCAGTGGCTAGCTTGCTGTTTTGAGAGCCCAAATCAGAGGGGAGTGACCCCCTCTCTCCTTGTCTTGTTTAGTGCCCTTTTTGGCCTTCCAAAGGACCTCATAGTTTCATGCTTCTAAGCTTCATTCCAGGGAATTTTCAGTGGGTTTTTGGACCCTCTTGAGCCATTTCCAGAGTTTGTTTCACCATGCTTAATGTCCATGATGCATGTACTTAATAACCTGTTGCATGGCCCTCTAAAGGAGCTCATCTTTTTTGCATGCATTGGCTGCATATCAGTGGTTATTTGGCCCTATTTTCACATATTTTATTCACTGATTTTTGATGGTTTGATGAGATTCCACATGCTTCATACACTTGCCATGTAAACTATGTTAGCTAGTCAAAATTGCATGCTAATTTAGTCCATCTTGCTAGCACTTTTTGGCCATGCTTTAAACTGGAAATATGCATGTTTTGGGACTGCCTTGCTTCTGTCTTCATGCTTCATGATCAAATAATGCATGCTTTGTATAGCTATAAGCCATTCCATGTACCTACTTTTGTGTTTCGGGTCTCATCTCATGCATCGGGTGCCATATCGCCATGTTTCGGGGCTGTTTAGCAGCATGTTCTAGTGCTGAAATTTGCATGTTTGCATACCTTGTTCCATCTCTTGCCATGCGTGGGTAGAGTGGCATTTTATGCCTTAGGATCGGTCCTCGGTTTGCGTGCATGCGTGCACGCATCTCGATGGTCTCATTTTCATCTAATGGCCACTGATGTGAGTGTGGCTGAGGTCCACTCACATTGGTGTAAGTCCATCTTGCATTGTGTATGCCATGTTTCAATGCGTTGTGCATGTTATGTTGTTAGCATTGTGCGTGCTATGTAGTTGCATTGCATGTTTGTATGTTAGCTTGCATGCTTAGGTTGCATGTGCATTTTTGTGCATTGCCTCACCTCTTGATCAACCATGATTGAGGTTGGGTCCCTTGTATGCTTTGTGTGCATTGCATTTGACATTGAAATGCATGCTTGACTTTTTGGCCATCATGCATCGAAATGCGTGATTGGTGGCCCGAGGGTCGAGGGCCATGCTCTCTTGAGTCCATTGCATGATAGGGAGTGTGTCCATGCATACATTGTTTTGAAATTCCATGCCATACACTGCTTGCCCTCTGTTGCTGTCAATTGCAGGTTCTGCAGCAAGTTTTGGCCGGTCGGCTACATAGAGTGCCGACCGGCCAGGGATTTTTAGCCAATAACTTCATCATAGGCCGATGACCCTTTCCCATGGCCGGTGACCATCCCTCCCAGCCGATGGTGTTATGCAGTGCGCAGAGAACCTGTATTCAGACTTTTGCAGTCTTCAGAGGAGCAGGCAATGATTAACAGGGGCAACAGTGCTATGGCAGTGAGTTTCTGGGCAAGGCGAGTCGAACATGCATCATTCGCGCATCCCGAGGCAGGGCTGCGGCCCCCTTCTTTCTATTTATTTCATATTTAATTTGTTAATTAAGTTAGAAGTTTTGTAATATTTAATTTAGTATTATTTATTCGGGCTGCATTATTCTTTTGGTCCCTCTGAGTGAGGGCAATTGTGTAATAAGTGTGTGTGAGTGTGTGCATGTCTTCCAACCCTCACTTCTTTCTCCCTTTTACTTACCTGCTTTTGATGGTTAGTATTAGGACATATTTAATTTAGCATCCTTATGCTATGCATGCGTGCATCCATACATTTGTCTTACATGCACCAGGCTCGGCACATCATGCTAACTACATTGCATTTCAATTCCAAGTTGAATACATGTTATTTGTAGCATCTCATATGCCATCTTAAATTAGCTGAGCCTATTCTAGCTGCATCCCGCATGTGTTGCATTAGCCATCTTAACATGAACTAGGATCATGCATATGATTACTAACTAGTTTCTGTTTTGGCTTGGAGTACTAGGTAAGCTTTTATGCTTTAGCATACCACATGCGTGTGAATGTTGTCATAATAGCATGATTACCATGAGGCTAGCTACTTATGTGATATAACTGCTTGAATGCCTGTGGATGGAGGTTGAATTACCTAAATTGGAATAATGCATTAAAACTGTGAGTTTTAAGCCCACTAGATAGTGGCAAAATCACCTTTTCTAAAGCCCACTTGAGGGTGGCAAAATTTGTATTTTAGCCTACCTGAGAGTAACAAACCATTTCAAAACAAACATGAAATGTTTTGTTCCAATTTAGGCGATTTAGTCTATACTTCTTTGCTGTGCACATAACATAGTAAATCTAGGCTAATAACCGGAATAAGAACACATAATGCTTTCAAAAAAGGATATCACAATTAGTAGAGGCCGATCTTCGGATCGGGCGAGAGGGGGTGCTCATAGCTAACCTTCCCCAATCGTACCCAAGTTCCCGAGCCGAGGCAACTTTGGTGATGACGGACACGTGGCCTTTGGCACCGAGTCAGGGTTTCCTAAATTTTCCAAAATAAAATATTTAGGTGGCGACTCTGTATCTGGCAAAGCAGTCCATGTTTGGCACTTCTTTCAAAATCTGTTTTTCTCAAAACGATTTGCCGAATTTGGACTCTTTGGTTCAAGATTAAGAACCGTGACAACAAATCGAGTTCGAACTGTAGTAAGCCCAATATGAACAGAATAGGGGTTCATCCTCCCGGGGCGTTCGGGGACGTCTACACCCGAACACAAGAAAGGTGAAAGACTTTGCCTCACAAGAGGAGAGAAAAAGGACATGGAAGGTGTAGAGTCGGGAAGTGGAAATATTGCTTAAATAGGCTTTATCTTCATTAGCACTTCACTATAAGTCTTCCTTTCTCCTTCTAAGGCTGTTTCCAGTTCTGCAAAAGGCTGAGAAGGCCTTTTATCCATAGATGAAGAGTGAGAGGCCTGTGTCAAAGGAAGAAAGAATGAACTGATTACTGTTGCATAAAAAAAAAAAGGTGGGGTGTTAACTCCATGCTAAAACCTGGAAAGGGAAATTATCATGAGGGATTGAAAGAGGTTACCAGCTTCAGAGGTTATGGTGGTGTTGCTGTTTGGAGAACTGCGAAGGGAGTAGTGCTCAGTAGTTTGTTTCCTCCTTACAGCCTCATTTTGAAGTGCATTAGCAGCAGCAGCTTCATCCCTTAGTATTTGCTGCTGTCTTCTCTTCTCAAACCTCTAAAATACAATTATTTCCTTGGAGTGCTCTTCTTTCACTGCTTTGGCATTTGCCTCATGAATAGAGTCCCCAATAAGGCTAGAGAGAGAAACTGTCTTTTTCTTACTTTCTCCAATGGTGTTTCTTTCTCCTTCTCTGCTTCTTCCTCTTCTAAATGAGCCTCAAGTATCTCCTCCACAGGATCAAGCAAAAGTTTTCTGTTCCTCTGTTGTTGCTGCTTGCTTTTGAGGGTATTCAAAGCTTGAACTCTTTGAGGAAAGTCTTCCTGTGAGGCTCCTACACCAAAAAAAGAAGAAGTTATAAGTAAATAAGCAAGGCATCATAAAAGGAAGAGAAAAGGGAAAATAGAAAAGCATACCTTTCTTCAAAGTAGCTCTGGTAACTTTTGGAGGAGGTGAGGTAGCAGGAGCAGACAGAGAGACAGCAGGAGTAAGAGTTGGGATGACAGGGACAGTAGAGGCAATAGTAGTGGTCCTAGTCTCTTTGGACTTAGCTTGAGAGGGCACATCCAGCCTAACCAACAGATCCTGATGAGAGATGGCCAGGAGCACCTCCATATTGGTTGTCCACCAATTCTGGTACCTCTTCAATGCAGTGCTGTGTAGGATGAAGGAAGTGAACTTGAATTCGACTAAGTCTTATATCAACTTGGAAATTACCTCGTCCAGCTTGGTTCTTGGCACCTTTAACTCTCTGGTTGCAAGATTGGCGTTAGTTTGGCTACAGAGAGGGACAGGAATTCCTTGAGTAAGCCCAAATTGCCTAACAAATTAGGCAGGGCAGTAAGTTTCAGCAAAGCATTTATAAGCTCGAAAGTTCAAGGTACCAATGTAGAGCTCCCTTGGAATAAAATTTAAGGCCCACATATCCCTGTGAATGGGGTTGGAGCAGGTATTGTCAACTAGGAAAGTCCTCAGCCATGTTGGCCCTGTGTTAGCTGCAAAGGGGCAGAAGAAGGTGGGAGAAAGGGAAATTGGAAGTTGATGGAAGAAGGTAAGGTAATAAGCGAAGCTATAAGGGTAAAGTGAAACTCTGGCATACTTCATTCCATAAGTGGTAGGGTCTTACACCAAGAATCTCAAGCACCTGGAATGTAAGTTAGTGAAGTACGCGAAAAGCTAGAGTTGCAACATCCAGAGTGGTCCTCCTTGGTTGGCATCGAGGGGTTTCTCACAAAACTGAGAGCAAGTTCTGTATATATGACCCAGTACATATGGAGCTAAGGATATCTTCTTAACCGAAGCAAGAGCCTTAGCAAGATTGGCGAATTCAGGCATCATCCTCTATGAAAAGGTACAGAATAAAAACTTACAAAGCCAATATAAGAGAAAAGAAAAAGAACTCCCGATCAATTACAGGACCTTCCTTTTTATTCTCAGACTTCACAAAATCAATAAAGGAAGAAGTCAGAGGGGGAATAGAGAAAGAAACATTAATATCAGGATAATCAGGACCAAAGGGCGTACCAGCGGGCAATAACCCTAGAAGATGGCATATGTCAAGGATAGTGGGGGCCATCATACTACACCGAAATTGAAAGAAATTGAAAGCTGGGTTCCAAAAACAAAGAGCAGTGGGTATGAGAAAAGGGTCTTCAGGAATGGAAAACCTGGCTAGTCGAAGGGCATCAAGGAGACAAAGTTCATAGAGGTCCAGCGTCTGGGCAAGAACAACTTGGTCGTACCATTCCTCCCATTATAGCCTCAATGTGGGCTAGCAGCAATAGGGACAATTCATCTTCCAACTTCTCTAATCAAGGCCACTCTCATAAAAGAGGCATTGATCTTCTAAGTGCAGACACAGAGCAGGGAGTTAGGTGGGGGCTTCTCTGAAAATCGGGCCAAGGACAATCTCCCCTTGAGCATGGTGTCGGGAAATAAAGATGCGACCATCGATAGCACATCGTTCCCCGGTCTTGTATTTGTTACATTCTGCGTTGATGATTCTCCTCAAAGCCATAGATGGGCTTACACGCTCGACAACTGGTATTTTAGAAAAAGAATCCATTAGCAAGGAATTGAAAGAAAAAAGTGAACGGAAGGGCAAAGAGCTGCAGATAAGAGCAACAGGAGTGAAAGAGAGACTTTACACAAGCGTGTAGATAAAGCGCAAAAAGAAGGGGTTTTAAAACCTTTATGTATAAAGTTACCTATTTAACATAATGGGTCAAATAGACCTAGGTTCTAACCCATGTGTGATCAAGGCTTTTATTTTAAAACCCTGAGAACACAAGAAAGAAGACTACCTGCGAGCCAGAATGCAGATACCTTATGAAGGAGGAAAACACATTTCAAATACTCAGCTTAGCTTCGAAAGGTGTTAGGTGGCTTCAAAGCCAATTTTCAAATAATTAGCTTAACTTTGAAAACAAGTAATTGGCTTCGAATGGTGTGAGTTGGCTTCGAAGCCAGTTTTCAAATACTTAGCTTAACTTTGAAAACAGGTAGTTGGCTTTGAAATGTGTTAGTTGGCTTCGAAGCCAGTTTTCAAATACTTAGCTTAACTTTAAGAACAAGTAGTTGGCTTCAAAGCCAGTCTTATACTTTGAATTCAAGCATAGTTAAGATTTGCTCTCTTCAAGAATCCTGGAGGTTATAGACACCCCATTTTTGACCACCCGCAAGGCTCGAGCGTTTTGCCCGGTACACTTGATGATGAAAGTGGTGTTGTGCATGGTTCGAGGTCTCAACGAAGGAGCTAGGTTTAAGCTCCGAAACAATCCCAAACCTTCCATATTCCCACTGTTTATACCTCAGAAATCCATTTTTACACATTGTGTCACCCTGTGCTGAGTCTGAAGTAGAGAAACAGGTAATCATATTGAGGCCTAACCATGCCTCATTAGGAGCCGGCCATGGCTATTGATGGCTGGCCGTGCCTTAGTAGCGAGAAACACTGTTCTAGGCGGGAGCCCGCCAGCTGTCTATTTTTGAAGATATTTATGACCCCTCTTGCTCAAATTCTATAAAAACGAAGTTGTATCTCTGTTTTGAGGGTTGAAGAATTTCTAAAACGCTTATACACCTTCTTGAGAGCTCATTCTTCTTGTGTAAGCAACCTTTGAGCAAGCTTACCACCTTGAACCTATATCCATATGCCATATACACCTTCACATCTTAGCCTTGGAACCTTGGTTGAGCCTTGAGCATCATAATTCAAGCTTGAGAGTGTGTTTGGACTTAGTTTGATTCACAACAAAGAGCTTACCTTTCTTGAGAAGTATAAGCTTACTATATCTTCTCTTGCTCTCTTTGTTATCTCTTACTATCAAGTTCTTGTATTTTTGTATTGTTTTGATATTTCTTCAAGTGTCTAAGCTTGGGTTTGGAGAGCTACCAAAGGGTAGAGAGAGTTAACACTCTTTCTTACACCTTCACCTATAGCTCAAACCCTCATTTTTACACCCTTTTCTTTGCTTTCTAAATTGATTTTCATAGTTTAAAAAAGGCTAAAAATCGTACTTTGAGGTTTCAAAAGTGAAGGGGTTAGCCACCCCTCTTTGTTCTTGCTTACTAGCCTTATTGTCTTTCTTTGTTGTTCAACTTTTTGGGTTCTTTTCATGCACTTTGAGCCACTATTTTTCACCTATTAGAGGCTGTTTTAGGGCTATCCTAGGTTGTTTAATTAATTCATGCTTTGATTAGTTTGCTTGTTGTCTCATATGTTCGCATACATAGCTTGTTGCATATTGTTCTTGGCCTTTCTCTGTCTAATTTCCATGTTTAAGAGACTCATTTTAATAATCAACTTACCGTTCATTTCTTTCATTTGAGAGTTGTTTCAATCGGTTGATGATTATTCAAAACATGAACTAGAGATCTATGCTTAATGGCTTAATCTCTACAGAGGTTCATTGTTAATGGCATGGTCTCTTTTTCATGTTGAGAATCACTTCCCGTTTGACATGTTTCTCACTTAGTAGACGTAATCTTTAGTGGACGTAACCATCATCTTGGACAAATGGGTTAGGGAATGACAAAGACTAATGAGTTTGGCTTAAAATGAATCAGCCCACATAAAGAAAATGAGTCATATTGCTTGGGCTCGGCCGAACGTTATGCTGAGTCTATTGTGTCAAGAGCCGTCATACGTCAATCCATGGTGTTTTGACGACCCTTGAAGCATCTTTACTTCCCCCCCCCCTTTTGAGCTCATTCCATGATAAAGGAGAGGGATGGTTGTAATTCATTACATTCATTGAACTTTGTCCAAATTGTGGTTGAAATCATCAAGCAAACAAATTGCTCATTGATGGTTTTAGAAACGATTTCAACATTTTCTTAAGGCTTTCCCATGACAGAGAAGTGTGAGAGGGACAAACAGAGTTCAGAATAACTCTGTCTGGGGCACGACCGGCCTTATTTAGGCCCTACTGGGCTTCATTGTGGGCCGACCGACTATCAATGTTTGGTTAGCAGTATGTTTTGCAGAAAACAGAGGGCAATAGCTGAAGGTGAAACAGAGCAGGCCTAGGCAGACAAAGCAGTTCTTGGACACTGTACATGCAACCCTTGTGCATCCTTGCTTACATCAATGTTGTAAATTAATGCTCCGAGTGCTATTGTAATTAATTATTATTGTTGTAGTCAATTCTTGTTGTAATCATCGTTGTAATTATCATTATTGTTTATTTGTAATTATTATAGCTAGTTAACTTAAATAACTAGTTTATTTATCATTATTATCCTTGTTGTAATAGAGTAGCTAACTAGTTAATGCTTTTGCTTATTTATTTATTCGGTTTTGTAATAATTAGTTTAATTCAGACTCTCAAACTTTGATTTGCACTCTCTTGTGCAAGGGCCAACATGTAATAAGTTGTATATCTTCCAACTCCATGTCTTTCTCCCTTTTACTTATTTGCTTACGATGGTTAGTATAGAACATCATTTTTCAAATTAGCATTTTTATGACTTACATCCATCGTCTCGCATGCATTTAAGGTTTGGCTTATCATACTAACTAAATGTTTAGAATTCATTGCTTGAATACATGTTTTATCACATGTCTTGAATGGAATCATATACCATGTTCATAACTGAGCCTATTAAAATTGCATAACTTGTATGTGTCGCATTAGTCATACTGCATTAGTTAAAAGCATGCATATTTTCTAATTATTTTGCTTTATTTTGGCTCGGAGTACTAGATGAACAATTTCGAGCTTTAGCATGATGAATTGTGTGTTAGTGTTATAATGTCAAGCATGCTTTCCATGAGGCTAAGTGCTTAATTGATAGATTTGCCTGAATGCCTGTGGATGAAGGCTAATTGCTAAAATTAGGATAAATTGATTAATGTGCATACGAACCCATCTTTTCAAGTGACGAGTATCAAAAACAATTTTCAAACAAACATGAAATCAAAGCGTTCTAACTTTTTCAAATTAGTCTATACTTGTGTACATTACTCAGTAATGTTAGCTAATAAATCGGAATAAGAGCATATAATGTAAATAAAAATCACATCATGGTTAGTAGAGGTCGATCTTTGATAGGATGAGTGGGGTGCTCAATTCATGACCTCCCCCTCTCGTACCTAAGTTCCTGAGCTGAGACATGTTGGTGATGACGGATAAGTGGCATTTGGCACGAGTCACGGATTTCCTAAATTTCTCAAAAATATTTAGGTGGCGACTCTGAAATCTAGCAAATTTTGGCTTTTGATTTAAACATCGATTTTCTAAAAGAATTGCCGGATTTGGACTCTTTGTGTTTTCACTGTTTCACATTGCATTTGTGAAATTAGATTTAGGACCACGGGAGTCCGAACTATAGGGCTAATCGTATCCGAAAGGAGTACGAAAAGCAAACTACAGAGGTGTGCTTTTAAACTGTCAAACAAAGGAAGTTTCCTTCAAAGGGATCTTTGTAATGATCTATAGTTAGAATATGGTTCTTGCCCATTCTTTCAGCATAAATAAGCACTATGAAACCAATTCTTGGTTAAGCATTATAGAAAGTCCAAAAGTCAAAGGACTAATCTTACGCTTTTGCTTATACAGGCAAATAGGGCCGTTCTTAAGAGAAATTTTATGCTTTGAAATATCTGAGTCAAGCCTCGAAGCAAGATTGGTGCTGTTATTCACATAGATTATATTAGCCATACGATTGGAGTGTGAAAACCTAAGATAAATACCATTACTCCTATGAAGAATTTTATGATTTGCAACATTTGAAACCAGGCATCAAAGCAAGTTGGTTGCTTTGAAGTTGTCATTCACAAATTACATAAACAGAGTAATGTATGAAGCCATATTCGCCATGCAATCAATCATACAATTGGAATATAAAACCAGACCAAGACAAATGATGTTTGAAGAGCTCAATTTTATTGATATGCAATATTTACATTGGGAACACCTACTTGGTTACATCCTCAATTTCATAAAAGTAAGGAATGGATAAAGTCATAAGATCACGGAACTTTGTCCAGCAAAATTCAATAAATACATACTCTTTTCCTAACCTATCTTCTATCCTATCTAAATTTGGTTTATCTAACTACTGAGCCCTTAGTTAGAAAAACAAATACTGAGCCTTCAATTCAAATTATGTCTGTTTAAGAGCATTATCTATTTCATCCATTTCTCCTACCCCATGTATTTCATCCATTGGGGTATCTCCTCTAAACTCTAAGTCTTAGTTCTTGAAGTTCTCAAATTCTTCAAGAAGATTCTCTATCTTATTTGAATACGAGCAGTAGAGGTTTCCTCCAACAACTCACTGGTAATGGAAGCATTTGTGTGCCAGTTGAGTAGAAGAGAAAATTGATCCAAGAAAGTATAAAGCTCTGCCTGGGCTACAAGGTTAAGGATGTGGCTTCAAGAGATAATATCACATGACCATAGTAAGTTCTTGTGAGGAATATTATCTCGAAGGACATCAAAGGATAAATGGGAGAAAGCGGCAAGCAGAGTCTGGGCTCTATACTGTTGGTAAGTAGTAGGAAGGACTGGGACTTGGTAGAGAGCAAAATGCTGGCTCTCGAAGATTGTGAGTTTCAGTTCTTCAATCCAGTTAGGATTGGAAAGCAAGGAAGGAGCAGTTGTGTCCTCCCCAAAGGAATGTGGGAATTCAGGACTGTTCACACATTTTAGCCAGTCAGGGGGAAAAATTTTGCTTTTTTGGCTAAGCGAGGGACTGAGTCCCAAGGATTCAATAGGGTGTGGAGTATTTCGCACTATTCTGGACGGGTAAAGTGGAAATATACCATACCGAAAGCAAGTTGTCCTCAAGGCTGCGAAGATGGTCGAAGGGGACGTATGGATATACTACAGAGCTGCACATGGAGGGATGGATTGTAATGAGGTCATCAAATTTAGGGAATCAATGGTGGATTCGCTCCCTTGTTTGAGGTTGAGTGGAGTGTAGGCCAAGTTCCCGAGCCAGTGCTAGTAGAAATGTTGTTAGAGGAAGAGAATGTAGCTTCATCCTATGCAGAAAGTTGGGAGGTAGAGGAGGAGCTTCCAAGATCAATTTTTACAAGTTCTTGGTCCAAAGGTTTATAGTTGGCAGATTCTTGGTCTAAAGGTTAATAGTTTGTGAAAGCATCCATAACTTGAATAAATAGAGACAGATAAGCATGGCCAATAAATGTATGAAGGTTCTTTCAAGGACAACATCATTGTCTAATACCTCTTCGTATGTACGATCGATGAAAAGAAAGGTTTATTTGTGTCACGACCCAAACCCGCCCCTATGGGTTTAGTATCAGAATCGCCAAGAATCTGAGATTATCAAGGCTTGCTTAATGATAACAAGAATATCTAGTACAAGGGTTGGCAGAAGCCAAAACAGTACTTAAAAGATGTCCAATGAGCTGTGACAGTCTGTATGCAAAGACTTTTCATACATATATACAGTTAGTACATAAACAGTATGCACAGTATTTACAATTATCCAGATCAGGGACTTGATCCCTATTAAGACAGTACAGTACAAAAACGTTCAGTCTATACAGGTCAGAAACAAAAAGGGGAAAACTAAAACACCCCATAGCCTTGGCTTGAACAGTACTGGAACCTCGAGGTGAGGCACAAAGGTTGGCTTGACAAAACAGTGCTTAGCCTGACGTCCCTAGCAGTGGTCCAGTGCCTGAACACCTACATATATATATATAAGTAGTGAGCTAAAGCCCAGTAAATAAAATAATACGTAAAGAGGTTAAGAATGAATGTCCTTTCAGTATTGAAAACAGTCAATCGATTCAGTATATCAGCCATTTAGTCATAGCAGTCATATGTGGTACAGCCATTAGCAAAACAGTACAGTAAACAGTAGGTCTTGAAAGACCAAGCAGTCAATGATGGCCATCATAACAGTAAACAGAAGTTCCAAGATAGGAAACTAACAGAGATCTCTGTAATGATGGCGATACTTGATAAGATGGTTACTATGGATGCCATAATACAGTTCAGAATAGAGGACATACATTCATTCAGTTAACAGTACAGTTTAACCATTCAAAAAATATTCATATTTGAACATATCTTTACACAGTTGTTACTCACAGAGTTCTGGGCTACAGATAAGCTAGAGCGCGTCCTCAAATGCCAACCCTACATAGTTTACAGGATGAACACACACTAAGTTCACATTCGGGAATCAAAGACTTAGTCCCTATCTTGACTCGGTGTGGTTTTACATCAATATCCTCATTAAGATGCTTTAAACTAGGCCTAAAGATGCCTAGAATGAAATGAGGATGCAAAGATGCACTTTAAAAACATTTTCAGAATTTTCAGAAAAACAAGGTCTCGCTTGAGCGTGGATTTCCCCGCTCAAGCGAACATGCAAAAAAAGGTTCCCCGCTTGAGCGTCACTTTACCTGCTCGAGCGGACTGCAAAACATGGCAAAAGTACTAGATGTGTGAAAATCACGCTCGATGGGCGCTCGACACCCACTCGAGCGTGTGACACAAGTCCCCACTCAAGCGTGAATTTCCCCGCTCGAGCGGACTGTAAAACAATGCAAAGTGCTGGGAGCACAAATTTCACGGTCGAGCGCCAGTTTTCCCGCTCGAGCGTGAGTCCAAATTCTGGAAATTTCAGATTCAAACCTCAAGCTCAAAACCAAGTTTAAATTCCTCAAATTCGATCCTCTTGGGCTAATTTTCTAGAAAACACTTGTAAACTCATAGTATAACATGTTTCAAAGATCAATTTGAGAAATTAAAGCCCAAAGATAGTTCGATTAAATCCAATTTCAAACCAATCTCATGAACATGATGTAAAACATAACATGCATGAATTTTAAACAACTTCAAGCTTCAAAGACATGCTCAAATGAGCCAATTGCCTCAAATTCAAGATGAATTCATGAACTATGGTCAAAAGATGGACATGCATGAAGCAATTTCGTGAAGAACAACTTCAAAATTCAACAATGTAAACATGCATACATGATTTATGCTATAATTCAACACATTAAGCTAATTTTGACTCCAATCTTCAATATAACAAGAATTAAGCAAGAACTAACTTAAAGACAAGTTTAAGAGGATGGATTCTCTACCTTAGACCTTGAATATTAAGTGTAGGAAGCTCAACTATGAAATCAACCTTCAATTTCTTTAATTCACCAAGCAAAACTCCAAGTTAAACTCAAATTCTCTCACTCTCTCCCTCTCCTCTCTCTTGGTCGGTTTTGGTCTCATGGAATGGCTGAGGAAATGTTTTGTTTGAATGAAATAAGGCTTCAATAAGTCTTAGGTAGTGGCCCACTAAGCATGGCAAAAGGGTAAATACTTGGACTTGTGTGATTTAGCTTATTTTAATCTAATTTGATCATACCAAATCACATTTCAATTAAATATACCATAAAATCACATAAATTCTAATGATCATAAAACATTGATCAATTTCGGATTCGGCCGCTGACAAGGCCTTCAATTTGCAGTTTAAAGCATAAAACATGGACAGATAATTTAACAATCAAACAGATAGAAATTGTGACGCCCCGAACCTACACTATTGGTTACAGTCAAGGGAGAGTCGCTAATGAGTTCTATGATCAATAACCAAGTAAGATCCCAGATCGCCGGAGAAGTCAAATTAGCCTCCCTTCTAAGTCCGGCTTTCTTAGACAACGCACTATCTTTTTGACAGATCTTAAAAGGTATTGACACAAGGTCTCATAAGCAACGATAAGGTGTATACATATAAATATTAAAATATAAGTACATAACAACCACAAATATCATTAATTTCAAAAGCTTGATCCATTACATTACATTTCAAGAGAAAACTTAAATCTTCATATGAGTCTTACAAAATATCAAAAGGAATTTCTAACTTTTCTAAGATAGCCAAAAGTTTTCGAAGGTTTCAAGTTTGTCGTCTCCAGCTATAAGCTCCTCTTTGGCACCTGGCATGACACGCCGTGAGCTTTGAATGCCCAGTAAACACATACACACCCCGTCTCTCTTTCCCAGTCCAATACACAATCACAAATATAACATCAAATAGTAAAGCATGATACTCATCTAAGGGGTTACAAGTTAGATGTTAGTAAACTAGAAATCCCCCAAGGAGATTTCGTCCTCCCAACCACAAGAATTGGACACCAGACTATTCGGAACTCCCCCTTTTGCTGCTTTGTTGCAGAACTAACCTCGGATGCCTACCAACGGTTATATACCACGTAGCGCCAACCGCAGGGCCTCAAAAGGGATAGCGAAAAGAAAAAGTTTTATCTCCTGAATCCAACCTCATCCTTCCAGGAAAAGTTTTATCATCCTGAATGTCCCATCCGGACCCAACCTTATCTCACCATTCAAACCGTCGCAAGGAGTCCGAATATGTCCGTTCCATTCCAGGGTTTACGCGACAACTGCTTGCGCAAGACTTTAACTTTCAAATAGGAATCAGACATCCTCAACGCATCCGGCGAGGTGCGAGTCCCCCGGCTCTGGTTCAATGGTGGGTCACTACAGTGCAAGGACTCAAATGTCACGGTTCTTAATCTTGAACCAAAGAGTCAACTCGCAAATCGCTTTTGAGAAAAAGATTTTGAAAAGAAGTGCCAAACATGGACTGCTTTTGCGGAATCTGAGTCGCCACCTAAATATTTTATTTTTGGAAAATTTAGGAAACCCTGACTCGGTGCCAAAGGCCACGTGTCCGTCATCACCAAAGTTGCCTCGGCTCGGGAACTTGGGTACGATTGGGGAAGGTCAGCTATGAGCACCCCCTCTCGCCCGGTCCGAAAACCGGCCTCTACTAATCATGATATCCAATTTTGAAAACGTTATGTGTTCTTATTCCAGTTAGTAGCCTAGAATTACTATGTGATGCGCACAGCAAACAAGTATAAACTAGATTGCCTAATTTGGAAACAAGCATTGCATATCCGTTTGTTTGGAAAATAGTTTGAAATTGCTACTCACAAGTAGGCTAAAATACGGATTTCAATGAGTTATTCCAACTCAAGCAATCCAACCTCCACCCACAGGCATTCAAACAGTTTATCTCATATAAGCATTTAGCCGCATGGTTAACATTCACACGCATGTGATATGCTAAAGCGTAAATACTTACATCGTACTCCGTGCCAAAACAACAAACTAGTTAGCAAAAATGCATGCCCTAGTTCATGTTAGAGTGACTAATGCATCGCATACAAATGTGATTAGGATAGGCTCGGCTAACCCTAAAATGGCATGTGAAATGCAATCATTCGATGCACGTATTCAAGTTGGAAATTGAGGATACAATGCGGTTTGCATGATGTACCAAGCCCGATGCATGTAAACAAATGCATGGATGCACGCATGCATTGCATAAGGTATGCTTAAAATAAACGTGCCCTAATCTATCATCATAAGCAGGTAAATAAAAGGGAAGAAAGAAATGGGGGTTGGAAGACATACACACACTCACGCACACTTATTACAAATATGCCCTCACACAGAGGGACCAAAAGAATATACAGTCCGAATAACAAATCGCTAAATTAATTATTACATAATTTCTAATCTAATCAAAATAAATGCAAAGAGAAGATGGCCGCATTTCGCCGGATGCGCGAATGATGCATGCTCGATCCGTCTTGCCCGGAAAATCCGCACCATACCATCGCGCCTTTTCACCGCCCCGCCTCTCCAAAGATCGCCAAAGTCCCGACACGCCTTGCACAATCAGAGAATACCATTGGTGGAGGAAATGCCCATCGCCATGAGGAATGTCCATCGATCGCTAATGAAGCTATCGGCCATTCACAAATGGCGGCATCAGATGTTGCGGTCGGCGTAAACTTCTCAGTAAGGCGTTTTGACAAAGAACAAAGGATGACAAGGCATGGCATGAAATTTCAAGCAAATGTGTGCACCAACACATCCCTTATCATGATTTTGACTCAAAGGGTATGTTCCTTGGTCCTCGGACCACCAATTCGCTTTCGATGCGTGATGGCCCAAGAAACCAAGTATGCACTTTGATTTCAAATGTCATGCAAACCAAACAAACACATAAAGCCCAACCTCTATCACTTGATCAAGAGGCAAGGCATGCATGCCAATGTAATGCAACCTAGGCATGTGATCTAGTATGCAACATGGGCATGCAAATGAACAATGTATGCTAGGCGCGCAACCTAAACATGTAAACAAACATGGTATGCAACAACATGCAACGATGGACTTAAACTAACATGGATAGCTCACAAGCATGCCAAAATCAGTGGCAAAATGAGGGGCAAAACAGCCCCGAATCATGGCGAAATGGAACCTGATGCATGAAACGATCCCGAAACGCGAAGATAAGTGCACGAAATGGCTTACAGCTATACAATACATGCATAATTTGAACATGACATGAAAATACAGAAGCAAGGAACCCCTGAGACAAGAATTTTTACAGTACAAAACATGGCCAAACAGCAATCACGAATAGGGCTAAAATGGCATACAAAATGGCTCCGCAAGGGAGGTCATGAAGCAAGTGGTAGATGCAAAGCCCGAATGGAAAAAGACCCTTCTACAACACTGATGAGGGACCAAAAATATGACTACTCACAGTAGATGACAAGCCCAAAAATAGTATAAAAATATGCTCAAAATGCAATGCAAGAAATAGGCCAACAAGAGGCTATAACATGAGGTATACAAAACATTCACCAAACAGCCAAAGACCCTTAATTAGATATTCCAAGAAGGTCAAAATATGGCCATTTTCAGTTCTGATGATGGCCTAAAAACAGAAGCAAGACGGGCCAACAAAGCATGCAAAAATGGGGGCCAAAGAGGGGTATAATGGTAAGTGCTACATGGAGGCCCCCAACAGTGTTGAGCCCTTCTACAATGTTGTAGAGGGTCTCAAAATAATCCAACTCAAAGTTTATTTCATGCTCAAAAACATATCACACATAGGCTAGAAATATCATACAAGATTATGGTATTTAAGAGGGTATTGAAGCAAGTACCAAATAGGGGGCTCAAACAGGGTTGAGCCCTTAAACAAACATGAAGAATGGCTCAAAAAAATGACCCTTTAATTTAGGGTCGGAGCCTAAAACAGTAATAAAATAGGCCTAAGCAATGGTGCAAAAAAGTGCTACAAAAGAGGGAAAATGGTCTTACCCTTAAAGATCACTTCTTTGCTACCTCTTGGACCAAGGAATGTTGCTTCTAAGCCTCTGAAAAACCCCTCCTTGCTGCTAGAAATGGAGTGGTGATGGTGGTGCTTGGTAGTGATGAAGAAATGGCCAAGGATTTGAGAGGTTTGGAACTTGGAAGTGTAGAGAGAGAGGGATCTTGTAGAGTGAGAAGCTCCCAAAACTTGCTTTTTTGTTTTAACTTATCCAATATGAGATATAAGGCTCTATATATATCAAAATAAGAGCTTTTGGTCGAAATATCCCAATTGAAAATATCTGGTACAGTGTGTAGCAGCTGGATGATAAATATCTGTCAAAAATCTGAGTTCTGGGCAATTTTGACCGGCCGGCAATCTTTTGTGCCGGTCGGATAAATAGAGTGCCGATGGGTAGCTAATGAGGTCAAAAAGTGCCGGTGGAAATCCAGATTGAAGCCCCGGAAGTTAGCTTTCCAATGGCGCAAACCTTGCATTAAAATTCCTCCTGTGGAAAAAGTTATGCCCTTTTTGGTGAAGCCGCGCAGATTCGATCCAACCGGACTAATCCCCTATTTCAACCAACCATATCTCCCCCACCCAGACTTGGATTTGAGAGATTCTTGAGTGAAAAATGAAGCCCCGGAAGTCTTCTTTTCAACGATGGTGGCCTCATAGCTCAAATCCAAGTGTATAGACAAATAAGCTTGTTTTAGCAATGACCGCTCGTCTTTCTCCTACACGAATTCATGCTGAACTTCTCCCAAACTAGTTTTCTCCCCTCTTCTCCTCTTTTCTTCAACTTCAAACCCCTAAGTAAGGTGTTTTGAAATATTTTTCAAAGATTTCATCTCTCTTTCATTCATCTCCCCTTTGTCCTTGCTCGGTTTACCGAAAAGCGCAACATTTACCGAAATGCGAGCGTTAGAACATCGTGGGAATTTTATTTCAAAAATGTTTTGAAAAAGAGGGTTTTAAGGTATAAAAACCATCAAAAATAATTTTGGTCCACAATGGGGTATGAAGTTGAGATTTGCCTCTCTCCTTGTCAAGAAATCGAACACATCGCACACCTTTCTCCAACAAGTAAACCATCAGTAGTGCCCAAGTCTTAAGGACGGTCAAAAATGGGGTGTCTACAGGAACGCATCCCAAAAATCCATATATCACATATTCTCATCTTTTCATTACTCAAGTGCTCGAAAACCCAATACCCTCCCAATTAGGTTTCCCGTTGAAGTTAATTGTTTTACATCAAGGTTAGTCTGACTTACAAGACAATAATATCCACATCAGCATGCATCAATAAGGTGAAGAAGATGAAGAACATATGATAACACATACAATATCATGCCAAGATATGATCATAAGCTAATAAACATTTTCATGAATACAAGGGCATAAAACATTCATGCATAACAAAATTTCTAGATTTAATATCACATAAAGATTAAAATGAAAGGACTATTTTAGATCCTTCATCGGACTTGGTCTTCTTATAGTTCGTAGAGAATTTGATCTAGTTTCTAGAACATTTTTCGGAAATGGGATTTCTTTTCCAGATTTTGAGTTATTTAGAAAATATTCCAGCGCTGTCCAGAATCTGTCCAGATCCGTCGACCGTTACGAAAAATTAATTTTCTTGCAAACCGATTGATGTTTTTTGATGAAACCAATTTTAGTTGAAAGATAACACCTTAAGGAAGGTTTTGACATAAAATAGAGGTTCGGAATAATTTTGTACATTTTTCTAGAATTTCTAGAAGTGGGCTGCAAAAAACAGATTCTAAGGTGGAATGTCCAAAACAAGAAGATTTATGAGAAAAGGGTCCCACCGAGGGAAAGTTTTCGTTTATTTTGTGAAGAAAACATGTTGACTAACATATATTTAACTCAGAAAGTTTTCTTGAAGGTGTGCCTTTGGAAATTTTGAGAGATTGGTATAAAAAGATGGTTTTGTGCCAAAATGGGGAAAATACAAGAGAGATGGAATGAATGCTCAACTTTTAGCATTTTTAACACAAGTAACTCATTAATAACAGATCTGAAAACATTATTTAGAACCCTTAGAACATGTATTTGAAAAAGAAAAATGAAAGAGAAGGTTGTGTTGTGGCTTACCTACTAAGCTTGCACAAGAAGGCTCTCTTCTTCCTCCCTCTTCTACTCTAGACTTCTCTTTCTTTCTCTTCTCCCTCTCTCTAGCCGAAGTGTGTGTGTGTGGGTGTGGTGTGTTATATGTGCTTGCAAGCTAAGGGGGGTGTTGGTATTTATAGACAAGTTTTGATGCAAAAAGTCCTAAAAGCCCCTTAGTTGGAAATGGATGGAGATGTTAGGATTTGTTTGAATTCTAAAGGAATAGAAGGGATTTGGGAGGCTTGCTCATTGGTTTAGGAAACACTTAGTTGTAATGAAACTAGTTTTTGAAATTAGCAACCTAGGTCTAGGTCACTAGGTTGGTGTTTTCCTAGAATTTCATGATGGTGGTTCTTGGAGATTGGTTTCTCACTTTCTCCTAGGAAGGCTAGCCATAGGGAAGGATGAAGGGGCTATTATTTTAATGATTTTAGGTATTAGGGACACAGTTCTCAATGTGTGCATATATATAGATTTCAATTTATTAATGGTACTAATAGTATTAGGGTACATGTACTATTTTTGGGGTAATTCTTAATAAAAGAAATGAGGGCTTGGAATTAAACTCATGTATTGGAACCTTATTTTTGTATTTAATTATCATCTAGTTAGGTTTATGTAATAGCCCGACCCTTGTACATGATTCTGGTATCTTTTCAGCTCTCTATTCTGTGTTTTCAAATGCATATTATGAAATTCTATATGAAATTACATTGAATTAAATGGAACTTAGAAAAAAATGGATTTCTATCTGTTGGTTTGGACCATTATCTGTCACAATTAACCTGTTCGAATCTGAAATTGGGCGCCTTAGAGGCTTAATTTTCAGAAATTGATTTGATATTTAGAATCTGCATAATTTTTAATGGGATTTTCGGTGGAAATTCAATTTAGGATGCTTAAACGATTAAATTTTGTCCTATTCTCTTTTTATACTAATAAATGGATTTATATCAACTTGAGATATTTATGGGACTTAGAAACAACTCTTGTATGCAACTTAGAAGATGAGTTTCGTGAGAATTGGAGAGAAGACAACCTGGAAGAGGGATTTGGGGAAATTTGTGAAGATTGCTTAAATTAAACTCAAGGTATGACAAATTTCTTAATTAGTCTCTCTCTCTTAATCTTGGTTGGGAATTCTTCTTTTGTTTTGAAAAGTTATGGTAGATGTGAGGGTTTTATGAGATGATGCATATTGTTAATCAAATCGAGTTATGAAGGAAAATCTATCCCTTGTTTCCTTGATATTTCATGAAAAATATTCAACTATGGGCTTGAATTTGAAGTTTGAGTAGCTCTCTATGCATATGTTTGTGTAAACCCAAAAACATGGGAATTATGGAAAGATCATGGTTAGTTTGATTATGGATTTAATGATTGGAAGTTTAAGGTGTATTGTGATTGATTTATTAAGAGATTTAGGACTTTAATTTGAGGTTAAATCTATTCATTTTGAGGCTTGTTGTGTATTGTCAAAGATGGACTTTTGTTTGAAATCAGGCTGCTCGAACCAGAGCCACGGCCGCTCGAGCGGAGGCCATGGCCGCTCGAGCGGAGAAACGACCCTCTCAGCAGTTTTCCGAAATTACCCTGTCCGCTCGAGCGGAGGAATTTCCGCTCGAGCGCAAAAATCAATCTCTCAGCATTTTTTTTGTTAAATTGAACAGTCCGCTCGAGCGGCCAAAGTGGCGCTCGAGCGGAGGACTTATTTTCAGGAAAAATTGTGTTTGTTCAGTTTTGCATGCTGGGCTCTCCGGTCTTTTTAGAATATTTTTCTGAAGATATTAAAATGATTATAAATTCATGTGAAGTATGGTGACTCAGAGAATGGTTCCTATGATTAAAGAAGAAAGAGAACTAATTTACAAGTTATGATTGTGTGCAGGGCACACTCCAGAAGGAACTAGCACGCCTCCACAACACTATGAGTAATAGTACATTAAACGTACAGTTATTTACCGTCAATGTCTGTTAATAACATTCTGTTTTCATTTAGTTACGATATTAATAAATATTGATTTGACCCACAATAAAAAAAAAAAAAAGAAATGTTAAAAAGATACACGTACATATTTGTACGTCCTGAGCTGTAAGGCTGTCCTGAGCTGAAAGGATGTCCTGAGCCGTAAGGCTATCCTGGGCCGAAAGGCTATCTTGAGCCATAAGGTCATCTGGGCGAAAAGGCATCCCAGGCGAAAGTCGGCTTACATATAATTGTACTACTAGGCCAATGGTCGTTCTGAAAATAAAGTAATTTCGGACTCATTGTTGGATTTCTGAGAATACACTGTTATATATTGCGATTGAAGTTAGCTATTAAACTGTCTAAGTATTATTACTCATTGAGCTTGTCTCACTCTATTATTTTGTCTGATCCTGTAGGAAATCAACTGGGTGGTCAGTCCTAGCCTCTTTAGCATTTACCTTTTGCCAGCCTAAGGACAACCAGGCACTTGGAGAAGCCTTTTGCATGCTAGCGCAGCTTTATTGGGCTTGGTCTTTTGTACTAATGTTCGCTGACTTTAGTCGATTTGTACCTAACATTTTGTTAAATGCCCATTCTCTAGGCAGAACTTGTTATATGTATGCGACATAATTTCAAATGCAAATTCACTATATATTTAATTCTGAGTCATGGTCCTGGCATATTATAGTAGCTCAATGGATGTGTCTGCATGTTATTTTATTATATTAACGCTTCCATTCAGGCCCCGAATATTCTATATAGCAGGTTAAGTGTCTGTTTCTGATTGGGTCATGCCCAAAACTTTTAGGGGCGGGTTAGGGGCGTGGCAAGTGGTATCAGAGCACGAGTTGCTATCTCACACATAGATCCATTGAGCTTTAGGATGTCTAGGAAGTTGTAGGCATCATGTAGATTGATAGCAACACTAACTGTTTTCTGCTAACGCTAATGATGATGATCCATGTCTATTGTCCTCTTTTGTGTATGTTGTGATTGATTATTGTGTAGATCATGGTGAGAACAAGGGCAGAGGAACAGGAAGATGCTATTGCCGCACGGTTAGATAGAATGGAAAGGATGATTATGGAAATGGCGAAGGCCATACGGCAACAACAACAACGACACCAGCAACAACCACAACAACAGCAACAGCCACAGCAGCAACAACCCCAAAAACAACCGCCACCACCACCAGTACCCCCACCTGTGGTACAAGACTTTCACGCTGAGGACCGTGCCATTACACTTACAAAGGAGTTTAAAAAGATGAAACCACCAGTGTTTAAAGGTAGAATTGAGCCGATGAAAGCTGAGGCATGGGTATTGGGAAAAGAGAAGTTGTTCGAAGTATTCCCTTGCACTAAAATCCAAAAAGTGCAGCTTGCTGCTTTTACTCTTGAAGATGAGGCGCGAAAGTGGTGGATGCTCACAAGAACAATGCATCAGGGGTTGATGTGGGACAAATTTTTAGAGCTGTTTTACGACAAATACTTTCCCCCAGAGTATGCGGGACAAGAAAGTGACTGAATTCGAAACATTAAGACAAGGAATTAAAATTGTTGCAGAATACGAAGCTCAGTTCGCGGAACTAGCTCAATTTGCCCCTCACATGGTAGACACAGAATATTAGAAGGCACGTAAATTCGAAGGAGGATTGCGGAGTGCTATCCAGGATCGAGTGAATGTGTTGAAATTGCCTACCTATGTTGATGTCTTGGAAAGGGCTGTTATAGCAGAAGGGAATATTGCTGCTCAGACTCGGATTTCTGAATGGAAGGGAAAGAGACAGAATAACCAATGGTTCAAGGGGTCAACTACTCCACCAAACAAGAAGCAGAATTCAGGGACCTCTAGTACTATGATTTCTCCTCAAAATTCAGCTCCGGTTTGTCCAGAATGCGGATAGAGGCATCGTGGAATCTGTCGCCGATTGATGGGAGCATGTTTTCGATGTGGCAAAACGGGGCATGTGATAAAAGATTGTCCGCAAAAGAATCAACAAACTAGTAATAAGGCCGCCACCAACTCAGCAGGATCTACACCGGCTTCTAATGCCAAGTCAGCTGCTAAACCTGCTAATAATGTGGAGACTATGAGGCAAGGCAAGGTGTTCGCGTTAGTCCCAGGAGATGTACAGAATGCAACAACAGTGGTGTCAGGTACGTTTATGGTTCATGGCCATTCCGCTTACATTCTATTTGATTCTGGCTCTACTTGTTCTGTTGTGTCAAAATTATTTGCGAAAAAGTTAGATAAACCTAAGGAAGAATTGACCTATGTGTTGTTTGTATCTTCACCAATGGGAAATTCCATGATCTGTACTTCTATCTATCCTGCTTGTGAAATTCTTATTGGGAATATCCGTGTATATGCTAATTTATTACCACTTGATATGACTTCTTTTGATATTATTTTGGGAATGGATTGGTTGGGCGAGTATAATGCCATTATAGATTGTCTGGCGAAGCAAATCAAATTCCACCCTCTGGGACAATCAGAATTTAATTTTCAGGGACAGGGGGTAACTTCTCCCCCGTATGTGATTTCTGCAGCAAGGGCTTGGAAATTAATTCAAAAAGGGTGTCAGGGGTACTTATGTAGTGTTTTGGAAGAGCCAATAAGGAATGAAAATGCTGAGACGATCCCAGTTGTCTGCGAATTTCTGGACGTTTTTTCGGAAGAATTTCCAGGAGAATTAGTAGACCGTGAAATCGAGTTCACAATTGAAGTACTACCGGGTATTCAACCCATCTCTAAAACTCCGTACCGAATGGCACCAGCTGAAATGAAGGAATTGAAGATTCAGTTGCAAGATCTGCTGGATTAGGGGTTTATCCGCCCGAGTGTTTCTCCGTGGGGTGCACCAGTCCTGTTTGTGAAAAAGAAAGATGGAACACTCCGATTATGCATAGACTACCGGGAGCTTAACAAAGTAACAATCAAGAATAAGTATCCATTACCACGGATTGATGATTTGTTTGACCAGTTACAAGGGGCACAGATCTTTTCCAAAATTGATTTATGATCGGGGTACCATCAATTGAAAGTTAAAGCTGATGATGTTGAGAAGACAAACTTTTGAACCCGTCTGATCATTATGAATTTTTGGTTATGCCCTTTGGAGTTACTAACACACCAGCAGCATTTATGGATCTGATGAACCGTGTCTTCAAACCTTATCTAGATGAGTTTGTAGTGGTTTTCATTGATGATATCCGGGTTTATTCAAAGAATGTAGAGGCCCATGAAAACCATCTTCGCTTAATCCTTCAGACTCTCCGGGAAAAGAAGTTGTACGCAAAGCTAAAGAAGTGTGAGTTTTGGCTACATGAGGTGGCATTTTTAGGGCATGTTATAACGAAGGAAAGAGTTTCTGTTGACCCAAACAAGATTGAGGTGATTGTGAATTGGCCGACTCCGACGAATGTAACTGAAGTGCGTAGTTTTATGGAATTAGCCGGATATTATCGAAGATTTGTTCAGGATTTTGCTGAGATTGCAATGCCACTCACATAGTTGACGAAAAAGGAAATTGCATTCGAATGGACGGAACCACGGGAATCTGCATTCCAAGAATTAAAAATGAAGTTGACTACAGCCCCGATCCTTGCCTTACCGTCTGGTACTGAGGGATTCGTGATTTACAGTGATGCGTCACATAAAGGACTTGGTTGTGTGCTTATGCAGAGCGGAAGAGTTATTGCGTATGCATCTCGCCAGCTTAAACCCCATGAGAAGAGTTACCCCACGCATGATCTTGAGCTAGCCGCAGTCGTTTTTGCTTTAAAGATTTGGTGGCATTATTTGTATGGGACTACTTGTGACGTTTATACCGACCATAAAAGTCTCAAATATATTTTTACCCAAAAATAATTGAATATGCTCCAGCGGCGATGGTTAGAGCTTATTAAAAATTATGATCTACAGATCCACTATCATCCCGATAAAGCCAACACGGTGGCAGATGCACTTAGTCGAAAAAATGTGGGAAATTTAGTAAGTCTATTGACAGAGGAAAAGGAGTTGATAAATGAGTTAACTAAGTTGGGAATCGATTTGGTGATACATAGTCAAGGAGCAACCGTGGCAACAATGATGGCCCAACCGACATTACTTAAGGAGATTAAATTACGCCAAATGGAAGATGAAGCTCTAAAGAAGATATGTGATGAAATGAAGATAAAACCGAAGTTGGGGTTTACTTTGATAGATTCTGTGCTTAAATTCCAAAACCGAATATGTGTTCCTGATGTGTCAGAACTTAAGCGGAAGTTGATGGAGGAGGCACATGCCTCAAGAGTTTCGATACATCTAGGGAGTACCAAAATGTATCAAAATCTGAAGCAACATTTTTGGTGGCCAAATATGAGGAAGGAAATTGCAGAGTTTGTCTCTAAGTGCTTGCAATGTCAGCAGGTAAAAACAGAGTATCAACGACCCGTAGGATTGTTGCAACCTTTTCCAATCCCGGAGTGGAAATGGGAACATCTAACCATGGATTTTGTTGTGGGCTTACCACGGACACCTCGAGGGATGAATTCTATATGGGTCATTGTCGACCGATTGACAAAGTCCGCCCACTTCCTACCTGTGAAGACCCAGTATAATGCAGATAAACTTGCAGTGATCTATGTGAATGAAGTTGTGAGACTTCACGGTGTTCCGGTTTCAATTGTGTCAGATAGAGATCCAAAATTCGTGTCAAGGTTCTAGCAAAGTCTACAGAATGCAATGGGTACAGAATTAAAGTTTAGCGCAACCTTCCACTCTCAAACAGATGGACAATCCCAGAGGACAATTCAGACGTTAGAAGATATGCTTCGAATGTGTGTTTTGGATTTTCAGGAGAGTTGGGAAACTCATTTACCATTGGTTGAGTTTGCATATAATAACAGTTATCATTCGAGTATTGAAATGGCACCCTATGAAGCTCTGTATGGAAGACCGTGTTGTTCTCTCATGTGCTGGGCTGAGGTTGGAGATAGGCCCTTGTTAGGGCCAGAGATTGTCCAGTTGACAACTGAAAAGATTAACATTATTCGAGAAAGATTGAAGACTACTCAAAGCAGACAGAAGAGTTATGCGGATAATCGGCGTAGGAATTTGGAGTTTGACGTGGACAGTCATGTTTTTGTGAAATTTACACCCATGAAAGGTCACCCAAGATTTGGAAAAAGGGGTAAGCTAACACCCCGATATGTTGGTCCCTTTCAGATCTTAGAAAAAGTAGGCCCAGTAGCCTACCGAGTTGCCCTTCCGCCACATATAAGTCAGATTCATAACGTATTCCATGTTTTTATGCTCCGAAGATACCTTCCGGATCCTTCACATATTATTGATTATCACCAAATTGTGTTGACCGACAAGTTAACATATGAGGAGAAACCGATTCGAATTCTGGACCGTCAAGTGAAACAATTACGAAACTGAGAAATTCCAATGGTGAAAGTGGAGTAGCAAGAGCACTACGGAACCGAGGCAACTTGGGAAAAGGAGGATGAAATGCAACACCAATATCCACATTTGTTTTCGTCCTAAGGTAAAACATGTTTGGAGGACCAAACTTAATTAAGGAGGGAAGAGTGTAATAGCCCGACCCTCGTACATGATTCAGGTATCTTTTCAGCTCTTTATTCTGTGTTTTCGAATGCATATTATGAAATTCTATATGAAATTACATTGAATTAAATGGAACTTAGAAAAAAAATGGATTTCTATCTGTTGGTTTGGACCATTATCTGTCACAATTAACCTGTTCGAATCTGAAATTGGACGCCTTAGAGGCTTAATTTTCAGAAATTGATTTGATATTTAAAATTTGCATAATTTTTAATGGGATTTTCGGTGGAAATTCAATTTAGGATGCTTAAACGATTAAATTTTGTCCTATTCTCTTTTTATACTAATAAATGGATTTATATCAACTTGAGATATTTATGGGACTTAGAAACAACTCTTGTATGCAACTTAGAAGAGGAGTTTCGTGAGAATTGGAGAGAAGACAACCTGGAAGAGAGATTTGGGGAAATTTGTGAAGATTGCTTAAATTAAACTCAAGGTATGACAAATTTCTTAATTAGTCTCTCTCTCTTAATCTTGGTTTTGTATGCAACTTAGAAGAGGAGTTTCGTGAGAATTGGAGAGAAGACAACCTGGAAGAGGGATTTGGGGAAATTTGTGAAGATTGCTTAAATTAAACTCAAGGTATGACAAATTTCTTAATTAGTCTCTCTCTCTTAATCTTGGTTGGGAATTCTTCTTTTGTTTTGAAAAGTTATGGTAGATGTGAGGGTTTTATGAGATGATGCATATTGTTAATCAAATCGAGTTAGGAAGGAAAATCTATCCCTTGTTTCCTTGATATTTCATGAAAAATATTCAACTATGGGCTTGAATTTGAAGTTTGAGTAGCTCTCTATGCATATGTTTGTGTAAACCCAAAAACATGGGAATTATGGAAAGATCATGGTTAGTTTGATTATGGATTTAATGATTGGAAGTTTAAGGTGTATTGTGATTGATTTATTAAGAGATTTAGGACTTTAATTTGAGGTTAAATCTATTCATTTTGAGGCTTGTTGCGTATTGTCAAAGATGGACTTTTGTTTGAAATCAGGCTACTCGAACCAGAGCCATGGCCGCTCGAACGGAGGCCATGGCGGAGAATTTCAGAAACGACCCTCTCAGCAGTTTTTTGGTTAAATTACCTGTGCGCTCGGCGGAGCGTAAAGTGGCACTTTCGGCGGAGGACTTATTTTCAGGAAAAATTGTGTTTGTTCAGTTTTGCATGCTGGGCTCTCTGGTCTTTTTAGAATATTTTTTTGAAGATATTAAAATGATTATAAATTCATGTGAAGTATGGTGACTCAGAGAATGGTTCCTATGATTAAAGAAGAAAGAGAACTGTAACAACGCCCGCGGGGGACCTCGCTACAGCTCGGACTCGATTTTTGTTGCGGTTCTCAATCTTGAACCAAAGAGTCCAAATCCGGCAAATCGTTTTGAAGGAAAACAGATTTTTTGAAAAGAAGTGCCAAACATGGATACTTTGCGGATATGAGTCGCCACCTAAATATTTTAAAATGGGAAATTTAGGAAACCACGACTCGGTCTTGGAAGGCCACATGTCCGCATCACCAAAGTTGGCTCGGGAACTTGGGTGCGATTAGGGAAAGGTCACATCGTGAGCACCCCTCTCGCCGATCAAAGACCGCCTCTACTAACCATGATATCTGTTTTTGAAAACATTGTATGCTCTTATTAGGTTATTAGCCTAGATTACTATGTGATGCTCGCATGACAAACAAGTATAAAGGCTGGCCGTCTGAATTGGAACAAAACATTTCATGTTTGTTTGTTTGAAAATGGTTTGATGGTGCTACTACAAGTAGGCTAAAATCTTGGATTTGCCACCCTCGGGTGGGCTTAGAAAGCAGTGATTTTGCCACTATCTAGTGGGCTTAAAACAAACATTTGATGCATTGTCCCAATTCAAATAACTCAACCTCCACCCAGGCATTCAAGGCGGTTATATCACATAAGCAGTTAGCCTCATGGTAAGCATGCTATCATGGCAACACTCACATCATGCAAGGATGCTAAAGCATAAAAACTCACCGAGTACTCCAAGCCAAAACAGGAAATTCATTAGAAATCATGCATGATCCTAAAATGCAGAATGCCTAATGCAACACATGCAAAATGCAACTATAGCAGGCTCGGCTATTCTAAACGTGACATGTGAAATGCAACGGCTATCAAGTACTCAACTTGGAATTGAAATACAGATGCAGTTTGTATGATGCGCCGAGCCCGGTGCGTGCAAAACAGATGAATGATGCAAACATGCTATCATACTGTATGCTAATTGAAATATGCCCTATATCTAACCATCCAAAGCGGGTAAATAAAAGGGAGAAAGAAATGGGGGTTGGAAGACATACATCACACTCACCCACCCTTATTACATTTATGCCCTCGCGCAGAGGGTCCGAATAATAATACAGTCCGAAATAAAAGAATATACAGATTAACAAATTAATGTACAGATTAAACTAAGAAAAGTCAGAAATGGCCAGTAGGGGCGCCTTGCTTTGATGAAACGATTACTGCCGAACTTGGTGAAATCCTTTGGGATGCCCCAATTAGCCTCTGTTTGCGATATTTCTAAATCTTGCGGACTCAAAAGTTGTTGATCCTCGGTTTTGGGTACAGAGAGCAAGAAAAGGGCATAGCAATGTATTTCACAAATATATGCATGCCTCGATCCTCGTGCCACCAATCACGATATCGATGCATGATGGTAGAATCGGATTGCACAACTCAATGTAGGGATGAATACATATGAATGCTACAACAAAACCTAGCTCCATCATGGGTGATCCGGAGTGTCGGTGACTTGGGAATTGAGATATGCTCCGCCACTCGAGTCTTGCACGCGCCTCATTTCCGTGCAATATGCATGATATGCGTGAAATGCAACTAACATACAATCCTAGCATGTACAATGCTATGAAAATGAGATACCTCGAAATGCGTGTCCGCAGACGCAAAGCCGAAGCGATCTTGAATGACATGCGAAATGTAATGATGGACTTATACCAACATGAAGGGGCCTCCACACTCACATAGGATCTGAATGATAAGAATGAGGTGCCTCGAAATGCGTGCCCACTGGCACGCAAAACGAGGCAATGATGAAATATAAATAGGATAAAACAGAGTGCCTCGAAATCGTGCAGCAGACGCAAACCAAAGCGAGGCATACGCAATGCCAAGCGGATAAAGCAGTGCCTCGAAATCGTGCTGCAGACGCACGCAAACCGAGGCGGCTAAAATGGAGATCGATAAAAGAAGTGCCTCGAAATGCGTGCATACAGCACGCATAACCGAGGCGATGATGTGCGATGCAAAATCGGATAAAACCGAAGTGCCTCGAAATGCGTGCACCACGGACCGCATAAACCGAGGCGATGGCGTCGCGATGCAAAATCGGATAAAACCGAAGTGCCTCGAAATGCGTGCACGGACACGCAAACCGAGGCGATGATGAAATGAGATGAAATGGCATACGGAATGCAACGATGGGCTTATACCAACATGGGAGAGCCTCGGCCACTCACATAGGAGGCGTCGGATAAAAGAGTCCTCGAAATCGTGCACTGCGGACACACAAACCGAGGAAATGGCATACAAGCATGAAAATGCAAATTGGGCTTACGCCAACATGAGAGGGCCTCAACCACACTCACATAGGTGCCGTCGGATAAAGCGAAGGTGCCTCGAAGTGCGTGCACAGCCGCATAAACCGAGGCAATGCATTAAGGCACAAAATGACATGGAAAATGATATGCAAGCATGCAAACCAAATTTCGCTACTAAATGAAGGGAAAACAGCCCCGAAATGATCACGAATAACAACCAAGCATGCAATCATCCCGAAATGTGAAATTAGGCACCAAAGCGGCCTATAGCCATACTAAACATGCAAAGTCAGCACATGGAAGCAAAACCAGTGGCAAGACAGTCCCAAAAAATCATTTTCAGTACAAAACAAGGCCAAATTATGATCACAAGTATGGCAACAATAGTTTGCAAAAATGGGAAATAAGGGTATTGAGACAAGTGATATATACAAACCCCAAATGAACAAAAATGCTTCTACAAAATTGAAGAGGGCCTAAAAATAAGCACATTTTCAGAAGATGGAAGCCCCAAAAACAGAACATAAACATGCTATAAATTCTATGCAAAATGGAGCCCAAAAGAGGTTATAAAGAGAGGTACCACAAGAAATGACCAAATAGCTTAAGACCCTTAATAAAACTTGAAGAACAGACCAAAACAAGACATTCTCTAAGCCTGATGAAGGCTCGAAACAGAAGCTAGAATGGCCTAAACAAACATGCAATTTTACGGTAAATTTGATGGATTTCAAAGGAAGTACCAAAAATATACACCAAATGGCTTAAGGCCCTCAACATAACATGAAAAGGAGACAAAAACAAGGCTATTTCTAAGCCTGATGAAGGCTGAAATCCGGAGCCAAGTAAGCCTAACAAAGCATGCAAGAATTAGGGCCTAAAGTGAATTTCCAAGAGAGGTGGTATATAGAATGGCCAAATGAGGTTCAGCCCTTCTAAAATGTTGTAGAGGGGCTCAAAATAAGCACAAAACCACTAGGGGTCGGAGCCCCAAAAACAAATGCAAATAGGCTAAAACTAGCATGCAAATTGGTGACATACAAGATGGATATTGAAGGAAGTGTATCATGGAGACACCAAATGAAGTTGAGCCCTTCTACAAAGTTGTAGAGGGACTCAAAATAAGCCTAAAACCAGTAGGGGTCGGAGCCCCAAAAACAAAAGGAAATAGGGTAAAAATATGAAGCAAGAAAATGGTACAAAAGATGGATTTGGGAACTTACCCTTGAAGATCCGATTGTTGCAACTTCTTAGCTGGAATTTGTTGATCCTTGACCACTGAAAATCATCCCTTTGCTGCTGGAATGGTGTTGTGGATGATGGAGCTAAGGGTTGATGAAGGAATTGGCCAAGACTTGAAGTTGTCCTTGGAATTTTTGCTATGGAAATGAAGGAATTGGAAGAGGAGCTCTTCAAGAAATTTTTTGTAACCCTCTTAGCTGCTGGAAAGTGCTGGTTTTAAAGGCCAAAAGATGGAAATATCTTCCTCAAAATATCTAGATATTTTGAGGGCAAACAAAAAAAAAATTTTGTTCGGCCACGAAGTGGGCATCTGAGACCATGATGTTCCTCGGAATGATGAAAGCAGAGGTACCGCCAAAATTGAACAAAACCGATGCAAAAGCAGCTCGGGGACCAAAACCGCGGGGTCGAAAATGAAATTGCCGGGCACCTAAGTGTTCGAGGCTGCGAAGTGGTATCGAGACCCAGTGTCCCTCGGAAGGACCAAGCAGGTGTCCAAAATGAGCAGACATCGATGCAAAATGAATGCTCGGGGCCAAAACCGCGATTCGGGATCCGAAAATGGGCCGCACGAAGTGGTGTTCGGCTGCAGTGGGTCTCGGAGACCCCGGTGTCCCTCGGAAGGACCAAGCAGAGGTGTCGCCAAAATGAGCAGACATCGATGCAAAATGAATGCTCGGGGCCAAAACCGCGCGGTTCGGGATCCCGAAAATGGGCTGCCGGGCACCGGAAGTGGTGTTCGGCTGTGAAGTGGGTCTCGGAGACCCCAGTGTCCCTCGGAAGGACCAAACAGAGGTGTCTGCCAAAAATGAACAGATCGATGCAAAATGAATGCTCGAGGCCAAAACCGCGGTTCGATCAAAATGAAGGTGCCGCACCTAAGTGGTGTTCGGCTGCGAAGTGGGTCTCGGAGACCCCAGTGTCCCTCGGAAGGACCAAACAGAGGTGTCTGCCAAAAATGAGCAGACATCGATGCAAAATGAATGCTCGGGGCCAAAACCGCGGTTGGGATCCAAAATGAAATTGCCGCACCGGTGGTGTTCGGTGAAGTGGGTTTGAAGACCCCGGTGTCCCTCGGAAGGACCAAAGCAGGTGTCTGCCAAAATGAACAGACATCGATGCAAAATGAATGCTCGGGGCCAAAACCGCGGTTCGGGATCAAAATGGGCAAGGCACCTAAGTGGTGTTAATGCGAAGTGGGTTTCAGAGACCCCAGTGTCCCTTAAATGGGAGTAAATAAGATGCATGCCAAAACCGAGAATCGGAGATGGTTGGGCGGTCCCGAACGAGGCACGACAGCTCAGCAGACGGACTCCGAAATGGGCAAAATGGCCTCTGACCACAAAAAGTAGCTCACGACCCTTTGGGAGATAGTCTCAGACCACTCCCTTCCCTCAGAAAGAAAAGCAGAGAAAACACGAGCCTGGTTATGGCAAACCGAGACAAGGCCTGAAGAGAGTTCGATAGTCAGGAGGCGAGGCGCCTGGCGCGACTCTGAGACTTTGAGCAAGCCTGAGATGCAACATCACCGGCTCAATCGGTGGCGTCTGAGTCTTAAGGTCGGTCAAAAATGGGGTGTCTCTGATTGCCCTCTTTGTGAACTCGGAAGTCATAACAATGGCGGAGTGAATGTCAAAGCCTAGAGACGACCCATTTTGACAAGGCCAAGACTTAGACAAACATCTGAGATAAACAAAGATGCATGCCTGCAGGCAAAAGGGGGGGCAAAATGCAAAAGATAGGCACGGAGCCAGGTGATTGTGCAAGTGCAACATGCTGTAATGAAGCAAGTATTGACAAATAGATGAAACAGGTTTAAGCAAGCATGCAAAGCAACAACTACATTTCATGCGGTTAGGATGTAAGAGAATTATGCAATTCTCATTGCGTCTCACGCAGAGAAGGCTAAAAGTGACTGACGAGAGTACCTGGAGTCTCACACGCAATATCTCTCTACGTATCACACATAGGAGAGGAACAAGGTAAACCCCTCAGCGTATCACACCCAAGAGAGGAAAGGCAGACCTCTCAGCATATCACATGCAAGGGAGGGGAAGATCATCTCTCAGCGTATCACACGCAAGAGAGGAAAAGGTAGATTTCTCAGCGTATCACACGCAAGAGAAAACCTCTCAGCATATCACATGCAAGAGAGGAAAGGTGAATTTCTCAGCGTATCACACGCAAGAGAAAACCTCTCAGCATATCACATGCAAGAGAGGAAAGGAAGCATCTCTCAGTATCACTGCATAAAGAGGAAAGGTGAATTTCTCGGTAGATCACACGCAAGAAAAACCTCTCGATATCACATGCAAGAGGAAAGGAAGCATCTCTCAGTATCACACGCAAAGAGGAAAGGTGAATTTCTCGGCGTATCACGCATGAAAACCTCTCGAGATATCACATGCAAGAGAGGAAAGGAAGCATCTCGGTATCACCAAAGAGGAAAGGTGAATTTCTCGGCGTATCACACGCGAGAAAACCTCTCGAGATATCACATGCAAGAGAGGAAAGGAAACATCTCAACGTATCACCGCATAAAGAGGAAAAGGTGAATTTCTCGGTAGTATCTGCATGAGAAAACCTCTCGACATATCACATGCAAGAGGAAAGGAAACATCTCTCGGTATCACACATAAAGAGGAAAGGTGAATTTCTCGGCGTATCACTGCAAGAGAAAACCTCTCGACATATCACATGCAAGAGAGGAAAGGAAACATCTCTCAGTATCACACGCATAAAGAGGAAAGGTGAATTTCTCGGTATCACACGCAAGAAAACCTCTCGACATATCACATGCAAGAGAGGAAAGGAAGCATCTCTCGGTATCACACGCATAAAGAGGAAAGGTGAATTAATCTAGGAACTCGTCCGAATGTCGCAGCGAAGGTGTCCTAACACCGCATGCGAGGAGAAAAGACGACAATTGCAAGTGAAAAGATGCATAACAATGCGGTGAAGTGTGCATAACAATGCAAGATAGATGTGCATAACAATGCAGCGAATGAGCATAACAATGCTAGTGAAGTGGGTGCATAACAATGCAATTTGAAGCGTGCATCACAATGCAAGTGAAGAGGTGCATAACAATGCTAGATAAATGTGCATAACAATGCAACGAATGAGCATAATAATGCTGAAGCGGATGTGCATAACAATGCAACGAATGAGCATAGTGTGATTGATACACAAAGTGAGCAGAGTATGATAGATATACTAAAGGTGAACACAAAGTGTGATTGATGCACTATGTGAACAAGTGTGATTGATACACTAAAGGTGTATGGTGGATACACAAAAAGTGAATATGTGCATGATAGATACACAAAATGAATGAAGTGTGGTTGATGCACTAATAAATGACGGAACTTCTTTGAATGAACCGTACATACAATATCGTGCATGACTGAGAAAGAAACTTGATAGGTGTAATGCATTACAATGCGTGATGCTTAAGGGAAGCGATAAATGGACAAAGCGGCACTTTTAGAAAGCACCTCATGAGGTGAGTGGCGGTGAACCGCTCTTCTCCAACGGGGATCTCCCCTCGTGCTCTTCGAACACTTTACCTTGAACTCACAGTATAAAGGCTTTGGAATGCTGACAAGGGACAACATCTGTATGTAGGGGCCACGGCTGCTGCTTGTCTTCCTGATCATATTCACAACTTTCCCTATTCTCCAACGGAGTGGCAGACTAGGTTGGTTCAGTATCCAGAATTGAGGTGCATACATGCTATCTCAACCTATGGGGCTGCCATCTGATTTCAAGCGAGGGCATGCCTCAGGTATTTAAACCAGACTTTAGTCTCTAAATCCGAACCTTTGCGTTCTAGGCCACGACCATTCGAACTCTAGTTTCCACCGTCGCAGTTGGTCTCCTAGGAACTCGCCATAAACCACAAGATGCCTCTGGTAGGGAATGGTACTCGAGGAGAGCACTCGATCGCCATTCGGCTTGAAGTAGACTTGATTTTGAGCTTGAGGTAGAGGCACACTCATACTTGAACATTGGCAAGACTGAAGAGGTACACACGGATATAGTCTCGGAACTTCTTGAAGTTGGAACAAACTCGGATGCTCGACATTTTCCTCTTTTGCTTTTGCTGCGGCCGAAACTCATAGCTTCAGATAGGTCTGGTTTCCTTTGTTCTCATATGACTGGGTTAAACCACGTGGTTTTTACGAAGAACAAATTCTATTTTGCACAAATGTGGAGAACGGCACGGCACTCGGAGCACAAAACGATTTTATTTTTGAAATTGAGAAGATGAGTTCTCGACCGGGTATTGAGCCTACGACTGAATACAGCACACTACGACTCAACAAGAAAACAAAAGGCACACAACCTAGACACGTCGAGTAACACTCGAGACGACTCAAAACAAGGATCGAGATAAAACAAAAAGACACGATACTCAGACGTGCACAGGGAGCCTGTTTCACCGGGTATGTTTCCCATCCTTTCTTATTTGTGATTCTCACATCACTCGGCCCTCAAGCTCTGTTTTTCTGAAAAAGCCCTTTTCTCACTTTTTCTCTCATCGCACCTCTCTCTATTCTTCAATCTCTCATTTTTCATCCCTCCCCTGGGTGGTTGATGGATAAACAGCAAGTTGTGAGCTCAGGCCCCTAGCATTCAGCTAGATCCTTCTTCTTCTGCATGCAGCTAGTGAAGTCCTCCCACAGAGGGGTTGTGCTACAAATGGGTATGTAGCAAATCTGCAGCTGACATCGGTCGATGATGCCTTGCTGGGGAGTTTGGACGTGGCGAATCTGTCGAGATGAGGAATGTAATGTCTGGCCCCATTCAGTTAAATGCACTTGGCTTGATACCTCATTGCTTGGAGGATGTGAGAGCTTTACCCTTTGTTGTGCCCTTTTGGCGGATACGGTGCCCTTTTTGGCAAGCGCGTTGATAAAGGGAAAAGACAGAAAACCTGACTCAACTGTGCTCCTAGTTCATCATTTTGACCATTTTTTTGTATTTGTTTTCTCCTAAAAAAAATTTTGACCAAAATGAGAGCTAGATTAACATGCTTGTTCAATTTTTGATTTGAAATCATGCAAGTCGGGGCTATGAGCGAAAAATTTTCCTTTTCTGAGCCCAGGAAAAAGGTCCAGTTTTGGAAAAATGGGATAATTTTCGAGAGAATTAGTCGGCCTCAGTAAAAATTCTCAAAAACTATTTTTGCAAACGGCCCCTGCTCAACGAGCATGAAACCTACTCCTGAGATGCACAACCTCGGATCCAAAGGAAAACTGCCCCGTACTTGAAGAGAGCTGCATGGCAACGGAAAGTTGCCCCTTGTTTGAGCAATCACATGGCGCATTGAATGGCAAGCGGAAAGTTGCCCTTGTTTGAATGCGGCAAAGACACTATAAATCCTCGAGTGATGATGACAACCGAACTCTCAAATACAGAGAAGGCAAAGATGATCAAAACCATTACATGGACACAATCGAATTTGAATCGTTTCTGGTGGACTTGAGGATGAAGTTGCCTCGTATCCCAAACATGGGAATCAAGCCTTCGTAGTTCGGGGTTAAGGTACACTCGGGTATTTAACCTCTCCTTTTATGCTCTAACTTTTGCCAAAGCGCTGTTGCGAGTTTTCGACCTTGCGAGCTTTGTTTTTCTTTTTCTTTCATTCTTTTCTTTTCTTTTCTTTTTTTTTATTTTTTTGTTTTTTTTGTTTTTTTTTTCTTTTTCATTCTTTGCATTTTTCTCTTTTCTTCTTTTTTTTTTTTCTTTTCTTCGCTCTAACTTTTGCACAGGTCGCCCTTAGGGTTTTCGGCCCGTGAGCCTCTCAAAGGGTAAAAAGCGTAACAAGTCCATGCCAAATGGTTTTGAGATTGAAGCCCTTTGTATCTAGGAGAGTGGGCATTGTATTGATTTACAAAAGGATCCACCTTTGGCTCTTGAGCACATCGGATATTTTTGCCCCTAGTTAGGGTGCTTACATTCTAGCTTTGCAAGCTTCTTCGATGAGGTCGACCTTCTTGATCGACTTTGGTGCCTCTTGTTAGAAATCGCTTCAAATCTGACCACGGGCCTCACATCGTAGTTGACCGTTGAACCTTAATTCAAGTTCAAGGTTTGAAAGCAAATGGGGTCGAGTCTCGAGGTGAGGCGATCTAAAGTTGCACAATCTCAAGCGATTCCACATGTCTTTGCAGGACCGGCATAAAACATTTTTTGAAAGTTTTAAGCGACAAATCGCTTCATGGCGAAAACGATGTAGGACCAATCTGGATCAAAGCTAGGGTCCTTCTCAGTACTCACACCAACAAGCATGATTTCATTCATTAAGGGCTTAGCATGCTTCTCTTTCTCTCAATTGATCAAAGTTTTGCAAATCACGAGGAATTCCTCCCTCTTTGTTTTCACCGCAGTGTTCGAAAAGTTTTGAAAAACTCGGTCATTACAATGACTTCAAGGCACAAGAAGCGGTGGAATGCCTTGCCATTTCATTCAAATCTCGGTACAACTAACACTGACGAAGCAAATCGAGAGCATGAAATCTTCTTGTTTCATTCAAAGTCTGGCGGCATAAGCGGCTCCTGGCGAAGCAGACTCAAAACAAAACAAAAGACAAGCATAAAACAAAATGGTGGCGCTCGAGGTAACACCCGGAATCACCCGACTCTATACAACAGGACCGACTCGATACAACAAGACGGACCCACAACAAAAGTGACTTAAAACAAAAAGACATACTCGAGACAAAACAACAAAATGACCCAATACCCAAGTCATAATGTAGCATTAGCCAAATGCTCAAAAGCAGTCGTGCCATACGCCATATCGAGAAGTACTTGAATGCCGCCCTTGGTGATTCATCTCTGATCACATCACATTATCCCCACAAGTTCAGCGATCAAGTCTTGGAATAGACTTTGTAGGACCGGTCGGGGATGACTCATTGTTGATCGGATCTTGTATTTCGTGGTGAAGGCGAAAGCACATGTCGGTGTCATGGCCATTTCGATGGAAACCTGATGGTCGGTGGGTTGTGTGAGAGTGAGGTTCTTTGGTAGTGGGCTGCGGCTCGAGGCCAGATGCCCTTTCTTGATCAAAACCCCGAGCTTTGGATAGGGGCATGTATAGTGGAGTGAACACCCTTTGGCCTGAGGTGGGTTTTTGGCTATTCTTGAGCTAGCTCTGGGCCTTGCCGGTGAATGAGGTGGCCTTTTTGATGTGGTGGTGGTAACCATGCCCACTTTGGAAGATCTTGCCGCATCACCGCTTGTGCTGTGTTATTGTTGTTGCGGTTGAAGGTTCTCGGTCGCTCCCTATCTGGTCGAAAAAGGCCTGTTTCATTGCATCCTCGATTTGCATCCCCATCTCGTGTAGATCTGCAAAAGGTGGGAAGGGGACTACAATCATTTTCAACATCGGCTTTGGTTGGAGATTGCGCAATCATTACGATCGATCTTTGTCGGTGGGCCTCAAAGTCATCATTGCTGCCTTCGCCCTCCATCGAGTCACAAAATCAGAGAAAGTCTCTTTGGGCTCTTGCCTCGTCGTTTCGAGATCGCGAGTTGTGATCTCAATCTGGGTATTGTACGAGTATTGTGCGACAAAGGCCTCAGCCATTTCATCCCAATTCCTTTTGACCTCATCTTCTAGTTTCGCATACCAATTGGAAGCTATCCCTGACAAGGTTCGGCCGAATAGTGAAAGTTTTTGTGGTCTGGTTAGGCCCATTGGCCGCAATATGTCTGAAAATAGCCGGAGGTGGACCATGGGGTCTCCGGATCCATCGAAACGATCGATCTGGGGCATTTTGAATCTTTCCGGCAATGTTACGGCCTCATCGGTATATCCGTCCTCGATATCCGGAATAGCCTTGACTCCTTGGGATTTCTTAAACATTTTTTCCAACTTACTCGACCGCTATGGGGTCCTTGAACTCAAAGGAGAGTCGGGACATTGATAAGCGTGGGCGCCTTGGATAGCTGTGGTAGAATCGGGGGCGGAGCTGGCCCCATTGGAAGGCCTGTATCCCCTTGGACATTTTGGACATTTGGCGTCTCTTGCATCGGAACCCTTGGTGGGGAGGAGCGATCTGAAGCGAATGCCGACTTCTTCTTGTAGCTTGGTTATTAGCTCTGCTGTTGGGCCATGATCCTGACTGTTGCTCGGAATTAGTTTGGCGGACGACATCTTCTTTGCATGAGTTTCATACTTTCTTGCATCTGGCGCATCATTGCCTCCATCACGATGTGTTCTGGCGATCCATCTAAGCCGGGTATCTATCCTGCGGTGAAAGCGGGACCTCGACACCGATTGCTCGGTGGGGTGGATAAAGGCCACTAATCTGTAGCTTCTTTGAGCGGTGATTTGTGCTGGCCGCCCTTTTACCTTGTCTCTGGCAAAGGAACACTGATTGCCCTTAAACTGAATCTCTGACCTGACAAAGTCTATCAGCACAAGTTCGATGAACCTCGGGGGATATCAGAGCCTTCTGAAGCTATGGTTCTAGGACTACCTAGCAAAAGAGAAAACATCTGACATCTCGGTCAATTTCATCTGCATAATTGAATAAGTGTGCCCTCTACTGAATTCTGTCCCAAATCTCAGAACTGTGATACCCTCAGTGGCAGTTCCACCAAATCTTGATGCCCAGGCGATGCCCAAACTCATGAACTGATGCCCTTGAGGCTGATGCTCAAACTCATAAATGATACATGCATTCCTGTGAGGCGCACTCTAACAAGCACATATGAGATAAGTGAGCCAAAACACCCCTATGTTGGGGGAGGTTGCCTGTCCTATTTTGTCGAGCTAGGGTTTCACTACGCACGCAGCGTTTCAAACAACCTATAAACGGGTAAGCAACTGTCCTAGTTTGGAATGGTCACTATGGATCGAATATGCACTAGGTCGAATGGTCAAAAGAGGGTGGCCCGGTAAACCGGGGTTTGTGTTCCCATCTTTGTCGAGCCCAGGCCGTCGGCCTTATGGACATGACTTGACAAGACAAGCCTCCGAAAATCGTTCGAGAATGGCATATGGCAAACCACGGTGTCCTAGGCGCGCAATGCAAATGCAATGCAAAGAAACACACAAGCGTAGTCAAAATCGGATATCATGAGTTCGAGTCAAGTTCTCTAAATCCCCAGAAGTCGCGAATCAGAATAACGCATGCGGGGACTCGCTTCTGACTCGGACTCGATTTTTGTTGCGGTTCTCAATCTTGAACCAAAGAGTCCAAATCCAAATCGTTTTGAAGGAAAAGCAGATTTTTGAAAAGAAGTGCCAAACATGGATGCTTTGCGGATAATGAGTCGCCACCTAAATATTTTAAAATGGGAAATTTAGGAAACCACGACTCGGTCTTAGGAAGGCCACTTGTCCGTCATCACCAAAGTTGGCTCGGGAACTTGGGTACGATTAGGGAAGGTCACATCGTGAGCACCCCCTCTCGCCCGGTCAAAGACCGGCCTCTACTAACCATGATATCTGTTTTGAAAACATTGTATGCTCTTATTAGGTTATTAGCCTAGATTACTATGTGATGCTCGCAGCAAACAAGTATAGACTGGGCCGTCTGAATTGGAACAAAACATTTCATGTTTGTTTGTTTGAAAATGGTTTGATGGTGCTACTCGCAAGTAGGCTAAAATGCGGATTTGCCACCCTCGGGTGGGCTTAGAAAACAGTGATTTTGCCACTATCTAGTGGGCTTAAAACAAACATTTGATGCATTGTCCCAATTCAAATAACTCAACCTCCACCCACAGGCATTCAAGGCAGTTATATCACATAAGCAGTTAGCCTCATGGTAAGCATGCTATCATGGCAACACTCACACGCATGCAAGGATGCTAAAGCATAAAAACTCACCGAGTACTCCAAGCCAAAACAGGAAATTCATTAGAAATCATGCATGATCCTAAAAATGCAGAATGCCTAATGCAACACATGCAAATGCAACTATAGCGAGCTCGGCTATTCTAAACGTGACATGTGAAATGCAACGGCTATCAAGTACTCAACTTGGAATTGAAATCAGATCACGGTTTGTATGATCGCCGAGCAGCGTGCAAAACAGATGAATGATGCAAACATGCTATCATACTGTATGCTAATTGAAATATGCCCTATATCTAACCATCCAAAGCGGGTAAATAAAAGGGAGAAAGAAATGGGGGTTGGAAGACATACATCACACTCACCCACCCTTATTACATTTATGCCCTCGCGCAGAGGGTCCGAATAATAATACAGTCCGAAATAAAAGAATATACAGATTAACAAATTAATGTACGGAAATCCACTGGGATGCCCCAATTAGCCTCTGTTTGCAGTATTTCTCGAAATGCGCGCCGGACTCCGGAAAGTTGTTGATCCTCGGTTTTGGGTACATAACGAGAGAGAAAAGGGCATAGCAATGTATTTCACAAATATATGCATGCCTCGATCCTCGTGCCACCAATCACGCATACCGATGCATGATGGCCGAGGAATCGGATTGCACAACTCAATGTAGGGATGAATACATATGAATGCTACAACAAAACCTAGCTCCATCATGGGTGATCCGGAGTGTCGGTGACTTGGGAATTGAGATATGCTCCGCCACTCGGAGTGCGAAACGCGCCTCATTTCCCGTGCAATATGCATGATATGCGTGAAATGCAACTAACATACAATCCTAGCATGTACAATGCTATGAAAATGAGATACCTCGAAATGCGTGTCCACAGACGCATAAACCGAGGTGATCTTGAATGACATGCGAAATGTAATGATGGACTTATACCAACATGAAGGGGCCTCGGCCACACTCACATAGGATCTTGGAATGATAAGAATGAGGTGCCTCGAAATCGTGCCAGCGCATAAGCAAACAATGATGAAATATAAATTGGATAAAAGCAGTGCCTCGAAATGCGTGCATGCGCACGCATAAAAGCGGAGGCATACGCAATCAAACCGAATAAAAGCGAGTGCCTCGAAATGCGTGCTGCAGACGCATAAACCGAGGCGAAGGCATCTGCAATGCCAAGCGGATAAAGAGTGCCTCGAAATGCGTGCACACAGACGCATAAACCGAGGCGGTTAAAATGGAGATCGAGATAAAACTGAAGTGCCTCGAAATGCATGCATACGCGCACGCAAACCGACGCGATGATGTGCGATGCAAAATCGGATAAAACCGAAGTGCCTCGAAATGCGTGCACACGGACGCAAACCGAGGCGATGACGTGCGATGCAAAATCGGATAAAACCGAAGTGCCTCGAAATGCGTGCACCGGACACGCATAAACCGAGGCAATGATGAAATGAGATGAAATGGCATACGGAATGCAACGATGGGCTTACACCAACATGGGAGAGCCTCGGCTCACTCGCATAGGAGGCCGTCGGATAAAAGAGAGTGCCTCGAAATCGTGCACGGACACACAAACCGAGGAAATGGCATACAAGCATGAAAATGCAAATTGGGCTTACGCCAACATGAGAGGGCCTCAACCACACTCACATCAGATGCCGACGGATAAAGCGGAGGTGCCTCGAAGTGCGTGCCCCAGCATACCGAGGCAATGCATTAAGGCACAAAATGACATGGAAAATGATATGCAAGCATGCAAACCAAATTTCGGCTACTAAATGAAGGGGAAAACAGCCCCGAAATGATACGGAATAACAACCGAAGCATGCAATCATCCCGAAATGTGAAATTAGGCACCCGAAACGGCCTATAGCCATACTAAACATGCAAAGTCAGCACATGGAAGCAAAACCAGTGGCAAGAAAGTCCCAAAAAAAATCATTTTTCAGTACAAAACAAGGCCAAATTATGATCACAAGTATGGCAACAATAGTTTGCAAAAATGGGGGAAATAAGGGGTATTGAGACAAGTGATATATACAAACCCCAAATGAACAAACATGATTCTACAAAATTGAAGAGGGCCTAAAAATAAGCACATTTGCAGAAGATGGAAGCCCCAAAAACAGAACATAAACATGCTATAAATTCTATGCAAAATGGAGCCCAAAAGAGGTTATAAAGAGAGGTACCACAAGCAATGACCAAATAGCTTAAGACCCTTAATAAAACTTGAAGAAAAGACCAAAAAAAGACATTCTCTAAGCCTGATGAAGGCTCGAAACAGAAGCTAGAATGGCCTAAACAAACATGCAATTTTACGGTAAATTTGATGGATTTCAAAGGAAGTACCAAAAATATACACCAAATGGCTTAAGGCCCTCAACATAACATGAAAAGGAGACAAAAACAAGGCTATTTCTAAGCCTGATGAAGGCTGAAATCCGGAGCCAAGTAAGCCTAACAAAGCATGCAAGAATTAGGGCCTAAAGTGAATTTCCAAGAGAGGTGGTATATAGAATGGCCAAATGAGGTTGAGCCCTTCTACAATGTTGTAGAGGGGCTCAAAATAAGCACAAAACCACTAGGGGTCGGAGCCCCAAAAACAAATGCAAATAGGCTAAAACTAGCATGCAAATTGGTGACATACAAGATGGATATTGAAGGAAGTGTATCATGGAGACACCAAATGAAGTTGAGCCCTTCTACAAAGTTGTAGAGGGGCTCAAAATAAGCCTAAAACCAGTAGGGGTCGGAGCCCCAAAAAAAAAGGAAATAGGGTAAAAATATGAAGCAAGAAAATGGTACAAAAGATGGATTTGGGAACTTACCCTTGAAGATCCGATTGTTGCAACTTCTTAGCTGGAATTTGTTGATCCTTGACCACTGAAAATCATCCCTTTGCTGCTGGAATGGTGTTGTGGATGATGGAGCTAAGGGTTGATGAAGGAATTGGCCAAGACTTGAAGTTGTCCTTGGAATTTTTGCTATGGAAATGAAGGAATTGGAAGGAGCTCTTCAAGAAATTTTTGTAACCCTCTTAGCTTTGGAAAGTGCTGTTTTTAAAGGCAAAAAGATGGAAATATCTTCCAAAAAATATCTAGATATTTTGAGGGCAAAATATCTAGATATTTTGAGGGCAAACAAAAAAAAATTTTGTTCGGCCACGAAGTGGCATCTGAGACCTTGATGTTCCTCGGAATGATGAAAGCAGTACACCAAAATTGAACAAAAACCGATGCAAAAGCAGCTCGGGGACCAAAACCGGGGTCAAAATGGGCGGCCGGAAGTGGTGTTCTGCGAAGGTATCGAAGACCCGTGTCCCTCGGAAGGACCAAGCGAGGTGTCTGCCAAAATGAACAGACATCGATGCAAAATGAATGCTCGGGGCCAAAACCGCGATTCGGGATCCAAAATGAAATTTAAGACGCACGAAGTGGTGTTCGTGCGAAGTGGGTCTCGGAGACCCGGTGTCCCTCGGAAGGACCAAGCAGGTGTCTGCCAAAATGAGCAGACATCGATGCAAAATGAATGCTCGGGGCCAAAAGCCGCGGTTCGGGATCCGAAAATGGGTTTCGCCGAACCGAAGTGGTTGTGAAGTGGGTCTCGGAGACCCGGTGTCCCTCGGAAGGACCAAGCAGGTGTCGCCAAAAATGAGCAGACATCGATGCAAAATGAATGCTCGGGGCCAAAACCGCGGTTCGGGATCCGAAATGAAATTCCGGGCACGAAGTGGTGTTCGGTGCGAAGTGGGTCTCGGAGACCCAGTGTCCCTCGGAAGGACCAAGCAGAGGTGTACGCCAAAAATGAGCAGACATCGATGCAAAATGAATGCTCGGGGCCAAAACCGGTTGGGATCGAAAATGAAACGCCGAACGAAGTGGTGTTCTGCGAAGTGGGTTTCAGAGACCCAGTGTCCCTCGGAAGGACCAAGCAGAGGTGTCTGCCAAAATGAACAGAACATCGATGCAAAATGAATGCTCGGGGCCAAAATGGCGGTTCGGGATCCGAAAATGAAATTCGGGCAGTGGTGTTCGTGCTGCGTGGGTTTCAGAGACCTAGTGTCCCTTAAATGGGAGTAAATAAGATGCATGCCAAAAAGGAGAATCGGAGATGGTTGGGCGGTCCCGAGGCAAACCTGCGACTCCGAAGCCTCAAACCGGCTCCGAAATGGGCAAAATGGCCTCTGACCCACAAAAGTAGCTCACGGCCATCGGGAGATAGTCTCTGGGACCACTCCTTCCCTCGGGAAAAGCGAGAAAACACGAGCCTGGTTATCGCAAACCGAGACAAGGCAGAAGAGAGTTCGATAGTCGGGAGGCGCACGCGCGCGACTCGAGACTTTTGAACGAGCAAGATGTCTAACGCCATCAAGCGCTCAATCGGTGACGCCCGAGTCTTAAGGTCGGTCAAAAATGGGGTGTCTCTGATTTGCCCTCTTTGTGAACTTCGGAAGTCATAACAATGGCGGGAGTGAATGTCAAAGCCTAGAGGCGACCCATTTTTGACAAGTAGAAGACTTAGACAAACATACTGAGATAAACAAAGATGCATGCTGCTGAGCAAAGGGGGCAAATGCAAAAGATAGGCACGGAGCCAGGTGATTGTGCAAGTGCAACAAACTGTAATGAAGCAAGTATTGACAAATAGATGCTACAGTTTTAAGCAAGAATGCAAAGCAACAACTACATTTCATGCAGTTTGGATGTAAGAGAATTATGCAATTCTCATTCGTCTCCAGAGAAGGCTAAAAAGTGGTGACGAGAGTACAGAGTCTCACACGCATATCTCTCTCACATTATCACACATAGGAGAGAACAAGGTAAACCCCTCAGCGTATCACACCCAAGAGAGGAAAGGCAGACCTCTCAGCATATCACATGCAAGGGAGGGGAAGATCATCTCTCAGCGTATCACACGCAAGAGAGGAAAAGGTAGATTTCTCAGCGTATCACACGCAAGAGAAAACCTCTCAGCATATCACATGCAAGAGAGGAAAGGTGAATTTCTCAGCGTATCACACGCAAGAGAAAACCTCTCAGCATATCACATGCAAGAGAGGAAAGGAAGCATCTCTCAGCGTATCACACGCAAAAGAGGAAAGGTGAATTTCTCAGCGTATCACACGCAAGAGAAAACCTCTCAGCATATCACATGCAAGAGAGGAAAGGAAGCATCTCTCAGCGTATCACACGCAAAAGAGGAAAGGTGAATTTCTCAGCGTATCACACGCAAGAGAAAACCTCTCAACATATCACATGCAAGAGAGGAAAGGAAGCATCTCTCAGCGTATCACACATAAAGAGGAAAAGGTGAATTTCTCGGTATCACACGCAAGAGAAAACCTCTCAGCATATCACATGCAAGAGAGGAAAGGAAACATCTCTCAGCGTATCACACGCAAAAGAGGAAAGGTGAATTTCTCAGCGTATCTGCATGAACGAAAACCTCTCGAGATATCACATGCAAGAGAGGAAAGAAACATCTCAACAGATATCACGCAAAAGAGGAAAGGTGAATTTCTCGGTATCACCGCATGAAAAACCTCTCGAGATATCACATGCAAGAGAGGAAAGAAACATCTCAACGTATCACACGCAAAAAGAGGAAAGGTGAATTAATCTAACTCGTCCAATGTGCTAAATCAAGGTGTCCTAACACACGCATGCGAGAGGAGAAAAAAGACGACAATTGCAAGTGAAAAGATGCATAACAATGCGGTGAAGTGTGCATAACAATGCAAGATAGATGTGCATAACAATGCAGCGAATGAGCATAACAATGCTAGTGAAGTGGGTGCATAACAATGCAATTTGAAACGTGCATCACAATGCAAGTGAAGAGGTGCATAACAATGCTAGATAAATGTGCATAACAATGCAACGAATGAGCATAATAATGCTAGACAGATGTGCATAACAATGCAACGAATGAGCATAGTGTGATTGATACACAAAGTGAGCAGAGTATGATAGATATACTAAAGGTGAACACAAAGTGTGATAGATGCACTATGTGAACAAGTGTGATTGATACACTAAAGGTGTATGGTGGATACACAAAAAGTGAATATGTGCATGATAGATACACAAAATGAATGAAGTGTGGTTGATGCACTAATAAATGACGGAACTTCTTTGAATGAACCGTACATACAATATCGTGCATGACTGAGAAAGAAACTTGATAGGTGTAATGCATTACAATGCGTGATGCTTAAGGGAAGCGATAAATGGACAAAGCGGCACTTTTAGAAAGCACCTCATGAGGTGAGTGGCGGTGAACCGCTCTTCTCCAACGGGGATCTCCCCTCGTGCTCTTCGAACACTTTACCTTGAACTCACAGTATAAAGGCTTTGGAATGCTGACAAGGGACAACATCAGTATGTAGGAGCCACAGTGCCGCTTGTCTTCCTGATCATATTCACAACTTTCCCTATTCTCCAACGGAGTGGCAGACTAGGTTGGTTCAGTATCCAGAATTGAGGTGCATACATGCTATCTCAACCTATGGGGCTGCCATACAGATTTCAAGCCGAGGGCATGCCTCTGGGTATTTAAACCAGACTTTAGTCTCGGAAATCCCGAACCTTTGCGTTCTAGGCCACGGCCATTCGAACTCTAGTTTCCACCGTCGCAGTTGGTCTCCTAGGAACTCATCGCAAACACGGCCAAGATGCCTCTGGTAGGGAATGGTACTCAGGGAGAGCACTCCTGATCGCCATTACGGCAGAAGTAGACTTGATTTTGAGCTTGAGGTAGAGGCACACTCATACTTGAACATTGGCAAGACTGAAGAGGTACACACGAGTATAGTCTCGAGAACTTCTTGAAGTTGGAACAAACTCGGATGCTCGACATTTTCCTCTTTTGCTTTTGCTGCGGCGAAACTCATAGCCGAGATAGGTCTGGTTTCCTTTGTTCTCATATGACCTGGGTTAAACCCTGTGGTTTTCTGAAAGAACAAATTCTATTTTGCACAAATGTGGAGAACGGCACGGCACTCGGAGCACAAAACGATTTTATTTTTGAAATTGAGAAGATGAGTTCTCGACCGGGTATTGAGCCTACGACTGAATACAGCACACTACGACTCAACAAGAAAACAAAAGGCACACAACCTAGACACGTCGAGTAACACTCGAGACGACTCAAAACAAGGATCGAGATAAAACAAAAAGACACGATACTCAGATGTGCACAGGGAGCCTGTTTCACCGGGTATGTTTCCCATCCTTTCTTATTTGTGATTCTCACATCACTCGGCCCTCAAGCTCTGTTTCTCTAAAAAAGCCCTTTTCTCACTTTTTCTCTCATCGCACCTCTCTCTATTCTTCAATCTCTCATTTTTCATCCCTCCCCTGGGTGGTTGATGGATAAACAGCAAGTTGTGGGCTCAGGCCCCTAGCATTCAGCTAGATCCTTCTTCTTCTGCATGCAGCTAGTGAAGTCCTCCCACAGAGGGGTTGTGCTACAAATGGGTATGTAGCAAATCTGCAGCTGACATCGGTCGATGATGCCCTGCTGGGGAGTTTGGACGTGAGCAGATCTGTCCAGATGAGGGAGTGTAATGTCTGGCCCCATTCCAGTTCGTGCTTCGCACTTGGCTTGATACCTCATTGCTTGGAGGATGTGAGAGAGCTTTCAGCCCTTTGTTGTGCCCTTTTCTGGCGGATACGGTGCCCTTTTTGGCAAGCGCGTTGATAAAGGGAAAAGACAGAAAACCTGACTCAACTGTGCTCCTAGTTCATCATTTTGACCATTTTTTTGTTTTTGCTTTCTCCTAAAAAAAATTTTGACCAAAATGAGAGCTAGATTAACATGCTTGTTCAATTTTTGATTTGAAATCATGCAAGTCAGGCTATGAGCACTGAAAATTTTCCTTTTTTGAGTCCAGGAAAAAGGTCCAGTTTTGGAAAAATGGGATAATTTTCGAGAGAATTAGTCGGCCTCAGTAAAAATTCTCAAAAACTATTTTTGCAAACGGCCCCTGCTCAACGAGCATGAAACCTACTCCTGAGATGCACAACCTCGGATCCAAAGGAAAACTGCCCCGTACTTGAAGAGAGCTGCATGGCAACGGAAAGTTGCCCCTTGTTTGAACGGCACCGCGGCGCATTGAATGGCAACGGAAAGTTGCCCCTTGTTTGACTGGCGCCGCAGCACACTATAATCAGTCCTCAGAGTGATGATGACAACCGAACTCTCAAATACAGAGAAGGCAAAGATGATCAAAACCATTACATGGACACAATCGAATTTGAATCGTTTTACGGCTGGACTCCAGGATGAAGTTGCCTACGTATCCCAAACATGGGAATCAAGCCTTACGTAGTTCGGGGTTAAGGTACACTCGGGTATTTAACCTCTCCTTTTTATGCTCTAACTTTTGCCAAAGGCGCTGTTGCGAGTTTTTACCTTGCGAGCTTTGTTTTCTTTTTTTCTTTCATTCTTTTCTTTTCTTTTCTTTTTTTTTTTTTTTGTTGATTGTTTGTTTTTTTTCTTTTTCATTCTTTGCATTTTCTCTTTTTCTTTTTTTTCTTTTCTTCGCTCTAACTTTTGCAGGTCGCCCTTAGGGTTTTCGGCCAATGAGCCTCTCAAAGGGTAAAAGCGTAACAAGTCCATGCCAAATGGTTTTGAGATTGAAGCCCTTTGTATCTAGGAAGAGTGGTGTTGTATTGATTTACAAAGGATCCACCTTTGGCTCTTGAGCACATCGGATATTTTTGCCCCTAGTTAGAGGGTGCTTCATTCTAGCTTTGCAAGCTTCTTCGATGGTCGACCTTCTTGATCGACTTTGGTGCCTCTTGTTAGGGTCGCTTCAAATCAGCCACAGGCCTCACATCGTAGTTGACCGTTGAACCTTCAATTCAAATTCAAGGTTTGAAAGCAAATGGGTCGAGTCTCGGTGAGAGCGATCTAAAATTGCACAATCTCAAGAGCGATTCCACATGTCTTTGAGGACTGCATAAAACATTTCTTTGTAAGTTTTTAAGAATGCGACAAATCGCTCATGCTGAAGACAGTGTAGGACCATTCTGGATCAAAGCTAGGCTCCCTCTCAGTACCCACACCAACAAGCATGATTTCATTCATTAAGGGCTTAGCACTCTCTTTCTCTTAATTGATCAAAGTTTTGCAAATCAGGAATTCCTTCCTCTTCGTTTTCACCGCGATGTTCAAAAGTTTTGAAAAACTTCGAGTCATTACAATGACTTCAAGACACAAGAAGCGGTGGAATGCATTGCCATTTCATTCAAATCTCGGTACAACTAACACCTGACGAAGCGAATCGAGAGCATGGAAATTCTTTGTTTCATTCAAAGTCTGGCGGCATAAGCGGCTCCCTGGCGAAAGACTCAAAACAAAACAAAAAGACAAACGCAAAACAAAATGGTGACGCTCGAGGTAACACCCACGGAATCACCCGACTCCTATCCACCAGGACCGACGCTATGCAGCAAGACACACCCACAACAAAAGAGACTGACTTAAAACACAAAGACATACTCGAGACACAACAACAAGACTGACCCAATACCCAAGTCATAATGTAGCATTCGCCAAATGCTCAAAACAGTGCGTGCCATACGGCATATCCAAGTGAATACCTTGCCGCCGGTGATTCATCTCTGATCACATCACATTATCCCCCACAAGTTCAGCGATCAAGTCTTAGATAGACTTTGTAGGACCCGGTCTTGAGGATGACTCTGTTGTTGATCAGATCTTGTATTTCGTGGTGAAGACGAAAGCACATGTCAGTGTCATGGCCATTTCGATGGAAACTGATGGTCGGTGGGTTGTGTGAGAGAGTGAGGTTCTTTGGTAGTGGCTGCGGCTCCAGGGGCTTCCGATGCCCTTTCTTGCTCAATACCCCCAGAGCTTTGGATAGGGGCATGTATAGCGGGGTGAACACCCTTTGGCCCTGGGGTGGGTTTTTGGCTATTCTTGAAGCTAGCTCTGGGCCTTGCCGGTGAATGAGGTGGCCTTTTTTGATGTGGTGGTGGTAACCATGCCCACTTTGGAAGATCTTGCAGCCGCATCACCGCTTGTGCCTGTGTTATTGTTGCGGTTGAAGGTTCTCCGGGGCTGCTCCCTATCCTGGTCCGAAAAAAGGCCCTGTTTCATTGCATCCTCGATTTGCATCCCCATCTCGTGTAGATCTGCAAAGGTGGGAAAGGGGACTACAATCATTTTCATCGACTTTGGTTGGAGATTCGCACAATCATTGATCGATCTTTGTCGATTGGGCCTCAAAGTCATCATTCTTTGCCTTCGCCTCCATCGAGTCACAAATCGAGAGAAAGTCTCTTTGGGCTCTTGCCTCGTCGTTCGAGATGGCGAGTTATGATCTCAATCTGGGTATTGTACGAGTATTGTGCGACAAAGGCCTCAGCCATTTCATCCCAATTCCTTTTGACCTCATCTTCTAGTTTCGCATACCAATTGGAAGCTATCCCTGACAAGGTTCGGCCGAATAGTGAAAGTTTTTGTGGTGTGGTTAGGCCCATTGGCCGCAATATGTCTGAAAATAGCCAGAGGTGGACCATGGGGTCTCCGGATCCATCGAAACGATCGATCTGGGGCATTTTGAATCTTTCCGGCAATGTTACGGCCTCATCGGTATATCCGTCCTCGATATCCGGAATAGCCTTGACTCCTTGGGATTTCTTAAACATTTTTTCCAACTTACTCGACCCGGTATTTGTGGGGTCCTTGAACTCAAAGGGAGAGTCCGGGACATTGATAAGCGTGGGCGCCTTGGATAGGCTGTGGTAGAATCGGGCGGGTGGCCCAGATTGGAAAACTGTATCCTCTTGGACATTTTGGACATTTGGCGTCTCTTGAATATCGGAACCCTTGGTGGGGAGGAGCGTCTGAAGCGAATGCCCGACTTCTTCTTTGTAGCAGTTATTAGCTCTGCTGTTGGGCCATGATCCTGACTGTTGCTCGTGAATTAGTTTGGCGGATGACATCTTCTTTGCATGAGTTTCATACTTTCTTGCATCTGGCGCATCATTGCCTCCATCACGATGTGTTCTGGCGATCCATCTAAGCGCAGGTATCTATCCTGCGATGGCGGGACCTCGACTGGCCCATTCGGTGGTGGGGTGGATAAAGGCCACTAATCTGATAGCTTCTTTGCGGTGATTTGTGCTGGTGGCCCTTTACCTTGTCTCACAGCAAAGGAACACTGATTGCCCTTAAACTGAATCTCTGACCTGACAAAGTCTATCAGCACAAGTTCGATGAACCTCGGGGGATATCAGAGCCTTCTGAAGCTATGGTTCTAGGACTACCTAGCAAAAGAAAACATCGACATCTCGGTCAATTTCATCTGCATAATTGAATAAGTGTGCCCTCTACTGAATTCTGTCCCAAATCTCTGCCTGTAAACTGATACCCTCAGGTAAAACTGATTCCACCAAATACTGATGCCCGCAGGCCTGATGCCCAAACTCATGAACTGATGCCCGCAGGCCTGATGCTCAAACTCATAAACTGATACATGCATTCCCTGTAGAGGCGCACTCTAACAAGCACATAACAGATAAGTGAGAGCCAAAACACCCCTATGTTGGGGGAGGGTTGCCCTGTCCTATTTTGTCAGGAGCTAGGGTTTCACTACCCCTGCATCTGTTTCAAACAACCTATAAACGGGTAAGCAACCTGTCCTAGTTTGGAATGGTCACTATGGATCCGAATATGCACTAGGTCGAATGGTCAAAAAGGGTGCCCCGGTAAAACCGGGGTTTGTGTTCCCATGCTGTCAGAGCCCAGAGCCGATCAGCCTTATGGACATGACTTGACAAGACAAGCCTCCCGCAAATCGTTCGGGAATGGCATATGGCACACACAATGTCCTAGGTGCACCAATGCAAATGCAATGCAAAGAAACACACAAGTGTAGTCAAAATCAGATATCATGAGTTCGAGTCAAGTTCTCTAAATCCCAGGAGTCGCCGAAAGCTGTAACAACGCCCATGAGGACCTCGCTCTGACTCGGACTCGATTTTTGTTGCGGTTCTCAATCTTGAACCAAAGAGTCCAAATCCGCAAATCGCGTTTTGAAGGAAAAGCAGTTTTTGAAAAGAAGTGCCAAACATGGATTGCTTTGCGGATATGAGTCGCCACCTAAATATTTTAAAATGAGAAATTTAGGAAACCCTGACTCGGTGCCGGAAGGCCACATGTCCGTCATCACCAAAGTTGGCTCGGGAACTTGGGTACGATTAGGGAAGGTCACATCGTGAGCACCCCCTCTCGCCCGGTCAAAGACCGGCCTCTACTAACCATGATATCTGATTTTGAAAACATTGTATGCTCTTATTCCGGTTATTAGCCTAGATTACTATGTGATGCTCGCAGCAAACAAGTATAGACTGGGCCGTCTGAATTGGAACAAAACATTTCATGTTTGTTTGTTTGAAAATGGTTTGATGGTGCTACTCGCAAGTAGGCTAAAATGCGGATTTGCCACCCTCGGGTGGGCTTAGAAAACAGTGATTTTGCCACTATCTAGTGGGCTTAAAACAAACATTTGATGCATTGTCCCAATTCAAATAACTCAACCTCCACCCACAGGCATTCAAGGCAGTTATATCACATAAGCAGTTAGCCTCATGGTAAGCATGCTATCATGGCAACACTCACACGCATGCAAGGATGCTAAAGCATAAAAACTCACCGAGTACTCCAAGCCAAAACAGGAAATTCATTAGAAATCATGCATGATCCTAAAAATGCAGAATGCCTAATGCAACACATGCAAAATGCAACTATAGCGAGCTCGGCTATTCTAAAGCGTGACATGTGAAATGCACGGCTATCAAGTACTCAACTTGGAATTGAAATCTGATGCGGTTGTATGATGCGCCGAGCAGTGCGTGCAAAAGCAGATGAATGATGCAAACATGCTATCATCTTGTATGCTAATTGAAATATGCCCTATATCTAACCATCCAGCGGGTAAATAAAAGGGAGAAAGAAATGGGGTTGGAAGACATACATCACACTCACCCACCCTTATTACATTTATGCCCTCAAGCAGGGTCCAATAATATCTGACAGAAATAAAAGAATATACAGATTAACAAATTAATGTACGGAAATCCACTGGGATGCCCCAATTAGCCTCTGTTTGCGATATTTCTAAATCTTGGCCGGACTCCGGAAAGTTGTTGATCCTCGGTTTTGGCTGTAACAGAGAGCAAGAAAAGGGCATAGCAATGTATTTCACAAATATATGCATGCCTCGATCCTCGTGCCACCAATCACGCATACCGATGCATGATGGCCGAGGAATCGGATTGCACAACTCAATGTAGGGATGAATACATATGAATGCTACAACAAAACCTAGCTCCATCATGGGTGATCCGGAGTGTCGGTGACTTGGGAATTGAGATATGCTCCGCCACTCGGAGTGCGAAACGCGCCTCATTTCCCGTGCAATATGCATGATATGCGTGAAATGCAACTAACATACAATCCTAGCATGTACAATGCTCTGAAAATGAGATACCTCGAAATACGTGTCCACGGGCACGCAAACCGAGGTGATACGGAATGACATGCGAAATGTAATGATGGACTTATACCAACATGAAGGGGGCCTCAGCCACACTCACATAGGATGCCGGAATGATAAGAATGAGGTGCCTCGAAATGCGTGCCCACTGGCACGCAAACCGAGGCAATGATGAAATATAAATTGGATAAAACAGAGTGCCTCGAAATGCGTGCATGCGGGCACGCAAACCAAGGCGGAGGCATACGCAATCCAAACCGAATAAAACAGAGTGCCTCGAAATGCGTGCACACGGGCACGCAAACCGAGGCGAAGGCATACGCAATGCCAAGCGGATAAAACAGAGTGCCTCGAAATGCGTGCACACGGGCACGCAAACCGGCGCTAAAATGGAGATCGATAAAAGCGAAGTGCCTCGAAATGCATGCATCACAGACGCATAACCGAGGCGATGATGTGCGATGCAAAATCGGATAAAACCGAAGTGCCTCGAAATGCGTGCACACGGACACGCAAACCGAGGCGATGATGAAATGAGATGAAATGGCATACGGAATGCAACGATGGGCTTACACCAACATGGGAGAGCCTCAGCTCACTCACATAGGAGGCCGTCGGATAAAAAGAGCTGCCTCGAAATGCGTGCACACGGACACACAAACCGAGGAAATGGCATACAAGCATGAAAATGCAAATTGGGCTTACGCCAACATGAGAGGGCCTCAACCACACTCACATAGGCTGCCGTCGGATAAAACGGAGGTGCCTCGAAGTGCGTGCCCACAGGCACGCAAACCGAGGCAATGCATTAAGGCACAAAATGACATGGAAAATGATATGCAAGCATGCAAACCAAATTTCGGCTACTAAATGAAGGGGAAAACAGCCCCGAAATGATACGGAATAACAACCGAAGCATGCAATCATCCCGAAATGTGAAATTAGGCACCCGAAACGGCCTATAGCCATACTAAACATGCAAAGTCAGCACATGGAAGCAAAACCAGTGGCAAGGCAGTCCCAAAAAAAATCATTTTTCAGTACAAAACAAGGCCAAATTATGATCACAAGTATGGCAACAATAGTTTGCAAAAATGGGGGAAATAAGGGGTATTGAGACAAGTGATATATACAAACCCCAAATGAACAAACATGCTTCTAAAAAATTGAAGAGGGCCTAAAAATAAGCACATTTGCAGAAGATGGAAGCCCCAAAAACAGAACATAAACATGCTATAAATTCTATGCAAAATGGAGCCCAAAAGAGGTTATAAAGAGAGGTACCACAAGCAATGACCAAATAGCTTAAGACCCTTAATAAAACTTGAAGAACAGACCAAAAAAAGACATTCTCTAAGCCTGATGAAGGCTCGAAACAGAAGCTAGAATGGCCTAAACAAACATGCAATTTTACGGTAAATTTGATGGATTTCAAAGGAAGTACCAAAAATATACACCAAATGGCTTAAGGCCCTCAACATAACATGAAAAGGAGACAAAAACAAGGCTATTTCTAAGCCTGATGAAGGCTGAAATCCGGAGCCAAGTAAGCCTAACAAAGCATGCAAGAATTAGGGCCTAAAGTGAATTTCCAAGAGAGGTGGTATATAGAATGGCCAAATGAGGTTGAGCCCTTCTAAAATGTTGTAGAGGGGCTCAAAATAAGCACAAAACCACTAGGGGTCGGAGCCCCAAAAACAAATGCAAATAGGCTAAAACTAGCATGCAAATTGGTGACATACAAGATGGATATTAAAGGAAGTGTATCATGGAGACACCAAATGAAGTTGAGCCCTTCTACAAAGTTGTAGAGGGGCTCAAAATAAGCCTAAAACCAGTAGGGGTCGGATCCCCAAAAACAAAAGGAAATAGGGTAAAAATATGAAGCAAGAAAATGGTACAAAAGATGGATTTGGGAACTTACCCTTGAAGATCCGATTGTTGCAACTTCTTAGCTGGAATTTGTTGATCCTTGACCACTGAAAATCATCCCTTTGCTGCTGGAATGGTGTTGTGGATGATGGAGCTAAGGGTTGATGAAGGAATTGGCCAAGACTTGAAGTTGTCCTTGGAATTTTTGCTATGGAAATGAAGGAATTGGAAGAGGAGCTCTTCAAGAAATTTTTTGTAACCCTCTTAGCTGCTGGAAAGTGCTGGTTTTAAAGGCCAAAAGATGGAAATATCTTCCTCAAAATATCTAGATATTTTGAGGGCAAAATATCTAGATATTTTGAGGGCAAACAAAAAAAAAATTTTGTTCGGCCACGAAGTGGGCATCTGAGACCGCAGTGTTCCTCGGAATGATGAAACAGAGGTACCTGCCAAAATTGAACAAAAACCGATGCAAAAGCAGCTCGGGGACCAAAACCGCGGGGTCCGAAATGAAAGGCACCGAAGTGGTGTGTTAATTGCGAAGTGGGTATCGAGACCCAGTGTCCCTCGGAAGGACCAAGCAGGTGTCTCCGCCAAAATGAACAGACATCGATGCAAAATGAATGCTCGGGGCCAAAACCGCGCGATTCGAGATCCGAAAATGGGTCACGCACCTAAGTGGTGTTAATTCGTCAGTGGGTCTCGGAGACCCAGTGTCCCTCGGAAGGACCAAGCAGAAGGTGTCGCCAAAATGAGCAGACATCGATGCAAAATGAATGCTCGGGGCCAAAAGCGCGGTTCGGGATCCGAAAATGGGTCACGGCACCTAAGTGGTGTTCGGGTGAAGTGGGTCTCGGAGACCCAGTGTCTCGGAAGGACCAAGCAGGTGTCTGCAAAAAATGATCAGACATCGATGCAAAATGATTGCTCGGGCCCAAAACGGGGCGGTTGGGGATCCCGAAAGTGGGCTGCCGGGCGCCGGAAGTGGTGGTCGGCTGCGAAGTGGGTCTCGGAGACCCCAGTGTCCCTCGGAAGGACCAAGCAGGTGTCCGCCAAAATGAAGCAGAACATCGATGCAAAATGAATGCTCGGGGCCAAAAGCCGCGATTCGGGATCCGAAAATGAATTTGCCGCACGAAGTGGTGTTCGTCACAAGTGGGTTTGAAGACCCCGTGTCCCTCGGAAGGACCAAGCAGGTGTCGCCAAAATGAACAAACATCGATGCAAAATGAATGCTCGGGGCCGAATCGCGGTTCGGGATCCCGAAATGGGGCGCCGCACCTAAGTGGTGTTCGGGCTGCGAAGTGGGTTTCAGAGACCCAGTGTCCCTTAAATGGGAGTAAATAAGATGCATGCCAAAACCGGAGAAATCGGAGATGGTTGGGCGGTCTGACCGAGGCACACGGCACCGACGGCTCCGAAAACCGGAACCGAAATGGGCAAAATGGCCTACGGCCACAAAAAGTAGCTCACGGCCACTGGGAGATAGTCTACGGGACCACTCCCTTCCCTCAGGAAAGAAAACAGAGAAAACACGAGCCTGGTTCGCAAACCGAGACAAGGCACAGAAGAGAGTTCGATAGTCCGGAGGCAGGGCGCACGGCCGCAACTCTGAGACTTTTGAACGAGCACAGTATGCAACATCACCGAGCGCTCAATCGGTGACGTCTGAGTCTTAAGGTCGGTCAAAAATGGGGTGTCTACAAGAACTAATTTACAAGTTATGATTGTGTGCAGGGCACACTCCAGAAGGAACTAGCACGCCTCCACAACACTATGAGTAATAGTAAATTAAACGTACAGTTATTTACCGTCAATCTCTGTTAATAACATTCTGTTTTCCGTCAGTTACGATATTAATATATATTGATTTGACCCACAATAAAAAAAAGAAATGTTGAAAAGATACACATACATATTTGTATCGCCCCGAAAAGCAGAAGGTCTGGCCCCGAGTAAAAGGTCGTCTTTAGAAAAGGCATCTTGAGCCGTAAAAGGTCATCTGGCCGAAGGTTGTCTGGGCGAAAAGGATTCTGTTATAACTGTACTACTAGGCCAATGGTCGTTCTGAAAATAAAGTAATTTCGGACTTATTGTTGGATTTCTGAGAATACACTGTTATATATTGCGATTGAAGTTAGCTATTAAAAGCTAAGTATTATTACTCATTGAGCTTGTCTCACTCGTTATTTTTGTCTCGATCTGTAGGAAATCAAGCGGGTGGTCGATCTAGCCTCTTTAGCATCTACCTTTTGCCAGCCTAAGGACAACCAGGCACTTGGAGAAGCCTTTTGCATGCTAGCGCAGCTTTGTTGGGCTTGGTCTTTTGTACTAATGTTCGCTGACTTTAGTCGATTTGTACCTAACATTTTGTTAAATGTCCATTCTCTGGGCAGAACTTGTTATATGTATGCGACATAATTTTAGATGCAAATTCACTATATATTTAATTCTGAGTCATGGTCCTGGCATATTATAGTAGCTCAATGGATGTGTCTGCATGTTATTTTATTATATTAACGCTTCCATTCAGGCCCCGAATATTCTATATAGCAGGTTAAGTGTCTGTTTCTGATTGGGTCATGCCCAAAACTTTTAGGGGCGGGTTAGGGGCGTGACAGTTTAGGACTAATTTAAATACTCATAGCAAATCTTTATTGGTACTAAAGTCATTATTGCTCCAAGATTCAAGGTATTTGTTTGTACTAAAGTATAATGATGATGGCTAGTCATGTCCTCGAGATTTGGGGAGATGTCCCTATTTATTTTGTGTACAAATCTTGAAAATTGTAAAACATAATGTTAAAAAAAGATTTTAGGGTACAAGTGTATATATAAATATATATAATGGTACTTGTTTGAGGTCAATTTGTGATTTAATAAAAATGTGAGGGCTTGGCCTCAATTAAAATATCTATTTCAAGTGAGGAGTTAATAAATTAGTGTTTAGGAAAAATAATTCGGTTTGTATTATCTTGCTTTGAATTTAAAGGTAAATAACTGAATGAAGACTATAAAACCGGAAGTTAGGGTTTAGAGCAATTAATCTAAAATTTGAGAGTTAAATAATTAATATTAGAGTGTTATGATTCTAAGCTTCCAGGGTCAATTTGGGTTTGTATGGGTTCGTCTATGATACGCTTTCGGCTCTAGGGTTTAATTTGCGAGCAATTAACGAATTAAAGGTTTTGTTATAGTAACTCAAAATTTTGAAACCTAATAAGGTTTACAAAAGTTAAGGGTCTCATAGAAATGCTTTTAAACTAGTACATTCAATCAGTCAGTTCAGTATTTCAGTTGATTCAATTACTTATCATAATCAGTCTCAGTTTAGCAGTAATCAATGATTAATCAGTAAACAGTGGTAAGAGTTGTCACAATTTGGCTATAGGAATTGTATCAGCCCTTTCGAATACTTAGACAGTAGAAAATGTTCAAGCACAAGAAAGAATTTAATGCAGATTAAGTGTTTCATTTATGAAAGACGGTTGCATTTCTAAGAAGATGCAAAGTCCATGCACGTCCTAAGATGTAGGCGAAGTGCATTGAGTCCACTAATATCACCAAGTACTGGGTATATTAGTGCAGGAGGTAATGTTGGCTACATATTTTGTAAGAGCTAATCGTAGTTTAACATGTGGTACATGAGAGGCAATTCAGGGAGTTAATACAAGTCTTCAATCAAAGACAGACACGTGACAGGTCATATTAGTTATAATGGATCTGCGCAGCACTGGAAAAGCTAAAAAGCGCAAGATGACGTGGCCTAACGGATTCAAATTCAAAATCCAAGAGGGAAGCTTAACTACAAGAATGGCGTAGTGAGACTAGCTGTTAGAGAGCATGATCAGCAATCATGAGAGAACATTTCGATGGTTGGAAGCCCACTTCAACGGTTATCCTTGGAGAGTATAAATAGCGAAGAAGGCCCCAAATTGAAGGATCCAGACTCAGATCTAGAAATCAGTCATTTACTTCGGTGCCGTTTGGTAACACTTACGTTTTCAGTTTTTTGTTTATATTTACAAAAATTTTAAAAACTCAAATAAAAACTTGTTTTGTAAAATTTTTGATTTATAAATCAGTGGTTTCAATTTATAAATTTGGCTAAAAAATGAAAACACAAAAAATGTGTTTCCATTTTGAGTTTTCAGTTTTTTTTTTTTTACCACCCAACATTAGCCACCACCCGCAACCATTTTCCACCACCGTCTTCCACCACTCACCACCCACCACTCACCTGTCACCCACTTGCCACCACCACCCACCCCTCCCCACCACCACCGCTACCACCACCACCACCCACCTGCCATCTACCCACCATCCGCCACTACCATCCACCTTCCACCACCACCACCACCACCCACCATCCACCACATGCCACTACTACCCACCCGCCACTACCATCCACCACTTGCCGCCACCACCAGCTACTTACCCACCACTCTTGCCAAGACCACCACCACCACCACCACCATAACCCACCACCCACTGCCACCACCACCATCCACTCGCTACCACCACGCCATCACCCATCCACCACCACCACCACCACTTGCGCCACCATGACATGACTCGCCACTCACTCACTCACTACCACTCGCCACCACTCATCCACCATTACTATCCATCTGCCACCACCCCACCACCACCCGCCATCGCCACCACCCACCACCACCACCACCACCCACTGCTACCACCATGCATTACTCCACCCACCCACCTACCCGCCACCACCACCCGCCATTATTGCCACCCACCTACCACCACCCACCCACCACCTGCCACCACCACCACCACCACCACCCACCACCACCACCACCACCCCCACCACCAACCCACCACCACCACCACCCTACCATTTTTCCACCACCGTCTTCCGCCACCACTTGCCATTTCTTACTCTTTTTTATATTTTTTAAATTTTAAAAACATTTTGTCAATTACCAAACGCATTTATAGTTTATGTTTTTCTAAAAATAAACCAAAATCAGTTTATAAAATTTTTGTAAATATAAACTGAAAACGTAAACGTTACCAAACACACCCTTCATATTTTCTTTCCAGTTTTTTATATTTCCAGTTCTTTACATTTCAGCACTTCAATTCATGTACTGCATTTCATTTCCTATGAGTAGTTTCAAGTAGTTGCTGTAAATCTTTTCAAGACTAGGACATTTCATTGTAAGTTCTTATTTTCAATGACATTTAGGGTTTGTTTGGTTTGTTTTTGAGAGAGTTGTTTTTGAAAAAAATTTTGAGGAGAGAGTTTAGAAATTTTTTTGATTTGTTTGGTTGTATATTTTGGGAGAGTTGTTTTTTTGAGAGTTTGGGATGATTTGATATTTTGAAAGAATTTGAGTAGATGTGTGTGAGAGAAAAAATGATTGAGAAGGAGAGAGGAGAGAGAAAAAGTGATTGATTGATGTAAAAGAAAAAGAAAGTGATTTTAGAAATTTTTTTGAGAAAAACTCAAGCCAAACAATTTTTTAGAAATTTTTTTCTAAAACTTATCTTCCAAATGCAAACCAAACATACCTTTAGGGTGTGTTTGATTGGACGGACTGGAAAAGGGGGAATTAGAATCCATCAGACTTGAGTCCTGGGACTGTGAATCCCCCGGACTATTTGGTTGGATTGGATATGTATCCTGTGTTTGTTTTTTCATGGGATTAGATGTCTGGATAGAACTATTTTCAGTGAATCCAACGTTTGGTTGGACGGACTGGATAGGATAAATGAACAAAAAACTATTTTGCCCTTTTTCAATTGTTTACTAAGTAATAGCAATATTAAACATATCTTTAATATTTTAATTATTTTTAATTAAATAAATTTGTTTTTTTTTAAATTAAATAAATAAATAAATAAAATATCAATAAATTTTTTTTTTAAATCATTACTGTATAACAAATCATTATTTTTTTTACATACAAAACTTTACTGTGTTTGTTTATTTACACAATTAAATAATTTACTGTGTTTGTTTATTTACACAATTAAATAAATTTATTTTTTACACAATTAAATAAATAAATAACCACTAAATTTGATTTAATAAAATCTTGTATAACTGTATAAAAATTTATATTATTTTTTGAATTAAAATTTTAAATAAAACACCTATTACAATTTAAATAATGAAATTAAATAAATTATAAACAAAATTTTAAAATAAAACATCAATAAAATATCTATAAAAAATTATTTTAAAAAATTAAATAAATAAAACATCAATAAAAAGTTAAATAAAATTATTTTATTTTTAAATTGAAACATTTAAATTTTATTGAATTTTATTAAATATAATACATAATTAAATAGTAGAGGGTCAAAATAGTCATTTTTGCATCTAATCCCAACAGTGGATAGTCCTCCACTTTCTGTCTCACCCCCCCAGGACACAATAGTCCCCCATATGGGGGACATGGAGTCCGGCGGACTAAAAAAAAAACAAACACCGGATTAGATTTACTGTGCGGATTACAATCCGCACAGTAAATAATCCCCCCCTTATCCCCCAATCAAACACACCCTTAGTTTCTAAATTGTTCTGTACTTGTTATTTCTTATAAATTTCTCCTAAAATAAGCCACCAATAAAAGTCCTCTTCATTGAGACTAAAAAAATTTCAACACAATCGTCTGATAATTAGTTGGCAATTATAAATTCTGTAAAAATTTATTGATCCTTGCTGGCACATTTGAAATTACACAATTAACCTTCAAAAACCAAAAAAATCAACAATAACTAAAAAGAAAAATAGTGTAACATTAATTTTCTAAATCATAATTAAAAAAAATATAACATAATTAAACACAATGTAAAATATAACTAAAGAACTCATGTATTATAAATAAAATAATATCATAATTAAAAAAATAATATAATTAAAAGTACATATAATATATTATTTTTAGAAAGATATATATTAAAATTTTTTCGAAGGGAGCGTTAATCTCATGCTTAGGGGTGGGACGTAGCAAATACAAACTTTATGGGATAGGTGACTTCCCATTGGTTGGATGACACAATTCTGTCCACGTTTATAAATCGTCTGTTCCCCGGATGCTATTTGAACTCTATTGGTCCAATAATCTTTTTTCAAATGGAAAAATCGGGATTCCAGTATTAGAATTTCAGAAATTACTTAAAATAGATACCCTTCCGTTTCAAAATAATAGTCATTTTTGAGAAATTTATTTATTTTTGATAATAGAATTATTACATTTTAAAAAAACTAATTTTTTAAAATTACCCTTTGATAATATATTTTTTGAAAATATCAATGTTATAATTATACTTTTTATTAGGGGTGAATAGCGGATATACTGATCCGCCAAAACCGACCGAACCGAATCGATCCGCCGCATTTTGGACGGTTGCGTGATGAAGAGCGGACAGTTACGGATTGATTTTCTCCAATCCGCCAATTTGGCGGACGGATGACGGATTTGAGGTTCTTTTGGCTGCAACCAAACCGTCAAACCGCGAGCACCCTTAGTAATTTATAAAATTTTGTATTTTCAATTTGTTTAAATATTTTATTTGTGTTTTCAATTGAAAAAGAGTTCAAATATTTTGTTGAAAAAAAAATTTCAATTTGAATATATTTTTTGAATTGAAAAAAATAAACGTATTATTTATCTATATTTTTTGGTTTTTAAATCTAACTCTAAAAGTAATAAATAGAAAATATGATATATGTTGGTTGATTTTTGTTTTCAAAAACATATATAAATGTAACAACAAAGAGACATACATTCTGTACTATTGCTCTGTTTATAGTTTTGGTGATTTGAATTGTTTTTATATTTTAAAAACCACAGATTATAATATTTTATGTAGATGGGGCATGCTGTGATTGTAATATGTGGATGAGGCATGTAGTGATTGTGATATTCTAAAGTTTCAAACTTTCTTTCTTTGGATGAGGCATGTAGTAATTATAATACTTTTTTAAGTCATTGACTGTAATACTTACTTTTTTTTTTTTTTTTTTTTTTTTTTTTTGAGGAAGTGCCCAAGTTGAACTATGTTGAAAATTTATAAAATTTCAAACCGCCAAACCGATTCGCATCCATCCGCCAAACCGCCAATTCGCTCAATCCACATCCGCCGAATTGACAGACGGATGCGAATTGATTTTTTTCAATCCGCCAATCTAACGAACGGATGGCGAATTGAAAGTTCTGTGGCCGCAACCGACCCGCGCCCACCCCTACCTTTTATATTGTTAATAAATTTAAAAGAAAGGCAAAATGAAAATTTTATATTATTTTTGTACTTGATTTTTAAAAATGGATTAATATTTTTGGATAATGAAAAATAAAATAAGGAACTAATATTTTGAGATTGAGGGAGTATATATGATAAAAATTAAATTAATGAAATAAATTTGAATTATTAATTAATATTTTTGAATAAATTTTGAGTAGATAATTTTAAATTTGTAGGGTTGCTGTTAAAAAAAAGAATAAATTACAAACACACCTTCTGTAATTTATTTAAATTACAAATTATTCCTTGTAATTTTAAAAATTACATTATGTTTTCTAAAATTTCTAATTTCATAACAAATAAGTTATTTTATTAATAAATTATCAAGTTAATTAACAGTTTTTAATAAAGTTAAAATTTTATTTGAATTAATAATTCAGATAATTTTATTATTGTATAAATTAAGAGTTAGACATTTTACTTTTTTTAATTAATTTTGTTAAATAAAAAATTCTGATAAAAAGATATTTATAATTTTTTAAATCATAAAGAATAATTTATATTTTAAATAAATTTTAAAAGATATATTTATAATTTATAAAATAAAAAAATGTAAAAGTAGGGTACGCAAGTGTGAACGGTGCACTGGTCATCCAAGTTCCACTTTCTTCTACCCTATTTATTTTTCCTTACTTACCCTCGAAGTAACCGCGGGATTCGTTGCAGGTTCGAATAAAATAAAATAAATAATCAGATTACCAGTCGTATCTCACAATTGAGACCATTCTTCGTCTCTGCTTCGTCTTTCTTCTTCTTCTTCTTCGATTTTATGTATATATTGAAAGACGATTCGATCAGTATTATCAGTAGTTGTACGTCTATCTATAGATTAATTAAAAAGAATTATTATTAGGTAGTATTAGGAGTAGTTTTTGTTGAATCTCGATGGGTGAATCTGGAACTCCAGAGAATGGGATTGCAGTGGGGCAAATCGATTGGGAACATATGTTGGATAACATTGTTCCAGAAGACCTGAATCTATTCGATCCCTCTCTCATCCTTTCAGATATGTCGGATTCGCCTCCCGATTCGTTGTGTTTGTCGATCGGGGAGATCGAGCAGATGTTGATGACGGAAAACGACAACGAGGTACAATTTTCAAATGATTTCTTGTCGGAATTCCTTCTCGACTCTCCCCTTCAGTCCGATCACTCTGCTGAAGTCGTTGATCTTCATCTCAATACTTCTTCTTCTTCTTCCCCCGAGGAACATGAGGTGCGCCACAAGGTCGATGACCTCCCTCACAACAACATCATCATCATCAACAACAACAACAACAACAACAACAATGGAGATGCTAACAACGATCCCGTTAGCAAGAAACGACAAAGGTACCATTCATTTACCTTCTTTTTTCGCTGTGCTAGTTATTAGGGTTTCTGGCTGACGTTTGTGCTTAAACTCGTGTTCTCTGTAGCAAATCTCAATTAATAAAATTAACAGACATCCTTTAAATAACTGCTAGTCAAATTTCAAAGCCAACACATTTCTCATTCAATAAACAATCCAAAGATTTAGATATCAAATTGCACAAGGCATATCTTGTGAAGAGGCCCCTCAACAAAATAAACATTTTCTGTTCCAAGTTGCAGGGAATTTTTTTAAAATAAATAATGTAGTGTTTAAAAATTCATTTAAGTGGGGCATTTATAAAATTTCAGCATGGGTAAATTAGAAAAATCTTGAAACTTCAAAAAAGAGGGGAGCCCCTCTGGGTCATAATTGGCTCTGGCAATGGAATTATTATTATTATTATTGTTATTATTGTTTTTTGAATATTTTACAACCTTCTTATTGTGATAAGGACCACTGAAGTACATTCTTGTTTTTGTTTGTTTGTTTGTTTACTTGGCTTTGTGATTGCAAATCCTTTGTTCAATCAACTTGTTATTTACAATTTTATTTCTTCCTGTATTTATCATAAGAAGATTGTAGTTGGAGGTTGTAGGGCTTTTTATAGATGTAGAGTGGACTTTGTTAACGAGTTCTTTGTAAATTTTGCATTTTTTTTTTTTTTTGAGACAGGCAATTGAGAAATCGGGATGCAGCAGTGAGATCAAGGGAGAGGAAGAAGATGTATGTGAAGGATCTTGAGATAAAGAGTAGGTACTTAGAAGGCGAATGCAGGAGGCTGGGGAGGTTGCTCCAGTGCTGTTTTGCTGAAAATGAAGCTCTACGCCTTTCCTTGCAGAATGCCAAGGCCTTTGATGCTTCCATGACCAAGCAGGAGTCTGCTGTGCTCTTGTTGGGTATGAATCATGAACCTCCTCTCCCCTGCTCTTTCTTTCTTTGTTAATCTTTTTATATAATGGGCCTGTTTGAAAAGTGGGATTTTAGCCCAATTTAGACTAAAATCTACAAAAAAAAAAAACAAAATAAGCTAAAATAGCTAATAAGACAAAATGTCACATCAAAACCATAATCATTTCATTTTTTCTCTCACAAACATCATATCTAATTACAAAAAAAAAATTCAGTCTTCAAAACACAAAAATTTTAATCTACTAAAATAGCTAAAAACTAAAATAGCAACTTCTCAAACACTCACAATTTTGTTTTGTTGGAGGGTTTTCTAGCTCTAACCTATCCAAGCAATAACAAGTTCTTTTGTCTTTTGAAGAATCAACCTATGATTGTGGCAGTTCTTGCATACCGGGTATGTTTGTTGCCCAGTTGGTGGTAGGTAGGCAGAATATATTGGTCTGTTCAAGCTCATCTAGAAGGGGTTTGCAAGTCTTGAGTTGGACAGCACAATGAAAGTGTAACGCTAGTTCCGAGTTACTAGCTCTAGCAGATACCAGACATGATCAAGCATTTTTCTGTTCCTTATGACTTTCATAGATACATCAATATCAATCATTGATTACTGAATACCCTGTTTTTGGTAGTGGAGAAAACTTTGTAGGAAGTAATAATGTCCTCCAAGTTCTTATCTTTAATTTGGTCTTCATCAAGAACATGACCAGTTTAGGGTCAGTTTTGAGTTACAAAGATTTAGCAAATAATGAACCTGATAACCATTATTCTCTATGCCTTCACCTATCATAGCTACGTTAATACTAAACCACGATTAGATTCGATACTGAATACCTTGTTTTTGATAGAGGATAAACTTTGAGGAACAATGTCCTTCTAGCAATGTTTTAAAAACCGGACCGGTGAACGAACTGGAAAAGTAATCGGGTGGACGGGTCACTGGTTCAACCGTCGGGTTGAATCGAAATCGAACTGTGACGTTATAAATATATTAAAATTATATTTAAATAAAAATATAATCAAAAAATCATAAATTAAAAATATTAAATTATTTTAAATATTTCTCTTAATATTTTTTTTTACTGAAAAATATAATAATATATTTTAAAAGTTGGCCTTTTAAAAATATAATAATATAAATGCCTTCTGTTTTAAAAATATAATAATATATTCACTTTTAAAAATATAATAATATATTTTACCCATTAATGGCCCCTCTCTCTTTTACCCATAAAATTGGCTCCTTTTCCCAACAAACAAAACAGCAGTAGCTCTGGTCTCAAAGGAGATGAAAGCGGAAGAAAAGAATAGAGAAAAAGGACAAAACTTTCCCTTTTACCAAACAAAAGAGAGAGAGTGGAAGTCTGAATTTTTTTCCCCATTTGGATTCCTTCACTTTGATCTCTGACGTTCTCTGCAGCTGTGCTCCCCCATTTTTATATTTTTGATTTGGGTTTGTAAAGCTGAAGCAAGAGGTTAGTGGGTTTGTTTCACTGTATTCTCTGGATCTCTCATCTCTGGTCTCTCTCTACAAGATCTAGCAAGATGGCTGCTTTGGAAGATAAGCAATACAAAAAAAAAAATTGATCTGTTTTTATATATATATATATATATAAGCAAACCGGTTTGGTTTAATTAACCCGTGAACAGGTCAACCGGTTCACCGGTTAAACCACCGGTTTCACCGGTTCTCTATAAATACACCGGTTTTTCAATTTGAACGGTTTAAGAGGGCCAACCGGACCGGAACCTCACCCGGTCACTGGTTCAACCAGCCGGTCCGGTCCGGGTTTCAAAACCATGCCTTCTAGTTCATTTACGCTGTGTTTAGTTAGGAGATTTGAGAAGAGATTTGGAAATAAAAGGTAAGTAAAATGTGAATAAAATATATTTACATTTCACCTAGTTTCACACATCTTTTTCCTTCTCTGCTCTAAATTTCTTTCCAAATTCGTCAACCAACCACAACATTAACGTCTGATTAGAATTTCTTCCATCTTATATTTGATGTCCATGTAGAATTGGCTAGATTTATCAGTCTCTTCCCACCTTGTTTACTTCTTAATGGACCTTTTGAAGCCTTGAATTTATACGAACTGCAGAAATGAAGCCTTTATATCCTTCACCAATTTTTTTGTCCTTTATAGACATGTTGCAGTTCTCATTTTGTGTATGTCCTTAAATCTTTAGTTCCAAGGCCAGACAACCTCCTCCTTAGTGCTACATTTTCAACCTATTAAGAGTGACATCGTGGATTGAGCAGTGAACGCAATGTTTGTCCTAATTATTCCATATGATCATTCTCATTGTTGTATTTCCTTTCTGCACTTGAAGAAAGGCATTTACGGTAAACTAGGTTAGCTGGAATTCAACATCCAATAAATTATGGTTTTTCTCCCCTTAGAGCCTGAAAAAGGTAACTCAGATTTGCAGTAGCTTTTGCAATTCTTCTACAGGATTGAAATTTTTTAGGGCCTCTCTTAGTACAATTGGTGACACTTTTTTCTATATTGGCTGCAATTTTTATTGTTGCAATAGGCCTTGACTGATGTCATGGTTCTTCTTGTTTAAAGTTTATTCATCCATAAATTGGTTTTGCATATCGATTAATAAATTTGCCTTTGGTTTTTACAGAATCCCTGCTGTTGGGTTCCCTGCTTTGGTTCCTGGGCATTGTTTGCCTGCTCATTCTGCCCAGCTCACTCCAGTTGAGTCTGGAAGCAGTTTCACTAGAAAACGTAGACAAGAAAAGTCAGGTAAGTCTGGCTCCAAGAGGGCCAGAAAGTAAGTTACTTGGACTGATGGTGTTCCAGTCTTTTATGGTGTGTAAGCGATGCAAAGCTTCAAGGTCGAGGATGAAACCGAGTTTACTTATTCTGGAAGTTTAGGTGGTGTGACTCGGGAGCCATTTTACTCTGCTTTTGTCTCTCATGTTTTATGGTTTTGTACTTTAGAGAAGTATTGGGGGGGACTTCCCGCTACTAGATTATAATAAGTCTGTTAATTGGAATAATCTACGAGAAGTCTTGGAACCCAAAAATAGTTTTTGTTTACCGTGCTGTTCACAAAAAACTCTTTTAATTAATTATCCGTGGTTATGCTGCTTTCAAATGGTGGGTAATTTTGCTGTTTTTAGCAACCAGATATTGCAGTAGTAGTTTCAATTTGTGTTAAAGCTTGATTTGATAGAGAATTTGTTTATTTCATTCGTTTTAAAATATTAGTCTCTTATTTTATTTTTTATTGTCTCAAAATATTAATTTATTTTCAAAAATTAAGTATTAGAATGACATGAATTTTTTTATTTTGTTCTTTTAAATTTATTAATATTAATATTTTTGAAGTGTAATAACTGTATTATCAAATGGTAGTTTTAAAAAGTTAATATTTGTTGATAGTAATAATTGCATTATCAAAAAAAAGTTGAATTTCTCAACAAAAAAAAAAAAAAAAAAAAATTTGGAACTTAGGGAGTATTTATTTATTAGAAGAAAAAAAAAGGTTTTCTTGTTTGCATTTACTAGAAGATGATAGGTTTTGTTTGTTTTTAGAGATAAAATGGAAGGAATTGATAGTAAGGGAATTGTAAAATTATATTTATGTTGATGATAGTCGTTAGTATGAGAATTGTTAAATTATTTTTATGTAAAACAAGTATAAGATAATAAAATAAATAAAATAATGATTTTTACTGAACAAAAAATATAAAATCATTAAACATTAATGTTTTAAAAAAAAATGTCTAACATGTAAAAAAAAAAAAAAAAATTATAGTTGATTGGTTGATTGGCCGAAACAGTCGGCTTTTTTGGCGGACAATCGGTAATTCACTAAGCCGACGGACTATTTTCTAATCTCACCTCTTCACCCAAACAAACAATCCGTTCGTCCAAGGCCTATCCTAATTCGAACGGACTATCAATACGGAGGGCACAAACAAAACAAACGTATGCTAAGCTCACTGTTCATCAATCACAGTCTGTCGTAGACTGCTACTTTCAAAAACAAACAGGGCCAAAGAGTTAAGACTGAGAAAAAGTATTTTGACTTTTAACTTTTGTTTGGAATGTAGGTTGACTTCTTGACTTTTTATCTATTTTAACTTGAGGTTAAAAAGTTTAGTTTGTGATAGATTTTTTGATTTTTTTAACTTTTGTGAGATAAAAAATAAAATAATTATGATTTAAATGTGACATTTTAATTTATTAATTTTTTAACCTATTTTATTTTTTTATAACTATTTTATCCCGCAACTAACATGCCAAACATAGCTTGGTAGCATTTGGTGGGGGGACAAAACGCAGTCAGTAATACCAAGGCTCTGCTTAAAATGACTGTTATGTTTGCTGTTGGGATGTTGATGGTGAATGGTAGAGGAGAATCAGGGCGGTTTTTCCCTACAGGGTACTTGGGGCTTGCTCGCTGGTGTATTGAATTTTGAATGGCATAATCGACAGCCATATGCTTGATTATATATATTTTGAACTCAGTTTAGCTGCTCTTCCCTATTTATTAAACATGGAAATTGTTGTGGTTATTTTATTTGTAAATGATTTTACAACACAGATTTAAAGTAGACATGAATTCGTTCCAAAAAAAAAAAAAAAAGGGTTGACATGAATTAGTAAGAGACTTGAGAGAGAGGTGATGTTGGACAATGTTCACTGTATTAGAAAAAATAAATTTTGTTGTGTACTTAACAACAAACAGAATATATAAAAAATAAAAGAAAGGAGAGTGAATGTTTGATTACAAAAATCAAACTAGAAATAGAATTAAATAAATAAAAACAAATTTTGTTTTGTTACAATAACAAAATTAAAATCTTATTTAAATAAATAATAATAAAATAGAAAATAAATAAATAACTTACTTGATTAATATTTTGAATATTATTCTGATCAAGTCCAGTGTTCGACACTGTATCCTTAAGACAGATTCGTCATCTCTGCGGTGCTTTTAGAATATGGACGTCTATCTCCCACGATGAAATGATCAACAACGAATAAATGCAATACTACAATTTATTCGTACAACGAACACACTAAGTGTATATACTCTTTTTCACAGAAAACTAATGTAACAATATAAAGAGAATAAATTTGCAGAGGAGAAGTACGAATTTTCTGAATGAAAATATCAAATGAGGGCTGCCTATTTATAGATGTAGTGATGGCTATTGGTTTTGAATTAAATAGGTGCAAACCTATTTTGAATAGGTATGAAACCTATTTGGCTTTGAATTAAACAGATTTAAATCTGTTGGGTTCAAATTTCAAACAGATAAAATCGTAGAGCCTGTTTGGGTATAGAGAAAAATCGGAATAGATTAATTCTAGAATTAATTTGAATTCTGGGACAGATTTTATTTCAAAAAATAAAATTAAATCCAAATGTTTTTGGCTCAAAAAGATTAGTATTAGGCCGAATAAGCCCAACCATATGTCACGCACCAGCGCCCAAGCCCAGCCTAGTTCGCCCGACCGGACGGCCAGCGGCGGCGGGGAGTGCATGGTGATTTTTTGGGTCTAATGGGTTTAATCCATTTTGTCCATAACCTCACTCTCTACAAAACTTGGGTACCCCTTAGGGTACATCCAAAGTTCCAATCCCATGCCTTATAAACCCATTCAAAACTTTTCACCAATCAATGTGGGACAAGCCATTTTCCAACCTTAAGGAATTTCTACCAAAACTCTATTTCCATAGAGTTCACTTTGGCTTCAATTTCCCATTCACCCAATAATGGTTTTGAGCAACCAAATATACCACGTGAATCACAACGCGGTATAGAATGCGTTACCACTTAGACCCGCCAAATTTGACGTACGGGTCCCACCTAAATAATAGACCAAAGTTAGGAAAAAATTCTGTTTTTACCCAGAATTTTCCAAACCATTTCTAACAATCCCCCACATAAATGGAACTTGATGACAACGAAAATGCAACAATATGCAGACTTTGTCGAAAGATTATAAGTCGAAAATATCTTACATCAGGATAGGTAGCTTTCGGCCTTGAACCTTCCTTAGTGATAACCTATCGGACTTACTAGCTAACCAATGGACGTGATGCCTAGAATTGTTCAGCTGTTTGTGTAAGCCAAGACAATAGATTTCACACAAAATATCTTCTAACACATCGTGGTTCTCACTGTTGTGTTCATTTTGGCCTTGAACGCTCTTGGTTTTCATGAGTGTTTCTAGAGAATTTAGCCTCTTTCATTTTCATAGAACCGGCCCCAGTTCGACACTCATATAGGTGATTCTTATTGTAAGTATCTCTTTATACTTGTTTTGATTTTTATACCTAAATCAAGATATAAGTAATCATTAAAAGCAAAATTTATCCTTATACCCCTGCAGACAACACATGTTGTAGATATCACTCTCACCATAGGAATGGGTAGGGAATTTTAATCCCTTGGTAATTTCTGGCGAGCCACACATAACTTAGTTTTGAACTTAGTTCTTGGGATCTCCAGTCATATAAGTAGGGTTACCACTATAATGACTCTTATGTAATAGGTTTTAATCCCATCCCCTTTGATGAAATAGACACTAGCTCTTTTGTCAAACCTTTTGTTAACGGATCCGCAATATTCTCTTTAGATTTTACATAATTTATTGAGATTATTCCATTTGACAACAATTGCCTTACGGTATTATGTCGATGACGAATATGTCGTGACTTACCGTTATACATATGATTCTGTGCCCTGCTTATTGCAGATTGATTATCATAATGAATGCAAACAGCTGGCACATGTTTTAGCCACATTGGAATGTTTTCTAAAAAGTGACGAAGCAATTCTGCTTCTTCACCTGCTTTGTCTAAAGCAATGAACTTGGATTCCATTGTGGATCGTGCGATGTATGTTTGTTTCGTGGACTTCCAAGAAACAGCAGTGCCTCCTAGAGTAAAGACATATCCACTGGTGGATTTTGAATCTTTAGTATCCGATATCCAATTGGCATCACAATAACTTTCGAGTACTGCTGGATATCGAGTAAAGTTCAAACCATGATCACGGGTAAATCTTAAATATCTAAGAGCCCGAATGATCGCTTTCCAATGGTCTTCTCCGGGGTTACTAGTGTACCTACTCAATTTACTAACTACATAAGCTATGTCAGGACGAATACAATACATTAGGTACATTCGGCTTCCAATAATTTGGGAGTATTTTAATTGAGACACTGCATCACCTTTATTTTTCAATAAATAAAGACTGATGTCTACAGGTGTTCTAGCTACATTCAAATCATCCTTGATAAATTTACCAAGAATTTTCTCAATATAATGTGATTGAGATAATGCATATTCATCAGATGTTTTAGTGATTTTCATTCCTAATATAACATCTGCGACCCCTATATTTTTCATATCAAATCTTTTGTTAAGCATTTACTTAGTTGATTTGATCATGTTTTGACTGCTTCCAATGATAAGCATGTCATCCACATAAAGACAAACTATGACATATCCTTGGTCAGTATTTTTAACATAGATGCACTTGTCACATTCGTTTATCTTAAACCCATTAGTAAGCATAGCACGATCAAATTTTTCATGCCATTGCTTAGGTACTTGTTTTAATCCATAAAGGGATTTTACAAGCCGACAAACGTTCTTTCCTTGCCCCGGTAATACAAGCCCTTGGGTTGCTCCATATAGATCTCTTCATTTAGATCACCGTTTAAGAAAGCTGTCTTAATATCCATTTGATGTATTTCTAAATTAAACAACGCTGCTATGGCAATAAGCATGCGGATGGATGTTATTTTTGTCATAGGGAAATATGTGTTAAAATAGTCCAGACCTTCCTTTTGTCTGTAACTTTTTACCACAAGTCTTACTTTATACTTGTCTATTGAACCATCTGCTTTCATTTTTCTCTTAAATATCCACTTATATCCAAGAGGTTTAGAACCAGGTGGAAGATCCACCAATTCCTAAGTATGATTTTATATAATGGATTCAATTTCATTATTAACAGCCTCTTTCCACAAATGTGTTTCAGGACCCGTAATTGCTTCCTTAAAGCTTTGAGGTTCATTTTCTAACAAGTATGTCAGAAAATCTGGACCAAAGGATTTTGATGTTCTCACTCTCTTACTTCGTCTTGGTTCATCATCAGTTAAATCCTGTTGGTTGAGACCATTACTAGTCTCTTGTGTTTGATTGTCATTAGTCTCTTGATTTTGTGTACAATCATAAGTTCTTTTCTATGAACTTAATTCCTTTCCTTTCTTGTAAGAAAAGACATGTTCAAAAAACATAGCATTCCTTGACTCTATAATAGTATTCACATTTATATCAGGTATTTCTGATTTATAAGTCAAAAACCGGTATGCGCTACTATTCTGAGCATAACCAATAAACACACAATCTATTATTTTTGGTCCAATCTTAGTCTTTTTAGGAATAGGAACTTCAACTTTTGCCGAACACCCCTACACTTTTAAGCATTTGTAGGAAGGTGGTCGATCTTTCCACAATTCATAAGGAGTGCTGTTGGTTATCTTGTGGGGTATTCTGTTAAGAACATAATTAGCAGACAATATTGCTTCCCCCCATAAGTTCTGTGGTAAGCCTGAAATTAGTAACATGGCATTCATCATTTCTTTTAGGGTTCCATTTTTTCTTTCAGCAATTCCATTTTGTTGAGGAGAATAGGGTGCTGTAGTTTGGTGAATAATGCCATGTTGTGCACAAAATTCATTTAATTGTGTATCATATTCACCACCCTTATCACTTCTAACCATTTTAATGGTTTTACCAAGTTAATTTTCAACTTCTGTTTTATAGAGTTTAAACATTTATAAGGCTTTGTGGGGAAGTGGTTTGGAAATACTCCTTGGATCCAATGGGACACTCGAGATCCTTAGCTAAAAACCTGAAAAGGAATGAACACTCGGGTCGGGGGTGCTAGAATTAGCACTTCGACGGACAATTTAGTGTATGCTCTCTTTGTTACTTGTATCTTAAGTAAAACGTACTAATTCTCACATACCTCTCTTTAGTTGTTGTTCTTTTATTTATATATGCTCCTGGTCCTCAGGGTAGGGCCCACTTTTGACCCATCATGTGATTGTTCACTCGGCCCCCCTCTTTTGCCATATTCCAACTTTCAATCAGCCCCTCGCTCAATTGATCTTTATGGCCGATTAAGTTATTCGGCATCTAGAATGTAGGAAACGGGAGCCAGTATAATATATACCAATTAGCCAAATGTGTACTCGGCCCATCTGCGTCTCTTATTATTCGGCTCCTATAATTGCCCCCCCCCACACTCCCCACTAACACTATTTAGTTTGCGTGTTTGGTTTTGAGCTTGAAAAGTCAAAAATTCGGCGGTTAACCTCATTCCAAAGCGTGTCAGAGCGCACACGTTTCCTGGTCATCATTACAAGTTCCCGCCTCCTCGTACGCTTCCTCCATTTAATGTGGTTTAAAACATTGTCTCTTCGAATGTATATTTTGAATACTCAAAGTTTTTGGCTTGCCTTCTAGTACAACTTCGCCACTTCGCGACCTCTGTAACTTCCTCCTGTCTCTCATTATCCCTTTTGCTTCTTGGAAGTTCTCTTTTCTTTCACTTCTAATACCATTTCCTTGTTTACTTTTAGTTTTGCATAATCCTTAGGCTGGCTACGATGGCAAAAAATTTTAAAGAGCTCCTTTTTGCGGATCGAATTTTCGGCTTCCGACGCCATTATTCCGTCCCCGACGACGTCCATCTGTCACTCGTGGCAGACAACACAATTGATATGCATAGGACCGATGAGAGTACAATCATCTTTCCTCTCCTATTGATTGCTGAGGGCGGAGTCCGTTTTCCACTTCATCCATTTTTAAGGGTCGTTCTTCGACATTGGGGCTTAATTCCTCCCCAGCCTAACGTGAATTTTTTTCGCATCATAATGGGGATTATAGAGTTGAACCGTCGTCTTAGGATTAACCTAGGCATACCTACAATTCGGCATTGCTATGCCTTAGCCAAGTCTACTGGCCGACTAGGACGCTATTTTCTTAGGGCCAAGGACACCGACCATCATTTAGTGACCATGCTTACTAGCTCTGGCAAGTGTGTTGACGACGTGATGGTCGTTGTTCAAGGCAACTGGGAATTCGGCGAGGGTGAAGATCGCCTAGATCCCGTGCCAAGGCGAAAATGCAATCCAGGTGGCCGTATAGCTCACTCTAGTTGCTTCTATTTCCGTATATGTATTCGGCTCTCCTTTCATGTACTTACCGTTTTGTTTGTGCAGGCAACGATTTGAAGAAAGTGTTGGTTTCGGCCGACGACGCTGTAATTGCGGAAATTAAAATCGCTCTGCAGTTCGTTGGCCGTCCAAATCTTCAGAAACAAGGAAGGGCGGCTCATATTCTCTTGCCATACGTACCGACCTACGCAATGTTTTCGGCGGCAGACCATATTCCGATTCCAAGAGGCAAAGATCATCTTACAGCCCTTAATTTCAAACAATTATATGCACAAATAAGCAATAAAACACCATTTGTTTTCCAAAAATGAAGTCAGAAAAGCAAAAACACAATCAAAGCTTGACGGTGTTTCGTCGTCCTCTGTCTAATACTTCATTGTACATCACATAACGGCCGTAGGAGGAATTTTTTATTTTTATTTTATTTTATTTTTTCCAACGTCGCCGTTTTCCTAATCATTGAATTCATTCAATAACAAACTAGAACTAGAAGAACTCATTATGGCCATAGATTATAAAAAGAAAAAAAGAAAAAAACCTTTTGATTATTTCTAAAAACCAAACAGAGAAAGGAGAAATCGATGAAATGAGAAAATTGATGAATGGTTGTGACAGCTGTAGGGATATATTTTCTGAGTACCAACATGTGGCAAGGTGACGCCGACGTGTCAGCCAAGGTGCCACGTGTCGTGATAGTTACGCCGAGGTGATCTCGAAGTTGCCGAGGTTATCTTCGAAGATATCGGAATCCGAGATAAGCGGATAAAGGACAAGAGTCCTAGATGGAGAGAAGACTTCAGTTTGGGTAATGATGAAACTCTTAGAGGGTTTATCCTAATCCCACTGGGAGTTCCAGATTAGCAGTAATCTTGAGTCCATTGGAGTTAGGCTCCTATTGGGACTAGGATTGTATTGGCTATAAAAGAGAGGCACCCCCATGGGACTAAGGTATGTTTTTATACTCAAGCTTGTGAGTTGAATACTTGATTATCTTTGAGAGATATATTGACTTGATTGTCAGAGTACCTCCGGGTGGAAGAACCACCGCCGGAGCCTTTTCTTTCTGTGTAGGACAGCAGGGTACCATCTATTCTGCCTGTGTTCTATAGTTGAATCACTAAGGAGGGCAGTGTGATCAGAAAATCACTCACACAATTTGGCGCCGTCTGTGGGAAAGAAAGACAAATAGATGGCCAGTAACGTACAAGAAGAAAAGGTTAGGGACGACGCTCCCGCTGGGAGTGGCAAGCCTATCGACCTTGACATTGAAGGAGACAACCACAACAAAGAAGCCCGTGACCAAGGGCACGGAGGAAAAGACGTCGGCCAGGAGGGCGACACTTCAAAGAAGACAGACCAAGACAGCTACTACAATGAAGATAACCTCCAGGTATGGAGGGACAGGTGCTTACGGAGGGATGAGGAAGTAAAAGAATTGGCAGACAAGTTTGTAGACCTGCAGTCGGTCGTCAACTTCATGATGCAGAACAATGTCATGCAGCTTACAACAAAAGTAATTATGGTGACGAAAACTAGAGAAGAAAATAAATTTCGTCACTAAATAAGAATAATTCGTGACGAATTTATAAATTTTGTCACATATAATAAAAAAATAAAAATAATAGGTGATGAAATTTCTGTTCATCAATAAATACTTCCTTTTAGATGAGAAAAAATTAAATTTTGTCATCAAAAATTTTCTCGCTAATTTTTTTGGATGGCGCCAAAATTTTGGGACTTTTGGTGAGAAAAATATTTGTCACTAATCATAAAATTATTTGTGAGAAATATATTTTCGTCACCAATAATTTTTAATATTTTTGAGATCTTTCGGTGAGGAAATAATATTGTCACCAAATTTAGGGGGAAAATTTTGATATATTGAGCAGCAATGACAAAAAAAAAAGGTATTAATTTTTTTTTTAATCCCTTTTCTATTTATCATCTCACTCTTTCAAACTGAGGTATTAATTTTTGTTTTCCCTGTTTTCTATTTATCAACGCAATAGGATAATTTTGAATCGGAAAAAGAAAAAAAAAAAAAACTGAATAGGGTTATTTTTGTTTTGCCTCTTTTCTCGATCATCTCTCTCTCTCTCTATCAAGACAGATGCACGCAATACCTCTCCCTCTGCGCCGTCGCTCTTTTCCCTCGCTACTCCACCTTCAATGCCTACACTACCTTCGGCCCTTGTTGTATAAACAGGGCTCCACTCTTTGCATCAAACCCAGGTTGTTTTTTTTCTATTTTTTTCTTGTATTGCATCGATGTAATTGAGTTTTTTCAAAAAAAATTTGGGTTTTCAATCTTCATAATTTTTGTATCTGATAATCTGGCTTTATTGTTGATTTATCTCCTTTATTGAGCAATTTAAAAGCTTTGATTTATCATTTGATTTTTGAAGTTTATATGTATTTTTTGGGTTTTTTTTGGTAGTTAATTGTTAGCCATTAATGCTCTACTCAGATTTGAGGAAGAGAACCGAGAGAGAGAGAGAGAGAGAGAGAGAGAGAGAAAGAGAGAGTTGAATTTTGCTCTAGTTTCATTCTGTTCTTTGAAGAAGAAGATAGATTTTATCCTGTGTGGGTGTGTTTTTTATACAACTTAGTTAGTTTACCCTTCACCTGAGAAGAAGACCTGCCTTGTATGGGTGTGGCCTTACTTATGTCTATATCTATCAGAAGCAAGTTTGAATCTTGCTTGCTCTCTGGATATCTATCTGTTTAGGTGGTTTATGATTGTTGGTCGTTGTTGTTGTTGGATATCAATTATGAAGATTAACAACTCTTTTAGATATGTGCTCTGTTGTCTTTAGTGTCTCTTATGTGATTTGGCGGAATTGTTGTTAGTGTATTGGTTGGTTTTTTTTCTTTTTTTGGTCTGAATTTCTCTTGTAAATCTTTTTATTGTGAATATATATATACAAGTGAGCACTGTGTAAAAAATGATAACAGTCCAACCCTGATAAATATTTTTCCTAGGATTGCTAACTTATCTCTCTCTGTCTCTCTCTTTTATATAGTTTAATTGTTTTTATTTATGGGTAAAAATATTTAAAAGATAAGAAGATGATATAATAAGCCCAGAAATAAACCCCAAAAAAAAAAGAAAAAACAAAAGTAAAAAACGAACATTCTAAGAAGAGAATAAAGAAAACAAAGGATAGAACTTGGAACCAGTAAGTATAATATTAAAGAAAGTAGGAGATTGGTTAGGTTGGAATCATAAGAAATTGGTTAGGAAATTGTACTCACTTTCTCTAACAAAATCAAGTGCTATTCATGAGGCATCTCCTATTGGCCTAGCACATGTTTATGCCCTTATTCTGTTGTTCGTTCTTGTCTCACATTTTCACATAATTTTGTCTTACACGTTCAAATGTGAGTCATACTTATCTTTTGGCCTTACATGTGTTCAAGCACCCTATTCTATCTTCTCTGCTCGTGTCTCTTGTCACTTTGGTGGACATGCATGCTTCGTATCACATTCTTGACCCAAGTGCTATCTTGTCCCTTGCTTGCTTGACTTGGCATGCATTCATGACTAATTTCACATTATTATATGAAATGTGGATAATAACATGAGTGCTATGTTTTGACACATACACAAGGTGTCTTACGTGGCAACTCTTCGCTTGTAGATAGGATGACACTTATATTTGTTGCCCTTGGTAATATTCTGCACATCTAACATGTAATTTTATTTTCTGTTATAAGAGATTCTTTTGAAGACCCTTAGTGAGTGAATGTGGAAAAATAGTTTTCTTTAAAAAAAATGTTGTTTTTATGTGCATCAGTAAGTAGTTGAAGATCAACTCCTTTATGCTCTGTCACATTGTAGTAGTGTATGTGTATCTGAATTATGATGTTCAATGTCGTTCCCTTCAGTGTGGCGATCCCCTTGCAGTGAACACGTGTATGGTTACCTTTGTTTAATTGGGCACTATGCATTGTTTGGGTTAAGTTTAGGTACTGCCTTTGTTTATTTTATTTTTTGCTATGTGGAATGAGTTCATGAATTTAAATAAGATGTATGATAATATAGATGTAAGTAAACCTAAACTGGTAATGATTTCTTCTTCTTTCTTCTTTATTTTACTCTCTAATAAGTAAAATTTTATTGAGAAAAACATCAAGAGGGGATGCTACCCATATCAAAAAACCTCTCACATACTTAAGACCACCAAACTGCTTGGATAAATGGTCATCAACATATTGTCCTAGCAGTTCATTTTTTTATTTTTTTTTCTTGTTTTTTTTTTTTTTAAATCAGAAATATAAGGTTTTTTTTACAAGATATGTTATAGGTCAAAGCAGGCAAAGCCATCATTCCCCCAATTTTTTAGAACAGTTTTCCCTTAAATTTAACACTTTCCCATTAGTCTGATCCAATAATTCTAGGGTTTTGGATAAATGACTGTTTCTGTAGAATGGCGCTATACATTCGGAGGTTGTGATTGCAGCATTCGAATTCATGGATTAGGGGTATAATCACATATCTTCAACATATTCCAAAAATTAACTATTCGGTTATTTAGGCTAGTGCATGCATTGGTCACACCATGCTAGACCATTCATGTCAAAGAAAAGACTTGTATGATTCATGTAAAATTGTTAAATCTTTTTTTTTTTTGGACCACTCTAGCCTTTGTTCAAAGACTGGTTTTGTGCTATTTTCATTGCTTGAAGGATTGATTTGGATGTCGTGTTGGGTTTGTATTCACCATATTTATTTCGGTATTCATCCCTTTGTGTCATCCATTTCTGATGCGTTTTTTCTTATTCTTGTTGTAAATTGTTATTCTTCACAATCTAGGTTGTACAACCTTGACAATGTAGCTTAATTTTCCTTATATATAGAAATCTCATCCAGATTAAATATTGATGGATTTTGGACTACATCTATGTCATTTGTCACTGAACTTTTCAGATGATTTCTACACTTCCTGATAGAAAACTGATGCCTGATGATGAACTTGAAGTTATTGATTCCACATGGAACATTTATATACTCCAACATTGTAGTATATAAATATCTAGATTAATTTCTCACCCATGTAATAATGCCACCAAAATTGTCATTTTTTCGGTCTCATTCAGTTGTCACCATGTTGGTGAACTCTATTTCCACTACAGAGGTTCATATTGTGAAATATTGGAATCGCTTCATTTTTTAGTTATTTCACTAATTATTCGTCTAGATTCCAGAGTTTCTACCCATGTTTGATGAACACTATTATTTGATTCAGTCTAATTAGTTGGGAGATTCCTCTTTAATTCCCTTTCACCTGATTCAGAAGACTTTATTGAGTTTGAGGAACATATGAGTTTGGTCTTTACAATTCATGTATGAGTTTGGTTGAGTTTGTATCTGGATTAGGTGTCTTTACCGCTGTAAAAAGGTCCTATATGGCATAGTTAAGAAGGGTTAAGATTGAATAAATCTAAGAGTCGTGAAATCTTTGAAATGTTAGTGTGTTAAACATTCATTGGTCTGCAGGTTGCAACGTCTTTGTCATGTTTCAAGGACTAGTGAAATTTCTCTGGGCATGAAGGCACTTCATTATTTGAGACATAGCACTAACTCTTAGATTTATTAAATCTTAACCCTTCTCAACTATGCCACATAGTACATTTTTAAAGCTTCTTCAAAGGGGATCATGTACTCTGTCATGGACTTAATTAACAATCTGGATCAGATTAAAGACTGCAGTTGAGGACTGCTAGCTGGTTTGGTACCTTGGCCTGCCACTATCTGATGAGTATGGTCTGATGTCATCTGTCTAATCTGCGTGATTTGGTGCATCTTTTTGTCGCTAATTTTGGAGTCTTTTGTTATCTGTTGTGATCTATTGTGGTTGCTGTTTTGGTGTTTTGGGTGGCCTTTTGGAGTCTGTTGTGGTTGCTGTTTTGCTGTCTTGGGCAACACCTGCTTCAGTTGTGGCTTTGTTACACTGGTGGATGGGTTTCAAAATATTGTTTTGTATCATACTAGTTTTAGTCGTAATCAAATGGCCACAATGATCATAACGAAACACCAATCACCAATCGAACCATAATAAAAAAAATCTGTCTTGGTGTAATGTTCTAACTAAGTAATAAACATCCAAATGAGTAATAAATAACATTCTAATCATAATGAACACCACTGTTTATGCTTCATGGATACCCAATTACTCCCCAAAAATAAATCTCCAATTACTCCTTCACTATAACTGGCCGAAGCTAATAATCAACTATGGCAGGATGGTTCCCTCCAATATGCTTGCATGGTCTAGTTAGGAAAAGGATTGTTTTACTCTTCGATTTTCATATTATAATCCCATCTACCTTTTTTTTTGGGGGGGGGGGGGCTTTTAGTTTACCTATTTGAGGTTGCTTATTTTTCAGGTTGTTTACTGTTTATGAAAAGTTAATTTAGTTTCAGTGATATTATCTTATTATGCTCTTAGTTAATATGTTTTTCAAGGTTTAGTCGCTTCAATGAATCTCGGATGTATTTAAATAAAGGAGGAATTTCAAAAAAGTGGAAGGTAGAAAAAATAATTTCAAAATGATGGTAGTACAAGTTTTTATTGCTTAAATTTATGCATGAATCACTTGTACTTGCATTATTTTGAAATTATTTTGTTTACACCACTTTTTTGAAATTCTCCCTTAAAAAAATGGCTTGTTTCTTTTTTGTTTAATTTTTTTTCTCATTTTTGCATTAATTAAACAAGGGATGCTTTATACATATGTAAATGTGTATATTTGTTCTACAGTTATTTTCTTGAGTTTTTGGGCTAAGGTGCACTATAACTCAAGATATCCAGAAGGAGGTAAGCATCCAAATCTTTCCTATTCTAACATTATTCCATCCATATGCTTATTGTTAAATAAGAAGGGAAAAAAAAAATCGATTCTGTAATTTAACTTTCTGCGACATGTTGGTTTTCAAATTACTAAATTGTTAAGTCTGGGATTAAACTTGAGTCTACTGAAGTTTAGAACAAACTCTAGTATTGTACATTCTTTATGATAATATATTTGCAAGTTGCAATGAAGTACGAAGAAAAGCAGAAAAAGAAGGAATATGAAAAAGAAGATGAAGAGCAAATTTTATGGCCACGATAGTTTATCACCCTATAAATCTAATTGTTCAATGTTTTTTTAAAAAAAAATCTAAAACAGATATATATATATATATACATGTGGAATACAATGCTATCATATGTAACCATTTATTTGTTAAAGTTTGAGGGAACATTAGTAGTAGTGGTTTTTAGTACAACCTTAGTTGGTTGGTGTCATCTTTGAAAAGTAGTTTTGTCATTGTTCATTGGAAATTTCCTCTCAACTAATGTAGTAATAAGGATAAATTGTAGTGACTCCCCTAATGGTAGTTAGTATATACTAGTTAAAGCACAGCAGTTTCACTAATTATTAACTAAGATTTAACAAGTTTGAAGATGTATTTAATGAAAATAGATTCATTAGTTACTTCTTACTTAGTATGACCCTTGTTAAAATACACAGTAACCCAAGTAGAGACAAAACAATGTGTATACTTTTTTGTGTATTTTTGCTAGACAGTGTTGGAGTTGCTCTAAGTTAGTGATGTGATTAATAGGAGCTTACCATGAACAAAGGAACTTGTGCTTGTTAAGCTAGACTTATTGTATACACAATTTGTAGCGACATGGATAGAGAGATCTACACAATGTAGTTGATAATATATTAATGTTTTTTTTTTTTTTTTCTTTATTTTCCTTGCAGATTGGTTTTTGATGACGTTTGGAAGGCATACTTGCAAATGAAGATCAAGTGTTGAATTTTTTTTTTTCCTAAACTAATATTTAGTTTTAGTTGCAAATCAAGATCGAGTGTTGATTTTTTTTGTAGGCTTCATGTTAGTTCATTTTGGGATTTGCTTTGATGGTTGTTTTTGTTATACTTAATGGATTATTATTTAATTTGTTTGATGGATATATTTTGACTTATAATATAAATTGTTTAGTGAATTTTTTGTGTGGAGGTATATAATAGCTAATGGATTTTTTAGTACATTTAAAAGGCTATTGAGATATGAGCAAGGATATTTGTAAAATAATATTTAAATTGAAATATAAAATATGGGACAAGTTTAGTGACGAATTTCTTTTGTTATTTGTACTTGTTATTATAACAAAGTGATTATTCGTTGTTAAAAATATATTTTTTGTGACAATTTATTATAGTTTATATATGAAAGTTTTCATTGATTTTGTTGTTTGGTGACTAAAAATTTCGTTACGTATATATATTTTTGCCACGAAATATATTTTGTCACCCATGTATGATGTTTGGAGACGAAAAATTTCGTCAACTTTACATCTTATCGTGACGAAATTATTTTGTCATCAATGTGGTACTGAATAATTATTTGGTGACGAAAATGAGGTTTTTTTGTGACAAAATGTTGTTTTATTGGTGACAAAAAGTTTCGTCATTGAAGTAATTTCATTAGTGACGAAATTATTTTTCATCACGATGTTTTTTAGTGACAAACATTCAATGACGAAACCGGTGACGAAAATATTTCCTCACAAATATCTATAGTGACGAAATTAGCTCTTTGGAGACAAAAAAAATTCGTCATTCAAGACCCAACTTGTTGTAGTGCCGTACCCACTGCAAGACATGCCGATTCCAGCAGTTAATACCCAGAATGGAGGAGGGAAAACAATTCCCGAAGTACCTCAACACACCAGGAACGGAAGACACTATCACCCGCCTTCCAGTGAAGTCGAACGAGAGGAGCCGAGACAAGAGAAGTCCCAAAGGACATATCACACGAAGGACCTAGAACCCAGAGAACATCGGCATGTCCAGGGACAGGCGCTCTGCTTTGACACAACCCATGGAGAAAGATCAAAATGGGCCCACCACGAGGCTGAAAGTAGTGTGCCAAAAAGACTGAAGTCAAAAGATAGCCGAGCTCCAGGGAGGAGTAAAGAAGACCTGCGAAATTACCTCGAGAGGAAGGAACATAATGCTGAAGCTGACGTTACCTCACCCGACAAGCCGAGGACACCGTTCTCGGTAGAGCTGGACAAATTTGAGGCACCAAAGAGATTTAGTATGCCGAGGTTTCAAATATACGATGGTAAGTCAGATCCTAACTTCCATGTTGGATTATTCTTGAACTCAATGGCACTATACAGTGGAAACGAGCCGTTACTCTGCAAAGTGTTCCCCTCATCCTTTGGGGAGATTGCATCAGATTGGTTCCACAAACTGCCAAAAGGAAGTGTGAAGACTTGGGAAGGCCTGGCCGAGATGTTTGTGGCCAAGTTCGTGACAAATAAGCTACAGCTATTAACGGTAGACGCATTAATGGCTCTGAAGATCAGTAAGGATGAAGGCCTTAGAGCCTATGCAAAAAGATACTATGAGGTATTCAATCGAATACCCGAATGCAACCAAGAAGTGGCGGTCGTGTCTTTCAAGAACGGCCTAAAAGATGATTGTTCACTGTGAAAATCTTTGGCAAAGACATTGCCGAAGAGCATGGAAGAGCTCATGGCAAGAATCGAGAAGTATGCCAGAGCCGAGGAGGATACATCAGGGAATAAGGAGGTAAAACAGGAAAAGGGGAACGGCTCGCCAAAGCAAGGCTGAAGTAACAACGGATTTAGCAAAGCAGAGATAGAATTGAGGGGCAAACTCAGTGACGACTGTGTTCCGAATCCCAGTCCACAAAGTCCTGGATCAAATCCTAAATCAACCCTATTTCAGAGCACCAGCAAAGGCCCCAAGGGAATACATGGGCAGGAACGTTGGTAGGCGTTGTGCTTACCACAATGAAGAAGGGCACCCAACTTAGGGCTGCAGAGCCCTAAAAGCATACTTAGAGGACCTAATAAGACAAGGTCATCTGAGAGATCTTGTCAACGAAGCCAGGACCAGAGAAGAGCAGGCAAGGTTGCCTCAAGCACTAGCAGCCCCGCCTCCCCCAGCACAGCAACCACAGGGAGGAAGACCTAGGGTGGTTAATGTAATTCACTCTAAGGTGAACGAAAACGACATACGAGGGGAAACCCAAAGAGTAAAACACCTGCAGCACGTGAACCAGGTCGTACAGAAAAGACCTCAGCCTGAAGAGTACCTAGGCCCGATGATAGCCTTCACCGAAGCCGACCTAGAGATGGTCCAGCACCCGCATAATGATGCCTTGGTAGTATCCCTCCAAGTTGGGGAGTGCCAAGTGAAACGCATCCTAATAGATCAAGGCAGCTCTTGTGACATCATGTATGTTAGATGTTACAAGGAGCTGGGCCTTCACCCAGATGACATGGAGCAATCGAATGGCCCGATGGTCGGCTTCAATGGAACGCCGACGTGGCCACTGGGCGCTACAAACTTGGAAGTACAAGCCAGCACTAAGAAGATCAGGACAGAGTTCATCGTGATTGACACACCTTCACCATACAACATCATCTTGAGAAGGCCATGGTTGCATGTAATGGGGCAGTTCCCTCAACGTTGCATCAACTATTGCGGTTCCCAACAGAACATGGAATTGAAGAAGTCAGAGGAGACCAACTGCAGGCAAAAAATTGCTCCATGGTAGCAATGAAAACAACTTGCAACATACAAGAACTAAGGAAGACAGAGATTGAAGATGAGGACATGGAGGTCCTAGATGATGTCGGCAAGGAGTCGGCCGAGAAGAGTGAGGAAACACTAAAGAAAATCCTCGTCCAGGAGGGCGATGAAGAGCGCTTCTTTCTTCTCGGCTTAGGCTTAGCCGAAGAAGAAGAAAAGGAACTGAAAGCCTTTTTGAGAACAAACATCGAGGTGTTCGCCTGAACACCTTATGAAATGCCTGGCATTAACCCCGAGGTCATATGTCACAGATTGAACGTTGACAGGTCGGCCAAACCTGTAATACAACGAGCCAGAAGACCGACGTTGATGCACGTCGAAGCAGTGGAGGAGGAAGTAGACAAACTTCTACAGGCCAGGGCCATCAGAGAAGTCAATTATCCGACATGGCTATCAAACACTGTGGTAGTAAAGAAGAAGAATGGTAAATGGAGTGTATGCGTAGATTTTACAAGCCTGAACAAAGCCTGTCCCAAAGACAGCTTTCCTCTGCCCAAAATTGACCAGCTGGTGGATGCCACATCTGGACATGGAAGGATGAGCTTCCTGGATGCTTATAGGGGGTACCACCAGATAGCCATGTACCCCCCAGACGAAGAGAAGACAGCGTTCATCACCCCAAAAGGCTTGTACTGTTACAGAGTAATGCCTTTTGGATTGAAAAATGCAGGAGCAACCTACTAAAGGCTGGTAACCAAAATGTTCAAGCACTTGATCGGCCAAACAGTAGAAGTCTACATCGATGACATGGTCATAAAGACCAAGGAGCCCAAGAGTTATCTTACCGACCTAAAAGAGGTATTTGAGATCCTCAAAACATATCAGCTCCGACTCAACGCATCAAAGTGCTCGTTTGGAGTTGGATCTGGAAAGTTTTTGGTGTACCTGGTAACAAGAAAAGGAATAGAGGCCAGCCCAGATCAGATCAAGGCCATCCTGGATCTACAAAGCCCAACATCGGCAAAACAGGTACAAATGCTTACTGGAAGGGCCGCAGCCCTAAATAGGTTCATAAGCCGAAGCTCAGACAAGTGTAAACCCTTCTTCAACCTGGTGAAAAAGACCACAGACTTTATATGGACTGAAGAATGTGAGGCCGCTTTGGCCGACCTAAAGAAGTATCTGACCACGACTCCAGTTCTCAACACGAACTCGGGAAGAGCCGTTTTTGTACTTAGTCAGGTCGAACATGCAGTAAGTGCAGTACTAATCCGAGAAGAAAAATGAGAACAGAAGGCTGTTTACTATGTAAGTAAAACCTTGGCCGACGCGGAAACAATGTACCTACCACTAGAGAAATTAATACTGGCCTTAGTGATGGCCTCAAAAAAGTTGAACCATTACTTTTAGGCGCACAAGATTGTGGTACTAACAGAGCACCCACTGAAGTCCTTATTACAACAAGGAGACTTAATAGGAAGAATTGCAAGATGGGCAATGGCCTTGGGCCAATATGACCTGGAGTTTAGGCCTAGAACAACAATCAAGGGCCAAGTTTTAGCCGACTTCGTAGCAGAATTCACGCCTAAATCCATCGAACATCGGGCTCCGTTGAGCCTAGATAAACATTGTCCCAGAAAACAAGGAGAATCCCAACCTAAGGCAAGAGAGCAAAGGAAGGAAAAACTCAGACCTTGTAGCATCTACATTGGCGACTCCTTCAGACTGTTTGTCGATGGAAGTTCAAACCGACAAGGAGCGGGGGCAGGAGTACTACTGATATCTCCAGATGGAGAAATAATAGAACAGTCCATCCGTTTGGGGTTCAAGGCCTCAAATAATGAAGCAGAATACGAGGCATTAATTGCAGGGCTAAAACTGGCAGCAGCAGTAGAAGCAGATGAGGTAATAATTTTTTGTGATTCACAGCTTATTGTTAACCAGTCAACAGGAGAATTTCAGCTAGAGACGAAAGGATGTCGGCATATGCAAAAGAGGTCATCAGATTGGCAAACTTATTTTAGAACTGCCGACTACTCCAAGTAAGCCGAGATGATAACAGCCACGCCGACGCGTTGGCTAACCTGGCAAGTTCAATGCAGACTGGAAAAACAAGGACAATTATGATTGACTATATGTCGGGCATAGAACCACAGAACACAGAGCAAGAAGCAATGTGTGTGGATATGGGCCAAGTTGGATGGATTCAATTGTTGCGTTCCTGAAAGAAGGAAAGCTGCCAGAAGACCGCAAGGAGGCACACAAAGTCAGATTGAAGTCGGCAAGATTCAGTCTGACTGCGGACGGATATCTCTACAGAAGGTCCTTCACTGGACCCCTTTTAAGGTGCATACACCCTTTGCAGGTTGAAGATTTTTTATATGAAATTCATGAAGGAGTTTGTGGAAGCCACGCTGGGTGCAGATCACTAGCTCATAGGGCCATTACCCAGGGGTATTGGTGGCCCTACATGCAAAAAGATGCAGAAGCATACATGAAGAAGTGCGAACAATGTCAAAGGTTTGCACCTTTGATACACCAGTCATTGTAGACACTAAATCGATATCCGACCCAAATTTGGCCGCTTGCCCGATGGGGCATGGATCTTGTTGGAAAACTTCCCAGCAATCTGGCAGAGAAAATACTTGCCGGTAGCAACAGACATTTCACGAAGTGGATAGAGGCAGAACCTCTTGCCAAAATCTGAGATGTAGACGTCAAGAACTTCATATGGAGAAACATCATCACCAGATTTGGCATTCCAAGAGCCATAGTTGCCGACAACTAACGCAGCTTTGACAAAGAAACTCATCAAGAACTTTTGTGCGAAATTCAAGATCAAGAATTACTTCTCAACACCAAGTTTTCCCCAAAGCAACGGGCAAGCAGAAGCATCCGACAAAGTAATTTTGGATGGAATAAAGAAGAGGCTACAAGCAGCAAAAGGAAAGTGGGTAGACGAATTGCCCAACGTACTTTGGGCATATCGGACTACGCCGAGAAGATCAACAGGGGAATCCCCCTTTGCCATGGCTTATGGCACAGAAGCAGTCATTCCATTGGAAGTCGGCATCCCAGGGATCCGAACCCAGGGAGTTGAGAATGGGACTAATGATATACTCTTAGCCCGAGATCTGGATCTTTTAGAAGAACGAAGAGAGAAAGCTGCAATTCAGCTCGTAGTATACCAGCAACAGCTTGCCAGAGCTTACAACAAGAAGGTCAATCCAAGAGATTTTCAAGTCGGCGACCTTGTCTTGAGAAAATTCGTCGGCAACAAGAAGGATCCCAGAGAGGGCAAGCTTGGCCCAAACTGGGAAGGACCCTACAGAATTACTTCGGTATTAGGCAATGGGGCTTATCGGCTTGAAGATAATGAGGGCAAAGCATTACCTAGACCATGGAACACTGTAATCTGAAATTTTTCTATTCCTTGTTATTCGTTCAACGTTATTAATAAAATCATAGCAGAATTCCTCTACACTGATAAAAGATGTACAATATTATTCATGAATAATAAGAACCCAAGTGGAACTCAGGTTCACATTATGGGCAGAGAGAAGGCAGAGATGCTTAACACTTGTTGAAATTTGTAACAATTTACAAGTTGAAGTTAAGCTGATTCTTTACCTTCACTTGTTGAAATTTGTAGTAATTTACAAGTTGAAGTTAAGCCGAGATGGTTCCTTATCTTCACTTGTTGAAATTTGTAGCAATTTACAAGTTGAAGTTAAGCTGATTCCTTATCTTCACTTGTTGAAATTTGTAGCAATTTACAAGTTGGAGTTAAGCCGAGATTACTGTTTCCCTTCACTTGTTGAAATTTGTAGCAATTTACAAGTCGAAGTGAAGCCGAGGTTATTGCTTAAACACTTCTAGCAATTTACAGGTTGGTTAAACCAAAAGAAGATGCTTAACACTTGTTGAAATTTGTAGCAATTTACAAGATGACGTTAAGCCGACATATGATCATCTGTTGAAACTTGCAGCAATTTACAGGTTGAAGTAAAAGCTAAGTATATTGTTTAAACACTTGTTGAAATTTGTAGCAATTTACAAGTAGATCATTGTTTAGCACTTGTTATAACTTGAGAAAAGTTTATAGTATATGTTTTACACTTGTTGAAATTTATGAAAAAGTTTGCAGGTCAGTATCTTACCGAAGTAAAGTTTGTAGTTATTATATCCGAGGTATGTAACCCCGAGAAAATTGCACAAAGAAAGCAAAGTTTGAAAGTCATGCAAAATATTCTAAGTATAGATTTATATAGAGGCAGTCAAAGAAAAGGCAAAAGAGTGCAGACATTCAAAGAAAGTTATATTAAAACATTCAACATAAACTGGAGGCACATCGGCCATACAAGAAACTTATATTATCCAGAAAACAAAAAAAAAAATACAAAAGACATCAAGGTTGTGATTCTTCAACTTTAGGCGCAATTTGAGTGTGGACCTCGGCAGATTCTTGGAGAACCACCTCGGCAGATTCCTGAAGAACTACTTCGACAACCTTTTCTGCCACGATCTCGGCATCGATTTCGGCAAGTGTTGGTCAAGACTTTTTTCGGCTGGAGGAACATCAGATAATGCTTGTTCAGGAGTAACCCCTTTAACAGCCTCCTCATCCTTCTCCTCATGAGTCAAGTCAAGGACTTGATCATCTTGAAGAAGAGACTTGGTCTCATTGGTGTCTTTGGGTTTCCTTACTAGAGCCTCATCATCATCCTTATCCTCATCCTCGGATTCAGACTCCGATTCGTCTTCGGCTTGAGTTGGAGGTGGAGGTGGAGGAAATGGAAGAGGAATAGCATCAGCTTTGCGTAGTGGTGAATCATCAGGGATATTAATCTTTTTTGCCAGGGACATCCAACCTAGGGAGAAGCCCCTGTTGCATGCCTGCCTGACTTGAAGTTTGTATTCCTCCGTGACGTCGGCCATACCCTGTGCGTATGCCTTTTTGTCAGCATCCTTAATCTCAGCATCTTTGGTAGCTAGGGCCTCCTGGAGCTCCTTTTCGGCCTGGGCCTTTTTACCCTCGGCCTCTTTTTTTTCGGCTTCGGCGACCTTCCTGATAGCCTCAGCAGATTCAGCTTTTATTCTGCTATCTATTGGGCCTTAATGACGGCCTCAGCCTGATCCTCCAACTTCTTCATTTTTGCTTGAAGACTCTTGTTGATCTTTTGGAGGGCAGAATACTCCTTCTTCATTTCAGTCAACTTCTCTCTGTTCTCAAAAGATTGCATGGAGAAGGAATGGGCATGCTGAACAGCCTGAAAAGAGTGTAAAGCAAAAAGTTATTACAAAGTTTTACAAGTATGAAAAGATGAGGAAAAGACAGGTTACCAAGTGAAGACACTTACTTGAACGCAGCGTTGAAGCATGAAAGCATAATTTTCGTACTCACTCATTTTGGCGTTCTTTTCAAGATCGCCTGGGAAAAGAAGGGCTGTATTGAGTGCAACGCCGACATTAATGTCATCGGTGCTATCATTTGCCAAAACAGGCTTATTCTCCAGGGTAATCTCAGGCGTCCAGGGGACATTTGGTACTTTGGACTTCGAAGTCGTTGCAGAGAAAGACTTCGGCCTCTTCGATTTGGAGGACTCAGAGGGCTGGGCTTCAGCAGATCTTTTGGCAGGAACAAAAGATGTCTTCTCACTCTCAGCCAACTGTGAAATTGGCAGAGTGTCCTCAGTTTCAACTTCGGTGGCTTTGGCCTTTGGCTGAGCCTTTTTTGTTCTTTTTAGCTTTGGTGGGGGCATGCTCTGTGTCGGCTGAGCGTCGACATCAGTAGGGAGATCGGCAAGAAGATCCTTGGTGATAGGTTTTGCACGACCCATCTCGGCAGTTTTGACAAGTCTTCGCCGATGTTTTCGTTCAGGTATGGAGATCAAGTATGGAGCTGAAGTTTATGGTTGATCGGCTGGATCCGATGTTGATCCTTGATCTGTTCGGGATGTAGAAGCGGTTAGAGCTGTGGCAGAAGGTGGAGACAGGCTTTTTTTCTTTCTTCTGGGGACGTCGGACAAAATTGATTTGTATGTAGGGATAAAGTTGAGAAGAAGAGGGGCTTTTCTTTTATGAACTGGCAAGTCCAGGAGCTTTTTTAGATCCTTGCTGGGAACGTAAGATTGGCAAAAAATTTTTGGTGGTTTGCGAACATCTGCAAGAAGAAAACAGACATTAGAAACAGATAAAATATTGAAACACTTGGAAAGAAACAACTAAGTATTGACACTGGGCTCTTACCCTTGCCCTTCTTAACTGATCGCGGAAGAGGGTACAGATGAGTGTTCTCGTTTGCGCCAAACTCCCAATTTCTCGAAGCAATAACGTAATCATCTCCAGCCCCCTTGTTGGAGTCTGGGAGGTCAGCTACGATTTTAAATTTGGTGGACCTCGGCTTGAGGTAATAAACGTAGCCTTTTTCTTTGAGCTTAAGGGCACACATGGTATAATAAAATTGAATGTCGGCAAGCGTAATCCTAACGTTTTCCTGCCTAGCTAAGGCTATGATACCATTGATCACTCGGTAGGAGTTAATGGTAAGTTGCATGGGGTTCAACTTGTAATAGTGGAGAACTTCACGAAAAAGGGGATTGAGTGGAAGCCGAAGTCCACATTCAGTATAAGCGACAATGGGAAAGGGCATCGTATCGTCTGTGGACATGATTGAGTCGTCATCCCCAACCAGTCTTAGATAGACGTCGGCAGGAATTTCGAACTCTTCCCTAAAATATTCAAGTTTGGTAGGGGTATCTACCCTATGTCTCCACATACCCATGATTTCGGCGTAAAGGAATTTGGTTACAGAGAAAAGATGTTCTTAAAGGGTTATAAGAACCTCGGCAAAAACCTAGGTAAACACTGGTTACGATTGTTTTAGTTTTTCCTAAGAATTGGTAGGTTCTACAGACAAATCCTAAACCTAAATCTACGAAAGCAAAGATTGAAGGCACAGATCTGAAAAAAATACAGAAATAAGAATGAAGTTTCAGAATAAAGAACAGAGGTGGGGTTCTCAAAAGCATAAAGAATACAAGAAATACAGGCTCAAGAACAGTGGCCAAAAAAGTAGTGAAACAGTGCAAGTGTTCAAAACATAAGCGAAATCATGGAATAGACGCATCCAGATGAATAGTTCAGTAAATTAAAGGTTTGAACAAAGCAGTAATGGCAGCAAGAAAGCAAACAAGCATAGAGGAATTAAGAATGAAAGGAACGGAGGCTTACCAAGATAACTGGAGCCGGTATGAAGATTGTCGAGGTCAGACGACGGATGTAGACACGACGGAACGGTGAAAGCTTCACTGGAATGGAAGAATGAAGACGGTTGCAGAACTTGGAGCTAGAGCAATGGCGGATTTGAGAAAGTTTAGAGAGAGAAAGAGTAAGTAAATTGAATGCAAAAGTAAAGAAAGGAAGAAAGAAAGAAAAGTTTTATCAAAAACTTGAAACGGCGGCAAAATAGGGCATTTATTACGCCTGGAGCAACGCACACGTCAGACGGCGCACGCAGGGAAAACAGTTTTCAGGCGCGTCGCAGACACGGGCCAATGAAGATATAACGCGTAAGTGGGACGATTGAGAAGTGATACATGACAGCTCATGCGTGTAGGAGAGTTCATTTGAATTCTTGTTCTTGAAAGAAGACATATCGGCCTGAAATGAACGACCTCGGCTGAAGAGTTCTTGTGCCGAAGTACTGGAAAGAGGAACAATATAGGTTCTTTCACCTCAGAATGCTGAGGTAATAGAACCTAGAGGGCAGTTGTGGGGATATATTTTCTTAGTACCAACACGTGGCAAGGTGACGCCGACGTGTCAACCAAGGTGCCACGTGTCGTGGTAGTTACGCCGAGGTGATCTTGGAGTTGCCGAGGTTATCTCCGAAGATATCGGAATTCGAGATAAGTGGATAAAGGACAAGAGTCCTAGATGGAGAGAAGACTTCAGTTTGGGTAAAGATGAAACTCTTAGAGGGTTTATCCTAATCCCACTGGGAGTTCCAGATTAGCAGTAATCTTGAGTCCATTGGAGTTAGGCTTCTATTGGGACTAAGATTGTATTGACTATAAAAGAGAGGCACCCCCATGGGTCTAAGGTATGTTTTTATACTCAAGCTTGTGAGTTGAATACTTGATTATCTTTGAGAGATATACTGACTTGATCGTCGGAGTGCCCCCGGGTGGAAGAACCACCGCCGGAGCCTTTTCTTTCTGTGCAGGACAGCAGGGTACCATCTATTCTGCCTGTGTTCTACAGCTGAATCACTAAGGAGGGCAGTGTGATCAGAAAATCACTCACACAACAGCAGTTGAAGATAATTTCAATTTTTGTTTTCAAAAGTTCAAAAACAAGCACAGTACACTAGCAATTTATATAGATCCACTCTAATAATTTGACAAATCATGCACAGTTATGGTACAGAAAGATCCAAAAAGCAATTAGCGCAAAAGAAAACATCTTCATTATTTGAAGCAACACTGGTGAACCGTTGCAAGAAAATAAAATTTATCATGGATCACATATCACAAGGAATCTGGGAATGGATAGAACCAAAAATAATAATAATAATTAAATCAAAAGGAAAACCAATGACCAAACAAAAGAAACACCCAAGTTGGTCAAATCACCGACATAACTATATATACATACACGATTTGTACAATAGTTATGCTAAACCCATAATTTGTATTTTAAAACAACAAGAATTTATCCAAACTCAATGCATCATTTAACAAGGAATGTCATAAATTGACATCTGTTCATCTGAAGGTCACATAGCGAAAAATCAATAAATCAATTATATTTTCTCAAAAATCATAAATAGGATCGAATCTGTCTTAAGATTGTTGGAAAAATATTACCAAACTATAAGGAAAATATAATTTAAAATTATGTAAATGCATTTTGGCAAAATCAAAACTGAAATAAATTGACAAAATAATATAACAAAACTTACAATACATAAAAAGATAAAATTTGATTAAGTTGAGTGTGTGACACTTTTTCCTTGAGACAAATTCGTCCTCCCACTGGTGCTTAAGATTCAATGGACGTCTATCTCCTAGGATACAACGGTCAATGTCTTGCACTAGCAGCACTACTATTGCAAGCCTAGCGAATTTTTCTATGCATGTACTCTCTTTATAGAAAAATTAGACGCAGGAAAATATGAAGAATAACTGTAAAGATGAAGAAAAATGATAAATTCTCAATCCAAATTGAAGTGAGGGAGATAGAATTTATAGACCTGTATGTGACTCTTTGAAAAGGTTGTAACTCTTTGAAAAGGTTGTGACCCTTTAAAATGACACACATTTCCAACTTAAGAGACACAATTATTAAAATAAATTTAAATTCAAATTTTTCAACATAAACTTGAACGCGTGCTGCTCACTGTTCAGGTTTCACTCCGTCAGTCGTCACTATAATAAAAAAAACATTTTGATATTGGTTGACAAACGAATGAATCCGAGGCAGGGTGAGAGATAGGGCCCAAAAGGAAAGGTACATGGTAGAACATTTTGGTATTGCGTAAAGAATGGAGAGAGGGAGAGAGAGAGAGTCCCAAAAAAAAAAAAAAAAAAACAAAAGATAAATGGTGGAGCGTTAGGTGGGCGATATTTTTCCAGGGTGTTTATTTTATTGGAGTTACTACTACTAAACATTGTTTGTAAGTCCGTGGGCTCCTTCGGAATGTTTATTTTATTGGAGTTACCACTACTACTACCACACATTGTTTGCAAGTCCGTGGGCTCCTTCGGAATGTTTATTTTATTGGAGTTACTACTACTACTACACATTGTTTGTAAGTCCGTGGGCTCCTTCGGAATGACAATGATACTCACCACAGCATATTCAGTAACCTAGATGCGCATTGCATTCCATTACTTTCCAGAGTGCCCATTTACACATTTGCCCTGAACTTATGTTTGTATATTGTATACTAATTTTCAGTACTCACTATTTTGAGAATAATATTTTGCGGGCAAGTGTGTTCTTCAATACAGATTAATATTTTGTGGCGGAATGAAAAATCTCTATTTTTGAATGCATGATGTTAATGTTTGAAATCAATTGTTTAGTAATTTAAAATTAAATTTCCCTCCATTTTTGAATTTGAAATAGAAATGTGTTGTTATGATCTTTTTCACAATCACTAAGCCCAAGTTTGAGAAGTTGTCAAAAAATTAAAAGGTCAAAAAATTACTTAAAAAGTCAAAAAGTTATCACTATTCACCAAAAGTCAAAAATTACGACTGTACAACTTTCAATCCTAATTTTTCTCTACACACTAATTTATATAATTTTTTAATACACATTTTTTCATAAAAATTCAAAAAGTTAACCTAAACAATTATATTTTTTTTCACAACTTTTTAGTCTAAAAAGACGAAAAGTACACTTATTTAGGGCATCCCAAACAACCCCTAAGTATTCCATTAATTATAGAATGGATCCTTTCTATGAGAAATTATTAAATATTCTTGGAGTAATTATCTATTTTATTTAATAATAATTGACATTTTTTACATTGTTTTCTAAAATTTCAAAAACACAAAAGTGAGAAATTTTCTATTATTAATTTGCAATACTACCTACCAAGACTTGTTTAAAAAATAATGAATAATTTTACTAGTATAAAATTAAAAAAATGATCCAAAAAATTACCTAAGAAAATGAATCAAATTGATATCCACTAATTATAAATTTATACCCACATTCACTTTGAAATAAGGTTTGGAGTACATGGACTTCTAAAGAAGGCGAGGGTAGGTAGATAGGTCACTTCACAGGGACGGAGTGGCAGTGCTGTAATAATCGGGAAACCAGTGGGATAACTACCAGTAATAATACCGGAAGGTTAAACCGCTGCTGGCTTTTGGGTTGGTTGCATCGAATGAGGATCCTCTCCCCGATGTTCCTTCTTGATTTCTTATTTGATGGGTTAATGTGCTTATTTTTACTCTTAATTTTGATAATTCAAATTGTTCATATTTTAAAATTTATTGAGTATATCATATTTGTAAAAATTTAAATTAATCGAATATTAAAAAGGAAAAATGTTTTGGATCTCGAATTTGGGATCCTCGATCTTCGCCAAAAAGCAGCGTGTTTTGGCTTTTTTTTTTTTTTTTTTTTTTTTTTTTTTTTTTTTGAGGAAGAGAAGAGAGAGAGAGAGAGAGAGAGAGAGAGGAAGAGTGGATAAGAGAGAGAGAGCCGATGACAGTCGCAGCCTTCGCCTCAGCTCGCCTCCAGCCCTGGCTCAGCCCGACCTCGCCCGACCTCATCCCCGAGTTTATTGGCCCTCCTCCACCTCCTTCTCTTCCTCCTCCTCCTCCTCCCCGTCTTCCTCCCCTGTCTTCTCCGTCTGTGAAAAAAAAAATTAAAACCATGAAACGACGTCGTTTCATGGTTTCGGGGGATTCGGGGGACCTCGGATTCGAGGTCCCAATCGCGATTGTATTAAAAAGTATGTATTCGAAAAACTAATTAAAAACTATTTTTTAAAAAAATTTAATAAACAATTTTCAGAGCACATTTTTTATATTCGATATATATTTAATAAATTTTAAATATGAATAATTTGAATTATCAAAATTAAACCTAAAATAACCCTAATGACTCAACAAATAAAAAATTAAGGAAGAAATTCAAGGAGAGCATTCTGATTCGGTTGCATCGCCCCAGTCCCATATAAAACCATGTTCGCCTCTCTCAGAGACAGAGAGAGAGAGAGAGAACCACCACGACAAAACGAACAAACCCACACATATTTGAGTAGGTGGCGGTTAGTAGTAGTATCAATCTGCGGAGAATAAGAAAGGAAAATGGATTCTGATTACGGAATTCCAAGAGAGCTCTCCGATTTGCAAAAAAGTCGATCTACCTACGAGCCTTTGCTTCCTCCATGTCTTCAGGTGCTTCCATCTTCGATTCTCTCTCTCTCTCTCTCTCTCTCTCTCATTTCTTAGGGTTAGTTTTTTTTTTTTTTTTCTTTCTCTTTTGTCTTCCTCTTCTATTTCTGTTTGTTTTGTGAATAATACAATACTCATCATGATATGATATGGCCATTCTTGAACTCTCTGTTTCATACATAATCGCTGGCTTTCGTACAACACTCCTTGAAGCGGAATTTCTGCAACAACTTGGTAATGAAATCGCGTCGCGGTTAATGAATGTTATTAGATGAATCGCCACTTGTTCTTTGATATTTTGGATTTTGTGTTTTAAATAATTCTTCCATCTTATTGTTATGTTGATCGGAGTAATTATATACTTATTTCTCATCGGATCGCTTGTTTCTTGCTTTTCTCGTTATTTTTCTTAATTGTTTTCATTGCACCATTTGTCTTTCTTCATCAACTAACCTGGTGTACCTAGCTTGTCTTCCTCTGTTTGTCTGATTGTGTAACCGATGAATGATGAATTCGTTCAAAAGAAGCATCGGTTTCTACGGATCATCTGCTCAGATATTTAACGTACACAAATTTCAATTTTCCGTCAAGTCTAATGTATTGCAACTGGGACATTTTCCATTTATCCTCCTGGTTATGTTTTTCCAGGGATACCCCTTGACTTGTCATCGGTTTACCTGACATGTTTGTGTTTTGCTGAGACTATTAACCTACTACTTGTATTGCTCCACTTTACTGATATATATTTTTTTTTTATTCTAAATTGAGATTTTGATTTTTTTTTTTTTTTACTGATTTATGTGGGCCTATATTGATGTTATGTTGTCGTTTACACAGGGAACTACTGTCAGGGTAGAATTTGGCGATGCAACTACTGCAGCAGACTCCTCTGGTGCCCGCACCATCAGTCGCATCTTTCCGCACACATATGGTCAGCCTTTGGCTCACTTTCTTAGAGCAACTGCAAAGGTCCCTGATGCTCAGATAATTACTGATCATCCAGCAATAAGGTACACATTTGATGATCACGTAACATACCTTTCATTGTTATTGCAAGTAAGTTGGTGCAATGAGAGGAATTAGGAATCCATATCAATATTTTCCGATGGTGTTAAGATGGAAATTCTGTTTAGCTCATTTTCCAAGTGTAACTTGCTGCTCTCTGTTTTCTTGCTCTAATGTTCTTTATCCTTTATAGATTGTTATTATCCTCTGATTGAAGTGGAGGATGTTGTGAGAAACTATTTACATCATACAAGTACTTGCCATGTTGTTTGACATATCTCTACAATATATAGTCGGAAAATTCTGTATGATCACATGTGCTTATTGAGAAAAACCTTCAATATAACAGTGATACCATATTATCATTAAGACGCGGCGTCCGTTGTACTGAAGTTTTTCTTGTGCTTATTATTGTTAATTATTATTTTTGGTTGCAGAGTGGGAGTGGTCTTCTGTGGGCGGCAATCTCCTGGAGGACATAATGTTATATGGGGTCTTCACAATGCTCTCAAAATTCACAACCCTAACAGTACTTTACTTGGATTTTTAGGTAAGTGACACTTTTTCTGTTGTGGCATTTGGTGTTTTTTAATGCATAGAACCTGCTTACATTTTTACATATATCTATATGTATGTGTTGTGTATGTATTTTGAAATTGGATCTATATTGGTTTGTCATGAATTTTCTAATGTTGTTTCATTTGTCATATTAGCTGGTCAATTGCACACAAAAATTATTACCTGGTTTGTGGGATCCTTTATCACATTTCTTGGTTGCATATTCAACTTCATTTGTAAAATATGTCAGTTTTTAAGGTTTTTCTGGTAATTTGCAACCCTTCCGATTACTTGGTTTTTAAACAATCAACATTCTCTACCTTCATTTTGTTTTTTGCTATAAATGAGTGTGTATCTTTTATTGAGGAGAATGACATTTACCTTGAAGAACTTTGTGTGCTTATTTTCAGGTGGTTCTGAAGGTTTATTTGCACAGAAAACTCTTGAGATCACAGATGACATTCTTGCAACCTACAAAAATCAAGGTAGTATTTGAATACCAGACCATATTTGCATTGAGATTTCCATCTTCCACCTAAAAATATGACGTAATCCTGTCTCTAGGTGGTTTTGATTTGCTAGGACGGACAAAAGATCAAATAAGAACAACTAAGCAAGTTAATGATGCACTGGCTGCATGCACTGCTTTGAAGTTGGATGGCCTTGTCGTTATTGGAGGTATATTGGCGCTCTACCTTTGGGTTTACTATAAATATTCATCATACTTTGAATGCCATTACCCCGTGGTGTTCACAATATGTTGGGTGGTGGGAGGAAATTGACTGGTTACAGGCCTCAGCTTTGGCCTTACCTTTCTACATGTAGTACTTCAAATTCTTTAACATTAAAGTTTGGTTACTTTGAAGGGGTAACATCAAACACAGATGCAGCTCAACTTGCAGAAACATTTGCAGAAGCAAAATGCTCAACGAAGGTAAATAATGCAGGTGGATTTTTCCTGGTGAAAGAGATATCTTTCATCATTATCATTATATATTGCAACATCACGGTCATAGTTGTGTCATAGTTGTTTTTATTTCATCTCAAAATCTTGTCTCAGGTTATTTGTGTATTTCTTCGTCACTAATTGTTTGATTTCTTAATATTTTTGTTGAGAAATCTATTCAACTTTCATCTAGTATTTCCTTTTGGTGGGCCAACATGTTAGCATGACCATTTGTATTTTGCAGGTGGTTGGGGTTCCTGTTACTTTATATGGAGATCTCAGGAACCAATTTGTTGAAACTAATGTTGGTTTTGATACGATCTGCAAGGTATTTGTGTATGCTCTTGAAAGTTTACATGAAGGGACTAAATTTTATGAGATGAAATAAATTTAAATTTAAATTTAATTGATAATTAAATTAATTTTTTTAAAGCTCTCATTGATGATAAATTGATTCTACATCAAGTATAAAAATAAAATAAAATTATGATTATTAGATTGCATTTTGAATCAATTTTAATCTTTTAACCCAAAAAAATTAAAATTGAGGAAAGTGAACTTGGAAAATGAACAATTTTACATTCTAATCCTTTTTCAGCATCCCCTTTGTCAGTATTTCCAAAAGTAAGATGGCCTTGTAGCTGGACTTCACATTATTACGCCGACTTTATGCTCTGCTCATTCCCATCTTCCAAGCATTGGCATAATGATGTTGCCAAAATTTTAGATTTGTGGAACAGATAATGTGGTCACTGTTTGGGGTCGTGGGGAAATTATGACCTATGAGAAGCCTCTCTTTATTAGCTTCTTGATTTGAGGTTGTTAGCTTGATTTTATACATTTGCAAAAGTTGATGACTTGTTTCTTTTTGTCGCTTTTAATTTTTGATGGGGACTAATTTGGGTCCTTATTATTCTTGAGTTGAGAATATATGCAATTAAATGATTGTGAGGAAGAATTTGAATAGTCTAGTTCGTCTTATATTCAGGTTAACTCTCAGCTGATTAGCAATGTCTGCACTGATGCTCTCTCTGCAGAGAAGGTAACAGAGTCAATTCATGCAAGTCAAATACTCCCTCCTCAGGGAGCCATGTTTTTTACATTTTGGGTTTTTGAATTGCTTGTAACAAAATCAAAATGACTATTGTCGTCTCACTTCAAACTTCCAGCACCATTTTATTGTTTTGAGTTCCTATTTCTGTGTTTTTTGAGTTACTCTTTTTTTTTTTTTTTTTGTCTTGCTAAAACCTGAGACTTATTATTTTTTTCTTTTGCAGTATTATTATTTTATCAGAATCATGGGCCGTAAGGCATCTCATGTTGCTTTGGAATGCACTCTTCAGTCACATCCAAATATGGTTTGTATTCCTTTATTCATTATCATTTCAATTTCATATTTCAGTTAAGAGGTTGTTGCCTTCTAGAGCCCTTCATGTTCTTCTTGGAAAACATTGATATGTTCCTTGTAGGTTATTCTTGGTGAGGAGGTGTCTGCATCAAATCTCACTCTTTTTGACTTGACAAAACAAATTTGTGATGCAGTGCAAGCCAGAGCAAACCAAGGTTTGGAGACTTAAGTTGCTGATGTTTTCTTTGTGGTGATTGTTTTCATTTGTTTATCTGAAATGATGTTTCCGCAACAGAAAAGTACCATGGAGTCATTCTGCTACCAGAGGGGCTTATTGAAAGCATTCCTGAAGTGTATGCTCTCTTGCAGGTAACCATGCAGTTAAAGTTCATTGTTCCTCCACTGTTAACCCCACTCTCCCACAACTAATTTATTTAAAAAGCTTCATATTTTATAATGCTTTTTCTTCAAGCAAAATTGCAACCTGGCAACTTGTTTCTCTAGTTTCTTTGAGATATGTGGGTATTTGTTAGTTGGATATGATGCTATGGTACTGACATCTTGTATGTCCCAGGAAATTCATGGTTTGCTCAGCCAAGGTGTGTCCGTTGATAGTATTTCTTCTCAACTATCGCCTTGGGCGTCTGCCTTGTTTGAGTTTATGCCACCCTTTATTAGAAAACAGGTTCACATCCCTCTCATCTTCACATTGAGGAGTATCTGCGGTTTTGTTTTTCTAAGAACCTTAATGTCAATGATTATCATGTTTTATGTTACAGCTCCTCCTCTACCCAGAATCTGATGATTCTGCACAGTTATCCCAGGTATTTAGGCCGCTGCGATCCTTGTGGTGCTATGAAATAGAAACTTATAAATGTTATTTAATGATTGTTTTCCCTTTTTGTTCTTTTTCCAGATTGAGACTGAGAAACTATTAGCTTTTCTTGTCGAGGCAGAAATGAACAAGAGATTGGTAAATTATAGACACCTCTGTCTGGATTTTTATTTAGCTCTTATTTAATTCAAAGTAACCCCCAAAAAATAATCATGCATCTTCTCCATCTTCTGTTATTAAGTCATATATGTTTCAAGATTGTATTTATTTTTTTTCTGTTTACTATTTATGAAATTTTAAATGTTTTTATTTCCCTTGCAATTCTATTTCAACTCCATTTTTGCAAAAGAAAGTTAGCTAATCTATAAGGATAAGTGACCTTTCATTATATATAAATAAATTTTGGGAATGAAATGTTATACTTGGCTGATTTTACAGGCGTGTATTTGCAAAGAAAAATAAAATTTAACTCATAAGAGTATGGAATCAACTAAATCAATACTAGTCCAAAAAGCAAGAAAAGAAAGGCTATGCTTTAATAAGTGCCATTGCCCCTTTTGAATGCATACTACAGATATGGATATTCTATAGTAAAATATGGGAGATGTTAACATGTAATTATGCAAAAAAAATTTAAATTTTTTTGTTTCTTTAATGCAAACGAGGGCCTTTGGAAATTTGGGTACATGAAGTCTTCAGTCAGTCTATGGAATGTCAGTCCTGGTAGTGACAAAGCATTTTGTAGCACAGCAGGTGATTTTCTTTGACTATGATTATCAAAATCAATAGTGAAACTTGACACTGATTTCGTGCACAATGTGTAGTTGTTTTAGTTGTCATTCTTTGAAATGGCTGCTGACTTTGTTATTACCTGCAACCATTTCTAATGTACTGTTGTAAATTGACCGAAATATCTTAATTGCATTTTCTTAGTGTGAGGAAAATGGGATGAGAAAAGCACATTTGGCTTTTAACTTTGTTGGTTTTTTTTTTTTTATTGGTCTTACAGTCGATATGCTTTTGTGGATTTGATTTGGCAATAGGACATTTTTGACCTCACACTGCAAAGTTTACTGTGATCTGAACAGAAAGAAGGCACTTACAAGGGGAAGAAGTTTAATGCCATCTGCCACTTTTTTGGTTATCAAGCGAGGGGATCTTTACCATCAAAATTTGACTGTGATTATGCTTATGTATGTTCTGGCTCAAGGCTGCATTACCTCAGCTCTCTAGTCTTCATAATAAATGTTTTCCTTTTTCATTAACGATGCCTTTGTGCCAGGTTCTTGGGCATATCTGTTATCATATTCTGGCAGCTGGTCTGAATGGTTACTTGGCAACTGTTACTAATTTGAAACATCCCGTGAACAAGTGGCGTTGTGGTGCAGCTCCAATTACAGTAGGTTTTATATTTCACTTGATGATTTTATAGGCATGTCGGCCTAGAACTTAGGAATTTAGATTTTGTGGTTTTCTTATTTCCTTTCGTTGTTGTTGAAAGCAGTTGTGTTAATCCGTTGCATTACCTTACTGTTGTTTCATGTTAGTGTTTTTGGTTCTTTCTCCATTGCTAATATCTGCAATGGCAGAGAAAGTTGACTTCTTGAATTAATAAACCTCAGGCAATGATGACTGTAAAGCGTTATGGCCGCGGTGTTGGGGCCTCATCAATTGGAAAACCTGCTCTGCATCCTGCTACCGTGGATTTGAAAGGCAAACCATACGAGTATGTCTCTCTCATGATTTTTCAAATGCTTTCTTGACGTTCGATTAGAATTATTATTATTATTTTTGTGTTTTAATTTCATTCCTTATTTGGTTAAGGGGCTTAACCTTGTCTTATTAATCTGGATTGGTGATGTATGTAATTATGTTGTTTGCTAGAAAATTGTATGTTTTTCAAATTAAATGAAGCACTGCTTATCATCTTGTCTCACAGCTGTCAAATCATTGTTTGGTCTTGGTTGCAGGCTGCTGAAACAAAATGCGACAAAGTTTTTGATGGACGATGTTTACAGAAACCCTGGACCTATTCAATTTGATGGTCCTGGTGTTGATGCTAAAGCTGTAACTCTCTGCGTTGAAGACCAGGATTACATGGGCCGTATCAAGGAACTGCAGGAGTATCTTGACAAGGTGCTGAAAATTTGCATCTTCTTTATTATAATCCCCAGTGGACTGATGTTATGTTTGGTGTTGAGGATTGTTACTTTGGATTATGATGTGGTCCTTGCATTTCAATGAATCTGATTTTAGCATGTATTCTCATGTTTATTATTTGTTTCATTTCATGTTGGATTGTTATTCTTCTTATTATTAATATATATATATATATATTTTTTTGGTTTCCTTTTTCCAGGTGAGAACCATCGTGAAGCCAGGGTGTTCACAGGATGTACTTAAAGCAGCGTTGAGTGCCATGGCTTCTGTGACGGAAGTTCTCTCATTAATGTCCTTACAATCAAACATCGGGCAGACACCGTTTTAGAAAGCACACAAATAAATCACTTGTTGGCTTTTCTCACTAGAGCTTTTCTAGGAGAGACTGCATGCGTGCTTCTAGAAACTTCCTTTTTGATCCTTGTTTAAATACTCTTATGTAAATTATATCATATAATTTTCTTTTTGGTGAAGTTCAGGGTTTTCTTTGTTAAAACAACATTTTGTGACTTTGTGATGTAAAATAAATTGAATGTCTCTGTATCGAGGGGAATTTAGGAGGATTATGGAAAAACGATGATTTTTATTTGTTGTGAGAAAAGAAGGAACAAATAAATCACTTGGCTTCCTCACCAGAGCTTTTGTAGGCCGACTGTGTATAGGAATTCCAGCTTCCTTTTTTTATCCTTGTTTTTTCTCTCCTATTTTTTGGGTAAAGTTTAGGGTTTCTAATATTTATTTATTTATTTATAGCTTTGTCATGCAAAATAATTGAGTACTATGGAAAAAATGATGGATTTTTATTTGTTATGAGAAAAAACGAATAACAGGAAGGAAAAAAATTCAAGACATAAGTTATAATGATTTAGAGATTTTCTGACTTCTTAGATCCCGGGTAGATGGGAGATCTGCTCTGGCTTATTATTGCTGTTTTCTGACAGCTTTGTTGTTCTTTTGGTTTGATTCTTTTTCTTCTTCACTTTGTTGCACTGGTAGCCCTTTGAGATCTTCCTTTGTATGCTGTTTTATTTATTTATTTATTTTTATTTTTTTAATAATATTGTTTTCCTTGTTCTTAAAAAAAAAAAAAATGATTTAGAGATTTTCACATTGGAGGAGCAAAACGTTAATGTGCCTGTTTAGTGCAGCTTAAAAGCTGCTTATTTCAGATTTCAGTTTAATTTAAGTTAATTTGATGTGTTTGGTTTAGCTTATAACTTATAGTTTATAGCTTTTTGGAAGTCAGAAAAAAAAGCTTATTCTTTGAGTAGGACAGGAGTTGCTTATGTTCATAGTTATAAGTTATAAGCTGTTTAGCCAATTCCCAAACCATATACCTCCATTTAGGAAGTGGGTTGACTTTTTAATTTTTTTGACTTTTTTGACTATTTTAGCTTGGATTAAAAAGTTTGGTTTGAAAAGGACTTTTTGAATTTTTTAGCTTTTTTTGTGAGAGAGGAGTGTAATGATTATGGGTTGGATGTGATGTTTTGTTTGTTGTGCTTAAAATAGCCTATTTTATCTTTTGTGACTATTTTAGTTACAAACCAACTTTCCAAACACTGAACACTCCTCAAATTTTAACTTTAATCAAGTTCAAACCTATAAGAACCTATATTATAATAGCTAATTCAAAAAAGAAAAAGATTATATTATTTACTTTCTAGTTTAAATTAGTTTATGCATAAAATATTATGTATAGATAATATATATTTATTTTCATTGAATAATGATAACAAATATGATAAAATTAAGTTTTTGTGAAACTTACATACACCTAAAAAAGATAAATAAATCGTCATAACATATTAAGCATATAAGTTTTTTAAACTCAAAATTGTGCCTTGTACCACTAAGCAAAAAAGTCAAAAGATAAACAACTTATTGTTACGTAGCTAATTAGGCTTAGCTAGCTAATCTTATCCTTCAATTTATAATTTATGATTTCTAGTTAGTAGTAATCATATCCTTAGAGATTAGATTGCTATCTTTTTAAGAGATTAGATTGTTATCCCTTTAGCTTTGCTTATCCTAAGGAGAGGTTTTCTATCCATATTGGAAATAAACACACGGTGAGGAAGCATATTCTTTTACCAACAAATTGTAGGAGGAAAGGGGTCCTTCGAAGAACCCCAAAGATATTCAGTTTTTTTAGCGATACTCTTCTTTTCACATACAACTAGTAAGGTCTTTTACATTGGTATCAGAGCATCGAGCTTGGCATGGCAGACACAACTCATAGAGCAAAGCTTGATGAAGTAATGAACAAACTGGAAGGACAAGCCAGATTGATATAGGAAATGATGAAGGAAATGACTATCTTAAACTTAAAGGTGGAGGGTTTCATTACCAGCCAACGCTCTGAACAGGGGACCACTTCGACGCCAATCTCAGGACATGGTAGCATAGCCATTGCAAGTGGAGAAGGGGATCAAACAATCCACACTTGCATGGCACGGCTAGATTTTCCCCGCCTTGATGGGGCTGACCCCTCTAGATGGTTGTACTACAAAGTAGTTCTTTGTGCACCAGCAGGGCCCAACTTCACAAAAACTGTCACGACCCGAAACCCGCCCCTAAAAGTTCGGGCATGACCTATGCAGACGTAAGCATGAAACCTGATATACTTAATATAAGGGGCCTGAACGGAAGCATTTAATAATACAAAACAACATCAAAACATATCCATTGAGCTACTATTGACATGCCAGGATCACATCATCACATCAAGTAAATAATATACAGAAAACCGACACACATGTATCTTGACTTAGCCCGCAATTGGGTATCGAATAAAAGCGACAGGAAAAACAATCAAACATAAACGCCAAAAATATAACAACACTTTACAACATACACAGCTTGATTAGTGCATGGACACACCGAGGTTGACAAGAGGGAGACGACTCTTAAGGGTTTGGACTGGTCCCTCAGTTGATGACCTACAGAAACAGACAAAATACAGAATGAGTGAAACTCAGTGAATAATAGTACATAATTAAGGTAAAGTACCGCTGATATAATAAAGTATATAACGGCAAAGCATATGATTAACTATACCCTGTAATTACATTTCAAACAAACCTGAGTCCAGAAACATATACAGAGCGGCCCTCGGCCCAGAATGATACAAAATATCACAGAACGTCACAAAATGGCCCTCGGCCCAGAATGTTACACAAAATGTTACTGAATGTCACAAAATGGCCATCGGCCCAGAATGTTACACAATATCACAAAATGGCCCTCGGCCCAGAATGTTTCACAGAATGTTACACAACATCACAAAATGGCCCTCGGCCCAAAATGTTTCACAGAATGTTACACAATATCACAAAATGGCCCTCGGCCTCATAAAGTCATAGTTCACAAAAGGCCTTCGGCCTCATATGTTCATAGTTCACAAATTCATTTCCCACACATCGGCCTTGGCCTCATAACTTCTTAGTTCACAAATTCATATCTCACATATCGGCCTTGGCCTCATAACTTCTTAGTTCACAAATTCATATTTCTTTGTTGCGTTCCATAATTCACAAGGTTTCACACATAGCGTACATAACTTCACAGCCTCTTTCATTGTTTCCATAATTTCATAATGTTTCTCATATAGCATATACAACTTCATGCCAACATAATACTTACAACAAGAATCATAACGTCAATATAATACTTACAATAAGGATCATAACGTTAATAATAATAATTATTAACGGTAGAGGTACATTGAAGTACTATTACTCACCCATAGCATTAATCGTTTACATATCATACATGTGTAGAATCATGGTAACTTACGTTGTAACACATTATCGATACATTCTTTGTTAACCACTGAACACACTCGGAATGTAAGTAGTTCAGAGCCATATAGCACCTGACACGACCCTTCATTGCTCACGTACGCCTCAACCCACTCATACGTTATCATAATTACCCACAAATAACGGACTATTAATACCAATAATCATTAACAGTGAATGATTTACAAATGTAGTACTATTACTCATTGCTTGGTCGCTATTCCTGTAATTGTCCCTACACAATTTATAATACACAAAGAAATCGGATTACATAAACTTATTTCGTTCTTAATTAATTCTCTTTATTCAAATTACACATCACTTTGCACTTTAACATAATTCAAACTAAATCTTCGAATCTCATCTCAACACCCCACAATTGAGTTCATGTCATCCAAATCCTTACTAAGTTATTTCCCTAATTTTCCTTTACATTATTACATGCATTTCAACATTTATAACAAGGTTCATTCGCTAAATTTTAACATATTTGCCAAACATTTCCAAATTTCAATTAAACTTGTAGACCTACAAGTCAATACTTCAATTTCATTATACTACTCTCAAATTAGGCCAAATCATGGGTTATCATCATTAATCAACCTAGGGTTTCAAGAAAATGTTAGAAATTCAAGACAAATTCAAACCTATTAATTCCTTACCTTTAATTCTAATTTTCCCATTGATTAAACACTTAAGAATCATAATTTACCCTTTTAACCCATCAATTTAACTCTCAAGATTCCATACCTCAAAATCAAACAAGCTTTGGTGAGATTCCTCCATAATTTCGGAATTCCAATCGGTTAGAAACATTGCACTTCTCTTATTCTTCATCTTTGATGCCAAAATCATGGTAGATTGTTGATCAAAGTAGAGGAAATCAAGGAATTGGGGCTAGGGTTTCGGACTTAGGCAAAGAGAAAGGAAGAGGGTTGAAGAAAAATATCTGAAATGATCCAAAAATCCCGCTCTTAAAGCTGCTGTCCCGTAATTCCCGCTTGAGCGGACAGATTTCCGCTCGAGCGGACCTGTCCTCAGCACAGATCTCGAAACTTTAAACAGGTATAACTCTTCCATCCGGACACCGTTTTAGGTTGTTCTTGTGTCCAAATTGAAGCCCCGGAAATAAGCTTTCCAATGGTTCTAACCTCACATCCAAACTCGAAGTGTGGAAAAAGAAAAGGACAAATGAGTGACGGTTGGTCATAAACGAATTATTCAAACTACAGTTTTGGATCCAATCTTACCCTACCATCATATTACCACCACAATCAATACTCCAAAATAACATAAGGAGGTTCTAAATACCTTATTAAACATGCCTCAGACGAACCTACGTGCCTCAAAATTCAAGCTCACTAGGCGACCGCTCGGCGCCCTCCTTCTCGGCGCTCAGGCGAACAAAGGGCGTCCGCTCGGCGTCACTTTACGCCGGCGGAAATCTACAACCTTCAGAATCTCGGACAGTTTGCAAAAATATATTGAGAGCCTCACAAGTCCGCCGAAGCGTTACTATTCCGCTCAAGCGGAGGAAAGAATTTCTGGGTCGTCACATCCTTCCAAACACACATCCTTCCAAACACCAAAAATACTTATTATGACATAAAACTTATACTGATCATAAATGTGAAATCAATTTCGGATTATCAACCCTCTAAGGCTCACAATTCCTGATCCAAACACCATAAAATTCCACCGTACGTATTTAGATGCTCAGAATAAGGGACCGAAAATATTCCGGGAACGGATACGAGGGGCGGGTTATTACAAAAACTCTTACATCTAGTCACTTGGAAAAAAAGGCCCTTAAGTGGTTTAGCTGGATGGAGAAGTTAGGAGCCATCACCAATTGCGAAGAATTCCCCAAAAGCCCTCCTGGTACGCTTTGGTCCCTCTCAATATGAGGATCTAACGGCATTGTTAACTAAGCTTCGACAGTCAACTATAATAGAGTATTACCAGACCCAATTTAAAGAACTCGCAAACCGAACAAAGGGACTCAATGAGTCCTTTATGGTGAGTTGCTTTGTAGGCGGACTTCGAGAAGACATCCGACTTAGTGTGCAGATGCTAAAACCAACCAATCTGCCTGATGTTATTGGGCTGGCCCGAATCCAAGAAGAAAAGGTAGCAGCAAGGAAGAAATCTCGTCCCGACCTTGGAAGATTCATCTTGGGTAATAACTCTTGTAGTTCTAAAATTTCCTCTCCTATCATTAGAAAGTTAACTCCTTCAGAAATGAAGGAAAGACGAGAGAAAGGTTTATGCTATAATTATGATGACAAATTTGTTCGCAGCCACAAGTGTAGAACCCAAAAACACTTCTTGATGAAAGAGAATTAGCCGGTTGATGGAGAGAATGACGGCGAACACGACGAGCATGAAGATCTTGAGGGAGTTGAGGATCCCTCCCTATCTCCGGAGATTTCTTTGCATGCCATTGCAGAAAGCCAATCACCACAGACTGCGCATTCAAAGAGAGCTGAATCAGATTCCTATCATGGTACTTATAGACTTTGGTAGTACACATAATTTTTTTAACCCATTCATAGCAAGGAAGGCAGGTTTGGCAATTCAGAAAGATACACAGTTTAAGGTGGCAATGGCTAATGGATCTCAAATGCCTTGTTTGGGTAGTTGTTTCGGAGTTAAGATTAAACTGCATAGAAGTTGATTTTTATCTCTTGGACCTAGGTGGTTATGAGGCAGTGCTGGGCGCTCAATGGCTTCAAAAGTTAGGACATATCACTTGGGATTTCACAAACCTCATAATGTAGTTCACAATAGGAAAAATATTCGCATTCTTAAAGGCATTGAACAGAAAGAGTTTCAAATTCTACAGGACAAAAGGGTAAGAAAGCTGCATCCGCAACGAAATTATAGCATTTTCTTGTAAATCTACTCTCTTTCCAAAGTCATTAAAGGAGTTAAAGTAGAGAAACAGGGAGCTTGCAAATCCATCCAAGTGATTCTCTCTTCATATGCTGATGTATTTGATGAACCAAAGGGTCTCGCCCCCTTTCGGGTGCAGGATCACCAGATTCCTCTTAAGCCAGACGCACAACCAGTGAACATATGCCCATACAGGTATCCTTATGTACAGAAAATAGAAATTGAGAAGTTGGTTGCTGAACTTTTACAGTTAGGGGTCATTTGGCCTAGTCAAAGTCCTTTTGCCTCGCCGGTCCTCCTAGTTCGAAAAAGTGATTGGTCTTGGAGATTATGTATTGACTATCGCGCCCTCAATCAACAAACAATAAAAGATCTCTTTCTTATTCCAGCCATTGAGGAATTGCTCGACGAGCTCCATGGGGCTCGATTCTTTCCAAAGCTAGATCTTCGATCTGGGTATTACCAGGTTCGAGTCAAGCCGGAGGATGTTCTCAAAACTATTTTCTGTACTCATGAAGGTCATTATGATTTTTTGGTCATGCTATTTGGGATTACGAATGCACCTGCTACATTTTAAGATCTCAAGAATGAAATTTTTCGGCCATTCCTTACAAGGTTCGAACTTGTCTTTTTTAATGACATATTAGTTTACAGTTTGTCATGGGATGATCACTTGATTCACCTTAAACTTGTTTTAGATGTTTTTCGTACTAATTGTTTTTATGCCAAAGAGAGCAAGTGTAACAACCCCGACATTTGATTAACGTTAATCCATGATTAATTATGCCCAATTAGTAATTAAGGTGAAATTCTGAATTAAAATGCATGTGTGTGTTGCATTGTTGTGTTTATATCTGTTAGGAGTAGAAAGATTTGTTCATGTTTTAGTTTCAAATTGCGAATTGAAAGCCTTATCAGCGACCGATTCATGAATTGATTAGTGTTATGTGCTAATTAGGATTTATATGATTTTATGGTAGGTTTAATTAAAACCCAATTTGAAATGATTAAATCAGATTAAATAATGTTAAACTAATTGAACCTAGGTACTTACACTTGTGCCATTGAGTGGTTTAATTCAAGGCCACTACTTGTTACACTTTACATTTGTTTAGCATCATTCTTCATTTCATCTTCTTGACCCAAAACGTGAGAGAGAGAGAGAGAGTTGGAAGAAAGTTGAATCCAACAAGGGATTTGCTTGAGATTTAGGAGAAATAGAAGGAGACTTGCATAATTGAGCTCCCACACTTGGAATTCAAGACTTAAGGTAGGAAATTCATTCTTTTAATTGTAAATTTAAGTTGTTCATGCATGAATTCAAGTAAATTGAGCTATAAGATGCGAGAATCAAGCTTAGGTAGATCAATCCATGCATGCATGCATGTTTCATAGCATTTTGAAGATTGATTTTCAAGAATTCCTTCATGCATGTGTTCGGTTCACTCTAATTTTGGAAACACAATGAGTTTCATGTTATTTAGTAGCATTTGATCATGTTTTGGAGAGCCTTAGCTCAAAATATACATGCATGTTATGTTCATGAATTAATTTTGAGTTTAAAGTTGAATTTTTGTATAAATGGCATGCTTTTGGGCCATGATTTCTTGTTATGATCCTTCAAACATGTTGTTTTATGAGTTTCTAAGTGTTTTTCAAAGTTTTGGGCTCCGAAAAATGAGTTTTGGATGCTTCAAAAGTTGAATTTGAGCTTGGTGATCAAATCTGGAATTTCCAGAAATTTGATCCACGTTCGAGTGAGGAACTTTACGCTCGAGTATGCACTCTGAGTACATACACTTCCGTTCGAGCGTCGAGGGTTACACTCGAGCGTAAAATGCATATACCCAGAAGTTCTTGTGTTTTGCAGTCCGCTTGAGCGAGGGAATCTACGCTCGAGCGAAGGTCTGAGTCTCATGCTCGAGCGTAAGTCGAGCGTCCGTCGAGCGTGAAAATCATGCAACCAGTACTTTTCAAGAGTTACAGTCTGCTCGAGCGTGGAAAGTTACGCTCGAGCGGAGCTTCATTGTCTACATGTCTGCTCGAGCGAGGAAAACTACGCTCGAGCGTGGACCTTATTTTCAACAAGTTTTATGAAATGTTTTCAAATGCATTCTTGCATCTTCATTCCATCCTAGGCATTCCTAGGCCATGTTTAAGACTCCATAATGGGGATTAAAGGTTAGAAACACACTAAGAGCAAACGAAGTAAGTTATGTACAATTAGATCGTGTGTTTCAAGTGTGTGTTTGTTATGTGGTATGTAGGTCACGTGCCACGTACCGTTTGACCAACCTGCTCCGTCTATCTGTCTCAAGGCCAACTGTGAGTAATAACATAGTAAAGCTATATTCAACTTTAGTTATTTTCTGTGTGATGAATTAAGATCTGTTTTTTGAAATGATATGTTCTGTACAATGAATGATTGTCCAATTTCTGATATGTATTCGTGACATCCTTAGCATCATGTGATATCTGTTGGCTCTTACCTGGTATCGGAGGTTCCATCATGGAACTTAATATGTCTGCACTCTGTTACCCGTACCGGAGGCTCCATCATGGGGCTCAGCGTGTGTATTCTCTGTTACCCGGATCCGGAGGTTCCTTTATGGAACTAGTTATTCGTAACCCTCACGTGTCTGCATCTATTCTGTATTTGCTCTGTTAATGCTAATGGATGTATCACATATACTTAAGTGTACCTCATGATTTCTATATATGATCTGGACAAATTATGAATTTGATATGAAACTGAATTATGATTTCTGAATCTGTATGGACTCATTCATTGAAACCCCTTTACTCTATTATTGTTCACTGAGCTTTCGTTCACAGTTTATATTATGTATGTAGCTGAGCCGGCGCGTGATTAGAGCCAAAGTTGATGGCCTTCATTTCTGTTTTTGTCAGCCAACCATTGTGCCTCCCGAGGAGGTTCCGACCGAAGTCTAGTTACATGGCTATTTTGTACTTATGCTAGTCTCTGCCTGTTTTGTAAAGTCGAGTCCTGGGAATTACACTTTTGTAAATGTTTTGTAAATATTGATGTCCTTCGACCGACATGCTTATGTATATGCAAGTTTTGAAACCTTCTGTCCCATGTATGTTATCACAGCTTATTGGACCTAGCCTATTTTGTATAATTGCTTCCGCAGCCCCTTATTATATGCTTATCTGTTAAGAGACCTTTGGTAATCCACAGATTACTGGCCGGTTACGATGTTAAACCTACAGGGGTGGGTTTGGGTCATGACAACAAGTGTGCATTTGGTTGCACTGCCGTTAAATATTTGGGCCATGTCATTTCAGAAAAAAGGAGTTAAAGCCGATCTCGAAAAAATCAAATGCATGTTAAAGTGGCCAAGGCTGAACAACTTTAAAGGCTTACAGGGGTTTTTAGGCCTCACTAGTTATTATAGTCAGTATATTCGTGACTATGGGAAGATTGCACTCTCTATGATTGAAAAAAAAAAAAAAAACTCTTTTCCATGAACTGAGGAATTCGTATTAGCCTTCACACAACTCAAAGAAGCCATGACCAGTCCACCAGTCTTAACTCTACCCAATTTCAATAAAACATTTTATGTCGAGTGTGATGCTTCAGGCACTAGAGTTAGAGCATTACTCACCAAGAGAGTAGATCATTGGCTGACTTCAGTAAGGGACTTTGTGATAACCATGTTCCGTATTATGCTAATTGGTCCTTATTATAAATGTGATTATGTGTTTGATATGGTTTTGTGTGCCATTATGTGAAAATATGTGGTTTTGAATTTCTATCTGTTTACCATAGAAATATTTGTTTGATTATCTGCTTCGGAATTTAAATTGAAGGCCTTATCGGCCATAGAAGCCGAAATTGATTATGCCATTGTGATTAGCGTAATTTTTAGAGCCTACGGTAAAATTTGATTGAAAATTGATTCAGATCGAAATAATTAGATTCAGAACGATTAATTAAGTGCCCAATTATTTAATATTGATATTTTTGATTAGTGGGACTTACCTTAAGGGCACTATACACTCAATACCTCTCTTTTATTTGATTTGGCTGATTTTGGCTCCTTAGAGAGTGAGAGAACCGAATTAGAGAGAGAGAGAGAAAGAGAGAGAGTATAAGAGATTGAAGATTTCTCAAGAAGCTTGAAGATTTTGGAGTCTAACTCAAGAATTAAGTATAAGTTTGGAAAGATTAAAGCTCTTAGGTGAGTAATCAACCCTTAACATATGAATTTGAGTTGTGATTTTGTGAATTGAAGATTTAATAGCGATCTAGAGCATGAAATGAGTTGGTTTTGTTGAATTGGAAGTCAATAGATGTATGCATGTAAGAAGTTGCTTTGAATTTGCATGTTTGAGCTTGCAATACATGATCCATGTTGAATCTTTGATTGAAGCTCATATTTTTAACTATCTCTTCATCATCTAAATTGAGAATGAAGGTTATATATCACATGCATGTACAATTCATGAGAGTAGGAGTCTTGAATGTATGGAATTGTCATGTTGGAAAAGAGTTTAGTATAAATTGGGTCATGCATGTGATTACTTTGTGAAATTGAGCTTCATAATATAATGAATTGGGTGTTGAATCATGTTAGTACAAGTATATGTGAAGTCATAAAATGTAAGACATGTTGATTTGAATGTTGAATTTGAGCTCAAGAACATTGCTAGAAAACCCAGAAATTATGGTGTCCGCTTGAGCGGGAAATACGAGCTCCTAGTATTTTCTGCAGACTTGATATCTGCCGGCAGGAAGTTCGCTCGGCGAGAGCTCAGAGATCGAAGTTCGCCGAAAGGCCCGAGTGAGAGCTCGAGCGTAAATTTGATGCATCCAGTACTTTTGTAGACCTCATGGGTTCGCTCGAGCGAGGAAGTCCACGCTCCAACAGGGACCTTGTTTTCTAAAATGTTGAAAAGGACTTTTGTGTTTCGTTTTCTGTTCTCTTTCACTTCTAAGTACTCTTAGGCATACATTGAGCATCGTAATTGAGTTAAAGAGATAAGAATGAAGCCGAAAGAGGAATATGTGAATTAAAGAAAGGATTGAATCGGTTGTGACCCATATGTGTTATGTGATGTGTAGGGTCAAGCTCCTGGGCAAATCAACCAGTCGATCACTGTGAGTAATATCTTGACAAAGATATCTGAAATATATTGTTGTCTAATTGCTTACTTCTATGTAAGTTTATAAGTTTGTTGATTTGAATGGTGGACAATGTTTGCTATGCCAAATGAATGGGCCAAAGGCCAATTTGACACGAATGAATGAATGAACGGGCCGAAGGCCAGTCTGACATAAATGAATGGGTCAGAGGCCAATATGAGTTTGAATGATAGAATGAATGGGCCAGAGGCCAGTATGATCTGAATGAATGGGCCAGAGGCCAGTTTGACAAGAAAGCCTGAATGGGCCAAAGGCCAGTTTGACATGAATGAAAGCTTGAGTGGGCCAAAGGCCAGTTTGACATGATCGAAAGTATAAATGTGCCCAAGGCCAGTTTGACTTGAATGATACGAAGGAATTGGGCCCGAGGCCATATGATGTATTTGGAACAGTAATCACTTGACCTATATTTATATATGTTAGATAGAAATACGAATTGGGCCCAAGGCCGTTTGAAGCACGTTGTTCTAAATACCATTTGTGTAACTTCCTTATTTAATATTATTCACTGGACTTTCACTCACGCTCATTCATGTGTTTGTAGGTGAGCCAAGAGAGGTTCAAACCCAGCCTCAGTGAAGTTTGGAAGGAATAACCAAGTTTTGAAGAGTTAGCCCTAGCGTCTCACGCGCGAGACTCGTCTCCGCCTTTTTGTTATCCTATTTTATTTGGTCATGTTGGCGAAGACTTTGAATCTGTTGTATATAGTTTCCATGGGTTGACTTAGACTTAAATGATCCTGTCTGTACAGAACCTTATGCTACTATATTTTCTGAAGTGAGTTATTAACATGTATGTGTATGGTTTGTTATGACGTGCCATGTAAGCACAGCTCTATGGATAAAGTTTTAAATTTTGCTTCTGTTTGGCCCTTTTACTCTGATGAGTTATGTCTGGTTTGGTTTGAGGTCGTAGGTAATCTCGTGATTACTGGCCGGTTATGTCCTTAACCCTTGGGGGCGGGTTCAGGTCATGACAGAGTGGTATCAGAGCACGAGTTAATAACTCACACACTTGTCCAAAAGAGCAATAAACGTCTAGAAAAGATCTAGGATGCATTCATGTGATAAGTATGAATTTGATAGTATCGAGAATGCATCTAAATGTTTCAATGTGAACAACTATGTGTTATAAGTTTGTGATTTGCTTGCATTGCAAATTATTTGAATATGTATGCTCTTTAATAGATGCATACCTGTGAATCTTTTGTACAAAGTATAATGTAAGTTTAATCAGATGGTGAGAACAATAAGTGATGAGATAGAAGAGTCCTCTACTGCCAGGATGGATAGAATGGAAAGGTTGATTCAGGAAATGGCAGAGACATTAAGACAACAACAAGAGTGGCAACAACAGTGGCGGCAGCCACATCCTCCACCTCCACCTCCGGCACCACCCGTGCTAGATAATCAAAACGATGATCGGATAATAGCTCTCACCAAAGAGTTTAAGAAAATGAAACCACCACAGTTCCACGGGGGATTAGATTCGTTGAAGGTCGAAGCATGGGTTCTTGGCATCGAAAAATTGTTTGAAGTATTCCTATGTTCGGAGACACAGAAAGTGCTTTTCGCCATTTTTATGTTAGAGGATGAAGCAATGAAATGGTGGATGTTAATGCGAGAAAAACATAAAGATGTTGACCGGGTGAAATTACTGAAAATTTTCTATGACAAGTACTTCCCACAATGTGTTCAGGACAGGAAAGTGTCAGAATTTATGGAACTTAAACAAGACAGCATGACAGTGGCTGAGTATGAGGCCAAATTCACTGAATTGGCTAGGTTTGCACCACATGTGATTGATACTGACTATAAGAAAACGAGGCATTTTGAAGGTGGGCTTCGAAGTGACATATTAGAAATGGTGAATGTCTTGAAGTTAGAAACCTATATTGGGGTGCTAGACCGAGCCACAATATCAGAAGCTGACATAGCTTGGCAAGCTAAGCCAACAATAGAATGGAAGGGCAATAAAAGGCAAGGCTTCTTTTCGAAGAAAATTTTTTCGAAAAAGCAAAACACGGGCTCCTCAAGTACTTCGAATTCTTCCCAAGACACATCTCCCATGTGCAACATTTGTAGCAAAAGGCACCGTGGGGTTTGTTATCATGTGTCAGGAGCTTGTTTCAAATGTGGTAAACAAGGGCATATGGCCCGAGATTTTAATCAGAACGTTGGGAAGCTAGCAGCTAGCTCAACTGCATCAATCCCGAAGCCGGGAAATACTATGAGTCCTGCTATCACCGGGGATACCGTGAGACAAGGGAGAGTTTTTGCGCTTGTTCCGGGTGATACACGGAATGCCAATGCAGTTGTCTTAGGTACTATTTCTATATGTAATTAGGATGCTTTTGTGTTAATTGACTCCGAATCCACACACTCTTTTGTGACATGTGCATTTGCATCTAGACTGAGTAGACCTCTAGAATTACTGCATATCTGCTATGTGTGTCTGCTCCATTTGGGGAATCTGTATTGTGTGAATCCATATATTGGTTTTATGACATGCGTATTGAGGATACTATTCTATATGTAGATTTGTTACCCTTGAACTTTAGGCATTTTGATGTAATTTTGGGCATGGATTGGTTAACTAAATATTGTGCCACCATTGATTGTGTGACCAAACGAGTTGTATTTAAGCTACCAGAACATACAGAAATTGTGTTTGTGGGTAATGGGGTAGTACTTCCACCTTATTTAATATCTGCAATGAAAGCATGCAAACTGATCAGGAAAGGGTGTCAGGGTTATTTGTGCTATGTGTTGTGTGAACAATCTATGAATGTTGAATTGAACAGTATCCCTATTGTTAGAGAATTTCCAGATGTATTTCCAAATGAATTATCAGGGGAATTGGTAGACAGGAAAATAAAGTTCACTATTGAAACTGCACCAGGCACCCAGCCCATTTCTAAAACTCCCTACAGAATGGCTACTACTGAAATAAAGGAACTGAAAGAACAGCTGCAAGACCTGCTTGACAAGGGGTTTATCCGACCTAGCACTTCACCTTGGGGTGTACCAGTATTGTTTGTGAAAAAGAAGGATGGAACCTTACATTTATGTATCGATTACCGAGAATTGAACAAGGTAACAATAAAGAACAAATATCCCCTACCCCGTATTGATTATTTATTTGACCAGTTGTAGGGATCACAGGTGTTTTCTAAAATTGATTTGAGATCCGGGTACCATCAGTTGAAAGTAAAGGCAGAGGATGTTGAGAAAACAACGTTTAGAACGAGGTATGGTCATTTTGAATTTCTTATTATGCCATTTGGAGTGACTAATGCTCCAACAGCATTTATGGACTTAATGAACCGAATTTTTAAAATCTACCTTGACGAATTTGTTGTGGTCTTTATTGATGACATTTTGATATACTCTAAAGATAAACTTGAACATGAACGTCATTTGAGAACCGTTCTACAAATACTTCGGGAAAGAAAATTATTTGCTAAACTAAAGAAATGTGAGTTTTGGTTCGATGAAGCTGTTTTCTTAGGGCATGTTATCAACAAGGAGGGAATTTCAGTGGACCCACAAAAAAAAAGGCAATTGTGAATTGGCCTACACTAACAAACACAGCTTCATGGGCTTAGCCGGGTATTACAGGAGGTTCGTGAAAAACTTTTCAAAGATAGCTGTACCTCTTACTCAGTTGATACACAAAGGGCAATCATTTGAATGGAATGACGATAGGGAAGCTGCCTTTCATGAACTGAAAACGAGACTGACCACTGTACCAGTATTGACACTACCCACAGGTACGAAAAATTTTGTAATTTTCAGTGATGCGTCTTATAAAAGTTTGGGTTGTGTATTAATGCAGAACGGAAAGGTTATTGCCTATGCCTCCCGACAGTTGAGACCGCATGAGAAAAACTACCCAACACATGATTTAAAATTGGCCGCAGTTGTTTTTGCTTTGAAAATCTAGCAGCATTATTTGTATTTGGCAGAGTGTGAAGTCTACACGGATCACAAGAGTCTGAAATACTTCTTTACGCAGAAAGAGCTCAACATGCGACAGAGGAGATGGCTTGAATTGATAAAGGATTATGATCTTGAAATCCAGTATCACCCCGGGAAAGCTAATACAGTTGATGATGCCTTGAGCAGAAAATCAACGGGGAGTATGGCTTGTGTGCTTACTGAATAGAGAGAGATCTTGCAAGATTTTGAGAAGTCTGAAATTGAAGTAGTAATGTGTGAACAGGGTGGATTGATAGCCGCTATTATAACCGAGCCGGCAATCATTGATGAAATTAACTAGAAACAGAAAGATGATGGATTCCTCAAGAAAATGATTGATGAATTTGAGACAAGTCCTAAAATAGAGTTTAGCATTGAAAATGAAGTGTTGAGATTTCGGAACCGAATGTGTATCCCAGATATTTCGGAATTGAAGAGAAGAGTTTTAGATGAAGCCCATAAATTAGTGTTTGCTATGCATACGGGCAACAATAAAATGTATCGGGATTTGAAACAAAGCTATTGGTGACCTAAAATGAAGAAAGAAATTGCAGGATATGTGTCAAAGTGTCTCCAATGTTAGCAAGTTAAAGCTGAACATCAGAAACCAGGCGGTCTACTTCAACCTCTCCCTATTCCTGAAACTGAATGGAAGTGGGAGCATGTGACTATGGATTTCGTTGTTGGCCTACCTCGGACTCCTCGAGGTATGGATTCTATTTGGGTTGTAGTTGATAGACTGACTAAATCTGCACATTTTCTACCAGTTAGAACTATATTTAATGCTTATAGACTGGCTACCATATATGTTGATGAGATTGTCCGTTTATACGGAGTTTCGGTATCTATTGTGTCGGACAGAGATCCGAAATTTGTATCTAGAATGTGGAGAAGTTTGTAGGAAGCTATGGGGACAGAACTAAGGTTCAGTACTACATTCCACCTACAGACAGATGGGCAATCAGAACGAACAATACAAACTTTGGAAGATATGCTTCGGATGTGTGCTTTGGATTTTCAAGAGAGTTGGGAAGACTATTTGCCACTTGTAGAATTTGCATACAATAACAGCTTCCACTCCAGCATCGATATGGCACCATACAAGGCTTTGTATGGTAGAAGGTGTAGATCACCAATTTGTTGGACAGAGGTCGGGGATAGAGCTTTACTAGGGCCTGAAATTGTGCAAGATACTTCTGAAAAGATCAAAACTATCCAGCAAAGGCTCAAAAGAGCTCAGGACTGACAAAAGAACTATGCAAATGTCTGAAGAAGACCTCTTGAGTATGAGGTTGGTGACCATGTGTTTATCCGTGTGTCTCCAATGAAAGGCCAAGTCAGGTTCAGAAAGAAGGGCAAGTTGTCGCCCCGTTACATTGGGCCGTTTCAGATTCTGGAAAGGCTTGGTCCAGTTGCCTATAGGGTTTCTTTGCCACTGGGATTTGAACAAATTCATAATGTGTTTCATGTGTCGATGTTGAGAGGTTACCTCCGAGACCCGTTTCATGTGATTGATTATCACCAGGTAGCTATTGATGAAAATATGGAGTACGCCGAATGGCTGGAGCGAATCGTTGACCGACAAGTAAAATAGCTGAGAAGCAAGTCCATCCCAATGGTGAAAGTGGAATGGAAAGAACACTATAGGACGGATGCTACAAGGGAAAAAGAGGATGAAATGCGACTAAGCTATTCACATTTGTTTCCTGACGAAGGTAAATTAAGTTTGGAGGACCAAACTTTCTAAAGGGGGGGGAAGACTGTGATAACCCTGTTCCGTATTATGCTAATTGGTCCTTATTATAAATGTGATTATGTGTTTGATATGGTTTTGTGTGCTATTATGTGAAAATATGTGGTTTTGAATTTCTATCTGTTCACCGTAGAAATATCTGTTTGATTATCTGCTTCGGAAATTAAATTGAAGGCCTTATCAGCCACAGAAGCCGAAATTGATTACGCCATTGTGATTAGTGTAATTTTTAGAGCCTATTGTAAAATTTGATTGAAAATTGATTCGGATCGAAATAATTAGATTCAGAACGATTAATTAAGTACCCAATTATTTAATATTGATATTTTTTATTAGTGGGACTTACCTTAAGGGCACTATACACTCAATACCTTTCTTTTTATTTGATTTGGCTGATTTTGGCTCCTTAGAGAGTGAGAGAACCGAATTAGAGAGAGAGAGTATAGGAGATTAAAGATTTCTCAAGAAGCTTGAAGATTTTGGAGTGTAACTCAAGAATTAAGCATAAGTTTGGGAAGATTAAAACTCCTAGGTGAGTAATCAACCCTTAACATATGAATTTGAGTTGTGATTTTGTGAATTGAAGATTTAATAGCGATCTAGAGCATGAAATGAGTTGGTTTTGTTGAATTGGAAGTCAATAGATGCATGCATGTAAGAAGTTGCTTTGAATTTGTATGTTTGAGCTTGCAATACATGATCCATGTTGAATTTTTGATTGAAGCTCATATTTTTGACCATCTCTTCATCATCTAAATTGAGAATAAAGGTTATATATCACATGCATGTACAATTCATGAGAGTAGGAGTCTTGAATGCATGGAATTGTCATGTTGGAAAAGAGTTTGGTATGAATTGGGTCATGCCTGTGATTACTTTGTGAAATTGAGCTTCATAATGTAATGAATTGGGTGTTGGATCATGTTAGTACAAGTATATGTGAAGTTTGAGTCATAAAATGCAAGACATGTTGATTTGAATGTTGAATTTGAGCTCAAGAACATTGCTGGAAAACCCAGAAATTATGGTGTTCGCTCGAGCGGGGGAACTGCCGCTTGAGCGGGAAATACGAGCTCCCAGTATTTTCTGCAGACTTGACATCTGCTCGAGCGGGGAGCTATGTAGACCGAGTTCGCACTTGAGTGTCCGAGTGAGAGCTCGAGTGTAAATTTGATGCATCCAGTACTTTTGCAGACCTGATGGGTCCGCTCGAGTGGGAAAGTCCACGCTCGAGCGGGGACCCTGTTTTCTAAAATGTTGAAAAGGACTTTTGTGTTTCGTTTTCTGTTCTCTTTCACTTCTAAGTACTCTTAGGCATACATTGAGTATCGTAATTGAGTTAAAGAGATAAGAATGAAAACTAAAGAGGAATATGTGAATTAAAGAACGGATTGAATCGGTTGTGACCCATATGTGTTATGTGATGTGTAGGGTCAAGCTCCAGGGCAAATCAACCAGCTGATCACTGTGAGTAATGAAATGTACAAGCCCACAAAGGCCATGAATCACTATAAACAACCCAAACCCATCACTTGGAGCCCAATACATAACCCAGCTGGTGAGGTCCAGAACAACTGGAATCCAACATGGCATAAAGAGCCAATGGCATTCAGACACATGACAAGTAAAGGACGAGCCACATCAACAGACAAAGATTTGCAAAGTTATTGCCACTGCACATCACCATTAATGCAACCCATCACAACATTTATTACGACAACACCTCTCCGTCGGAACAGGACCCTCTTACCCTAAACAAGGTAAGCTACAGCATAGACTTTCGGCGAGGAGGGCAGGTCGGAAGGGACAGCGAAATGATTACCAAAGGATATAAGCAAACGTTGAAGACAAGAAGAAGTTTAAGCTTTCTATCTCTAAAAACTCTCCTTACACCCTACTTCTCTTTCTAACTTACTCGTCGGAGGGTTCACTGGGGGACTACCCCGTTCCCCGTTGGACTTGTTTGCAGGTTATCCAGTGGGCTCGATCATTTGGACGTGGGCATTGAGGTGCTTGGACTTGTTTGGCCCATTCACTGGAACAAACTGTACCATCAAGTAATATCTTGACAAAGATATCTGAAATATATTGTTGTCCAATTGCTTACTTCTATGTAAGTTTATAAGTTTGTTGATTTGAATGGTACACAATGTTTGCTATGCCAAATGAATGGGCCAAAGGCTAGTTTGACACGAATGAACGAATGAACGAGCCAAAGGCCAGTCTGACATAAATGAATGGGCCAGAGGCCAGTATGAGTTTGAATGACAGAATGAATGGGCCAGAGGCTAGTATGATCTGAATGAATGGGCCAGAGGCCAGTTTGACAAGAAAGTCTGAATGGGCCAAAGGCCAGTTTGACATGAATGAAAGTCTGAGTGGGCTAAAGGCCAGTTTGACATGATCGAAAGTATGAATGGGCCCAAGGCCAGTTTGACTTGAATGATACGAAGGAATTGGGCCCGAGGTCGTATGATGTATTTGGAACCGTAATCATTTGACCTATATTTATATATGTTAGACAGAAATACGAATTGGGCCCAAGGCCGTTTGAAGTACGTTGTTCTAAATACCATTTGTGTAACTTTCTTATTTGATATTATTCACTGGGTTTTCACTCACGCTCATTCATGTGTTTGTAGGTGAGCCAAGAAAGGTCCAAACCCAGCCTCAGTGAAGTTTGGAAGGAACAACCAAGTTTTGAAGAGTCAGCCCTAGCGTCTTATGCACGAGACTCGTCTCCGCCTTTTTGTTATCCTATTTTATTTGGTCATGTTGGCGAAGACTTTGAATCTTTTGCATATAGTTTCCATGGGTTGACTTAGACTTAAATGATCCTGTCTGTATAGAATCTTATGCTACTATATTTTCTGAAGTGAGTTATTAACATGTATGTGTATGGTTTGTTATGACGTGCCATGTAAGCACAGCTCTATGGACAAAGTTTTAAATTTTGCTTCCGTTTGGCCCCTTTACTCTGATGAGTTATGTCTGGTTTGGTTTGGTTTGAGGCCGTAGGTAATCTCGTGATTACTGGCCAGTTATGTCCTTAACCCTTGGGGGCAGGTTCGGGTCATGACAGACTTAAAGGAATGACTCTATTTTTTTTCAGCCTAAAAAGAATTGTTAGCTCTATTGCTTGTGATATGGAAATGGAGATCATATTTGTTTGGTCGCAGGTTTGTGGTTAAAACTGATCAACAAAGCCTCAAGTTCCTATTAGAACAAAAGGTAGGCACTCTAGTGCAACAACTGTGGGTTTCAAAGCTATTTTGTTATGATTTCTCTGTTGAGTATAGAAGTGGGCTACTCAATACTGTGGCAGATACTTTATCTCGAAAGGACAGTGAGACATTTGCTATCTCTTTCCCTATTGCAATGTGGGTAGAAGAATTATAAAGAAAGCATGCTATTGATGCTCAGGTCCAACACATAGTTTCCCAACTCAATGATAGGAAAATGGATTCTATCAAGTTTATTAAAGCAAGTGGCATTTTGTTTTACAAAGGGCGTTTATACTTTTCTCCTCGATCCTCATTTCGAAGCCGAGTTCTTGCATAACTCCATGATAGTCCAATAGGAGGACATGCTAGTTTCCACAAAACCTATCAAAGAGTGAAAACAGATTTTTACTGGCCCGGGATGAAAAAGGAGATTAAGAATTACATCAAGGAATGTGATCCATGCCAAAGGAACAAAGTTGAAAATGTCTATCCTGCAGATCTTCTTCAACCATCAAAAATTCCCTCTGGAATATGGACAACCACATTCATGGATTGTTGGAACAATTCGTCTTGAATTCTTCAGTTGGTGGTCTTCGAGTCTTCAAAACTTGGCGATGAACTTATCTATGTAGAACAGAAATATGATGCTTCAAGTAATGTTACTTAGTCGCTTTCCTAAAGACAATATTTGCACCCACCAAAAGGTGTGTAGGGGGTTACAACAAATTCGCCTCCAGGATACAATGAAGCCTAATCTAAAGATCAAGTCTACTGACGTCTACATTGACGACAGTAGATCAGAATACTCTTGATATAATTAAGAAAACCAAGACACTGATAATCAAATCTGCTAGATTACCAAAAAGAAAAGAAAAAATTTGCTTAAGAAACTCTTGATCGAAAACTCAAAATCAAGAGGGGGAGAGAGAGAGAGATATATATAGAGAGAGCGAATTGCATGAATGCTTCTGAATTTTTTTGGATGGAATGAAATGGCTGATTTCGTAGCCTATTTATAGGCCTTAATGGATTTGATGGAATGGTCATGTCCTTTGATTGCATCCGATTAGATCTGACCGTTGGATCAACGATCTATGGTGCAGATCATTCTCACACTAAATAGCTACCTTGACTGATCACATCTGATCACAATCAGGTGTCATCTCATCCGTACGATAGCGTCCATCTCCAATCAACGACTATGATCAAACTGTTCCAGATCGGACATGTAACCATTCGATTGGTTGGTTGACTCATCGCCAATGGACGCCAAGTGAAGCTGACTATATTCCACGTCATCGCTCTAACCTGTCTGATGCAAATAGAAAAGTGCCCTCATGACACCGATGCATCTGTGCTAAAGTGTAAAGTGCACCATCAAACGCCACATAACCCACGCCACGCATGCGTGCCTGTGCGCGTGTGGATGGTATGAAACACCATCCTTGCAGTGTTGGTGCATGCACACTAGCTTTCACCTCACAATTCCATATTCAAAGGAATATTCCATGTAGCACTTTATTAAGTGCTCCATATTTTCCTTTCTTTCCGATGTGGGATAAAGTCCCCAAGCTTATTTCAAGCTTTCCAAAGAAAAACAATGAAGGTTTTGAAAACACCCAAAATTAAATTATACATTTTAAAACCCATTTTGAAAATTCCCCAACATGGATTTTATAGATGGATTACCCAAATCTCAAGGGAAAAATGTCATCATGGTGGTAGTAGATTAACTCTTAAAGTACTCTCACTTTATTGCTCTATCTCACCTTTACATAGCTAGTACAGTAGCAAATTTTTTCTTGGAGCATGTCTTCAAACTTCATGGAATGCCCATCTCCATTGTAAGTGACAGAGACCCAATTTTTCTTTCTAACTTCTGGCAAGAATTTTTTAAGTTGCAAGGAACAGTCCTAAATATGAGTTTCACTTACTATCCACAATTTGATGGCCAAACGGAGATAGTGAACAAATGTTTGGAGCAATATCTTTGAATTTTCTGCAATTTACAACCAAAGGAATGGGCAATTAAATTGCTCTAGCTGAGTTTTGGTATAATACCAATATGCATTTTTTTGCTGGCATGACACCATATGAGATTGTATATGGAGTTCCTCCTCTTCGATTGATTTCGTATGTTAAAGGTACTACCAAAGTTGAGGCTATAGAGAAGGCATTACGAAGCTGGGAATCCATTTTACACTCGCTCAAGGAGAATTTGCAAAAAGCCCAGCACAAGATAAAGATTATTACTGACCAAAGGAGGACCAAAAGAGCTTTTGAAGTGTCACGACTCCATTCCGCCCCTAGTAGAATGGTGTCATGATGGCCAGTAATCCGAGATTACCGAAGGCCAACTTTCAAAATTCACACACGATCAGAGTATAAATACATGGGGCTCACAAGTGCGGAAGCAATATACACAAATCTAATTAGTCTATAAGAGCTGTGCATAAGTCAAATGGAATGGCATACATCTTTACATAGCTTTATAGCTTGAATACAAACAAAATGAAGTACAAAAATACATCTTGACCAAAAGGCTTCTCAAGCCATCATATACAAAACACAATGAAATGCAAGCTAAGAAGCATGATCTTCAAGATGCTACAAAATGCGGATCCAAAACAAGTTGCAAAGCACATCTAGGCGTCGCTGCCATCCTGCTCATCACCTACATATATAGAGAGAGGGTGAGCTTGGATACTCAGTGAATGGTACAAGTAATAAAGGTTTTGCATGCATGATATCCGAGATATTTGACGAAACAATACATAATCACAACTTGTAACAAAACATGGGATGAATCAAGTTCATCTAACAAATCTTTCAAGCTTCATCAATCAAAGTCTTTCAAGGCTTTCAAGTTTCAAGGGATGACATTAACATAGGTGCTACAAAAGCTTAGAGTCCTCTAGCACGTAAGGACTTGTGCTACAAATGCTTATAGTCCCCTAGGACGTACGGATTTTCAAAGACTGTGCTACAAATGCTTATAGTCCCCTAGTACATACGGACTTTCAAAGGCTGTGCTACAAATGTTTATAGTCCTCTAGCACGTACAGACTTTCAAAGACTGTGCTACAAATGCTTATAGTCCCCTAGCACGTACGGACTTTCAAAGACTGTTATCAAAACCAAAGCCAATACTTGATACATAAAATAGGGATAATCATTTATGCTTAAGAAATACTTTTACAAAACGAAGCAAAGCTTTGTCAAAACTCCATAACATAGCTTTATTAAAAATACCACTCACATAGTTCTTCAAACGTTGGGGTCAAGCGAGAGTCCAAGTCCTACAACACATGGCAAGGTCTATTGAATGCACTATCAAACAAGCTTTACATGCATGCAAATGATCCCGGCATTCCTTCAAACTAAGTCGAACCAAAACAAAACACTGTTTCTCATCTCGGGAAAACATAACGGGCACTAACTAGGTCTTGGCCGAGGTCCCCCACCTCCTTGCCGAGGTGTGGTCCCGATGGTCACATTCAAGAAAATGAAGTCGGGAAAATCTGGGTTTCCCTCTACTAAAGAACATGAAAAACATGAATGCTCAATCACAACTTGTTATTTCAAAATCTGGGATTTTCATGCTATGAGTTCGAAAACATAGACTTGGGTACCCATACTTGAAGATCTTGGGAAAACAAATACAAAAACATGGATCTTAATGCAAACTTTCGGATCAAACGAGGCTTTTTCTTCAAGAACACATGAATGCCACTTTCTCTTTCTAAACCCAACTTTAATAGATGCATGGCTTGCAAATCAGGTCTGATCATGCAATGCAACTAGATGATCAATAAGAACAACAAGAGTAGATTAAGATTCTAATCTTAAAACTCGAATCTAACGGTTCAAGCACCCAAAGATCAAGCTTGGAAATCTACTCCCTCTCTAGGAACTCCTCTCTTCTCAAGAATAAAGAAATATAACAAATGATACATTTCTCTCTCTGCTGGCTTATTTAACACTCAACTCGGACACGTGGCACTACCGGGTTGGTTCTCCTCAAAAAGGTAACTGAGTGAAAAGACAAGACTTATGACAAAGTGTATTCAACAAGCAAGATGGCATAAGCACTCCGGCAGGTAATGATCTCGGCTAAGAGCAAGGCATCGGCAAGTAAAGGAATAATGATCTCGGCTAGGAAGGACAACACTTGGCCTAGTTGTGCCACACCTCGGCCTAGATGTGCCACACCTCAGTCTAGGTCGCACAAATCCAGGAACAAGATCACTTAGGTGCAAAGGTAACATCTCGGCCTAGATAATACACATCTCGACTAACATGTTAGAGCAGAGGTGGAGGTCAACCAGAAAAGGGTTCTAAGATAGTTCTAGGCTTAAGGTGACCTCAGCTTGGATTAACCTAGGCTAACACACACCAAATAAGGAACAAAGCATGCAAGTAACACTTATGCAAGACAAATCAAGGTTTGAAAATGCAACATATCAAGACAAGATCATGTAATATATACAAGCACGACTAGAATAAAGTGAGGGTTGTTACATGAAGTCGGCGATTGGGTTTTCCTAAAGTTACAACCTTATCGACAGCAAACAGTGAGCCTTCGTTCCAACTGAAAGCTTTCTTCTAAATTCTATGGTCTTTTTAATGTGCTAGAGAAGATTGGCGAAGTGGCGTACAAGCTTGAGCTACCACATGAGTCCCGTATCTACCTAGTATTTCATGTTTCTTGTCTAAAGAAACAGTTAGGCAGCAAGGTGGACATCCAAACTCAATTACCTCTATCTGATTATGAAAGGGTTATTTACACTGAACCATTATGTATTCTAGACTGATGGATGGTGAAGAAGGGCAACCAGGCTATAACTAAAGTGCTGGTCCAATGAAAGGGCTTAGATAAAGAGGACGCCACTTGGGAGTTATACTACAAGTTAAGAGAAAAGTTTCCAAACTTCATCCTCGAGGACGAGGTTGGGTCTCAGAGAGAAGGAATGTCACGCACCTAATTAGGCTTAGCTAGCTAATCTTATCCTTCAATTTGTAATTTATGATTTCTAGTTAGTAGTAACAGAATAATAAGGATCAGGTTGTAATCATTTCCTTAGAGATTAGGTTGCTATCTCTTTAAGAGATTAGATTGTTATCCCTTTAGCTTTGTTTATCCTACTCCCAAATTCAAGGAGGGGTTTTCTATTTATATTGGAAATAAACACACAATGAGGAAGCATATTCTTTTACCAACAAATTACAGGAGGAAAGGGGTCCCGCCAAGAACCCCAATGATATTCATTTTTTTTTTTTTTTAGCAATACTCTTCTTTTCACATACAACTAGTAAGGTCTTTTACACTTATTGTACACAAAAAATATACACTCATGGATTTTTGTTTTGGGTACACAAAAAATAAATAATTTATTAACTTATTAGTTTATTTGAATTATACTATCTCTCTACTTTTTTATACATCTTTTCATAATAAGTAAAAAAATCAACAAATAAGTTATGCCCAAAATAAACCTAAAATAATTTGGCAACTTACAATAATAGTCAAAAAGTGATTAAAAAAATTAAAAAAAAAATCAAAGAACTATATAATAAATTCAAATATTTCATTTCCTCTACACTTTTTGTAATTTTTTTTATTGTAAAAGTTAAAAAAATCATTCTAAATATACTAATTTTTATTCACCTCTTTTAGCAAAATAGTCAAAAAGTTACTAAAATAATCTATTTCCAAATCAACCCTAATTATTTCATTCACTATAATACTAGTATGTAACTTCCAACTCTATTAGAGATTTAGAATAATAAATATTAATATAATTGAAGGGAAAATGAATTAAAAGTAGGAAAATTTAGTCTAAGGTCCCTCTCCCATTTTTAGTAATGGAAGAGATCCACAATATTATTTTATGATGTCTAAAGTCCCTCTATTCTACACAAATATATCACACTCCTCTCACCACTTCGCTTTCTCTCTCATCTCTCTCTCTCTCTCTCTCTCTCTCTTCACACCCTTCGATTGATTCCCAATTCTTTCTTTCAAACCTATTCCGCTCTCCTCCCCCATTCTCCTTTTTTATTTCTTTTGGTTTTCTTCTCTAATTTTTCATTGTTTTAGGTACTTGTCAATTCACCTAATCTCTCTCTCTCTCTCTCTGCGTGTTGGTCATGATTGTTTCTTGTATTCAATTGAATTCATCTATGGATTGATCATGGAGAGTCTTCTTCTGATTTTGCAAAATTAGGGTTACTATGGCGTAATTTCATAGTATCTCCTTATACCCTCTTCTTTATTTTTTTTTCCTTTTCTTTTAATTTTGTTTTCAAAGTTTCAATTTATTCCTCAGATTGCATTTTTCTGATTAGGTTTCCAAATTCTCTCTTATTTAGGTTGGAAATTTATAATTTATTTTGCAAAATTTCAGGTTTTAATTTGTGATCCATCAATCTTATCTTATTTTTGAGCTTCTTTGATTCTAAAAGTTCCATTCCTGAGAGTGTCTCGCCACCATTTGTTATTATATGCAATGCCTTTTCTCTCTCTAGAATTTGTTTCCTAGTTTTTTGTTCAAGTAATTTCATTTCCTTTTTGGTTGAAAAATGTTTGTACTTTTTGTGATTTGTGTGTGTAATATTTATCATATTTTTGTGATTTGAGAGAAAATTAGAATTTCTCAGGGAAGAGAATTTCTCTGGTGATGGATCTAAAATTTCTTTGGTGATGGCTTCTGAGAAAATCAAAATTTCTTTGGAAAGAAAATTTCTCTAAGATGGATCCAGAATTTCTCTGGGAACAAAATCAAAATTTCTTTGGTGATGGCTTCTGAGAAAATCAGAATTTCTTTGGGAAGAGAATTTCTCTGGAATGGATCCAGAATTTCTCTAGGAACAAAATTTGTGAAAGGTTCAAGGGTTAGAGAAATTTGATATTAGTCCAGAGAAATTTGTGAAAGGTTCAAAGGTTTTTTTTATGTTAGTTTAGAGATCTAAAGAAATTTGGTTAAAATGAATTCAGAGAAATTTGAATTTTCTTTGGTTTATAAATGAATTTAGAGAAATTTGAATTTGAATTTGAACCCAAAGAAAATTGGTCAAAATAAACCCAAAGAAATTTGAATTTTCTCTAGATTGAACCTAGGGAAATTTTTTAGGAAGTTCAGAATTTCTTTGGAGAGAATTTCTCTGAGAAAAATATCTTTAGATTGAAATTTCTCTGGATCAATATTAAGAGACCTTAGACATTATAAAAATATTAAATATTTTTTATGTTATGAAATCTTAATATCAGAAATCCTATTAAAAAAAAAAACCCTTGTAAAAGTATCATGACAGAGTTAACAAATTTTTGAATACGAAAACTCCATTATCTATTGTTTAAAAAATAATAATGTTGTATGACACAAAAATTCACTCCACAACAAATTTTTGAAAATTTAATTTAATTTTTATTATTTTATATTTATTTGTGCAAGACAAATAGTGGCATCCACCGTGTAAGACAAAATAGTAGTGTTGGAAAAGAGGTTAAGGCGCTAAAAGTGGCTTTAACGTCCCAATTAGAGCCAATTTTGATATTGAAGGTAACCAATCCTATTACACGGTATACTCAATCTTATATTAAGGCCTCGTCTCACAAATGTCTTTTTAAGTTAAAAGGTCAAAAAGTAATTAAAAAGTTTAAAAAATTAATAATTCATATTAAAAAGTCAAATATTTTATTTTCTTTCTATTTTTTGCACATCTTTTCGTAAAAAGTTAAAAATTTATCCCAAACATACTAATTTTTTTTTACATTACATTTTAGCTAAAAAATCAAAAAATTACTAAAAAAGCCTATTCCCAAATAAGACCTAAGCCTTGATTTGGTTTTCCTCCCAAGCTTTATAATCACAAAAGACAAAAAAAAGTTACAAAATCACAAAAAAACAAAAAAATTACAAAAATATCAAAATTTTCTATATACAAACAAAAAATCAAACAAGCATCATTCTATATTAAGGATAATTTTGTCATTCTAAAGCCAAAAAGTTAAAAAATCTAAATAAGAATACCAAACAATTAAGAAAGTCTAAGACTAGAAAAGTAAAAAAAAATCAATTAAAAAAGTCAAAACCAAACTACACCTAAATACACATTATGTTATATCTAAAATTTGTTATCTCTCACCTCAACAATAAATAAATGAATCACTCTCTAAAAAAATAAAATAAATAAATGATGTAATACGAGACATTAAAATATTAATCACAAATAACATTTGTGAGGAAGGGAGAGATGAAAGGAGAAAGTTTTATTTTTTAATTTTTGGTTTTTGCTCCAAAAAGAATGCATTTTGAGGTACTAAAAGGTATATTATACACAATTCACTATAAAGAATCAAAAAAAGTTGAATTTTAGTTGGCAATGGATATGCAACCATTCACATTATTTCAAAATTAAGGTTTACCTTTGATAGAGCTTTTTAACTATGATTTGAGAGTAGAAATTATATTTTGAGTTTGTAAGTTTGGAATTATGATTTGAGTGTGAAAAAAAATTTTGGTGAAAGAGTTTTGAATTGAGTGTGGAATTTTTGATGTGACATATGATATTTTATATAAAAACTTGCAACTCATAACCAAACATACAACTCAAAATTCTATTAAAACACACAAAAAAAATTTAAAAATTCAGAAAATATTTTTTTCGAATATATAAAAATTAATATATGTGAATTGCCAAAAAAAAAAAAAAAATGCACTATTCCGATCAACCAGCTGGACGACCAGTGGACAACTGATTAGTTCAAATTTCCCGCTTTCGATCGCGTTTTCAAAAATAAACATGGAATTAAGTTTTGAAATGCCTAAACAAACGTCGTGTTCAAATTAAGCTCTGGAATGTTAGTTCCAGAGCTGTACCAAACACAGCCTAACATTTTAAAAAGGAAATCCTTTCTAAAAACATTTCTAAAAATAATATATCATATGCATTTTATTACGAATTTTTTAAGGGGTTTTTTTTTAAAGTCCCTTATATTAAGATTTTATAGCATAAAAGACATCTAATATTTTCATAATGTCTAAGGTCCCTCAAGTTGATCCAAAGAAAATTGGTCCAGAGAAAATTCACGTCACAGAGAATTTCTTTGGTTTCAACCCAGAGAAAATTCAGTTCAAATAAAAAAAAAAATTCAATTCACAATTTGGAACCTGGAATGCTTAATTTGAAACCTAGAGAATTTTTCCAACCCAAAGAAATTCCCAGACAAACCTTTCTACAGAAATTCTCTCAGCCCAGAGAAATTCTGAAGAATTTCTCTAGACCCCACAACCTAGAGAAATTTTCCAAAAATACAAAAAAGACACACAGAGAGAAACAATGTCATACCACAGATAGACACAGACAGGCTGGTGTACTTCAGAGAGAAAAGGGCTGGAATGTATCTTCCAATATTTTATCCAGTGTCATGGGCAGTGGGTGAAATTCCATATTTCTTAATTGCTACACTTGTAGTGGTTGGAATAAGAACTGGAACAGATTCGACTTCAGAATTCCTAATGTATTGGCTAGTGCTCTTTACCTTCACATTGTGCGCAATATATTTTGGGATGATGGTAACTTTTCTAGCACCAGTGCCAACACTTGCTGCATTTATAGTGTCAATTGTGACATCATTGTAGGTGTCCACTTCTGGGGTAGTTGTTTTGCTATCAGATCGAATACAAGGACACATATTTGCCTCTGCGCTTTTCGACGTCAAACTTGGCAATGACGGCAATTTGGCGGTAGCTCTTCCGAATCGATGTAGGCAGAGGCGATGAAGAAGGAGAAAGCGGTGGATCGCGTCGAGCGTGTATCTGAATCTGACGATAGCGAAGTGGAAGGAGGAGTCGGAGGAAAAGGTGTTGAGGAAAAGATCGTAAAGGAGGGTGGAGAGGAAGGTGGAGGAGCACAGCTTGTTGCCAAGATAGACATTTCTCCATAACGTCAAGTAACTTGGATCTGGAAGACAGTGGGTGAAAGGAGAAAAGAGAGAGAAAGTAGAGTAGAGACAAAGAGTCAAATTTTTCTGATATATGTTTAGGGACCTTAGACATCAAAAAATAATTTTATGGATCTCTTCCCTTACGAAAAGTGGGAGAGGGGCCCTAAACTAATTTTCCCATTTTTTAAGTACATATTATGTATTTTTATAATAAATATTATATAATTTTCTAATAGAGTTACAATAACTTAAAATTCAAAAACAAAATTAAATATTTTGTGATAATATTAATATTTTGTAGTAATGTAACACATATTTTATCGAAATATTTTTAAATTATAGAATATATGATATTATTCTAAAAATACCTAATATTATCATAAATTACGTAATTTCGTAATATTTCTTTTTAAAAATATTAAAATTATTCACCGAATTGTCGGACTTGGATGACAATATTCCCTTTCTCTTCATTTTTGCTGCCTCCTCGAGTACCACTCGCTTGTTTAAAAGGATAAGATTTTTATTTTTTACATTATCTCTCTCCTCTAAATATTTTCAGTTTTAAAAAAATATATGTATTCGAAGCCTTGTCTCCTCTGCTTTAATATATATCATATATATATACTCCAGCTCGATTTTTCATACTCTCTCAACTTAAAAAATATTAAAAAAACAAATCAAATCAAAGCTTTTGTCTCCTCTGCTTTAATATACACCCCTACTGGTTTTGTCTTGTTTTTTTTCATAGTTAGGCTCCGTTTGGGGACTGATTAAATTAGTTAATTAGTTAAAAAATTATTAAATTAGTTAAAAAGTCAATCACTTATATTAAAAAGTCAAAAATTCTTCTTTCTTTTTATTTTTTGTACATCTTTTCGTAATTAGTCAAAAAATCATCCCAAATATACAAGCTTTTTTTACTTATCTTTTTAGCCAAATAGCTAAAAAGTTACTAAATTAACCTATTCCCAAACGAGGCCTTAATCTCTATTTGGTTCTTGTAAACAAATTAACTAAAATAATGCATTAATTGACTGAAATATAAATTTACATTTGCTAGAAATATACTTTTTAAATTTTATTGGTGGAATTTCGAAAAATAAAAATGCTGCATTATAATGCATTAAAGATAAGAAACAAACTATTTCAAAGAATAATAATGCTATAAATGACCATATTTGTTTATTTAAATTCATTTATCATTTTACATGTCATTATTGTACTGGATTAGAGATTTTCTATTATGAAACTTCATATCTCTCTATCTTGTTACACTAACAATTATTTGAAACACAATTGTAAGCGAAATATATAAAAGAATTTTTGGCCAAAAAATTCTCAACCCTAGTTTTAGTATAATCAGCTCCACCTCTTATATATGTTAACACATAAGATGATAAACGACTTTAAATAATTTAATCATACCTTTCAAATATTTCTACCTTTATCCCAAAACACTCATAATCTTTAAATTATGTAAAGATATCAAGGTGGAAGAATTTTTAGATAAGATTCAAAGACTGTAAGGTAGTTTTTGGTTCACTCTAATAAAATACAATGAAATCATTTCTTTAAAATGTTTGTTTTCACATTCAATTGACTAAAATAAAATAAAAAATACATTACAAATAAAATTATCATTCACCATTATATATAGATGATCATTCTATAAGAAATGATCATTCAATTCGATTTCATTTTATTCAATGAACCAAATAGAGTGTAAGGATTTTAAGATATCATAATACTAAAAATAAATATAACAATGAATAAATATATCAACAAATATAACAACTAAGTAAATATAACGAGAGAAACACTAATAAATATGTCAACAAATGTAACAACTAAGAGAGAGAGAGTTCCTGGATAGATCATACCACTCAACCTAAAATTCACCAAACAATATGATCCTATGTTATGTTGCCTTTGTGATAAGGAGACATACCCATTTTCGATACACCCTAAATATTCTGCAAAATATACTCAGAAACGTTCTTTTCGATACATCTAAACATTCTGCATATTATATATACACATTAAAATGTACAATGTAAAAGTCAACACTACAATTCTGCTAAAGAAGATAGGATCAGTTATCTTCAAATTTTCTCCACTCAACTCCTTCAGTAGCCGTTGATTCATTCTGTTTTCAGGTGTGACGGTGAATCAACCGTGAGCCAACTCTCGACTGGCAAGTGAAACCAGCAACTCTTCCCACCTCCAATCTCTTTATTTTTTTTTACTTTTCTTGAGAATTTTGTTTATAATTAGCAATGGCATAGATAGAAATTCCGTTTAGTGGTGTTATTTAGTTTTTTAATAATATAGACAAAGGGAGACTTGAGCGTTTCAATCAATTGAACAGAGAGAATGAGAGAGAAGATAAAATGGGTCTTCTTGTAAGGGGAAAAAAAAAAAGAAAAAACTACGTGCTTAGAATGAGGGGTGGTTCTCGACTAAGGTCTACCTTAAAAAAACAAAAATACTTTGCTTCTATCACCCAACAACTTTCATTCCCATTAAAGTATCCTTAGAAGCAGTAGGGCGAGCGAAGGATATCCAAACGGAGTGTTATAGTTTGTGCCTTGTCTATCTGAAACATTTCTATTGTATATATTGTTTGCTTTCATTGATCGGTAGCACAAGCACGTGCTAATTTGGTTGAACGAACGGTCTTCTCTCTATAACTTGTCTGTACTTGTACAAGCACTTACCTCCATTTTATCACAAGCATATTCCGAAACAGTGCTTATCTATAACTTGTCTGTGATAAAATGAAAGGTTTTAAACAGCGAACTGTTTCGGAATATGTTTTCTGATGTTCATAATTATTTACTTTCTGGAGGGAATAATTACTTCAGTACCATACTTGCTTCTCACATATATGTACACACTGATTTTGTTTCCTTTCAGTTGGAGGTAAGTACTAATCTAGCAGCTTGTAAAATATAGTGACACCGAGACAAGCAATTCATAGAGGAATGGCGGAAGAGACAGCTTACAAAGCTCACGTTATGGTACTCCCCTTCTATGGACAAGGCCACCTCAATCCGATGCTCCAGTTTTCCAAACGTTTGGCCTCAAAAGGACTTAAAGTCACTGTAACTACCATTCATTCAGTGACCAAGACCATGCCAAGTGGAGCTGGGTCAATTGCCTTTGAATCAGTATATGATGACTCCACTGACGGTGGGTTTCATGGACCTGGAGGATTTAAGGGCTATCTTGAAAGGTTTGAAGCGAGTGTCACACTATGCTTAACTGAGCTCATCAAGAAACTACAAAACTCAGAGTGCCCTGTAAAGTGTCTGGTGTATGATGGTAATTTGCCATGGGCTCTCAACATAGCCAAGCAATTGGGCATAGCTGGAGCCGCATTTTTTACTCAGTCATGTGCTGCCATTGCGGGTTACTACCCAATGCATCTCGACTTATTAGGAGAGCCAATGCCAGTGGTTGCTTCTTCAATGCTTGCAGTGCCAGAGCTCAAGATTCCAGTGGTGCCAACTTTCGAGTCTGACACAGGTCGTTATCCCCCTATAATCAGACACATATTGCAGCAATTCAGCAATATTGAGAAAGCGGATTGGGTTCTTTTTAACTCCTTCGATAAGTTGGAAGAAGATGTAAGTTGAATGCAGTTCTAACTTTTGTCTTTTCAAGTTCAATTTTGTTGGATTGGATTATATTCAATCTCTATTATTAGAAACATTGCTAAGATAAGTTGACATTCCGAATTGTAGGTAATGAAGTGGATGTCAGATCTTTGGCCTGTTAGGGCAATTGGACCGACTGTGCCATCAATTTACCTTGACAAGAGAGTGGACAATGACTCTGATTATGGCTTCCATCTGTTTAAACCACAGAATGAAGGTTGCTTGAAGTGGCTAAACACTAAAGATACCAGGTCTGTTGTCTATGTCTCGTATGGAAGCGTTGCAAGTTTGAATGCAGAACAGATGGCTGAAATGGCAGAGGCCCTAAAGCAAAGCAACAGCAACTTCTTGTGGGTGGTGAGGGCAACCGAGAGCAAGCTTCCCAGTGGTTTCGTGGAGGAGACATCAGAAAAGGGATTAATAGTGACATGGTGCCCCCAGTTGGAAGTGTTAGCCCACCATGCTGTGGGATGCTTCATAACACACTGTGGATGGAATTCCACGGTGGAGGCCGTAAGCTTTGGAGTACCAGTGGTGGCAATGCCACAGTTTCTGGACCAGACAACTAACGCACATTTTCTGGAGCAAGTTTGGGGAGTGGGAGTTGTAGCGAAGGTGGATGAGAAAGGTATTGCTACTAAGGAAGAAATTGAAAGATGCATTGGAAAAGTTATGAATGGAAAGAGAGGACGAGAGATTAAGAAGGCGGCTATGCAGTGGAAGGAGTTGGCTAAGGAGGCAGTGGATGAAGGCGGAAGTTCAGATAAGTATATTGATGAAATTATTACTTGCCTTGCAGCTGCTTAATTTTGATTTTCGAGACAAGTTTCTACTTTTTTCTTCACGAGGATGTCTTCTCTGGTGTACTTGTAATTTGGATATGGACCTTGCTCATATAAAACCTAATAAGGTCTTGTTTGCAGTAATAAAAATCTCTTTTTGAGATTCTTCAATAATATAAGCTTCGAAATTGAGGTATTATTGTTCATAGATGCACCTTCGAAATTGAGGTATTATTGTTCATAGATGCACCTGATGCATGCGACTTCTTGTTCACAGGGGTATAATGTATGTAATTTGTTCTTGTTCATTCGTGTAAATCTGGCCAACTTTTCACACATTCAATAAATAACCAAGTCAGCTACCGAGCTACTCAGTCCTCAATTTTTTCTCTTTATTTCAATAATTCCTTATCATTTGATTACATCTCAAGATTTATGTATCTCGAAATTCTCACATGATTTGATGTTTGGAAGTGAATTAGGATAGAGGGACGCAAGAATTTGGAGAAGTTGTGATGTCTTTGTGAAAGACCTATTGTAAATTTCTTCTCCTCTGAACAACCTGAAGAAATGCTACATTTAGAAATCAAAACTTTTATATGGTAGACAATGCCATACTATGCTGAGTTTGCTGTGAATTCTTTTAAGGCAAAGTATCAATATTTTCACGATTTTTTTGTTCAAATCAAATTTCCTCTGTTGCACTTGTCTAAAAAAACTTGGGATTGAGTTTATTTCTGAAACAGTTTTAGTTCCACGAGTTTAATGTAAGAAGGTGGGTAGTGAAGGGACAAAATGTGAAACGGATCAGGTCCAAGCCTTGGGCCGGCCCAATCCGACATAGCCCAAACCCAGGCAGGTTAGATGAGTATATGGTCAGAACGATTGGGCCCAACTTCATGATCAATAGTACGCCCAAGTCCTCTAGCACTTAGGCCCAACCCGCATTGGAAAGGCCCCAGTGACCTATCTGATGCAGTAGAAATGACAGGTATGAGGGCGACAGATAAATACCCAGCCTATCTCTGTAAATGAGCCTGGAAAAGGCCGAGCTAATGTACACCAGTATCGAACTGGAGAAGCCTCGCAAAGAAACGTGGAATCTGTGAGCGCAAGCATGTGCAGGATGCCACCTCAGCTGGTCCCCTACGCCGAAAATCACGGAAGTTGTTAAGCCAAGGGAATGTGGTTTGTTATCAGTATGCTTACAATGAGAATATACAATGAATGGCAACTATCAAGTGGTCCACCACGTGGAGCATTGCTGAAAGGACACCTGGCAGCACCTATACTCCATGAACTCACCTTGAGAAGCAAGTAAGAAACACTATATATATAACATGAGCTTCACATTGAAGGAAACTGAACAACTCCAATCAATACCACACATACATACCCATTCGACTCTATACTCCTTGACCGATCACTGATTACCACGCCAGAGGGGTCATCCGGCCAACCCCGGGCTCTAATCTTCTTCTTGTTGCGAGAACCCCACTGGATGGTCCAATCAGATGCGGAGCCCCGATCCACTTTCATCTAGTGTGGAATCTGGTACGCACAATTGGTGCGGTGAGCGTGGATCATTTTCATCTCTGAGCTCTGCATTCAGTTTCGGCGATGGGGATTGAGGACGTTCCACCTTCATCACATACTCCGCAGACGGAAAAGACAAAAGAAAAAGGTTTGGCACTCCCGACAGTTCTGGAGGAGCAAACTGGAAACAATAATCGAATCCCCGAATCTGTCGAACATCGATTGCCCTTCGCCGGAGGTTCTTCTCATCATTTCCTTCTGGAGAAGGATTATAGAGATCGAATTATAGATTCCATGGGAATAGAGATACAGGAATTGAAGGCTCAACTAAAGAGGGTGTTGGGTGATCCGACGGAGAAGAGGACAGAAGCAGAGCCTTCTCGTTTGCAACGAAGGAGCTCATCTAGAGAATTACCAGTAAAGAAACTCCCCAGGAATGACTCCGGGCAACGAAGCCAACCAATCCCAACTCAGAGCGAAGCGGCGAGTAGTCATATCCGTGGGTCACGCCGGAGGAGGGCCAAGAAGCAAAAGACGGGCAGTCAACAAACTGAATACCCTCCTCAGGACCTTCGTACTTGGCTGATTGGCAATAGACAGAACGAGCAACATCGAGATCATTTGGACCGTACTATTCACCAGAGAGAACATCGGTAAGGCCGGACTTGTCTCTTCGCCATTTTCTCCGGAGATAGAGACCATGAGACCTCCAAAGAAGTTTACTCCACCAAAGTTCACTTCCTACGACGGGAAGTCGGACCCTCTGACGCATATCAGTCATTTTAGACAGATGATGTCCCTCTGGAGCCGAGATGAGGCACTGATGTGCAAAGTCTTCCCATCCAGCTTGGGAGAAACCGGACTCAGATGGTTCGATCGACTCCCCGCTGGATCAATTCATGGCTGGAAGCAGCTCTCCGAAGAGTTCCTGGCCAGGTTCGTTTCCAATACTAAGATCCCGAAAGAGCCGGACACCGTTTGGCCTCGAGGAAGAAGGAGAAGAAGCAGATTATGCTAGGAGATATTGGGAAGAGTATAACGATCTGGAAGAAAATGTGCGGCGAGCAAATGGTCGTCATGTCCTTCAAACATGGTTTTGCGTCCGGGAAAGTAAGTTAAGACAATCACTCACTGCGCCCCACTCACGAAAGACTTGCGCGCCCGAGATTGAGCGAGATGCTCGCTGGAGGACGATCGATTCCCATTGAGGTAGTATCGGCGAACAGCGGCCGGCGAAGAAGAAAACGGATCGAGGAGAACATCGAGGAATTGCAGTGAATGAGGTGGATAAGGCTAAATCACATGAAGCTGTTGTGACCGTGTTCAAAGAGCCAATCTACCGAATCCTGGAGCAGATCAAGAGAGAGCCCTTCTTTGTCCGGCGTGAAAATGATGGGAGATCGGCTCGACGCAATCAGAAGCTCAGGTGCACCTACCATCAAGACAGAGGACACATGACTCAGAACTGCAGGGCACTAAAGCAACACTTGGAGGACCTGGTGGCAGCCGGGCACTTGAGGGAATACATAGATCAGGGCAAGGAAGTGGCCGAGTTGGGGAACCCACTTTCAGAAGTGAACGTAGAGCATCCGCCCCGGCTAATAATAAATGTGCTCCATGGGACAGCGGCTCCGGAATCTGAGGAAACACTGAAAGAAGAGATTGCTAAGGCTGTCCAAATTCAGCAAATCATGTCAGTAGAACCGGCATCGAAAAAGGTACGTACCGTACCAAAATCCCCCCTATATACTGTCTCATTTACTAGCAAAGATTTAGAAAGCATCTGAGACCCACACATCGATGCATCGATCATAAGCTGTTGGGATTGGGAAACGATTTGATGTGAAAGCGAGTCCTAGTAGATCGAGGCGGTCTGGCGAACTATCTTGTATTACGATTTATTCAGAAAGCTTGGCCTCTCCGAGCAAAGATCTCACCCAATGACCCGTTGGTCGATTTCAATTCCACAATGAGTGGCCGCCGGCGAATAGTATTGCCAGTCGTAGCGGGAACCAAAACCCTCCAGATAGAGTTCTTGGTTATTAATACACCATCCCCTTATAACGCCATACTCGGCCGCCCGTGGATTCATCGAATGGAAGCGGTCCCCTCAGCCTATCACCAGCTCATTCGTTTTCCTACGGAACACGGAGTGAAGCAGATTTCAGGGGACCAAGTTGCATCCAAACATTGCTTCATGGCAGCATTAAAGACAAAGCAACTCTGCAACTGGGTACAGACAGTGGAAGTGGCCGGACAGTCGGTCTTGGAAGATGTGGGAGGAACTCCAGAGGTAAAGATGGTGGAGGATTTGGAGAAAGTCTTAATAGAAGAAGCCGACCCGGAAAAGTACTTCCTTATCGGTACCTCGCTAAGCGCTGATGAGAAACTTCAGCTGCTGGAACTGCTGAGGGAAAATATGGAGGTATTCGCGTGGTCAGCGTATGATACTCCGGGGTTAGACCCAGAATTTGCTTGCCACAAGCTCAACATCAATCTTTCAGCTCGGCCCATCGTACAGAAAAGTCGGAGATCCTCAGTTGAGCACACCGAAGCAGTGATCGCCGAAGTCGAAAAACTTCTGGCCTTAGGAGCAATCAGAGAAGTACAGTACCCGCAGTGGTTGTCCAACACAGTTGTAGTCAAGAAAAAGAACGGAAAATGGAGAGTTTGTGTCGATTTCACTTGCTTGAACAAAGCTTGCCCTAAGGATAGTTTTCCACTCCCTCGCATTGATCAACTAGTAGACTCAACAGCAGGGCATGAGCGCATGAGTTTTCTGGATGCCTATAGCGGTTATCACCAAATACCATTATTCGGCCCGGATCAAGAAAAAACAGCGTTCATTACTCCGAGAGGGACTTACTGCTATAAGGTAATGCCGTTCGGCCTCAAGAACGCCGGAGCGACCTACCAGCGAATGATCACTCGGATGTTCAAAGATCAACTGGGGAAAACCATGGAAACCTATATAGACGATATGGTAGTGAAAAGCAAGTTCACTACAAACCACCTCACAGACTTGAGAGAAGTATTTAGCATCCTGAAAGCCCACCAGCTTCGCCTCAATGCCTCGAAATGCGCCTTCGGGGTGGGAACAGGGAAGTTCTTGGGATACATGGTCACTCGTAGAGGAATTGAAGCGAATCCGGATCAGATCAAGGCTATACAGAATCTCGAAGTGCCAACAAAGTCTAAGGAACTGCAGAAACTAGCTTTAATGGCAACCGGTTTATCGGCAAATCCTCGAGATCGGATGAAGTCCTTCTTCCACTCTTGAGGAAAAAAGCGACATTTGAATGGAATAGCAAATGTCTTTGAAGCAACTGCAGAACCTCAAAAGATACCTCGATACACTCCTCTATTATCCACTCCAGGCGGAGAGGCGTATCTCTATCTAGCGGTGTCGAGATCATGCCGTGGCAGATATTGATTCGAGAAGTTGGTAAGGATCGAGACCAATATATTACGCCGCAAGACTTTACTAGATGCCGAGACGCGGTATCTACCATCGAAAGTTGGCTTACTGTACCGCTTATTGCCTCGAGAAAGCTGCAGCATTACTTCCAGGGGCATACCATTAATGTCCTCACTGAATTCCCTCTCAAATCTGTATTCAACCGAGCCGATTTCTCGGCGAACAATGAAGTGGCGATGAAGCTTGGTGAGTTTGACATTAGGTATCAACCCCGAACAACAATCAAGGCCCAGGTCTTGGCAGACTTTGTCGCGGAATTCACTCCCCAGTCTGCGGCCGGTGAATCTGAGCTCGGCACAAGTGCCATGCACCGCCGAACAAGAAAAACCCAGCGCTCGGGAAGCATGGAAACTCTTTATTGGAAACATCTGGCAACGCTACGTCGATGGTTCGTCCAATAACCGAGGCTCGAGGCGAGAGTAGTCCTTATTTCTCGTAGGATTTATCACGAGCAGGCTCTCGAGCTTGGTGGAAAGCTTGAACAACGAGGCGAATCTGAGCGTTATTAGCAAACTTCGGGCCGCCGAACACTTCATCTGAAGCGACTTCTTGTTTTCAGCGATTCACAACTAGTAGTAAATCAGCTTTCCGGGGTCTATGAAACTCAGGATGAAAGAATGACTATGTACGTAGGCAAGGCCAGAGACCTACTCAGAAAATTTCAATCCATATAGGTGGAGCGAATCAGTCGGGACAAAAACAGCCACGCAGATGCTCTGGCGTGCCTAGGCTCATCAGTGGACACAAAGGATGCCAGAAGAGTTTGGGTTGAGTTCATACCAGAACCAAGTATTACATCTCCAGTCCTCTGCAACAACTTAGGCGAAATTTGGATGGATCCAATATTGGTCTTTTGAAATCGTAAACTCCCAAGACGAAAGGAAGCCAACAAGATCGAGCATAAGTCACCGATTTTGGATCTCACCGTCTGGGAAGCTTTACAGACGTTCCTACCTCGGCCCCTACCTCTTATGTGTGCATCCGAATCTCGTTGAGAATGTTCTCTATGAAATTCACGATGGGATTTGTGGGTGCCACGTTGGCGGGAGGTCACTGGCGCACCGAGCCCTAACGCACGGGTACTGGTGGCCACGAATGCAGCAAGATGCACAGCAGTACGTGCAAAGGTGCGACAAATGTTAGAGGTTTGCTCCACTCATTCATCAGCTAGCCAAGACTCTCACTTCACTCACCAGCCCGTGGCCCTTTGCGCAATGGGGTTTGGATATTGTTGGACCATTGGCGCGAGGCACTGGGAATAGGCGATTCTTCATTGCTACAACCGACTATTTCACCAAGTGGGTTGAAGTTGAGGCATTGGCAAATATCAAGGAGGCAGACACAAAACGGTTTGTTTTGAGAAGTGCGGTAGTGCGTTTCGGCATTCCGCGGGTACTAATCGCGGACAACGGGACTCAGTTTGATGGAAAGATCTTCAGGAAATTTTGTGCCGACCTCAGAATCGAGTATAGGAACTCTTCTCCAGGGTACCCACAGAGCAACAGTCAGGCAGAAGCGTCGAACAAAACCATCATCAATGGAGTGAAGAAACGGCTTGAGCACGCCAAAGGCAAGTGGGTTGAGGAGTTACCACATATATTATGGGCCTACCGAATTACAGCATGGCGCCCCACAAGAGAAACACCTTACTCTTTAACCTTTGGAATGGAGGCCATCATCCCACTTGAAGTAGGTCTCCCAACTCTTCGGTCTGAATTATTTGAAAGCTCTAGTAACGAGGAAGCCATCGCGCAAGCACTGGATATGGCAGAGGGCCGAAGAGAGGCAACACTGATCAGGCTTGAAGCATATCAACAACAGCTCATCAGAAGTTTCAACCAAAAAGTTTTCCCAAGGCAATTTATACTAGGAGAATTGGTTTTGAGGAAGGTCATGGATCATAAACGGGTGCCTGGTGAGGGCAAACTTGGGTCGAACTGGGAGGGTCCCTACAAAATCACAGCCGTAGTTGGAAATGGAGCTTACTACTTAGAGGATCTGAATGGCAAAGCAATACCTCGGCCCTGGAACATAGCAAACCTCAAGAAATACTACCAGTAGAGTCATTTCCCAACCTCTTTATCAGAATGTAAAGGCACTTATTTGTTGACCAATACAAATGTTTTCCCCATTCCTCTCAGATTTATTCAATTCTTGTAGTTAGATTTGATGTTTGTCAAGCAAAACTAGCTTTGGTTCTTACCAAACAGAACTAGCTTTGGTTCTTACCAAACGGAATTAGCTTTGGTCTTTACCAAACGGAATTAGCTTTGGTCTATACCAAACGGAACTAGCTTTGATGTTTGTCAAACGGAATCAACTTTGGTGTTTAACCCAAATGGCCCAGTTTCAGAACGACTGAACGGAATTTAAATTCAGTTAGCACTCAAACATGCTAAGTGGTATAGCTTGGTGGAAAATGTTTGGCAACTGGATTGGAATTTAGCCAAGTGGAATTGCTTGGTGGAAACCGCACTAATACATCTTAAGTAAACATTTTTATTTAACCGAGTGGAATTGCTTGGTGGAAACCGTACTAACATGTCTTAAGTAAACACCCCTATTTTAGCTAAGTGGCATTACTTGGTGGAAGTTGCACTGACATTTCCTAAGCACACATCTGTGCACCTACAGAACTTCTTAAGTATCAGCACAACAACACTTCAGTATTGACTCAACAACCAGAGTTAGAACAAACTCAACTGAGCTACGCCAAGGGCAAACTTCTAGCATCAGCCTTACTCAGCTCCAGCTGGGGGCAAACAATCGTTTTTAAAAGCCTACCTGGACCTGAGTAAGACATCTCTCCTTGCATTTCTCTCATACACACTTACACTATCAAAGTTGAAACAGACTCAAGCAATTCTTACAAAACAATTTCGATCTTACTTAGCTCCAGGTGGGGGCAAACAATTGTTTTCTTACAAAACCAACCTGGACCTAAGTAAGACTCACTTATGAACTTAAAGCACAGTCATACCATATATCCGTTAACCACGCCGATCACTAGTTCGGCCCCGAGGTCCTAACAGTGCTCGGCCGGGGGCAAATGAGTGCAATGCCACACAGAGCATTAGTTCGTACGAGGTCCCAACAACAGTCGTCGGGGCAAACAAGATAGAATCGCAGAACATCCATTAAAAGGCAACACAGAACCAGACTGAGCATCTATTCGGCCTCGAGGTCCCAACAATGCTCGGCCGGGGGCAAGCAAGTATAAGAAATGTTCAAACATAGAAGCTAAACAACATCAAATTGCAGAGTTCAAAAAGGAAATCATATCATCCAAGCAAAGGGCACAGAAGGCCTCATAACCAGCAGTAAAAAAAAAAATTGTCTTCATCAGAATAGAAATATAAAAGGTTCAACTTTCAACTTTCATCACTTCAACAATCAACTTTCATCAACAGCGGGCAGTTCAGGAGCAGCATCAGCAACTTTGTCAAGACCATCCGCGGGAGGAGCAGTAGAGGGAGCTCCAACTTCCTGAGAAGTAGGAGCCACCTTAACCACATCCTCCGTGGCTTCGGTCTCCAGGGTGGCAACCCCTTCAATGTCCATCGTTTCAGTGGCAACATTCATGCTCTGGGTCTCATTCACAGGGTCATCTTCAGGGGAAACATCGTCCGGCAGAACAGCAGGGATAGGAGTAGTCTTTAAACCAGAGGATTTCGAAGGAACAGGGACATCACGATACAGAGGAGAGCCTTCAGGAACCATTGCAACAGCTAGGGCACTCGTCCAACCCTTCACAAAGAGCTTGTCTCGCAGCACTAGAACCTCCTCCTTGTAGGCGGCTCGGCTTCATCCAGCCTTGCGGTGCTTGGCCTCCAGGCCAAGACGCTCGGCCCATCACAAAGAATAACGGCCTCCAGCTCGGCCACCTTCCCCTCAAGCTGGGCCTGGGTCTCAATGGCAGCCTCCTTCGATTGTTCAGCGGAAGCGACAATTTTGTTCAAACGGAAGGCTTCCCTCTCAGCGGTTCGGCGTCCCTCCTTCTTCGACTCCAAGCTTACTGTCAGTCTTTCCGCATTCATTGCAGCCTCCAACACGGCCCTTTCCAGCTCCTCAGCGTCGGTAATGGACAGGTGCATTCTCTGGATACACTGCAAAGGACGACAAAGAACTTAGAAAAAAGGAAGATGGCAACACAACAGTAAGGTCAAGGAAAGAAAAGAAAAAAGAACCTACAGCAGTCAACATTTGAAGGGTCCCCTTCAGGATAGGAATGTCACGAAGCCCATTATGTCCAGCCATATCAACCGGCATCAACAAAAACTTGGTTAAACTAAAGGCAAAATCCTGTGAAGCAACAACTGAATCAGAGGTGGAGACGGGCCTGTCATCATATGATATCGGTGGCTCCCATCTTTCAAAAGTTTCATCTTCAGCGGGATCCTGAGAAGTCTCCCCCACCACGGCCTTGCCAGTTTCCCTCCTTCTCTTTTTTGCTCGGGCAGCGACTGAGGCGAAGGGCTCGGCGGTAGTTACTGGGGTCCCAAGTGCCCCAACCTCCATCTTCACCTCCATAAGGCTCTTCGTCTCGGTCTTCTCTACGGGGAATTGCAAAGCGCTAGAGGCTCCGAAGGCCTCAGCCTCCAAGTCCACCAGCACCCTCCTTTTCGCCATCGCTCCTGCTGGCCCAGAGGCGGGAGGCGCTCCTCAGTGCATCTTGAGCAGTCTGGCGTCTCGGAACCAACAAGTGAGAGACACCTCGGTCTCGATGTCGAGAATCCAAAAGGCAAAGAATGAGTCTCGCCTTCTTCGCATATGAGCGGTAGCAGTGATAATCCAACAACTCAAGAGCAGATCTTCTCTTGTACCTCAAGGTAGCCTTGATGGCTTCAGCGTTCTCCCGATTCGGCCTTCACTGGAAACGGGAAGGCTCTGCAAAAAAAAAAAAAAAAAAAAAAAAAGCAAACCATCAAAACAATATTCAGAACGAAGTAAGAAACGCAGAAGGCATTAAAAAGGGAGGCCCAGACCTGGGTAGCCATCTTTCTGTGGCATTCTCTCAGACTGAAATTCGGTCCCAGCAGGAAACTCCCAGTTCCCACCAACTTGCAAGAAATCATCATTGTGTTTATCCGAGTCCGGTAGTCCAGTGACTAAGTGACAATCGGAGGAACGAACACGCAGGTAGTATGTACTATGGTCTTTGTTGTGAGAGAGGGTGTAACATCCCAGAATATCCCATATATCAAGGTTCAAACCTAGTCGTCTATTGAGGGCAGATACGCCACAGACAACACGGAAAAGATTCTGAACACTGCATCGGGGTCAATCGAGTGATGCGTAAAACGGCACCAACGGGTCAAGAGGAAACCGAACCCCTCCCTCGACAATCGAAGCGACGGGAAAGGCAACGGTGTTCCTCGTGCCCATGCGTTTGGCATCCACCTTGGCTAACGACAAGGTAACATCATAAGGAATGTTGTAATCTAAACGGAACATGGCCATGGCTTCTGGGGTATCGACCAGAGAACGGAACTTCCCCATTTGATTAAACTAGTGGGACAGAAACGGGATTCAGATAGCGGAATACGAGACGCAGATAGCAAACACACCAGACCAGATGATTGAAACAGAAAGAGAGGAAGAATCGTAAGAAAACTTACAGAAATCACAGCAGCAACTACGAAGCAAGAAACAGCGGCGAAGAAGCTCAAGCGGAGTACCGACAAGATTGATCCAGCAGAATGGGAAGAGGCTCTTTCTCCCTCTCTTTCTCATTCTTTGGAAATCACTAAAGGAATGGGAAGATCAAATCGAGGGATTTGAATTGATAGCCTGAGCATTTATTGCACTAGTCAGCGCGCAGGCACACAAAGCACGATCTTCGGTATGGAATCGACGCACAAGCTCTGCACGCCTATCACGCGTTGCCACGTGTCACACAAAAGGACGCATGCAGGAATCGTGTGTCAGGATTGAACCGCCACCAAGGCCGAACTGGGGAGAAGCCGAAACGACGCGACGCTTGGATGGCAAAACAATAGCTCCCCCCAAGGGAACCTTAGCGTGAGCTAGGGGGCAAATGAAGGGACAAAATGTGAAACGGATCAGGTCCAAGCCTTGGGCCGGCCCAATCCGACATAGCCCAAACCCAGGCAGGTTAGATGAGTATATGGTCAGAACGATTGGGCCCAACTTCATGATCAATAGTACGCCCAAGTCCTCTAGCTCTTAGGCCCAACCCGCATTGGAAAGGTTGCCCGGCCAATACCGTCCGTGCAGCCGAGGGACAGGGTATGAGGGCCGAACAGATAAATACCCAGCCCATCTCTGTAAATGAGCCTGGAAAAGGCCGAGCTAATGTACACCAGTACCGAACTGGAGAAGCCTCGCAAAGAAACGTGGAATCTGTGAGCGCAAGCATGTGTAGAATGCCACCTCAGCTGGTCCCCCACGCCTAAAATCACGGAAGTTGTTAAGCCAAGGGAAGGTGGTTTGTTATCAGCATGCTTACAATGAGAATATACAATGAATGGCAACTATCAAGTGGTCCACCACGTGGAGCATTGCTGAAAGGACACCTGGCAGCACCTATACTCCATGAACTCACCTTGAGAAGCAAGTAAGAAACACTATATATATATAACATGAGCTTCACATTGAAGGAAACTGAACAACTCCAATCAACACCACACATATATACCCATTCGACTCTATACTCCTTGACCGATCACTGATTACCACGCCGGAGGGGTCATCCGGCCAACCCCGGCCGGGTAGCTCTAATGGTGCTTCTTGTTGCAGGAACCCCAGTCCCTGGATGGTCCAACTGTATGCGGAGCCCCGATCCACTTTTATCTAGTGCGGAATCCGGTACGCACAGGTAGCATACTGTTTGACATTGTTTCTTAATAATTCAGAACATGATTTCTTAATGCTGTGTTGAAGTCCAAAATACACCTAGTTAATTAACTGTGTGATTGAATTAGTCATAAAGTGTTTGAAAAATTACTGTCACGCCCCCAAAATAATACAAATAATCCATTCCATAAGATCTATGAATATATTAAAAATGATATACTTCATTCATCAGAGTTTGTGTTACAACAGGTGTTACATGAATAATACATCCATAGATATTCATTCTGAACCTACGACATATATCATGTGTTAATAATAACAAAATAAATGTCCTACGAGCTTACATATTTCCAAGACATAACTTGGTTATAACAAATGAGAGCCATAAGCTCTATACATATAAAGTCCTTGGCTTGAATAAATATTTAAACACAAAATACAAAGTAGAGCCTCCAGCTCCTAAGTCCTCCCAAGCTACGTCCTTGGAGGGAAACATATTACCAGTACCTGAATATGGTTTCCCAAGTAGGGTGAGCCAAAGCCCAATAGAGATAAACTAACACAATATATGAGATTTAACTAAGGTATAAATGCCAAGTTTAATTATATTCAATGTTCATGACAAACTTATATTCTTTCCAAGACCATTCAACGTAGAATTTCACATCTCAATCCGTTTCCATCCATCCTTTGTAATTCAATTTATGAGTCAAGTTCATTGTCATCTAAACACACCAAATGAAATTACAATTCATTGGTTAACACTTTAACAACATCTATTATTCAAACACTTCAACATTTTGCCATTTTACGAAATTCTCATCCGAGGGAACCGACACCCATTTATACACAAGCACTTCAACATTGCCATTTTATGGAATTTTTATCCGAGGGAATCGACACCCATTTATGCACAAGGTTTCGGGACTTTCACCCTAGACACTCCGGCCAACTTAATTATAAATAGAGTCCATCCCCTATTTCTTCCCAAACAATGATACATATACAATGTATTTAAAAGTATTATCATATACAATGACTATCCACAACACATTTTCAATATCTCGATCATACCATCATATTCAATGTGGTAAATTAAAAGATAGGTTTCAATTCACCTAATCCACATGTAGTTTCTACAACAATCATAGTTATCATCTACCGATAGCCCAAAATAAATATTTCTAAACAGATATACAATCTTTTAAACATATAATTTATCAAATTCCTATAGGCGAGTGATTTAACTAATCCAACTACACCATTCGATTATTCACCCTTTGAATTTCATGTTTCCTATATCAATTTCATTATTTATTCAAATTAGTTCTTTAAGACAAATTAGGGCAAAACCTTTCCCTTTTCCCAATATCATCCCCAAGGCCCAATCTCACCATCTATTCTCATATAACATCATAATCAAGTCTTTACCCACATATATAGAGCCAAATATAGAAAATCCCTCTTTCAAAATTCAAACCCAAACCCTAACTTCACCCATAACCTTCTAACTCCACCATTTATACAAAATGACCAATACCTAGGTTAAAAACTATATCAAAGAGTAGAATATCCCTACCTCAAGTATAGAAACCCAAAGAAGAAATGGAAGAACTTCAAAATGCTCCAAATTCAGTTTTGTTCAGATTAAGAGGAAGCCCACAAGATGCTCTAACTCTTTATCAAAGGAAGTAGGGTAGAGAGACCCTTAGATCATGGAGTATTTGTAGAGAGAGAGAGTTTTGAAGAGAGAGTGTGTTGGATTAGGGTTTTAGGACAAAAAAATGTAAAATTTCTGTGTAAAAATGAGCTGCTGCGAACTGATATACACGACCTTCGCTCAAGCGAAGGAGTTGTCGCTTGAGTGACCAGACATAACAAGTAACCTCGCTCGAGCGCCAGAAGCGTCGCTTGAGCGCAGAATGCAAAGCTTCAGAAGTTTTATAGATGCACATGCTCGTCGAGCGCAAAAAGCCTCGCTTGAGCATAGAATACGAACCTTCAGGTCTTACACAGACGCACACCCTCGATCGAGCAAAGAAACAAATAAAACAAGGCTCACTCAAGTGCAAAAAGTCTCGCTCGAGCGAAGAACTTCATCTTCCCAGAAATTTTGCGTCTAGGAAAGAAACCTGAGGACTCTCAATTCTCGTTCGAGCGCAAGAAGCCTCGTTCGAGCTAAGAGGCCAAAATCTGGGCAACAACAATCTAACCCAACTAACAACCAACATGTTCCAAACTCACCCAACATGTTCTAAAACTCAAATACAAAGAGTCAAAAGAGAAAACAAGACATGGATACAATATTAAACCACGAAACCCCAAGTCTGGAATATAACAAAAGTCGGGTCAAAACCGGAATTGTTATATAAAGCCTAATAAGGTCAACATGTTCTCTGATGTACTTGTAATTTGGATATGGAGCTTTGCTCATATAAAGCCTAATAAGGTATTGTTTGCAGTAATAAAAATCTCTTTTTGAGATTCTTCAATAATATAAGCTTCGAAATTGAGGTATTATTGTTCATAGATGCACCTAATGCATACGACTTCTTGTTTATAGGGGTACAATGTTTGTAATTTGTTCTTGTTCATTGGTGTAAATCTAGCCAACTATTCACACATTCAATAAATAACTAAGTCAGCTACCCAGCTACTCAGTCCTCAATTTTTTGTCTCTTTATTTCAATACATTCCTGATCATTTGATCACATCTCAAGATTTATGTATCTCAAAATTCTCACATGATTTGATGTTTGGAAGTGAATTAGGATAGAGGGACGCAAGAATTTGGAGAAGTTGTGATGTCTTTGTGAAAGACCTATTGTAAATTTCTTCTCCTCTAAACAACCCGAAGAAAAGGTATATTTAGAAATCAAAACTTTTATATGGTAGACAATGCCATACTATGCTGAGTTTGCTGTGAATTCTTTTAAGGCAAAGTATCAAAATTTTCACGATTTTTTGTTCAAATCAAATTTCCTCTGTTGCACTTGTCTCTGTTTGATTGTTTCCCCCCCCCCCCCTCCCCTACAACATGGGTTTGAGTTTATTTTTGAAACAATTTTAGTTCCATGAGTTTAATGTAAGAAGGTGGGTAGCATACTATTCGACATCGTTTCTTAATAATTCAAAACATGATTTCTTAATGCTGTGTTGAAGTCCAAAATATTCCTAGTTAATTGACTATGTGATTGAATTAGTCATAAAGTGTTTGAAAAATTGCCAAGTATGTGGTTTACCCAATCCAATCAAAGTAGGTTTTGATTAGGGTTGGCCATGAGGCGGCCTTGTTATCCCACGCTTCTACCTTTGCTTTCAAACTCCACCCCCGCTCCCGCTTTAACCCCGTTACAAGTAAAGGTGCTTGCAGTTCGGTTGTGGCTTGATAACCTCCAATTTGTCATCCTTCCAAAATTAGGCAGATTGGAGAGAATCAATCCGCAATTGTTCGGCGGATTGGCAGATGGATGCGAATCAATTTGACGGTCTACATTTTACAGATTTTTCGCATAATAAAACTTGTGGACATTAATTTTTTATTTTTTATTAGGAAAATAATCCAATCTGTCTTATTAATAATGACTACAAATATGGATAATAGTCCAAGAAACCTTTATCTTAACAATGATTGCGAAAACCCAAAAGAGATTACCGAGCAATTGTTTGAGAGCAATGTTTTGCAAATCGGATCGGTAAGCGAACCAGAAAAGTAACCAGGTGGATGGGTCACTGGTTCAATTGCGGGTGAATCGGAATTGAACAGTGATGTCATTATTATGTTATAAATATATTAAAATTTAAAAGTATAATATATATATATTAAATTACAAAAATTAACAAATAATAAAAATTTACAAAAAAAAATTCTTAAAATTTATTTTACGTTTTTTATACATTGATTTTTAGTAAAAATAATTAAGACAATATTGAATATATAGTATGTATACTTATTATATTGTCAATAATTATGTTGATGGCTTAATGGTTTGAGTGCTTGCTTTTTATGCACTTGGTTCCATGTTCAAGCCCTCTCCATAGCATATTTTTGAAAGAAACTTCAATTATGTTGACCGGTGAACCGACGGTTCTTTTCGTTTTCAAATTCTAAGCCATTTTTTAGTATAGTTCGAGTTTGAAGGGTCATCCGAAGGTCCGGTCACCGATTCAATAACACTACTTGTCTCTAATTATTTGTTCTCTCTCTCTCTCTCTCTCTCTCTCTCTCTCTCTCTCTCTCTTCAACATTTTTCTCAAAATTTATCTATGTAGTTAGACTTGGATTTTATAAGTCAGTGTTAGATTTGTTTTTGAAGCACACTATAATATAGATTGAAAAAATAATCTTTTACTATTTATTTTTTTTTGATAATTCGATATTCAACAAATCCACCAAAAAAGAAAAAAATAAAATAAAAACTATAATTTAACAAATTGTCAACCTACCCCTCCTATGGACTCTGAAAGTAGACAACTCTTGTTATATGTTTTTATATTAGTCTATGGTTTGATGTTAACCATGCATTTCACAACAAATCATTTTGAACATGAGTTAAGAATATATTAGTACATCTAAGATGTTTGAAAATTTGTGTATGCCAATTTAAATTTAACAATTCAATGTAATTTTTTTTATTCATAATTTGTATTTTTAATTGTCCGTCATACAAGATGTTTCTGCAATTTTTAATTTGTATTCATGATTCTTTTGGTAATATATATATGATTTATTTGTTTGCCAGCTATCCATTTGTATAATTGTTACTACTAACTATATATTACTAGAAGCACATCAAAACACCTTAACCATATAAACAAATTATAAAAAATGTCAGACGTGTGAGGAGAGTATGTGTAACATGTCCGCGAGGGAACCCACTAGTTACAATTCGGACTCAATTTGTGTCACGGTTCTTAATCTTGAACCAAAGAGTCCAACTCTGGCAAATCGTTTTGAGAAAAACAGATTTTGAAAAGAAGTGCCAAACATGGACTGCTTTGCCAGATACAGAGTCGCCACCTAAATATTTTTAAAATGGGAAATTTAGGAAACCCTGACTCGATGCCGAAGGCCACGTGTCCGTCATCACCAAAGTTGTCTTGGCTCGGGAGCTTGGGTACGATCGGGGAAGGTCAGCTATGAGCACCCTCTTTCGCCCGATCCGAAGACCGGCCTCTACTAACCGTGATATCTGATTTTGAGAACGTTACGTGTTCTTATTCTGGTTATTAGCCTAGAATTACTATGTTATGCGCACAACAAACAAGTATAGACTAGATCGCCTAATTTGGAAATAAGCATTGCATATCCGTTCGTTTTGAAAAGGCTTTGGAATTTGCTACTCGCAAGTAGGCTAAAACACGGATTTCGACGAGTTTTTCCAACTCAAGCAATCCAACCTCCACCCACAGGCATTCAAACAGTTATCTCATATAAGCATTTAGCCACATTGTAATCATGCTGTCGTGTTAACATTCACACGCATGCGATATGCTAAAGCATAAATACTTATATTGTACTCCGTGCCAAAACAATAAACTAGTTAGCAAACATGCATGCCCTAGTTCATGTTAAATGGCTAATGCAACGCATACAGAGTGCAATCTAGATAGGCTAGATTATCCTAATCATGGCATGTGGAATGCGACAGATAACACGTATTCAATTTGGAATTGAAATACAATGCAGTTAGCGTGATGTATCGAGCCCGGTGCATGCAAATACTGATGAATGATGCACGCATGCTATCATACGGTATGCTAAATTAAACGTGCCCTAATATACCATCATAAGCAGGTAAATAAAAGGGAAGAAAGACGTGGGGTTGGAAGACATACACACACCCATGCACACTTATTACAGAATTACCCTCACCCGGAGGGACTAAAAGAATATACAGTCCCGAATAGTGCAGTCCGAATACAGAATAAATTATTACAAAAAATTCTAATTTAAATTAAATTCAATGTAAAAAGAAAGGGGCCTCAGCCCTGCCTCAGGATGCGCGAATGATGCATGCTCGATCCATCTTGCCCGAAAAACCCGTGTCATGCCACTGTTGCTTCTGTTTTTACTGCCCTGTCTCTCCAAAAATTGCCAAAGTCTCAGAAAATGTTCCCTGCACACTGAGGGTCATCATCGGCTGGATGAAATGGCCACCGGCCATCCAAAATTTCCATCGGCTGTTGGGAAGATTATCGGCCATCCATATAGTGCCGGTCGGCACTCTAAACTGCCGGTTGGCATAAAATTCCTGCAGAGGACAGTTTTGACAGCAACAGCAGACAGACAGTGCATGACATGGAGTTTTGAGCAATATGTAAGCATGGCTATGCCCCTTATCATGTGTTAGACTCAAGAGAGCATAGCCCTCGACCCTCGGGCCACCAATGATGCATCTTGGTGCATGATGGCCTAAAAGGCCAAGTTTGCATTTTAATGGAAATGCATGCAACACACAAAATGGGAACTAAGACCCTATCATGTCAAGATCAAAGGTCTTAGTGACATGAGAAGTAAGATGTGTTTTGTCACTTGAAGTACAAACACCCCTCATTTCTCACACTTGGTTTGACACCCCAAACCAAGTAATGCAATGCATATTATGCAAACATGGCTCAACAATACAACATGTGCTAAAATGCAAGGCATACCAAATGCTATGCAACATTATGTTAAGTCTATAATGGTAATCATGTGGGAGGTAAATGTAACGCAACCATGGACACTTAAGGCAATAGTTTTAGCATGTGTCAAGACCATATTGACCAAACATGCAACAAGCATTAAATAAATGTGCAATGGTGGACTTAACCACAATGGGGTAGACCTCAAATCCCCCCCAAAACAGTGGCAAAATGTGCCCAAAATGGTAGACCAATACTCATGCAAGTATGCAAACGAATGGGTCTAAAACCAAGGCATAAACAAGGGGCTTTTCACTACCACCAACATGACCATTCATAGCATGTATTAGGCCACCAAAAACAGATCCTTAGCATGCGAAAATACACACACACACCTTGATATGGCAGCCCCAAAATACCCTAAACATACAAGCATGCATAAGGCATATTCCTAGGCATAAAGGAGCACATCCTTAAAGCATGAAATAGGTCACGTATGCAAACATATAAACATGATTTATGGACTGAAATATGATCCTAAATGATGCCAAATCATGAGGATGGTCCTAGCTAAGCATATTAGAGGCTAATATGCTTAAGGCTTACAAGCCAAAACACAAAGCGACCACATCAAGCACACCAAACATGGAAAAATCAATGGTTCACAGCCCTTAAACATGACAAATCATGACCAAAGACTTCAATAAGCTAAGCCAAAACATGAAGATATGCAAGGCTAAACATGACATATCTCTAGGCAAAATGGAGGATTACAAAGCAAGTGTAAAAAGCATGCTAAGGACCACAAAGCCACTTTTGGACAGAGATGAAATATGATCCAAAACACCCAAAAAAGCTCTGAAATGGCGCCAAAAATAAGCAAGCATGCATGTTCCCTTTTAAGCCAAAGACAAAGGCAAAAGAGGGACAAAGGGGAGAGGGGTGTCCCTCCCCTATACAAGACTTCAAACCACCTTCTTTACCACTAAAAACCCACTGGTTTTCAGTGGTGAAAGGACCCAAAACAACAAGGCAAATAAGGCTCAAAGTAAAGACACCAAATAGGCCAAAATAAGGCCTAAAAGGATGAGTTTGCACTCAAACCACAAAATGACCTTAATGAAAGTTCAAAAGCAAGAAAATCTAAGACTTTTTTCAGTTATGCACAAAGCTCAAAACACAAAGCAAGATAGGTAAAAACTTGTTGCAAAAATGGGGAATCTAAAGTAAAGTGCTCACCCTTGAAGAACACTTGAAGAACAGGTGGTGCAGCCCTCCTCTATTGATCAAAAATAGTCCAAAAACTCAACAAACAACTCTCCAAGTCCCTCAATCTCGAGCTAAGGTGTAATGGTGTGTGTATTGGTGCAAAAGTAAGGTAAAACCACACTTTTAGGCCTAAAAACACACACACAAGAGGAGAGAGAGGGAAAATGTAGAGAGAGAGAGAGATATATGGCAGATATATAGATATAGAAGCTCTGGTTTTTGATCAAAAATGGCCAACCTCTCTCAAAGGGAGAGAGATGGTGCTTATATAGGCCAAGACCAAGCCAAATGACTTAATGGCTAAGCAAAGAGAAAGGTTCAAAGGGGCCAAAAGGGTCTAGGCTTCTTGGGGAAGCTAAGACAGCTGGCCAAGCTTCTCCAAGAAGCTTGGCCAAAGGTTCAAGCTTCTAGAAGCTTTAGGGGTTCAAAGGTACAAAGTGGTCATTCCTGTGCACGGGGATGAGTGATAGTGCATTCCAGCTGGCACAACTGGCATGCACCATGCCTCAGAGGTTCAAAGGGTGCACGCCAGCCACCAAAAAGATCATCGGCAGAAAAAAGTGCTAGTCGGCAACATATAATGCCGACCGGCCAAAGATTTTAACAAAACAGTGCCGACGGTACACATATGCGGCCGGTGACGGTAGGGAAGGGCCGGGGGTGTGTGGGGATGGCCAACAAGCCATTCCCTGCCCTTCAAGACAAAAACACAGGTGTTTTGTGCAAAATCAGACACAAAACGGTCAAGTTCGGGGATCCTGAGGCAGGGCGCGTAGCCGAGACCTCCGGGAACTCCAAACGAACACAAACATGGATAATCACCGAGTGTTCAAACGGTGACGTCCAAGTCTTGAGGACGGTCAAAAATGGGGTGTCTACAGTATGTAAACTAAGTAAAAAGGTTAACCAAAACTTTCTTTGATGACTGGGTGTTAGGGACCTCGACTAATTTTGAGATTCACGCAAAGCGCCACCTCTCAAGTGAATAAGGCAAATTTCAAACAAAATTATAGAAATTATGTATACAACTTTTACAAACCAGATGGAAAATATAGCAACCATTATGGTTATATCGGCAACCTTCTCATTTATATTGTAAGACAAAGTGTAAGAAGATCTCAGACAATTACTCAAGTAGTCATAGAAAGGGTACTTAAATGTCAAGGTGAATGAAATTTCAAGTTCCAGTTTGTATGATGATGTACTTGCATTATAATCTAACATATTAATCACTATTTAGTACTAAAAAAAATGAAACAAATTTTAAATCATTAAAATGTAATTACCTCTAACTTTAATGAAGAACATGTATTACTATTTAATTTTAATTCAAATTCAAATGGCAAAAAAACATATGGATGAAATTTAAAATTTAAAATTTCAATAAAAAAAAACATGTACTATTATTTAATTTTAATTCAAAATCAAATGAAAAAGAAATTTAAAATCATTAAAATGTAATTACCTTTAACTTTAATAAAAAAATTAGCAGTTGACTCATGCAATATACATGTTATTTTAATATATATATTTGATGGTACAATGTGTGTTATAAAAGAATAATTTTAATTTTAAATTAAAATAAAAAATAAAAAAATTAAAGTATGATTTTAATTATTTATGTTGATAATATTGACACTATTGTTTTATAAAATTGTTATTTAAATACTTATATATGTTAATTTTAGTTAAATTATTTGTGTATTTTGATAATTTTAGTTCTATCGTATTATAAAAGTATAATTATCATATAATAATTTTGTATGATATATATTAAATTATAAAATAATAAAATAAATACTCATTTTGATATTAAAAATAATAGTTAAATTAGAAAAAAAAATTAGTAACATAAAATTAAAAGTAATACTAACTATTTAATTTTCTTTTATATTCATTTGGAAAATGAAAATATATAGAAATAGAAATTATATAAAATTTAGGATAAATTACTGGTAAATCCCAAATCAGGGGATGATAATCCATTTAGTCCTGTATTTTTTCTTATGAACCATTTGGTCCTATTTAATTGGTAAGAAATATTTTTCTTTGATTTGGCACGGGCAGAGTTTACACATTTACCCTTGTTATAATTTTGGTGGATTCTTTTTTGCTCATTTGTGTGTAATGATTGAGATGGTAATGTTTTGCATTTTCATTTTTGTGTGTTTGATGTAGAGTAATATACGGTAGATGGGTTTCAATTTTTGATGTTGTTTTCTTCATTAACATCGATACGGTTAACATTACATTTTTACTACCACAAATATTATTAACATTCCATATCACCACCAACATCCATACACTCAAAAAACAAGGGAATAGGTGATACTTTACAACACAACAAATCAAAAAAATGATACTGACACTACACTTCATGTTGCGCCCCAAATTTTATTTACTTGAAAACATTACCAAGAGCCTGAAATTTAGGTCTATTTTTTTTTTTAATTAAAAATATCTATTACCCTTGAGTAATAGAAACATAATAGTACATGATCTCTCTCATGATGAATACAATAATAAATATAATACATGCCAAACTCCCGCTACGGAGTTACAAATAAATAATTACAAACATCAAGGAACAATGAGATTACACACAAGATATACATGAACTTCCTAATCCTTCAACCAATCAATCCGAATTCTCTTCTTGTAAAAAAAAAAAAGAAACAACAAGGAGTGAGCACAATTGCCCAATAGGAATCTCATAGTTCTAAAACAATAACCATCCTATAGATAGAAATGATCATGCATGTACGGTGATACCATATAGTAGATGACGTTTTGTAATTTCAAAATATCATACGTAGAGTCAGTGTTGTCAAAGTCACGCCTAGGCGCAAGGCGAGTCGAGGCGCACCATCTACGCCAGACAGTACCTGCAAGGCGACTTGAGCCAAAGTAGCGCTTAGTCATGACTTGAGCAAGGCGAGAGAGGCGCAAGGCCCTCGCCTAGGCGCGACTGAGTGTTTAATCTGTAGATTTGATCTAACGACTCAGATGCGACTCAGATGAACCTTTCGAATGGCTCGTAATCACAGAGGATCAGAACTCATGTACCATATGAGCCAAATAGGACTCAGATTAACCCTAATCGAAGTCGTCTCTCACTCTTTCGCCTCGCAATCAACTTTGAGCTGCTGGAGCTGGACTTGGTCTGCGACTACGACTGCGACACAAGAGTTGGACTTCGACTGCGACACTGGATCGACTTCGGCTTCGCAAGTTCGACTCTCTCTCCCCTTCTCCTTCTTCTTTGTCTAAGACACTGGTTGTTCGACTTTCATTTTTTTTTTCCTTTTCTTTTTTTTTTCCTTTGACTTTCAGTTCAGTCCTCTGTTTTTTTTTCAACTTTTTTTGTTTTGCTTCTTCTTTTTCTTTTTTTTTCCTTTTCTTTTTTTTTTTTTCAATTATTTGAGTCTATTTTTTTCCTTCAATTTTCAGTCCATTCCTTTTCTTCTTCTTTTCAATTATTAATTTTTTCTTCTTCTTTCGACTTTCTTTTTCTTTATTTTTTTTTCATTAATGATTATTACATTCATTATGATTATTACATAAATAAATACATAAATAAATTAATTCATACATACATAAATAAATAAAAAAATAGATACATTACATTACATTCATTATGATTATATTGAAATTGATTCATCATTATACTGAAATTAATTAATTGATCATTAATTAAAAAAATAGAAAATTGATTCATAAGTTAATTAATTCATACATTACATACATTCATTACATTACATACATTGAATCATAACATTAATTAATTCATAAGTTAATTAAAAAAAATAGAAAATTGATTAATCAATTAGAAAAGATTAATGTGTTGTGATTAATAAGAATTTAATTGATTAATAAAGATTAATCAATTTATCAATTAATCAATTTATTGTGTTGTGATTAATGTGTTGTGATTAAAAAAATTGAAAATTGATTGATAAATTGATTCATAAGTTAATCAATTTATTAATGTGATGAATTAATAAATTGGTCAAAGTTTTTCTTGAAAAAATAATGTAACATAGGAATGAATGTAATGGAATGTAATGTACATTAATTAATTAATTCATCATTAATTAAAAAAATAGAAAATTGATTCATACATTACATACATTAATTAATTCATCACATAACATACATTACATTCATTATATTGAAATTGTTTTTCTGTTATTTATTTTTTGTGTTGTGTAGTAAGTACTAAGTAGAAAATGACATCGGAAAGTAATAGAAAAGATCCGGCGTGGCAATATGCCCATTTGGTGGAAGAGAATAATTTAAACAAGTTTGAGTGTAATTTTTGTGGTAAAGTATCAAATGGAGGTGTTTATCGGGTGAAACAACACCTTGTGGGAGGTTATAGGAATGTTACTGCTTGCCCGAAGTGTCCTTCTCATGTAAGAGAAGAGATTAGAGAGTTCATGTGCAAAAAAAAGACACAAAAAGAAGAAATGAACATGTTGCCTGATTTCGATGACATGGACATGGAAGATGAAGATAAAGATGATGATGTCGTTGAGATCAATGTCAATCAACACCGCAAGTTGGCAAGTAGTAGCCAAGGTTCATCCAATTCCAAATCCAAATCAAAAATGCCAAAGAGAAAAGGGTCTATGGATGTTTACTTCACACCCAATCCTGAATCAGTGGTGAAAAATCGAAGAGACCAAGCAAAAGGGAAACAAACAAAAATTGATGCAAATGACCCTTACAAGAAAGAAATGAGAGCTCGGGCACTGCAAAGATTTGCAAGGTGGATTTATGATGCAGGTATCCCTTTCAATGCAATAAATTATGAGAGTTTTAGACCAATGATTGAAGCCATTGGCCAATATGGTCCTGGTATGAAGCCATCGACTTACCATGAAGTGCGGGTTACCCAACTCAAAAAATAAGTGAAACATACTGAAGATTTGATGAAGTATCATAAAGAGGATTGTGCAAAATACGGGTGTTCCATAATGGCTGATGGTTAGACTGATAAGAGAGGAAGGACATTGATTAACTTTTTAATTAATTGTCCAAGAGGAACCATGTTTGTTGAGTCGGTTGATGCTTCTAGCTATTCAAAGGATGGGCAAAAGCCATTTGAATTACTAGACAAGTTTGTGGAGAAAGTTGGAAAAGAGAATGTGGTGCAAGTTATCACTGATAGTGCTGCAGCTAATGTGTTGGCAGGTAAGAATATTTCCTCATTTCTTACATCAAAATTGTTTACTCATAGTTTGTTTTGTATTTAAAATTTAAAAACTTGAAAATAGTAATTCTTCATTATTGTTACATTATAGGGAGGTTTTTGGAAGCTAAGTATGAACACTTGTATTGGACACCATGTACTGCTCATTGTTTGGACTTGATGTTAGAAGACATTTTCAAGATACCTAGACTGAAAAAGACATTTGAAAGGGGTATTGCAGTACATGGCTATATTTACAATCAGTCTATGTTGCTGAATATGATGAGGTGCTATACAAATTTGAAGAATTTGATCAAGCCTGCAAAAACTAAATTTGCAACCGCCTTTTTGACTTTTTCTAGGATGCATCAACAAAAAAATAATTTGAGAAAGATGGTCACCTCCGAAGACTGGACCTCAAGCAAATGGGCAAAGGAGCCATGAGGTAAAAGAATGGCACAAACTTTGTTGATGCCTTCATTTTGGAATATTGTTGTGTTTGCCCTTAAGGTCTCGGGTCCTCTTGTCAAAGTGCTTAGATTGGTTGATATCGAGAAGAAACCTCCCATGGGATACATTGATGAGGCAATGGATAGGGCAAAAGAATGCATTGCAAGTTCATTTGATCATAAAGAAGAGAAGTATAATGAAATCTTCGAAATCATTGACAAAAGATGGGATGTCCAATTGCATCGACCTTTACATGCAGCTGCGCATTTTCTTAACCCAGAATTCTTTTACCCAAAAGCGTTAGAGGTGCAAAGAGATCATGAAGTGATGAATGGGTTTTATGAATGCATGCAAAGGTTGGTCCCGAATGTCACTATTCAACGAATGAGATGAGTATTTATATGAAGGCTGAGAGTCTTTTTGGCAAGGCTGTTGCGATTAGGTAAAGAAATACAAGAGCACCAGGTAATATATTATCGACTCATAGAGTTTATTTTTAGTAATACTTTTAGTAAAACTTAATACTTGTTTACAATTATTTCTAACTAGTGGATTATCGCAGCTGATTGGTGGGAATAATATGGTTCTTATACTCCAAACTTGCAAACTTTTGCCATAAAAGTCCTTAGCCTAACATGTAGTTCATCGGGTTGTGAACGAAATTGGAGTGTATTCGAACATGTGAGTATTTAACATTCTAACTAATTTTTTGTTCAATTCAAATATTTTTATTCTCATTATATAGAATTTAATATCTTTTTAATACTTGCAGCTTCATAGCAAGAAAAGAAATAGATTGGAACAACAACGTCTCAATGATTTAGTGTCTGTCAAATACAATAGAGCATTGAGATTTAGGTATGACATGTGCAACACTCTTAATCCCATATCTTTGCAAAATATTGATAAAAGCAATGAGTGGTTGCTTGGGAGGATGTATGGAGAATCAGATGAAGATAATGAGCCTGTGTTTGATGATGATGATGGCTTGACGTGGGCCACTGTTGCTAGAGCTTCTGGAGTAGAAGAAAGTAGCCATGCAAGTAGAGCAACAAGTTCACGCTCAAAGGCACAACCGAGGATATCTAAATCATCAACATTGACTCCACTTCAATTAATACATGAAGAGGAAGCGGGCTCAGATGACACAGAGGAGGAAGATGTTGAGGGATACAAATCAACTGATGGAGAAGAAGATGATAGTTTGCTTGCCATTGATGTTAAGGATGATGATTGACTGACACCTACCTAACCTACCCTTTCTTTTGATATTGATGTTTTTAAGTGTTAAGACATAAATTAATATTTGTTGGATATTTATGTTTTGGATGTTTAGTGTTTATGTTTTTATTTTATTGAATGTGGATTATTTGATCTTTGAAAATTGGAATGTTATGTAATATGCACTTTCATGGTTTTGAGAATTATTCTATATTTTGTCTTGAATCTTAATTACTTTTTATTTTTTTTAAAATTGTCTTACTACTATGAATGATTAGTCTATATTAATTTTTCTATTTTTTACGAATACTGTGCACCTTACTTCAATAAAGCCCGCGCCTCGCCTTGCGCCTAGGCTCCAAGAGACCTTCGGCGCCTTTATGCGCCTTGAGCCTTTAAAAACACTGCGTAGAGTATCTTTTTCTCAAAGTTTATTTGAACATTTAAGGAAAACCTTCGACCAACAAAAACTAACCCTTTTCATTAGAAAACCATAAATCCTTTTTGAAAACATGTTTAAGGAATCACATAATTTTATATTTATTAACCCATTCCAAAATATTCCTTATTAAATTCCCATCTTAACATTCCTCTTTTTATTCCCATTCTCCCCTTTTACCAGTTACATTTATTAAAACTCCATAACCTCAAATTCATGTTCCCTTAATACCCAAAACAATCCTTATACACTCCATTCCCACATGTCCATCCTTTATTACTATAACTCTTTAATGTAGAAATCCAAGAACAATTACATCACATCCACATTTGCATTATCAACTATAACTCAACACATCACACGGACAATAAACCCTTTTTTTAATTCAATGTCTCAATTAATCACAAAGCAAAACTCTTAATCTTTTCTTATAGATACAAATAACCTGGTGAGTTCTTTATCACCAATCCCTTATCCAATTACCATTTCATTGTCCATTCTTTTCAAATAATTTCTATATGCATTCCCATTCCATACTAATTTACACATCAAATGGTAATTTCACAAGTTCATCACAAGTCACATATATCATCACTGAACTCAACACACTTCACAACACATTCCACCTTTTGCCGGCTTGACACGGCGGGATAGCGGGCACCCAATTCATAGCACACTCCACCTTTTGCCAGCTATTATACGATGGAAAGTGAACTCCCAAAATCATTTTCTCAAAAACCATATCTTTTTCCGAAAACCATTTTCAACTTTTTAAAACCATCTCCCGTATTTGCCGTCTATTATACGGCAGGACATGGGCACCCAAAACATTTTCGAAAACTATCCGTTTTTCCACTTTTGCTAGCTACAATACGGCAGGACTATGTGGACACCCAAAAATCATTTTTCCACTTTCGTCGGCTACAATATGACAGGATTATGTGGACACCCAAAAATGCTTTTCCCACATTTGTCCAGCGATAAGCCTAGACAGGGCAACTGGGCATCTTGAATTCAAACCACCCCCACATTTACCAACTACTATACAGACGGTCATGGGCACCGAAAAACCATTTTTCAACTCCCCGTGCAGGTACCAACCACAACACAACACAACTCAACTCCACACTACACAACTCAACCAAACTCAACACAATCCAACTCAACTCAACACAACATAACCCAATACAATTCACATAACACATAACAAAATTCAACACAACCATTTCAACACAAAGCTCATATTATCCATACCATTGGTAATTTTTTTCCCCCCAAGTTTAGTTTCATATTATAACATAATTTAAAACATCAACATTGAGGGTTCAATCGCAACTTTTACACAAATTTGCAAACTCTTTAAAATTTCAATTAAACTTGTACATGTGTAATTTAACACCTCAATTCCATGATTCAACTATCAATTGAAGCAAAACCATTAACTATCTTCATGAGCCAAACTAGGGTTTTTAAGAGAAGGTAAAACTTTTCACAAAAACATATTTTATTCTAACCCTTCTATTACTTTTACACCCAAACTCATGGCCCAAACCATAACCCATCAAGTAAACCCCAACTCTTCAAACCCTAACCCCCAATCTCATGATTAATAATATGCATAAAAATATAAACTTTTGTATTTATATAAAGAAAATACCACAAATCCATCCATAAACGAAGGTATTGAAAGAGAACTAGAAACCCCTACCTCTTGAAGCCAAGAGATGACAACCCAAAAATTGATGGCGACGAAACCACGAACCAATCGGACCAAAAGGAAGCCCTTGATGAGATTTACACTTTTTCTCAAAGGACCATGGTGAAAAGATCACTCTAGGTGAGTAGATCTAGAGATCTTAGTGCCAAAAGCTTAAGTTTAGAGAGAGAGAGAGAGAGAGAGAGAGAGAGAGGAGAACTCACGGTTTGAGAGAAAGAAAAGAGGAGAAAACATGAAATGAAATATGTTTGGAGCCTATTTATAGTAGCAAGGTAATAATAGAATAATAACCCCAAAGTCAAATGAAAAGAACAAGCCAAAAAACCCCCCAAAAGTAGGGCCCAAACTAGCCCAAAAAGCTGAAAATTACACAAAGAGGTCAACCCTTCCGGCAGGGGGGTCGACCCTTTAGGTAGAAAAGACAATCTGGTACAAGCAAGGGGGTCGACCCTTAGATAGGAGGGGTCGACCCTAATTTCCAGCAACTAACACAGATTTTGCAATATAAGAGGGTCGACCATCCCCTGATTGGTGTCGACCCTATATTCCAGTAACACTTCTAGAAACTTCACCAACAGGTAAAGGTCGACTCTTAGGAAGGCTGAGGTCGACTCTTAGGAAGGTTGGTGTCGACCCTAGAATAGAATTTCTAAGTTTCTACGAAACGTTTTGACAAGAACAAGCACAAACAAACAAACAAACAAACCCAACGAATTTAAATCAGATCATACTCCTCCAAAACCAACATTCAACAATTCAAAAAACTCCTAAAAATGAAAATAAGGGAATTAAATACACTCTCCAATGAATTAAAAGATGCGGGTGTTACACTTCATTAACATTGATACAATTAACATTACATTTTTTATTACCACAAATGTTATTAACATTCCATATTACCACCAACATCCATACACTCAAAAAATAGGGAAATTGGCGGTACATTACAACACAACAACAAACCCAACACAACAAATGGCATTAACATTACACTATCGCCAATCGCACAGGAACCCCAAACCGTAAAGGCATACTAACACACCAATGGAAACTAGCAGAACTAACTCCACAAGAAGAATAAACACTACAAGACTATACCCCCATTGAAATACGAAACCCACCATACCATTAACACACAATAACATTACGGGCTAGTATGTAACATTAGGATATAGTCACAACATATGATCTGACATTCACCGAACAATCCTATTCTTTCATAAAAACAAAGAAAACAACATCAGTAACCACATAGCTAACGCCATAGGCTACCAACACAATCACCAACGACAATGAAGGTATTATGTAAACTCGCTGGCTACACGTTGTCAACAACTACACAAATATCAAACACCAACAGAAACACTACGAATATTTTCGAAATGTCTCTAATTGGAGATGTAACGCCCTCAAAATAACACATATAAACCCAACACTCGTGACATCCATAGATACAAGAGAATAAAGCATACTTCCATTTATCAGAGTATTCATTACAAAAGTGTTACATGTTGACAACAAAAGTAAATGCCCTACAGGCTTACAACTTTCCAAGTCAACACTTGGTTAGAAAAAGAGAGAGTACTAACTTAGAACACATTAAGCCCTTGGCTTGAATTTACATGTAATACAAATATAACTACACCAAAAATAAGCCTTCAACTTTTACAATCTCCCAAGCTACATGTAACGCCCTCAAAATAACACATATAAACCCCACATTCTTGACATGCATAGACATAAGTGAATAAGGCATATTTCCATTTATCAAAGTATTAAGTACAAAAGTATTACATGTTGACATCAAAAGTAAATGCCCTACGGGCTTACAACTTTCCAAGTGAACACTTGGTTACAACAAAAGAAGAGTTCTAACTCTTCATACAAAGTAAGCCCTTGGCTTGAATTTACATGTAATACCGAAAGATAATAACAAAAGATCTTCAGTCTCTAAGCCTCCCAAGCTACGTCCTTGGAGATGGCATATCACCTGAACCTAAAAATGATGTCCCATATAGGATGAGCCAACGCCCGGTAGAGATATACTAAACCAAATATGAGAAATAACTAAAACATTAGCATTCAGTGAATGGTTAACACTTGTAAACCATATTACAACACAACTCAGTTCCATGACAAATATGTCCATGTTTCATTCCACTTCTTTTACTTATCCAATTCAAATTCATAAACGAGGCTCATTATTTAGCCAAACAATTAAATGAGACTACAACTCGTAATAATACACTTCTATTTTTCCACAATTCAAATAAGACTACAACTCATATTAAAATACTTCCAATACTTCAATTATCTACGTTATGCAAACGTAATCAAAATTTCGGGACTTTCACCCTGGACACTCCGGCCAACTTAGTTATCAATGGAGTCCATCCCCTATCTTCTCCCACACAGGTTTGAGCGTACATCCCCTATCTCTTCTCAAACCTTGGAGTACATCCCCTATCTCCTCCCAAACAACATACATATACAATGTATTTAACACTCATCATGTACAATGATCAATCAATATACATATTCGATGTATTATTCCAACCGTCATAATCAATGACATATCCTAGATGATTAGTTTCAATTTTCCCTAATCAACATAGAGTGTCTACAACAATCAAGATTATCCTTCACCAATAGCCCAAAGCAGTTACCTCTAAGCAGATAATAAATTTATCAAACAGATAATACATCAACATTTTCATAGGTGAGTGATTTATATATCCAACCACATCATTCAATCTCATAATTCTCCAATTTCATGATTTTCAACTCAATTTCATATTTTTCCAAATTAATTATTCAACATAATTAAGGCATTTTCCCCATTTCTCAACATTGACCTAAAGATCCAAATATCATCAATAAACATCAACAACTTCATTTTAAGACCTATATACACATGTATAGTTCAAAAGGACCAAAACCCCTTTTCAAACACTTCAAGCTTTGAAAACCTAACACCCAAAAACCCTAAACAATACGATCTATACAAAATGCATAACATCTAGGTCAAAACTCATAGAAAGGAGTAGGTTATCCTTACCTCAAGTGAAGAGACCCAATGGAGAAGATGGAGAAAACTCAAGATGCTCCAAACCTAATGATTTTCGAATCAAAACGTAGCTCACACCAAGCTCCACACTTTTTACAAGGGCCCTAGGGTGGAAGATCACTAGAGCTAGATGATTTCATAGAGAGAAGATGTATTCTAGAGAAAGGAGCTCTCAAATGAGGGCTTTGAAAAGCTAGAGAGAGAGAGAGTCGAAAAAGTGGTTCAAAAATGGCTTCCTTTGGACTGATATACATCACAGTCCGCTTGAGCTTGTGACGCCTCACTCGAGCGTCAGACACAGACTCCCGCTCAAGCGTGAAAAGCGACGCTTGAGCGTCGAATGCATACTTCTAGAAGTTCTGCAGACGAAGGTCCCCGCTCGAGCGTGAAAGTGGACGCTCGAGCATCCGATGACTTGCAGGAAAAGTACTGAAGACTGAATAATTCTGCTCGAGCGTCAAACTCCCTGCTCGAGCGGAGGAGCAAAAGCAAAGGGGCCCACTCGAGCGTCAAAAGCCCCACTTGGGCGTGAAGACCAAAATCTAGGCATCAACTCTATGTTCCTAAACACAACCAACCTGTTTCAAACCTGCCCAACACAACCTAAAACTCAAATACAAAGAGTAAAGGATGGAAACGAGAATAGGACAACAACACACATCCACGGAACTGAGTCCGGAATACACTAAACAATGAAAGGAAAACCGGGATCGCTATACTACAACCTTGGTGGCGATATATCACCTACACCTGAAAATGATGTCCTATATAGGGTGAGCCAACGCCCAGTAGAGATATGCTAAACATAATATGAGCGATAACTAAAACATTGGCATTTGATAAATGTTTAACTCATATAAATGGACGTACATCTCTTTCATAACCAATCCACATTCGCAGATATATATACCAATCATTTTCACTTTCATTATCCAGACCAATTCATAGATATGGTTCTCTATTTATCTAGACAGTTTATAATGAGATTACAACTCATATCTTTAACATTTCAATATTCCAACTTCAAATGAGACTACAACTCATATCATTACCACTTCAATACTTCCATTCATCTACGTTATGCAAACGTAACAAAGATTTCGGGACTTTCACCTTGGACACTGCGGCCAACTTAGTTATCAATGGAGTCCATCTCCTGTAGACACCCCATTTTTGACCAACCTTAAGACTCAAAAGTCATCGATTGAACGCTCGGTGATTGCATATGTTGTGCTCGTTCTGAGGTTTCGGAGTCTCGACTAAGAGCCTTGCCTCCGGACTTCGGGACTCTTTTGTGCTTTGCCTCGGTTTGTGAACCAGGTTCTATTTTCTCTTCCCAGATGGAGGGAGAGGTCTTGTAGACCATCTCTCAGTGGCTGTACGCTACTTTTCGTGGTCGTAGACCACTGTTCTCATTTGGAGACCAGTTTCCAATTTTCGGAGCCGTTGGCCGCGCGCCTCGGTTCAAGACCGCTTAAATTTCTCCGTTTGCTTCGATTTTTGGCACATACCTTGTTTTCTCACTCTAGAGGGACACTGTGGCCCGGGAGACCACCTTCGTGGTCGCACGCTACTTTCGATGCTTAACAATCAGTTTTCGAGGCACCCGGCTGTACGTTTTGGCCCCCGAACCTTCATTTTGCATCCGTCTTGGTTCATTTTTGGCATTGACCTTGTTTTCATTGTTTAGAAGGTGGTACAAGGGTGGGAGATCACCTTTTCTCTTGGAGACCACCTTTTCTCCCGCCGGTCGATTTTCTTGTCAGGAAGCTAGTCTCCTTGGTCTTTGAGCCACTTTTACAGGTCTCCCACCATACCACTTGCTTGCATTGAGTGAGGAGACCACCCTAGGAGGCTGCCGACCAGCTTTTGAGGCCTGAACCTTTTGAACCTGGTCGGCCAACCAGGAAAAGTGATCAGCCGACCACCTGACCTTTTTGAACCTGGTCAGCCAGCTCTCACATTTTCTGTCTCAGTGAGTTGGTTCCAGCTGTGCCAGCAGGAAGGCACAGAATGGATCCTCCATACATGTAATAACCCGACCCTCGCACATGATTTTTGTTCTATTCCTAGCCCTTGATTGGTACTTTTAAATGCTTATTGAAAAAGTCCATGAAAAAGTTTGATGAAGCAAGTGAAATTCATGTTTATAGATGCCTATCTGTTTCTTAAGAAAACTATCTGTCTCCAGTAAAATATTAAATTAGAAATTGGAAGCCTTAATAGCTTAATTATCTGAAATTGATAAGATATTCGTGATCAGCATAATTTTTAGGTAATTTTAAGCATGTTGGTGAAATTTTAATTTTGGACTGATTAAACGATCCAATTTCGTCTTATATGTTAGTAGTTATGAATGAATATATATATATATGTCAATGAGAAGCTTCAAACTTAGCAATTGCATACATTCCTTGGGAGGAAAGGAAGAGAGGTCAAGAACAAGAGAGAATTGAAAGAATTGAAGCCAAGGTAAGTTGAACTTCTCTAACCTAATCCTCTTCCTCAATTTGAAATAGGAAGCCCTTGACGTTGCATGATGTTTTGGATGTGTGTGTATGGCAAAGACTTGGTAGACTAATCCCATTATTTATGGAGTTTGGACTCAATTTAAGTTATCTATGCAAGTACCATCTTGTTTCCTTGTTTATTAAGTTGATATCCATGTTTATGTTATGTTTTTGGCATACCTATGTTAAGTGTGTGAAGTTAGGAGGCTCAAGAATGAATTTATGTTGTTGAACTTCAACTTTTGTTCTAATCAATTGAGTGTTGATCAAGGACTCAATTCAATTCAAATTAGATTAAATTATGATATGTTGCACTCTAATTACATGTTTTTGAACCATGTTTTAGTGTTTAAAAGTTTCAATTTAGGGCCTTTAAACACCCCCAAAAGAACCACATTTTGTAGCAAAATTCGGACTAAAAATGCAATCATCACCGCGGCGAGAGTCATGGCATACGTCGCGGAGGAAATCAATCACCGTGCGGGGTTGTGGCGCCGTCGGGAGAAGAAGAAAAAGGGGCTTCCATTACGCTAAAAAGCATGTGCGGGCATTTTGCCAAGACGCGTGGAGGAGGTTGCGTCAGTAGCTCACAACCGCACGTGCGGCCCATGCTGAAAAAGTCAGATTGCTCCGTTTTGCGTATAGAACCCTCTAATATTACCGAAATGTATATTTGATGTCTTTTTGATATGCATTAATTCATTCGAAATGAAGCGAAACGAAATGCAATTTGATATGAAAAAGAAACTAAAGTGTGAGTTTTAAATGCGTGCAGGGCACACTACGGGCGGAACAAGCACGTCATCCCCACACTGTGAGTAGTAGTACCTATGTGCACGTTATATACTTACGGTAATGTTTTGCGATATGTAAGGCAACCATGTTATGTAAAGGTTATGCAATTATATTAATGATTCAAGACATGTAAGGCGACTATGTTATGTTATGTAAATGTTTGTTAATGTTTAAAGTATGTAAGGAAGTACAAGTTTCAAGGGCTTAATGCCACATGTTTCAAGGGCTTAATGCCACATGTTTCAAGGGCTTAATGCCATATATTTCAAGGGCTTAATGCCATATGTTTCAAGGGCGTGATGCTATATATTCAAGGGCCATAGTGCCAACATGTTTACAAGGGCTTCATGCCACTTTCCAAGGGCCATAGTGCCAACATGTCCCAAGGGCTTTGTGCCACCATTTTCAAGGGCTTATAGCCACCAAGTTTATGTACAAGATTAGGCCTAAGGCCATTATGTGTTTATTGCTGAATTAGACTAACGTATGTATTACAGAATCAGACTGCTATGTCATCTGAATTAGACTAACGTATGTATTACAGAATCAGACTAATGTATTGCTATGCCATCTGTTCAAGTTAAGTAATGTTTCATTTATGTATTACTATTCACTGAGCCCGGCTCACTCTCAGTTTTGTCTGTTCTGTAGGTCTTTCCCCAGGTGGGCAATCCTAGCTCAGGATGCCGCTTCCTTCGGTCAACCCTTACATGTCCAGGCACTATACCAAGCCATTCGTTTTTGGTGAAACATTGAAGATGATAGGGGCAGTTTTGAGTGCCATTTACAGCTGTCATACATAACTTCCATGTTGTTTTTGCATACGCCCAATCATGGGGTTGGGACTGTAAATGTAATGTATGTGTAGTAACCGATATCCAGGGATTTAGTTTTAAACTTTGTCCGTTTTTGTTGAAGTATATGACGCATGAGATCCTGGCATATTAGAAATAGCTCAATGGTGTATGTTGTATCTATATTATGTTTGTACTTTTTATGCTTCCGATAAGGCCCCATAGGTTGTGTATTAGGTTACATGTCCTGTTATGCATAGGTCATGCCCAAACTTTTAGGGGCAGGTTAAGGGCATGACAATACACGTGTATGGAGGATCTTCAAACTTGGTTTTTAGCTTCTTTGAGAAGCTAAGGGCTTGTATCTCTATAAGAGAGGCCCTCTCTTTCATTTGTAAAGGTTTAGATTTTTGGTTAAGGCATATACATACACCTCTCTCTCTCTCTATCTCTATTTCAAGCTCAAAAAGTGCCTTGTTCTTGCACCTTTGCACACCACCTCCTAGCCTAACACCTCCACCATTGCTTTGAGATCCTTGGAGGTCATTTTCAGAGGTTGAAGGTCTGGGTTTTTGGTCTCAAAGTTACTGCCTTGCTGAGCTTCAAGGGTAACACACTTATTCCCTCTTTTTAGCATTATCTTGCTCCATCTTTTGGCCATACTTGCAAGCATATTTGAGCTTTGGTGTAAACTAAAAAAAGTCTTATTTTGAGGCCCTTAACATGTTTGTTTAAGATCATTTTTCTGTTGGGGGTCATCTGCCCCCTTGCATGCTTCATTTCACCTTGTTTTGAGCCATGCATTAAGGCCTTTGTTTTGAGCTTTGTTTGCCCTTTTGACCACTGAAATCCAGCAGATTTTTAGTGGTTATTTTGTATTTTTGAAAGCCAAAATCAGAGAGGAGTGACCTTCTCTCTCCTTGTTTTGATTTCTAGCATATTTGGCCTAACAAAGGAGCCCTTATTTGCATGCTTCCAAGCCATGTTTCAGGCCATTTTTGGTGAGTTTTAGGACATGCATAGGCTCTGTCCAGAGCTTTTTTTTCATATTGGGTGTCCATCTTGCATGTGTAGCATAACTCTCTTCATAGCCTATCAAAGGAGCATGTCATTCTTGCATGCATTGACTATGTTTAAATGAGTTTTTGGGCTTTATTTGGCATGTCATACCTCTGACTTTTACTGGTTTAGTGACCTTTTGAATGCTTCATATACTTATAGTGTAGACCCTCTTCACTAGCTTGTGTTGCATACTATTTTGGTCTTTGATTCTAGCACTTTTTAGCCATGCCTTAAACTGATTTTGTGCATGTTTTTGGACTGCCTTAGCTCTGTTTTTTGGCCTCATGGTCAAATGAGGTTTGCTATGCATGGTTGTAGTGTAATACCCTTGCCTAGTCTTGAGTTTTGAAGCCTATTGCATGATTATACTGAGGTGTTTTCATGTTTTGGGGCCATTGAGCATCATATTTCAGAGCTTATATGTATGCCATATTCCCATTTTTTCCACTCTTTAAATGTGTTTGAGAGTCGTGCTTCAATACCTCATTTACGGACCATTGCATGAGCTTCATTTCTATGCATTTTGAGCCATCATTTTAGACCATTTTCCCACTGTCTTGGACCTGTATAGGGACTATTTGGGGCTGGTTGGGTCATTTGAGCATTGCTTTGTGTACCTCTAGTGTAATGCACTTCGCTAGTTTTGGTATCCGGGCCATCTAACATACATTGTGTGAGGTGTTTACACGAATCGGGACCATCTTGCATGTCATTTCAGAGCTGGAAAATGTGTGATTGTATGCTATATTTTATCCCTTGCCATGCTTTGGTAAAGTTGCATTTGGTGCCTTAGGTTTGGTCCCTTGCATTTGTGTATATTTGCATGTGTTTCTGTTGCCTAATTTCATCATGTTTGGCCACTGATTTGAGTGTGGCTGAGGTCCATTCATTTTAGTTTAAGTCCATCTTGCATTGCATATGCCATTGTAGACACCCCATTTTTAACCGTCCTTAAGACTTGGACGTCACTACTTGAACACCTGGTGATCATCCTTGTTCGTGTTTGTCTTGAGTTCCCGGAGGTCTCGGCTACGCGCCTTGCCTCAAGATCTCTCGACTCGACTGTTTTGTGTCTGATTTTGCACCAAACACTTGTGTTTTACCTTGGAGGGGCAGGGAATGGCTTGTGGGCCATCCTCACACTCCACCGGCCATGGCTTGAGGCCACCGGCTGTGTTTTGTTGCCACCGGCCAAATGTTTGGCCGACCGGCACTATAAATGGTCGATCGGCCATCTTTTTTGGTCAAATTGCATTTTTGGCCAGTCGACCACTGTGCATCTGCTTTTGCAGATATTTTATGCTAGCTGGCATACACTTTGCTCCCCTCCATACACGTGTATGGAGGGATCTCCCTCTTGGCTAGCTTGTCTTGTAAGCTTGCAAGATTGAACCTTCTATAAGAGGAGGCCTCTTCTTCCTCTTTTAGGTTAGACAAGATTTTCATAGAGAGCTCTGGTTTTAGGGTTTGAGTTATGTATCTATCATATATCTATATCTCTCTCTCTCTTGTATTTGTGTGTGTTTAGCCTTAGTATTGCACACAAACACCCACCATTACACCTTACCTTGATTGCTGAGGGGCCAGAGGTCTTTTCTTGAAGTTTTTAGACTGGTTTGGAGCCAAAGAAGCAGCTGGAGTGCTGTTCTTGAGGGAGGTCTTCAAGGGTAAGGACTTTACCTTTAAATACCCCATTTTTGCATGCTTTTTTACCTATCTTGCAACTATTTTTAGGATTTGCATATAACATATAAAAGTTCTATTTTTGAGTCCTTTAAATAGTTGTTTAAGAGTGTTTTGAGCTTTGAGGTTGTTTGACCCCTCTTAAGGCTTGTTTGGCCTTTGTTTTTGTGCTATTTTGGTGAGCTCCGGGACCATTGTGTTTGGGCCTCCTCACCACTGAAATCTTGAGGGATTTCAGTGGTAAGGATGGTGCCTTGAGGTCCCAAGAAGGAGAGGACCACCCCCTCTCTGTTGTCCTTGAAAAGGGCCATTATTGCCTCTTCAGGGAGCATCTAGTTTAGGTTCATGTTGATCATGTCTTAACTGATTTTTGTGCTTATATTGTCATAATATAGCATTGCTGTATGTTGGTTTAGGTACGCCATGCTTGCTTAGCATACATGCCTTGTAATGCCATGTTTAGGTCTTAACATGCTTTAGGTTTTGATCCTTTTTCTAGCATGATTTTGGCCAAGCTTTGTGAAGCTTTCGTGTTTGTTTTGGCATGCTTAAGTTTTGTTTTTGGTTGTTTTGGTCAACCATAGCATGCTTAGCATAACCACCTTGCATTTTGGCTTGTTAGCCTTAGGTGTGTGAGTGTGTAGCATGCATTACTTGCATTATTTTAGTGGTTTGGAACCACTTACCATGCTGTTTCAGTCCTTATGACATGCTTGCATACTTGCATTTGATGCTCCTTTGTTGCTTTAAAAGGTTGTTGCCTTATGCTCCATGAATGTGCTTTTTTTGTATGCTTGCATGTTTAAGCCACTTAGATGCCATCTAGGTATTCCCTTAGCATTGTCTAGGTCTGCCTTGAACCTGTTTTAAGTCCTCTTGGCCTTGTGAGGCTTGGTTGACTTAGCCATGGTTTAAGTCTCCTTGGCATGCCTCAAGTACTTGGACCAATTGCATGCCATGTTTGTCTTGTTTAAATTGGTTTGGCACCATCATTAACATGATTTTCAGAGTTTACATTGCATGCTAATTGTCCATGTTTAGGCTCTTTTAAGTGTGCTTAAAGGGTGCTTGTTTGATGCATGAGTGTTGGCCCATCAACATGTACATGTGTGTGTGTAGGCCCTCATTTCCATAGCATTGGCCACCATTTTAGGCTTGTTTGAGGGCTGCCTAAATTAGTTTGAGTCCACCCCTTTGCATGCTGTTGCATGCTCACGTCGTGTGTTGTTGCATACTAGTGTGTTGTTGCATGATTGAATGAAGTCACATGCTTGCTTGCATGCTTGAACATCCACATTGTATCTTGCATACTTGTAGCTTGCATTGCTTCATGCCTTATACGCTTCTTTACTTAGGTTGTGCGCCTAACCTACATTGCACATTGCATTGCCATGTTGCATACTAGCCTCCATACTTAGGATGCATTGCATTGGCATGCATGCTCCACCTCTTGAGTTGAGTATGATAGAGGTTGAGCCCCCCCTTTGTTTGATTATGTGCATTACATTCCATATCAAAATGCATACTTGGTTTCTCGGGCCATCATGCATGGAAATACGCGATTGGTGGTCCGAGAATCGAGAACCATATCCCTTTGAGTCATGAATATGATAAGGGGTGTGATTGGTGCATACATTGCTTGAAATGCATTGCCATGCTATGTTTTGCCCTCTGCTGCTGTCAAAAACAGATTCTGCAAGAAGATTTAGCCGGCCGGCCATCTGCAGTGCCGACCGGCCATCCATAAGTGGCCGATGGATTAATTTGTGGCCGGTGACCATTCTCCATGGCCGGTGACCAATTCCCTCAGCCGGTGGTGTTCCACAGCATTTAGAGAAGCAACCCTGAGATTTTTGCAGTCTTCAGAGAAGGATAACAGTCAAAGCAGAGGCAACTTGTGCATGGCAGTGGCTTTCCGAGCGGAGCCGAGCGCGCATTGCATTGGGCCCTCTTCCCGAGGCTGTTTACTGCTTCCATTAGATTAGTTAATTTTTTAATTAATTAATTGGTCTGTAATATTCAATTAGCCTATAGGTTAATTAAATTGTATTATTCTTTCGGTCCCTCCGAGCGAAGGCAAATTTGTAATAAGTGTGGGTGCGTGTGTGCATGTCTTCCAACCCCCACTTCTTTCTCCCTTTTACTTACCTACTTTTGATGGTTAGTATTAGGACATGTTTACTTTAGCATACCTTATGCTATGCATGTGTGCATCATTCATCAGTATTGCATGCACCGGGCTCGGCGCATCATGCTAACTGCATAAAGTATTTTAAATCTAACTTGAATACATGTTATCTGTGCATTTTCACATGTCATCCTTAGATTAGCCGAGCCTGTTCTACATTGCATTCTGCATGTGTTGCATTAGCCATCTTAACATGAACTAGGGTCATGCATGATTACTAACATGTTCTTTGTTTTGGCTCGGAGTACATTGTAAGTATTTTCATGCTTTAGCATCTCGCATGAGTGTGAATGTTAACATGATAGCATGCTTACCATACGGCTAGATGCTTATGTGATATAAACTGTCTGAATGCCTGTGGGTGAAGGTTGGATTGTTTGAGTTGGAGCAACTCGTTGAAATCCGTATTTTAGCCTACTTGCGAGTAACAAATCTCAAACCATTTCCAAACAAACGAATATGCAATGCTTCGTTCCAAATTAAGCGATCTAGTCTATACTTTTGTGTTGTGCGCATCACATAATAATTCTAGCTAATTAACTGGAATAAGAACACATAACGTTTTCAAAATCGGATATCATGGTTAGTAGAGGCCGATCTTCGGATCGGGCGAGAGGGGGTGCTCATAGCTGACCTTCCCTAATCGTACCCAAGTTCCCGAGCCGAGGCAACTTTGGTGATGACGGACGCGTGGCCTTTGGCACCGAGTCAGGGTTTCCTAAATTCCCCCATTAAAAAAATATTTAGGTGGCGACTCTGTATCTGGCAAAGCAGTCCATGTTTGGCACTTCTTTTCCAAAAATCTGTTTTCTCAAAATGATTTGCCAAATTTGGACTCTTTGGTTCAAATTAAGAACCGTGACTAAAACGAGTCCGAACTATGGTAGCATAAGTCCCTCGGGGCGCATCCACAGCCATTTAGTCCATGTTGTTGCATGATTGACCATTACATTGTGTATGCCTTGATCATTTCATTGTTAGTCTCCATGTGTGCATTGCGTATGCCATATAGTTTTCATGTGCATTGAGTATGCCATTGATTATTTCATAGCATTGTGTATGCTAGTAGCATGTTTGCATATCATCATTTGCATGTTTACATCATTTAAGGGCATTATGTTTAAGTTGCATGTTAGAGTTGCATTCATGCATGCCATGTGTATTGCATTGTGTTTAGAGTAGGGTTTAGTCCAAACATGGGAAACAAGGGACGTTTCGTACTCCAAGTGACAAAACGTGCCTTGATTCTCGGTCGCCAATACTTCGGATTAGGCCTTGTTGTGTTTATATGTGCATTCATTTTACATCGAGTTGTGCAATCCGACTCCTCGACCGTCATGCATCGAGATGCGTGATTGGTGGCACGAGGATCGAGGACTACACTCCCTGAAGCTTATGCGATGACGGGGAGAGTGGTCGTGCACACATATGTTGAAAATACTTTGCCATGCCCTTTTCTTGCTCTCTGTTGCAGCAAACCAGAAACCAGTAGCAAAAACTAGTCGGTAGTATCCCTACAGTATGGTGGAGTTTTAGCCTTCTGGAGTTTTGTACAGTGTTTTGGGACCAGTCGCAAACAGAGGCAAATTGGGGCATCGCGATGGATTTTCCGGCAAGGCGACTTGGGCATGCATTCCTTATCATTCAAGACCGAGCTGAGGAAGTCCATTTCATTTGTTTTGCATGCTAGCTTATTTATTTTAGTTAATTTGTTAATTAATTAGGGTCGTATAATAATTAGCTGTAATTCGTTATTTATTCGGTTGTGTATTATTTATTCGGACCCTCCAAGGAGGGCAATGTTGTAATAAGTGTGCGTGTGTGTGATGTATGTCTTCCAACCCCACGTCTTTCTCCCTTTTATTTACTACCTTATAATGGTTAGTTTAAGGCATGTTTCGATTAGCATACTTATACTCACATGTTTGCATCCATTCATCTGTCTTGCATACACCGAGCTCAGCGCATCATACTAACTGCATTGTATTTCAATTCCGAGTTGAATACATGTTATCTGTAGCATCTCATATGCCATCTTAGAATAGTCGAGCCTATCTTAGTTTCATTCTTGCATGTGTTGCATTAGGCATCTCAGCATAGTTAGGATTCATGCATGTTTTCTAATTAGCTTCTTTTCTTTGGCTCGGAGTACTCGGTAAGCGTTTACACTTTAGCATCCTTGCATGCGTGTGAGTGACTACCATGATAGCATGCTTACCATGAGGCTACGTGCTTATGTGATATAACTGCCTGAATGCCTGTGGGGGAAGGTTGGGTTATTTGAATTGGAACAATGCATTGACTACACGTTTTAAGCCCACTTGAGAGTGGCAAATCATCATGTTTTCTTAAGCCCACCTGAGGGTAGCAAATCCACATCTTAGCTTACTTGCCAGTAGCACTATCAAACCATCTATCAAATAAACAAACATGAAATGTTTTGTTCCAACTCAGATGATCTAGTCTATATTTGTATGTTGTGTGCATCAAATAGTAATTCTTGGCTAATAACCGGAATAAGAGCACATAATATCTTCAAAACTCGATATCATGTTTAGTAGTGGCCGATTTTTGATCGGGTGAGCGGGGGTGCTCATAGCTGACCTTCCCCAATTGTACCCAAGTTCCCGAGCCGAGACAACCTTGGTGATGACGAACACGTGGCCTTAGGCACGAGTCAGGGTTTCCTAAATTCCCCCAAAATAAAATATTTAGGTGGCGACTCTGTATCTGGCAAAGCAGTCCATGTTTGGCACTTCTTTCTAAAAATCTGTTTTTCAAAACGATTTGCCGGATTTGGACTCTTTGGTGATTTATCGGTCTCGCATTGCACTTTGCGGGATTAGATTCAGAACCATGACATTTGAATCCAAACTGTATTAAGCCCAATGAACAAAACGGGATTTGTCCCGGGACGTTTGGGGACGTCTACAGTTTCTGGCGACTCTGCTGGAGAATTAGAGAACTTGACTCGAACTCATGATATCTTCTTTTGACTACACTTATGTGTTTCTTTGCATTGCATTTGCATTGGTGTGCCTAGGATACCGTGTTTGCCATCTGCTATTCCTGAACGGTTTGCCGAAGGCTGCGTGCCATAAGGCTGACCGGTTACGGGCTCTACCACGATGGGAATACAAATCCCGGTTTTTACCGGGGCACCTTTTTTGACCATTCGACCTAGTGCATATTCGGAATCCATAGTGACCATTCCAAGCTAGGACAGGTTGCTTACCTGATTATAGGTTGTTTGAAACCGCTGCGTGCATAGTGAAACCCTAGCTCCTGACAAAATAGGACAGGGAAACCTTACCCCAACATAGGGGTGTTTTGGCTCACACTTGTTTGCTATGTGCTTTTAGAGTGCGTCTCTACATGAATGCATGTATCAGTTTACAAGTTTGGGTATCAGGCCTGCGAGCACCAGTTTAGTATTTTGGGAATCAGTTATCTACGGGTATTAGATTCGGTTTTGGAGGCAGTGATTTGGGAACAATGATCAGTGTTTGAGAACAGTCTATTCAGCTTATCAATTGTGTGTTGTGATGCCCAACTGTGTGTTGCGTGTTTATTTACACTGTTATGCTATCCGTTTGTCTGGTTGTTTATTTCCTTATTATTACTTTATTTATCTTTTTGCTAGGTAGTTTAGCATAATTGCTTCAGACCAAGCAGATATTCCCCGAGCACTCTAGACTAGAGGTCACTGACTTAATCGATCTGAGGATCTGGTCGACGGACAACCAGTGTTTTATTCCTTACCCCCGGTTATCAGACGGAAGTCAAGAAGGCGCATTGTATCCGAGCAGAGGTTGCTAGAACAGTGGTCTACCCCGTCAGTGGATAGTCAGGCTGAGGCTTCAGTTTCTACCACAGAGATAGATATACCAGTCAGTCAGCTGGAACAACAGAACATGGCAGGGATGGAGGAAATGGTGCGCCAATTCCAAGAAAGTATGAAACTCATGCAGGAGGACGCCGCTTGCTTAAATTTGCCAAACAAGCTATGGTCATGACCCAAAAAGTGAGCTAATTACCCTGGCCACAACAAAGTCGAGCACCAGCCTCACATTAGGCTCCACCCCTACCAAGGGTCCCACTACCCGGGGAGACACCAAATGTCCAGAATATCCAGGAGGATACAGACATCCCGACAGGGCCGGCTCCGCCCCCGATTCTACCTCAACTATCCAAGGCACCTACGCCTGTCAATCAACCGGACTCTCCCTTTGAGTTCGAGGTGGACCCTACAGCGTTGAAGTTAAGCAAGCTTGAAAAGTTGTTCAGGAAATCCCAAGAGGTAAAGTCCATCCCAGACATTGAGGACGGGTATACCGACGCGGCTGTGATGCTGCCAGACTGGTTCAAGATGTCATAAATCGACCGCTTTGACGGGTCTGGGGATCCCATGGTGCATCTATGGCTGTTTTCAGACGTACTAAGGCTGATGGGCCTCACCAGACTACAGAAGCTTTCATTGTTTGGCCGGACCTTGTCGGGTGTGGCGACCATCTGGTACGCAAAATTGAAAGATGATGTCAAGAGGAATTGGGATGAGATAGTCGAGGCTTTTGTCACTCAGTACTCCTATAACACGCAAATCGAGATTACAACCCGTGATCTCAAGACAACAAGGCAGAAGCCTAAGGAGAGTTTCTCTGAATTCGTAACCCGCTGGAGGGCCAAGGCCTCAATGATGACCACTAGGCCCACTAACAAAGATCAGATTCGGATGATTATGTGCAATCTCCAGCCTAAGCTTATGCAGAAAATGATTGTCCTCCCCTTCCCCACCTTTTCAGATTTACATGAGATGGGAGTACAGATCGAGGATGCCTTGAAGTAGGGCTTGATTGACAATGATAAAGAGCAACCCAAGAGAACCTTCAACCGAAACAACAATGCAGGCACAAGCAATGCTGCAACTGCTAGAGCTTCGGAAGTAAGCATGGTCACCACCACCCCTCCAAGAACCCCAGCAGCTACACCATTCTCCGGTGCATCCGGGAGTAACACACAAACAACCAAATTCCAACCTCGAGGCCAAAGAACCTTCACTCCATTATATATGCCCCTGTCTAAAGCTCTAGGGGTATTAATCAAGAAAGGGCACTTGAAGCCCCTGGAGCCGAGACCATTGCCAAATCCACTACCTCCCTCTCATAACCCAGCGAAGTATTGCACCTTTCACCAGCAACATGGTCACGATACCGACCATTGTTTTAGATTGTGTCACGAGATTCAAGATCTCGTTGATATTAGGGTGATTGTGCCTCCAAAAAAACCCAACGTCACAACCAACCCTCTCCCACCACACAACCAAGCTCCACCTCCCAAACGAATCAACTTTATCCAGACTGGGGTCATGTCATACGACCCCAGCACATACATCACCCCATCCCACTTACCCAAGCCAGAGGTGTTCCTTCCCGATAGCACTGATTTGTGCATGTTGGACATCTCCGGAGCCCAACTTGAACCAATAGTGGTGACCATCGAAGATGGAATAGGGATGATTTTGGAGGAAAGTGGGGTTGTTGATTCAGAATCTGAGGAAACTGGGAGCTGTGCTGAGGAGGTATATGATCCAAGTGGCTACATTGTATCAGCGGGTTAGATTAGGCCAAATGTGGAATTGCCGGTGGGGCAGAAATTTGTGTACTACGAGGGGATGGACTTGATCAGAGGATAGATAACTTAGCAATTCTGGAAGGGGACATTGCTGACCTTCAGATTTTCAACGAGCAAGATCCGGGGGACATAACAGTCAACTGGTTCGATTTTAAGGAGTCAGCAGAGGTCATAGGGTGGCTTGATGACCAACCAGATATTGTTGAAGAATCTCAGCTAGAAGGGGGCTCGTCAGGGGCAAGGACATCAATTGTGGCCAGAAGGGCCGGGGATCAAAATGCATCGTCGGAGAGCGCCGGTGCCAAGAATTTCGCTCGGGATTTGGGCATTTTGAATACAGGAAATGTTGAACAGCAAACTGTACTAACGCAGTTGGAACAAGAAGGAATCGAAGACTCTGAGAGAGCCAGAAAAGCCAAGGCCCCTGTGGGGATTGAAAGTGCTGTGTGCACAAGAACAGAGGATGCTGCGAGCATGTTGACAGAAGGTACCGTGAGTACAAGGACAGTGGTAACGGAGCCGGACAGGTGTCTATCGGCTACCGACGGAATGTGATGGGAGGACGATGATCTATGTCTTGCCCATACGGATGAGGACTGGAGAAGCAATCAACCGGATGATACCTGGTACATTGGTGAAGTTGACCATATGACTAGGAGTGGGCGGTATTTCAAGCCCCCACACCTAGATTAGCCAGAGGCGTCCGGGAAGGACAAGGAGTCGGAGAAGCAAAAGGAGAAGCTACTTGAAGAAGAGGCCGTGTTGAAATAGTTGAAAAAGATACAAGTAGACATCTCCATCTGGGGACTGCTTATGGCTTCACATGTTCATAGACAAGCTGTCCTATCGGTGATGGACAAGGCCAAACTCTTAATAGACACCACGCCTGAACAGCTGGTGGGATTGGTCTTTCCGGAAGGAGGTTCCCCGACGTTGACCTTTTTTGACAAAGAACTGCCGCCTGAGGGCGCAAATCATAACAAACCGCTTTACATCTCTGTGGAATGTAGAAGCAAATGGATACCGATGGTTCTTGTCGACACGGGATCCGCTATTAATGTGTGCCCGTCAAGGACGGCATATGCAATCGGGTTAAAGCCCGCGGACTTCGTGCCCACAACCCAAGTGATAAGGGCGTATGATAACACAAGCAGAGAGGTGATGGGGACTATGAAAATTCAGACCCAGGTTGGTCCGGGACAACACGAGATTGACTTTCATGTTCTGGACGTTCTCGCAACCTTCAATCTACTTTTGGGGCGGCCGTGGCTGCACCAGGTAAAGGCAGTCTCTTTCACCTTGCACCAGATGTTGAAATGCCCTCACGGGAAGGGGGTAGCTATAGTTTTTGGAAATTCATCAATCCATCCGCCCCCGGAGGTGTCTACACCAGTCTTGGAAATCGAGCACGGCACGAAGGATGTATTCTTATTGGGGTTTACTCTGGCTGAGGCTCAAGTCGTGCAAAACATCTTGGCTGTTGATAAGGGGGTGTATGTCAGCGCACAATCAATATATCTCATGAACAAGCTTCAACACATCCCCGGGATGGGATTGGGAGAGAGTGGCCGGAAAGGCATCGCAGTATCGGCCGAAGTACCGCACAACCCGCATACCTTTGGCTTGGCCTATCTGCCCACCAAAGAGGACATGGTAAGGAAAGGCAAGGAGATAGCCGGGAGAGCCAGAGCAAAGAAGGCGGGGAAGCCTTTTGAGTTGATGCACCGACCCATCCAGGGTACCCTAAACAGACGCTTTGTCCGGGAGAAGGAGGACTTTTCATTTTGTGGCTTCCCAGAGCCATGGCTGAATGCCGAGAGGAGGCGTCTGCCAAGGTTTGAGATCTTCTTTGACCTGCAGTTATCCGAGGATGATGTTGCCAAGGAGCAGACAGACCCATCAGCTGAGGTTGAGCAGAATGAGAAAGTGGATTCTGAGAGCACCGAAATTGAAATGAGGGTAGCGCTGGCTTGTCTACTTTTAGATCCTCCGATAGTACAGAAGTGCTTGGGGGATAACTTCTCGGTATCCATGATTGGGAATGAAACGACTGCGGGCCTACCGTCAAGCATTTTGGATGCATCCATTGCACCCTCTCTCACCTGGCAGTACGATGAGGGATTTTTGTCAAGCAAAGACCGGTCAGTAGTGAGCGAATCGATTCCACCGAAGTCAGAGTCTAATCAGTTCCAGCTCGTCTGAGTCTGAGTCCAGTAATCCTAGGGATGATAACATGGATACCACAGTCCTGTCTGGGTCGTCTTTTTCTTTCTCTTTTGAGTTTGTTGTAACAGAAGAATTGGACGATTTGGAAATGCTTAATGAGAATGGAATGGATGTGGTTTCTGAGAACTTTTCTGTGCCCTTGATTTATTATATTAATCAAGACTTTCAAAATTTTGATGAAAACGACGGGGAAGAAATTCCTCCGGTTTTGCAACACTTAATTGATCAAGAGCAGGAAAGATTTGTTAAACCTTTAGTTGATGAAATCACTACTGTTAATGTTGGTACTGAGGAGGACCCGCGGCTGGTCCAAATCGGGTCCACGTTGTCTTCAGAGGAACGCGAGTGCTTAGTCGCTTTATTAAAAGATTTCAAAGATGTTTTCGCGTGGTCCTACGAAGACATGCCTGGAATCGATCCTGAGATTGTACAGCACCGGATCCCTCTTGACCCCGAGGCCCAACCCGTTAAACAGAAACTCAGGAGGATCCACCCGGACTAGGCCCTCAAGATTAAAGAAGAGGTCACCAAGTAAATTGATGCAGGATTTCTGCTGGTATCCGAATACCCAACTTGGTTGGCCAACATTGTTCCGATACCGAAGAAGGATAGCAGGATCCGGGTATGCGTGGATTTCAGGGATTTGAACAGAGCCAGTGTGAAGGACGACTTTCTCTTGCCGCATATTGATGAGTTAGTGGACTTCACAGTGGGGCATGCTTTGCTTTCATTCATAGATGGATTCTCGGGCTATAATCAGATAGTGATGGCACCTGAAGACCGGGAGAAGACTGCTTTCACCACCCCGTGGGGGACTTACTGTTACAGGGTGATGCCATTTGGGTTGAAGAACGCTGGAGCTACATATTAACGGGCCGCGACCACGATATTACATGACATGATCCACAAAGAGGTTGAGGTGTACGTGGACGACATGATTGTCAAGTCCAAAGAAAGAGAGGGCCACTACACCGCCTTGCAAAAGTTCTTCCAAAGGATTAGAGAATTTCGGTTGCGGCTGAATCCTCAGAAGTGTACATTCGGTGTTACAGTGGAGAAAATGCTGGGGTTTTTGATTACACAGAGAGGTATCGAGGTTGACCCTTCCAAAATCAAGGCCATCTTAGAAATGCTACCACCAAGGACTAAGAAGGAGATGCGAGGCTTTCTGGGTAAAGTGCAATTCATAAGACGGTTTATCTCAAAATTAACCTTGACTGGTGAACCACTTTTTGGTCTCCTGAAGAAAGGAAAGAAGTTCCAATGGGATGGCCGATGCCAAGCTGCTTTTGAACAGATTAAGGAATACTTACAGAACCCACCCGTGTTGTCACCGCCCGAGCCGAGGAAACTGTTGATTTTGTACCTTTCAGTGACTGAAATTACGATGGGCTGCATGCTTGCGTAGGAATCAGAGGATAAAGTGGAGAGAGCTATCTATTACCTGAGCAAGAAGATGTTGGAATACGAGACCCGCTACACTCCACTCGAGAAGGCTTGTTTGGCCTTGGTATGGGCTACCAGGAAGCTGCAGCACTACCTGTTAGCTCACTCTGTAATGTTGGTTTCAAGATTAGATCCCATCAAATATCTCTCGAGAAACCGGCACTTAGGGGTAGGCTAGCTCGTTGGTTGCTGTTGCTTTCCGAATTTGATTTGAAATATGTGACGTGCAAGTCAGTCAAGGGAAGAGCGGTAGCGGAGTTCCTAGCCGATCACCCAGTTGAGGGGGATGAAGCAGTCGAGTACTTATTCCCAGATGAGGCTATTTTGCATATCGACGATGAGTTTTGGACGATGTATTTTGACGGAGCATCAAACCAATACGAGTGTGGGGTAAGAGTGTTGCTGATAGCACCCGACAAGTCCCGTATCCCTCTAGCATTTAAACTCCAGTTCAAAGTCTCGAACAACGAAGCAGAATATGAAGCGTGCATTGCTGGTTTAGGAGCCGCCCTAGAACTAGGGGCAAAACGGTTGGACGTCATCAGGGACTCGAACCTGGTTGTATCTCAAGCCAAAGGAGATTGGAAAGTCAAAGAAGAAAAGATGATAATGTATCACCAGACCTTGGACTTGTTAATTCCTCGGTTTGAGAAACTAAACTTTGCTCATCTGTTAAGAGAGAACAACAGGTTCGCGAATGCACTAGTAACTCTATCTTCCATGATAGACATTCCTTTTGGAGTCCGGATGCGTCCGATCATCATTGACCAGAAGTTTGCGCCGGCCTACGAGTCGATTGCTGCCATAGAAGAGGTTCAAGATAAGAACCCCTGGTATTACGATGTCTGGAACTTCTTGGAGAAAGAAGCGTATCCACCAGGGACAAATGCCAAGGATAAGAGGGCAATCAGAAGAATGGCCGCTGTCATGACCCGAACCCGCCCCTATAGGTTAACGATGTAACCGGCCAGTAATCCTGAGATTACCTACGGCCTCAAAACAAAATAGACATAACTCAACAGAGTAAAGGGGCCAAACGGAAGCAATAATCAAAAACTTTGTCCATAGAGTCGTGCTTATATGCACTTCAAAACAAACCACACCCATATACGTTAATAACCCACGCCAAACGTACAGTACCATAAATTCTTTAAGACAGGATCATCCAACTAAGTCAACCCATGACAAACTATTTACAAATATATATAAAGTCCTTGCCAGCAAGACAAAATATAATTACATAACAAAATGGCAAGGGTAGGTCTCGTGCGTGAGACACAAGGCTGACTTTCTCAAAACTCATGTTGTTCCTGGCAGACTTCATGAAATTTGGGTTTGGACTTCCCTCGGCTCACCTACAAACACATGAACGAGCGTGAGCGATAGCCCAGTGAATAATATCAAATACAGAAGTCATATAAACAATATGTAGAACAACATACTCCAAACGGCCTTGGGGCCAATTCATATTTCTACTTAACATATGTACGTTTATACCAAGATTAGATCAAGTGACTGTAGTTCCAAACATACTGGCCTTTGGCCCATTCGGATTTCCATTCATGTCAAAACGGCCTTCGGCCCATTCATTTATGTCAAAACGGCCTTTGGCCCATTCATTTATGTCAAAACGGCCTTCGGTCCATACATTTATGTCAAAACGGCCTTCGACCCATACATTCGTATCAAAACGGCCTTTGGCCCACACATACGTATCAAAACGACCTTTGGTCCATTCATTCGTATCAAAACGACCTTAGGTCCATTCATTTCTATCAAAACGACCTCCGGTCCATGTATTTTTCTTATCAAACGACCTTTGGTCCATTCGTTCATTCATGTCAACTTTTGTCCACAATCCCAATTAGCAACTCATAAAGCTTATAAGGGAATAAACAATTGGACATTCATAAGCGTTCAAATATCGATATTACTCACAGTGATCGACTTGTGGATTTGCCCTGGAGCTTGACCTTACACATTTCATGAACACAAAAGGGTCACTAACAGTTCAATCCGTTCTTTACTCCACATGTTCCTCATTAGGCTTTACTCTTATCTCATTAATTCATTTACAATGTTTAACATATGCCTAAGAATGATTACAAGTGAAAGAGAACGGAAAACGAAACACAGAACGCATGAACAAAATTTCAGAAAACAGGGTCCCCGCTCGAGCGGACCCTTAAGGCCTGCAAAAGTACTGGTTGCATGAAAAATACGCTCGAGTGCATAATATAGCGCTCGAGCGGAAGGCTTGTCTACAAAACTCCCCGCTCGAGCGTGGGATATCCCGCTCGAGCGGACATCCAACTCTGCAAAAAGTGCTAGGAGCACGATTTTCCCGCTCGAGCGTCATGTTCCCCGCTCAAGCGAACCTCAAAATTCTGGAAAACCCAGGTTTGTGTTCTTGAGCTTCATTTCAACTTCCAACCAGCCATTCACGCATGTTATGGCTCAAATTGCACATTTACACATGTTAACATGCTACCAATACAAGATTACAACATTAGGAAGCTCAATTTCATGATTTACCTACATGCATGCCCCAAAATATCTCAACTCATCACCAACATACTCAAATTCAAACATGCAAAGCTAACTCTTTCATGATTTACTCTCACATGCAAAAAATACACATTATTCACAACTTATTTGGTGAAGAGATGGTCATACACATGGATTTCATTCAACTTCAACATAGATTAGCAATTCCTCATATGCATGCTTCTATAATCTTGAAATCCAACATATACAACATAATTCCATTACATTCAAACTAATTCATGCTCTTGACCATCTATTAAACTTGAATTCACAAGATGATAACTATAAATGCATGAATCACTCACCAAGGAGCTTTAATCTTCCCAATTGTAGCAATATTTGAGCTTAATCTCCAAAAGGTCTAGGTCTTGAACCACAAATGCACAATTTTCCCCCTTTCTCTCACTATGGCCGGCCCCCCTCTCTCTATTGTATCCTCAGATTTTTTAGCTCAAATGAGTTAAGGAGAGTGTAGTGCTATAATACAACAAGGCCCACTAATACAATATTTTAATATAAAATATTTGGGCACTAATTCATCAATTTAATTAGTTTAATCTGACCAGAATCAATTTCTAATTAAATTTCACTGTAGGCTCTAAAAATTATGCTAATCACGATGGCGCAATCAATTTCGGGTTCTGTGGCCGATAAGGCCCTCCATTTAATTTCCAAAGCAGATTATTCAAACAGATATTCCTACGGTGAACAGATAGAATTTCAAAATCACATATATTCACATAATGGCACACAAAATCATGCTAAACACATAATCATACTCAAATTAAGGACCAATTAGTATAATACAGAACAGGGGTATCATAGCCGCTCAGTTTATCATCTGTGGGGGTAAACTGTATAAGAGAGGTCATCTGGGAATGCATAAGCTGTGTGTCGACGCCAAAAAATCGAAGAGCCTGATGGAGGCCATCCATGGAGGAGAGTTCGGAGCGCACGTGAATGGGGTAATGTTAGCTCGGAAGATCCTCAGACAGGGTTACTACTGGTCCACCATGGAGAAGGATTGTATTGGCTTTGTTCGGCGATGCCACAAATGTCAGATCCATGCAAACTGGATGAACATCCCGCCATCGAAGCTATACAATACGACTTCGCCATGGCCATTTTTAGTTTGGGGAATCGATGTGATTGGGGTTGTCACTCCGAAGGGGTCTAATGGGCATGAGTTCATTCTGGTCGCGATAGATTATTTCACAAAGTGAGTTGAGGCCCAATCTTATGCGGTGTTGAAGGCTTCACATGTTGCAAAATTCATCAGAAACAACATCATCTGTCGCTACGGGGTCCCGAACGAGGTCATTTTAGATAACGGTTCCCACTTCAAGAAGGAAGTGATTGACTTGTTGGAAAAATACAACGTGGCTTTTCATAAGTCATCCCACATATCAGCCACAGACCAATGGAGCAGTTGAGGCCGCCAATAAGAACATCAAACACATTTTGCAGCATATAGTGGAAACCTACCAGAACTGGCTAGATAAGCTGCCATTTGCTCTGTGGGGCTACCGGACTTCAATTAGAACTTCTACTAGGGTGACTCCGTATTCATTAGTTTATAGGATAGAGGCCGTTCTACCTATTGAAATTGAGGTTCCGTCATTGAGAGTGCTGGCTGAGTGTCAGATAGCCGAAGCAGATTGACAGCAGAGCAGATTTGGAGAACTCATGCTCTTTGACGAACAAAGACTGAAAGCACTGTACCATGTTCAAGGTTATCAGCGCAGAATTGCTAGGGCTTTCAACAAGAAGGTTAAGTCTCGGAATTTGAAGAAAGGAGATTTGGTGCTTAAAGACAACCGAGCTCCCATCCACGACCCTAGGGACAAGTTCAGACCCAATTGGACTGGTCCTTACATCATCAAGTCTATCTGGTCGGGTGGAGCTGTCGTTCTGATGGACCTAGATGGCCTAGAGTTCTGACAGCCGATCAACATGGACAAGTTGAAGGAATATTACCCCTGAGAGACTCGCTAGGCCAAAAACCTGGAAGGATGACCTAGGCAAAAGTTAGAGCATGAAAAATTTGAAATTACAAAAACTGAGCTCGCAAGGTTGAAAACACGCAAAGGGCGACCTTGGCAAAAGTTAGAGCGTAAAAGGTGAGGGTTAATACATGAGTGAACCTGAGTCGAACTACATAAGGCTTGATTCCCATCTTTAGGATAGGTAGGCAACTTCATCCTGAAGTCCAGCCATAAACTTTTCCCCGATCAACTTTGTCCATTTGATCATCTTTGTCTATTCAGCATTCAAGAGTTCGGTTGTGATCTCCGGTGCAGTGCTACTCAGACTAGGGGCAACTTTCCAGTTGCTGGAATCCGGGTTTGTGCATCTCAGTGACAGATCTCAGGCGTGTCCAGTTCTGATCCATGTCGAAAATGGTTTTAAAAAGTTTTAATAAAAGTTTATTTTGTTCAAATTAATCTTTTTACAACTTAGACCATTTTTGGACCAAAGCGAAAAAATTTTAGTACCCACAACCTTCAATTTTATTGATTTCAATATAGAGTCCTCCTGCTCTTGCATACAAATTGAAGTTGCTTTTGGTTACATTCATAAAGAAAACTTGAAAGTACTAATAAAGCAATAAATCTGAGGCATAGCTAAGTCAGGTGTTCCTGCGCCTCCTCCCAGAGCTAGTCGAAGCTTCTGACGCCAAAGTGGGCCCAATCTGTGCCTCTTCATTGAGCCAATCTACGCACTCGTCAGACAAAGTGCAACTGAAAGTGGGAGTAGGGGCCAGGAGTTCTCTTGTCCTCCATGCTGTGGCATACCGAGCAAGCTGCGCGCCTCGAACCGAAAATGCAGCTGGGTATACTATCCCCTTTGTCGGGCAAATCTGATCATGGCCGAACTGGCGCAGGAACCGGAAAGAAAAGTAGAACACACAGTGTGTTAGACTGATCAATTGAATCCGAGGCTGGCAAGACATACTGTAGCTCATTACCGGTAGATTGAGCCAAGGATAACGCCAAGCAATGCGGTCTGCAGACAAATCGCACATCCAGTCGAACCACCATCCCTCATCAAGGGCATCGACTAGGCGATGTCGAAAGAAGTAGCCACGAGCTGAGTATGCTCAGCAAGAGTCCACAACCTACAACTTATCCATCAACCACACCTGGGAAGGGATGAAAAATGAGAGATTAAAGAATAGAGAGATGTACGTTGAGAGAAAAGTGAGAAAAGGGTTTTGTGAGAAAAATCGAGCCTGAGGGCCGAGTGATGTGAGCAATATCTATGTGAGATAGGGTGGGAAACATTACCTGCAGCAGTAGTGGACTCCCCACAAATCTGGTCGTTTCCTGGCGATGGAAAGCATCCAAGCCCATCAATGTCTCGGCCAATGTCATGGCAATGTAGCTCTTACCCTCTTTCAAGCCTTGGGCAACTTCAATCAGACGAACGCTAGACCTGCTGAAGCCCAGGGCAAGCAAAAAGTGAGATAACATGCACAAGCAAAGGGCATGTCGTCGAAAGCCCTGCTGATGATGGTCACCGCAGTCACTGGAATCAGAAAAACGTTGAATCAAGCTGAGGATGTCCAATTCTCCATTGCAGATCAGAGACTGAGCGTCGTGCATAGTGAGCCCACATATTCATCCTAGGACTTAAACATGGCCGAAGCGGAGTTGGGGCAAGATCTCCTTGTTGCGCTCGGACTCCATCAAAGCTTGGAAATCTTTGAAGGTAGGACACATCTCTTGCCCGCTGAAGCTAAAGACATGTGTTACCGGATTCCAAAACCTCGCCGCGGCATGGAGAAAGGGAAGATGCAACGGAGTGCAGCTCAACGTGAATAGTGCATTCAAGGCGAAGCCCCGGAAGTTCAACTTTTCTGAGCCGCCTAAAGTAGCAATCCAAGCTGCGAGATTTTCAATGAGGAATGCCTCCATTTTGATGCAAAACTGAGATGAAATGAACGAACCACGAAGCTAGAACTTTTATAGAGGATAAGGCACTGTTTGGGGACACGTGTCAAAAATCTGGTGGTCGCCAAACCAGGTGGTCGGCCGACCACTTTTTCTGGTAGGCCGACCACCCCTTTGGTCTCTAAGGAAAATAGCTGGTCGGCCAGCCCCCTCTAGTGGTCGGCCATGGAGAAAAGTTGGTCTTTGGTCTGTTCCTGGTTTCTAGAAGAGAGATCCTAGCTTTTCCATGCGTTAGGAGTGTCGAAGGTCTGAGTTTACCTTTGTTCCGGATGCGTTCCGTCACTCCAATTGTCCGAGATGCATTTGCTTATCGAGTTGTGGTTCTTTGTTTATCGAGTTGTTGTTTCATTTTGCTTATTGAGTTGTTAAAGTTTTGTTTATCGAGTCGTTGCTTATCGAGTCGTTAAGTTCCGTATACCGAGTTGTTACTCTCTGTTTATCAACATTGTCGTGTTTTGCTTATCGAGTTGTAAAACTTGCTAAGGTTTTGTTGTTTCTTAGTAAGTTAAGTTGTTTAGTTTGTTGCGTCAGTTCACTACCTGACTTCGTGATATACAATGCTCAATTTTCATTCGATCTCATTTTTGTGTAAAATGATGCGATGTGATGCTAAGAACATAAAATACAACACTTTTTCAAAAAGCTGTTTCATTCCATCATGCTTCCTTTGTTACAACATTTTACAATAAGGGTACAAGTTTTACAGGAAATAAAACTGCCTAATAATGTACAATGTGCTACAACTACTAGTAAAAAAGGCAAATAAAGCAAGAACATCTGCATCAGTGCTATCAAGGGCAAGAATAGGAGGCCCTCTTCGTCCTCTTCGGTTGAGAAGTCCCTGCACCACCTCTACCAGCACCACCATCTGAATCGGAGCTGCTGTCCTCGGAACCCTCCCCGGCATCACCTCCACTCTCAGAACCGAAACCAGAGTCCTCCTCTCTACCTGCAGATGTCTCTGACTGAGGATGCGCAGACTCCTCCTCCTCGCTGGACTCATCATCATCTCTGATAGGTGCCCTACGCCTGCCTCGGCGGCGAGTCGGGTCCCCTCTCCCAGCTCCTCAAGAAGGCCTGGGTGGCTCGGCCTGTAGTGGTGGCATCTGAAAAGGACAATTTGAGTACAATAGCCAACATGTATATCAGATGCAAAGACAAGAATGCTACATAGAGTGGGTGTATGCAAATACAATGTATGAATATGGTGTGTGTCAAATGTGCTCTACGCATACAGTCAAGCAATACAGTGAAATGGTTAAATACAGCATGTCATCAGAAGTATGATAAATGCGGGAAAATTGAAAAATACTGTAACACCGACGATGAACAGTTGTGTCTCCCTCCGCAAGACCATGCCCTCAAGTGAGGCCACCAATCCGAGCAAATCATCAGAATACTCCCTGGGAGGCTGCAGATACAAGTTCAAGTCATCAATGAATAAATGAGTGCCTAAGTATCTGAGTGATAAATGAAAAGCAATGGAACATACCGGTGGTGAGTCAGGATCACTGACATATCGGTTATCGAGCATAGGAGGCTCTATTGGAATCGGGTAAGATGACCCGTATCGCCATCCAGTCAACTCGGTCGGAAGATCTGGCCACCCGGCGTACTGATAAGTCAGGAAAATCGGGGAAATCTGTCTAGCCCCACTCCTCGATGTGCCGGCCCTGCTAGACGAAGGAACGTCTGCAACCCGGGCTTGAGCTGACGATGATGCACCACCAGCCCTCCTGGTAGGAGTACGAACACCCATTAGTGGAGGCATCAAGTACGTATGGTAGAAGGTCGCGTAATCTCCATCTTCTAGCAGTAGGGCTGCATTGGTACCCAACATAGCGACATCGACCTCCTCAGGAGTAAGTCTCTCAGCGGACCGCATGTCATCTGGAGGTGTTGAAGGGACACTTTGCTGAGGGACGCCCATCGTCTGGCGCATAAAACGATCTCCCAGAAACCAGGCCAGGCCAACTGGCCCCTCAAACAAAATCCTATACTAAGAAGAAGCCCATGCCCCCGGGAACTGGAAACGGATATCTCCTCCCAAGGGTGCCCAGGGTCGCCAAGTGATCTGAGGATAACAAGTGCATAAGCCAATCAGATGTCATAAATAGGTGAGATGAATAAAGCTGAAAATATGAAGAACTAAGAGTTTTGAAGTACCTCGGTCGCCTGCACTGTGTCAAAGAACTGTCACAAGAAGGGCAGAGTCTCTGGAGCCTGAGGTCGGCATCGACCCTCAAATACGTGAGAGTAAGGGATCGTAAGAGGTACTTCCACCTCGAACTCTAGGGCTAGCGTCGGAAAGTATGCGTAAACCCATAGCTGTGGAAAACAGGGTTATGGCCATCGAATCTGAGAATATCTGAGAAAATCTGAGTCTTGAGTGTAATGTAGAATCTGAGAATGAAAAGTGTGCCGTGTGCAGTGTACAGATAATGAAAAGCAGAAATGTAAATCAAGAAGGCAGAAGGTACCTCCCAGGCCCTCCAGTAGCCGCCAACTGTGTTCCCCCGTCCGCGGGAGGTCGCACTCATATAGCAGTAGAGGGTAGCGAGGCCGGCGCCACCCCAGTCATACTCGCTGACTTGTGATAGGTCACCAAAGCACTAAGCAGATACAGTCCAACTGTGTTCCCCTTGTCGGAGAGCAAAGTGGTCCCAAGAAGGAACATCAAAAACCCTCGAGCGTACTGCTCTATCTCCTCAAGAGTCCCGAGCATAGTCCCCCTATACTGCACGGGGAACCAAGTGTACCTGACTATGCCCGAAGATCGGTCAATCGGTGGGCGAGCTCCTAACAGATAGATCCAGGCAGCTTCCCACTCGTCCATATCCTCGTCGTAGGGGACCGGTCGGCCAGCCACATCAAGCCAGTCAGCATCACGAAGTCGAACGGGGTCATTGTCATATCCCCGGTAGCTGAGAAGTGGAAAGAGTTGGTGGTGTCCCACCATCTCTCCACGAGTGCCCCCATCAAGGTCCTGCTCGCATAGTAGCGAGATAGCCCTGCGCAGAAGGGCCAAATCTTGCCCTGTCCACCATGTGACGAACGGTCTCTGGGAGCTCTGCATACCACTCCCTAGCAATAATCGAGCCATAACCTCGTGTAGAACGAGAGAGTACCTGCATTCAAAAGGAACAGATGTATTTAGTTTCAGAATGAAATATATAAGCTGCGTGCAAATGAAATGTAAGAACTGTGTGTTCAATATGCGCTGCGTGCAAATGAAACTGTGGGCTGTGTGTTCACCTCAAGAGTTTGGGCTGCGTGTTCAACTTTAAAAAACTATGGGTTGTGTGTTCACCTCAAGAGTTTGGGTTGTGTGTTCAACTTTCAAAAACTATGGGCTGTGTGTTCACCTCAAGAGTTTGGGTTGTGTGTTCAACTTTCAAAAACTATGGGCTGTGTGTTCACCTCAAGAGTTTGGGCTACGTGTTTAACTTTCAAAAACTGTGGGCTGTGTGTTCACCTCAAAAGTTTGGGCTGCGTGTTCAACTTTCAAAAACTGTGGGTTGTGTGTTCACCTCAAGAGTTTGGGCTACGTGTTCAACTTTCAAAAACTATAGGCTGTGTGTTCATAATCAAGAGTTTGGGCTGCGTGTTCAGATTTCAGAAAAATGCGGGCTGTGTGTTCACCATCAAAAGTTTAGGCTGTGTGTTCAACTTTCAAAAACTATAGGCTGTGTGTTCATAATCAAGAGTTTGGGCTGCGTGTTCAGATTTCAGAAAAATGTGGGCTGTGTGTTCACCATCAAAAGTTTGGGCTGCGTGTTCAACTTTCAAAAGTGGGTTGTGTGTTCAACTTTCAAAAAAATGGGTTGTGTGTTCACCATCAAAAATTTGGGCCACGTGTTCAGGTTTCGAAAATGTGGGCTGCATGTTCACGATAAAAAGTATGAGCTGCGTGTTTAGAAATTCGAGTGATTGAGCTGTATGTTCAAAATGTAAACAAAATGCTATGTTATAGACTAAGTGTTCAGAAAAAGCTGTGTGCCAACTCAACAGAATTTTGTGCTGTGAGATATGTGCTAAAATAAGCAGAAATATGGTATGCAAATGTGTTCAGAACGAGTGGATAAGCATACATAGCAAAAGTATGAAATGTGCATAAAATGCAGAATACATTGCAGAGAACATAGAAGTGAAATACATACCTCTCGGGCCTGATGAGAGAGATGAGCCTCTGGCTTCTGCAGCAACAGATCCGCAGGCGCTCAGTCATCAAAGTCAGTGAAATAGTAGAAAGTGGCCTGAAGAAGGATGTGCTCCTAAGGATGATACCTCTCGGGATCAAACGGCCGAACTCTCGGGGGCAATGACATGATGTCCGGCTCACCCTCCGCACCCGGAGGACCTCCACCATGAGGAAAATGGCCCACCATTTGAAGAAATCTGCAAAAAAAAAGAGCAAAATTGAGCCCAAATTTGAAAAAGTCAACAAAATTCAACTCCTAAGAAAATGTTCCAAATGTTGAGACAAACTTACCCCAAGTGGTGAAAATGAAGATAGAGGCTCCAAAATCAAATTTTAATCAGTCCAAAGTGAAGAAAACTAAAAGATTTCGCAAAACAACTTTGCGTGGGACGTTGGAAAGCGCATATAAAGAGCAGATCTGAGAGAGAAAATGGTCGAGGAAGGAAGAGGAGCTGATTTCGGCCTTGAGGTTGTGAGCAACAGTGATTGGGACATGTGGATTTAAAGAAACAAGTATAAAAAGACAAAACTATCCCAGATTTAGCAAGGTGGTCGGCCGACCACATTTCCAAGCAGGCCGACCATCCCTTGAACCACCACTGGTCGGTGGCCTCCCTAGGTGGTCAATGGCCCTCCTGGGTGATCTCCAATGTCTCTTTGAGCTCCCTGCAAATTTTGGTGGTGATTGGAGTCCCCGACACTCAAGAAAGTACAAGTACAGTGCACTTTTCGGCGTGAAATCCCTCTGCGGGAACTTCAAATCCAATATTCGGCACATGGCTCATCGTTACTCGCCAAGAGCCAGGTGTATCCCTTTTGAGTACGTTGCAACCCCTCCGAGAGGCAAACCGGAGGTCGTGTTTGAGTTGCCCTCATCGAGGCTTACTTTTCTTTGCTCAATGTTTTGTGTCAAACATGTTTTTGAAGTTGCACTTATCCTGCATTGTTATGCACGTCACTGGCATTATTATGTGCATCGCTTGCATTGTTATGCACGTTCATTGGCATTGTCATGCCCTTCATGCTTAACTTGAATTGTCGCGCACGTTTCTTCTTGCATTGCGGTGCCCTTTTCCATTAGCACCATGTCTATCCGCGTTTGATGTAGTGTTGAACATATATTGCTAACTATGTTACGCCTGTTAAGTTTCTCTCTTTTGCGAGCACGATATTGTATGTACGGTTCATTTGAAGCTGGTACGACCCGACAAACCGGACAGGTATTGTATCTTCTCCGTGTGAGACGTAGTGAGAATTATAATTCTCTTACATCCTTACTGCATGAAATGTAGTTTTGCTTTACATTCTTGCTTAAAACTGTTGCATTTATTATGAATATTTGCTTCATTACAGTTAGCTGCTTTGCATGATCATGAGTTACGTTCGGCTTTGTGCATGTCATTTTGCATTTTGCCCCTGCCTGAGGGCACGCCTGCGGACCCCATCTCTTGTTTATCTCGCCTGTTTGTCTAAGTCTTCGGCCTTGTCAAAAATGGGTCGTCTCTAGGCTTTGACATTCACTCCCGTCACTTATGACTTTCGAGTTCTGTCAAAGAGGGGCAACTGTAGACACCCCATTTTTGACCAACCTTAAGACTCAGACGTCATCAATTGAGCGCTCGGTGATTGCTCATGTTGTGCTCGTTCTGAGGTTTCGGAGTCTCGGCTGAGAGCCTTGCCTCCGGACTTGTGTTTTGCCTCGGTTTGCGAACCAAGTTTTGTTTTCTCTTCCCGGAGGACGGAAGAGGTCTTGTAGACCATCTCTCAGTGGCCGTAGGCTACTTTTCGTGATCGTAGACCACTGTTTTGGAGACCAGTTTTCAGTTTTCGGAGCCGTTGGTCGCGCGCCTCGGACTGCTTAACTTTCTCCGTTTGCTTCGGTTTTTGGCACACACCTTGTTTCCTCTCTCTAGAGGGACACTATGGCCCAGGAGACCACCTTCGTGGTCTGTGACGCCCTCAAAATATTACATAAAACCCATCACTTAGACATGCAATGATATAAGAGAAATCCACCATTTTATATTCATTAGAGTAATTCTTACAATAGTATTACATGTTAACAACAAAAGCAAGTGCCCTGTAGGCTTACAGCTTTCCAAGTTAACACTTGATTTCACAAAAGAAGAGTACTAACTCTATACAAAATAAGCCCGTGGCTTGATGTACATGTAATACAACAAAATAATCAAAATTAAAGAGTCTTCAACTCCCATATCCATCCAAGCTATATCCTTGGAGGTGGCATGCTATCTGTACCTGAAAATGATGTCCCATATAGGGTGAGCCAATGCCCAGTAGAGATATACTAAAGACAATATGAACAATAACTAAGACATCAGCAATTGATAAATGTTTAATTCCCATAGATCAATTCATACACCATTTCCCTTACATGACCACAGTGTCTGTGTTTCATTTCATTTTCTATCCCTTAACAAGCCCACAATTTACAACAATGGCTCAGAACCTAGCCAACAACTTACGTGAGACAAAACTCATTTTAAACGGTTCTCATTTCACAATAGATAAGCCTACTAGCTGTATCAACAAATCACCAGATAAGCATATAAGCTATATCATCACATACAAAGATAAGCATATGAAATTTGTATCAACACATAAGCCCGACAAGCATATGAAACATGTCGATTGGAGTCCATCCCCTATCTTCTCCCAAATAACATCCAGTTTAGAGGTCCATCCCCCATCTTCCCCTAAACCGTGGAGTACATCCCCTATCTCCTCCCACACACACACAATGTATATACATATAAGTCATATACACAATCAATCAATACATAACATTAATGTATCCTATCAACTGTCATACTCTATGACATGGCCAATTGATTAGTTTTAGTTTGCCTAATCATCATGCATTGTCTACAACAATCAAAACTACCCTCCACCGGTAGCCCAAGCAATTATTTCTAAACAGATAATAAAAACTCCAACTAATAAATTATCAATGTTTTCAAAAGTGAGCGATTAATAAAACCAACTCCACCGTTTCACAATATAATGAATCAATTTCATTATTTCTAGCTCAATTCCATATAACCACAACAAAGTCATTTATTACACTAATGACCCCGATATACCCAAGCATGGCATATCTCTCTTTATTCTCAACATTGACTCCACGAGCCCAATATTACCAACAACATCAACAAACCCATTTTGAAACCCAAATACAAGTTTATGATTCAAAATTATCAAAACCCTCTTTTCAAAAATAAACACTTGAAACCCTAGTTTCCAAAACTCAAAACCATTTATACAAAAACTCAAAATCTAGGTTAAACCTCATAAGAGTGAGTAGGAATCCCTGCCTCAAATTTCGGAGCTCAAGGAAGAAGTTGAAGAAAACCAAAATGCTCCAAACACCAAGATTCACGGATCAAAATGAAGTCCTCGATGATCAACACAACTTTAACAAAGGCCAAAGGAAAGGAAAGCACTCTAACTAGATCAAACCCTAGAGAGAAGGGAGTTTCTAGAGAGAGAGGCTCTCAAAAATGCTTTTGGAAAAGTAAGAGAGAGAGAGAGAAGATATAAAAAGTGATTTCAAAATGCCCAATCCAATCGATATCGACATTCCCGCTCGAGCGGAGAACACAACGCTCGAGCGTAAAGAACAAATAACTAGGTCTGCTCGAGCGCAATAAATACCGCTGGAACGCCAAGACACAAGAATAAAGTACATCTGCTCGAGCGCGAAAACCAGTCCGCTCGAGCGTGGATTTTCCCCTCCCAGAACTTACACCAACAATGTACTACCCGCTCGAGCGCAACCCGCTCGAGCGCAGGAAACCCGCTCGAGCGCCAAAAACACACCTGCAGAAGTTTGCAGGGACACAAAATATTGGAAGAGTGTAAACCCCGCTCGAGCGCAAGAAGGCCCGCTCGAGCGGACAACCCAAAACCAAACTCCGCTCGAGCGTAGAATAAGCCACTTGAGCGCAACACCAAAAACCTGGGCGACTAGAATTGAGACTCAGGCTCAACCAACCTGTAACACACCTGTCCAAAACATCCCAAAACTCACACAAATGGAATTAAAGGACGACAACAAGATAGACACAACTACCAACTCCACGGAATCGAGTCCGGAGTACAACTGAACAGTAGAGGGAATACCAGAATCGCTATATGGTCGCACGCCACTTTCGATGCTTAACAGTCAGTTTTCGGGGCACCTGGCTGCGCGTTTTGGCGCCCGAACCCTCGTTTTGCATCCGTCTTGGTTCATTTTTGACATAGACCTTGTTTTCATTGTTTGGAAGGTGGTACAAGGGTGGGAGACCACCTTTTCTCTAGGAGACCACCTTTTCTCTCGCCGGCCGATTTTCTTGTCAGGAAGCTAGTCTCCTTGGTCTTTGAGCCACTTTTATAGGTCTCCCACCATACCACTTACTTGCATTGAGTGAGAAGACCACCCTAGGAGGCTGCCGACCAGCTTTTGAGGCCTGAACCGTTTGAACTTGGTCGGCCGACCAGGAAAAGTGGTCGGCCGATCGCCTGGCCCTTTTGAACCTGGTCGGCCAGCTCTCACCTTTTCTGTCTCAGTGAGTTGGTTTCAGCTGTGCCAGCTGGAAGGCACAGAATGGATCCTCCATACACGTGTATGGAGGATCTTCAAACTTGGTTTTTAGCTTCTTTGAGAAGCTAAGGGCTTGTATCTCTATAAGAGAGGCCCTCACTTTCATTTCTAAAGGTTCAGATTTTTGGTTAAGGCATATACATACACCTTTCTCTCTATCTCTATTTCAAGCTCAAAAAGTGCCTTGTTCTTGGACCTTTGCACACCACCTCCTAGCCTAACACCTCCACCATTGCTTTGAGGTCCTTAGAGGTCATTTTCAAAGGTTGAAGGTCTAGGTTTTTGGTCTCAAAGTTGCTGTCTTGCTGAGCTTCAAGGGTAACACACTTATTTCCTCTTTTTAGCATTATCTTGCTCCATCTTTTAGCCATACTTGCAAGCATATTTGAGCTTTGGTGTAAACTTAAAAAAAGTCTTATTTTGAGGCCCTTAACATGTTTGTTTAAGATCATTTTTATGTTGGGACTCATCTACCCCCTTGCATGCTTCATTTCACTTTGTTTTGAGCCATGCATTAAGGCCTTTGTTTTGAGCTTTGTTTGCCCTTTTGACCACTAAAATCCAGCGGATTTTCAGTGGTTATTATATGTTTTTGAAATCCAAAATCAGAGAGAGGTGACCCTTTCTCCTTGTTTTGATTTCTAGCATATTTGGCCTAACAAAGGAGCCCTTATTTACATGCTTCCAAGCCATGTTTCAGGCCATTTTTTTGGTGAGTTTTAGGACCTGCATAGGCTCTGTCCAGAGCTTGTTTTTCCATATTGGGTGTCCATCTTGCATGTGTAGCATAACCCTCTTCATAACCTATCAAAGGAGCATGTCATTCTTGCATGCATTGACCATGTTTCAATGAGTTTTTGGACTTTATTTGGCATGTCATACCTCTGAATTTTACTGGTTTAGTGACCTTTTGAATGCTTCATATACTTGTAGTGTAAACCCTCTTCACTAGCTTGTGTTGCATACTATTTTGGTCTTTGATTCTAGCACTTTTTGGCCATGCCTTACACTGATTTTGTGCATATTTTGGACTGCCTTAGCTCTATTTTTGGGCCTCATGGTCGAATGAGGTTTGCTATGCATGGTTGTAGTGTAATACCCTTGCCTAGCCTTGAGTTTTGAAGCCTATTGCATGCTTATACTGAGGTGTTTTCATGTTTTGGGGCCATTGAGCATCATATGTCAGAGCTTATATGTATGCCATATTCCCATTTTTTTCACTCTTTAAATGTGTTTGAGAGTCGTGCTTAAATACCTTATTTACGGACCATTGCATGAGCTTCATTTCTATGCATTTTGAGCCATCATTTTAGACCATTTTCTCACTATCTTGGACCTGCATAGGGACTATTTGGGGCTGGTCGGGTCATTTGAGTATTGCTTTGTGTACCTCTAGTGTAATGCACTTTGCTAGTTTTAGTATCCGGGCCATCTAGCATGCATTGTGTGAGGTGTTTACACGAATCGGGAGCATCTTGCATGTCATTTCAGAGCTGGAAAATGTGTGATTGTACACCATATTTCATCCCTTTCCATGCTTTGGTAAAGTTGCATTTGGTGCCTTAGGTTTGGTCCCTTGTATTTGTGCATGTTTGCATGTGTTTCTGTTGCCTAATTTCATCATATTTGGCCACTGATTTGAGTGTGGCTGAGGCCTATTCATTTTAGTTTAAGTCCATCTTGCATTGTATATGCCATTTAGTCCATGTTTTTGCATGATTGACCATTGCATTGTGTATGCCTTGATCATTTCATTGTTAGTCTCCATATGTGCATTGCGTATGCCATATAGTTTTCATGTGCATTGAGTATGCCATTGATTATTTCATAGCATTGTGTATGCTAGTAGCATGTTTGCATATCATCATTTGCATGTTTGCATCATTTAAGGGCATTATGTTTAAGTTGCATGTTAGAGTTGCATTCATGCATGCCATGTGTATTGCATTGTGTTTGGAGTAGGGTTTAGTCCAAACATGGGAAACGAGGGACGTTTCGTACTCCAAGTGACGAAACGTGCCTCGATTCTCGGTCGCCGACACTCCGGATTACCCATGATGGAGTTTAGGCCTTGTTGTATTTATATGTGCATTCATTTTCATCGAGTCGTGCAATCCGACTCCTCGGCCATCATGCATCGAGATGCATGATTGGTGGCATGAGGATCGAGGACTACACTCCCTGGAGCTTATGCGATGACGGGGAGAGTGGTCGTGATCACACATGTTGAAAATACTTTGCCATGCCCCTTTCTTGCTCTCTGTTGCAGCAAACCGGAAACTAGCAGCAAAAACTGGTCGGTAGTATCCCTACAATATGGTGGAGTTTCAGCCTTCTGGAGTTTTGTACAGTGTTCTGGGACCAATCGCAAACAGAGGCAAATCGGGGCATTGCGATGGATTTTCCGGCAAGGCGACTTGAGCATGCATTCCTTATCATTCAAGATCGAGCTGAGGCAGTCCATTTCATATGTTTTGCATGCTAGCTTATTTATTTTAGTTAATTTGTGAATTAATTAGGGTCGTGTAATAATTAGCTGTAATTCGTTATTCATTCGGTTGTGTATTATTTATTCGGACCCTCTGATGAGGGCAATGTTGTAATAAGTGTGCGTGTGTGCGATGTATGTCTTCCAACCCCACGTCTTTCTCCCTTTTATTTACTAGCTTATGATGGTTAGTTTAAGGCATGTTTCGATTAGCATACTTATGCTCGCATGTTTGCATCCATTTATCTGTCTTGCATACACCAGGCTCAGTGCATCATACTAACTGTATAGTATTTCAATTCCGAGTTGAATACATGTTATCTGTAGCATCTCATATGCCATCCTAGAATAGTTGAGCCTATATTAGTTGCATTCTTGCATGTATTGCATTAGGCATCTCAACATAGTTAGGATTCATGCATGTTTTCTAATTAGCTTCTTTTCTTTGGCTCAGAGTACTCGGTAAGCGTTTACGCTTTAGCATCCTTGCATGCGTGTGAGTGACTGCCATGATAGCATGCTTACCATAAAGCTACATGCTTATGTGATATAACTGCCTGAATGCCTGTAGGTGAAGGTTGGGTTATTTGAATTGGAACAATGCATTGATTGCACGTTTTAAGCCTACTTGAGAGTGGCAAATCATCATGTTTTCTTAAGCCCACCTGAGGGTGGCAAATCCACGTCTTAGCTTACTTGCGAGTAGCACTATCAAACCATCTTTCAAATAAACAAACATGAAATGTTTTGTTCCAACTCAGACGATCTAGTCTATATTTGTCTGCTGTGTGCATCACATAGTAATTCTTGGCTAATAACCAGAATAAGAGCACATAATATTTTCAAAACTCGACATCATGTTTAGTAGTGGCCGATCTTTGATCGGGCGAGCGGGGGTGCTCATAGCTAACCTTCCCCAATCGTACCCAAGTTCCCGAACTGAGGCAACTTTGGTGATGACGGACACGTGGCCTTAGGCACGAGTCAGGGTTTCCTAAATTCCCCCAAAATAAAATATTTAGGTAACGACTCTATATCTGGCAAAGCAGTCCATGTTTGGCACTTCTTTCTAAAAATCTGTTTTTCAAAACAATTTGCCGGATTTGGACTCTTTGGTGATTTATCGGTCTCACATTACACTTTATGAGATTAGATTCAGAACCGTGACATTTGAGTCCGAACTGTAGTAAGCCCAATGAACAAAACGGGATTTCTCCCGGGACGGTCGGGGACGTCTACATCCCCTATCTCCTCCCAAACAGGTTTGAGAGTGCATCGCCTATCTCCTCCCAAACCATGGAGTACATCCCCTATCTCCTCCCAAACAAGATACATATGCAATGTATTTAAATACTTATCATATACAATGATCAAGCAAAACACATATTCAATGTGTTGTTCCATCCGTCATATTCAATGACGTACTCAATTGATTAGTTTTAATTCACCTAATCATCATGCAGTGTCTACAACAATCAAGACTATCCTTCACCGATAGCCCAAAACAATTATTTCTAAACAGATAATAATTCCATCAAACAGATAAATTATCAACCCTTTTCACAGATGAGTGATCAATTAATCCAACAACACCATTCAATCTCATAATTTCTCAATTTCATATTCTCATGATTAATTTCATTAATTACACCAATGACCAGATTAAACCCAACTAAGGCATTTTCCCCATTTTCTCAACATTGACTCAAAGGTCCAAATATCACCAATGAACATCAATAACCTCTTTTTAAGACCCATATACACATGTATAGTATAGTTCAAAAGGAACAAAACCCCTCTTTGTACATTTCAAGTTTTGAAACCCTAACACCTAAAATTTCCCAACTTCAACATTAAATGAAAATGGCATAAAGGCCATAAATATGAGTAGTTATCCCTACCTCAAGTGAAGAGACTCAAAGGTGATGATGAAGAAACTCGAATGTGTTCCAAACCCAATGATTTTTGGATCCAAACGAAGATCAAGCCAAGCTCCACACTTTATATAAAGGGACTAAGGTAGAAGATCACTAGAGCTAGATAATTCCGTAGAGAGAAGATGTATTCTAGAGAGAGGAGCTCTCAAATGAGGGTTTTGAAAAGCTAGAGAGAGAGAGAATCGAAAAAGTGATTTAAAATGACACAGTCGCAATCTGATATACATATAGTCCACTCAAGCGAATAGTAAGACGCTCAAGTGTAAGACACAAAAACTTCACCCGCTCGAGCGCTAAGGCACAACAGCAAAGCACTACCCGCTCAAGAGCAAAGAGACCCGCTCGAGCGTAGAATACACTCCTCCAGTACTTTACAGACTTCGAATACCCACTCGAGCGTAAAGATACCCGCTCGAGCGTAAGAAATGTCGCTCGAGCGTGAAAAACCTCTGCAGTATATCTGTAGACGCACAAAATGCTGAAAGGGTGTAAACTCCACTCGAGCGCAACAAGGCCCGCACGAGCGGATCATCAAAAATCTGGGCAACAAGATTAGAGACTACAACTCAACCAACCTATTCAAAACACGCCCAAGACATTTCTAAACTCAAATTCAAAGAATTAAAGGGTGAAGACAAGATATAGACAACAACGACAACAACAACAAATGACGGGGAAAAACCAGGATCGCTATAGGAGAAGACGAATTGATGGTCTTGTCGATGCAAGTTACACAGTTGATGTTGAGTTGGGAAACAAATGGTGTGCCGATGGAATGTGGCACCAATTGAGGTTCAAGCCGAATGAGTGGAATTCGCTTAAAACCCTATTCAGCAATCTTTTAACAACATTTAGGGTTTCATTACACTGACATGAAAATGTTAGTAATGTGGGGATGTTGAATGTCAAAGTTTATGGAATGTTAGTAATGTGGGAATGTTGAATTCTAACGTTTCCTTACACTGATTAAAAGATTCTATTGAAAACGATGGAAAACTAAAAAAAAGCCTATAGTGTGCTCCATGTCCACAAATATAATTAGACCATTACCCAAACCCACATTATCCCATCTTGTAAGGACAAAAAATTATGTCATCCTTGATTTAGGACTTTTCGATTCTAAAGAAAAGATGGGGGATTAATTGGTGCACAACTTCAAAACTTGGGGTTTATTGGTGTTTCACCCTAAAATTTATTTAAAAAATTAAGTATAAATATGTTATAACTAGATTATGATATAATGATTTTATATGATATATGATATATATAGGGGTGAAGAGATGTGGGGGCCAGGGGGATCACGTGCCCCCCCCCTGACTTTTCAATTTTTTTTTTTTTTTTTTTTCGAGCTTACACCCAGTGCCTTATATACATAATACACAGTAGCCCATTTGGCAGCACACTTTGACCTACTAACACGCGCACACATGCACCCAATTTCTAAACACACTAACACACCCACCCAAACACACCTCATCCAATTAATTATTTTTTGATTCATGGGAAAACGGTAGCAAGGTTTTTTTTTTTCAATTTTTTATTTTTTATCTCTCTTTGTTACTTTACAATTTATCAACTCGCGATTCACCAGATTAGAATTACACAATACAGATTTGCGATCACACTACAACCTTGATATCTTCTCTTTATTGTTTACATGTAACTTTATTTATGATTTTTTTATTTTTAAATAAAAATTATGAGTATCAATTTATAGTTATTTGTTAAGTTTTGATTTGTAAAAAATTTTGATTTGTTATTATTTATGTTAAAATAAGAGATTTTGATATGTTAAAATATGAATATTAATTGGTGGTGATTTATATTAAAAGTAGGGATTTTGGTTTGTTGTTGTTTGTGCTAAGATTAGGGATTTGATTTGTGCTACAATTGAAAATACTCCCTCCATCCCAAAATATTAGTCTCTTATTCCATTTTCCATTGTCCTAAAATATTAGTCCCTTTTCAAAAATCAAGTACAAAAATAATATAAATTTTCTATTTTGCCCTTCTTTTAAATTCATTAACATAAAAAATACAATTATGACATTGACATTCCCAAAAAAATATACTATCAAAGGGTAATTTTGGAAAATCAATTTTTTTAAAGTGCAATAATTGTACAATCAAAAAAAATTGGATTCCCCAAAAGGGACCATTATTTTGGGACGGATGGAGTATTTATTTCTAGTATTTGTTCTTTAAATTAGGGACTTTCATTTGTTATAATATTGGTATATTGATTTGTGCTAAATTTAATTTTTTTTTTATTTGTATTAAAATTGGAGATTTTCATTTGTGGGGGTTTATGATTTTGATTATAAATTTTTATTTTGATTTTTATTTTTTAAAACAGTCATGGAGAAATATTTTAAAAGAAAATCAAAGTTGGAATCATCTCTTCTTGAAGAAGAAGATTATAATTATTCTTCCACAAAACAAAGTCGCATAAAATTTTGAAATTATAATTAATAGGTGCCCCTCCTACATTAAATTCATGGCTCCGCTACTGGATATATATATATATATTCAATTATAGTATTGTAAAATAAATATTGTTAATTAAATTAAAATATCAACTATATAAAAGAAATTTAATAATGACTAACCAAGAAAATTTTTTATAACAAAATCTAAACCCAATAAATAAATAAATAAATAAATAAAAATAAAAATAATGAAAACATCCAAACCACAAATACATCTAGGGATGGCAATCTGAACCTAGCCCGACAGGGACCCGACCCCCTGACCCCAAATTAAGCAGTTATTCCTCGAAAAATACCCCCGATGGGCCGGGGATGATATTCAAAAAGGAATCCTCGATGATATTCAGGCTAGGGAAGGGGATACATGCCTCAGCTTTGGACCCGGTCCCAGCCCCGTCTCCGTCCCCGTCCCGTCCCGTTTAGCCCCGATGTAAGATTACTATTATGCCCTTGTTTATATATATGTGTGTGTTTATGGTTTGGTTGACACACACACACAAACACAAACACAACACTATTGCGCTCTCTCTCTCTCACACCGCCGCTGCCCTCTCTCTCTCACTCTCTCTTTCTCTCACACACACACATATACAATGATGGCTGCCACTCCTCCCTCATTGCCGTTTCTATTTAGGGTTTTGCATCCCTCTCTCTCTCTCTCTTTCTCTCTCTCTCTCTCTCTCACGACGGCTGCTGCTCTTTCACCGCTGTTTTTCCCTCATCGGCGAATCGACAATCCTCCCTCACCACTGTTGAATATGATAGTTTGAGTCTTTACTCAAATCTCTCTTCCTCTTTGTGTTGTTGATGATGTTGAGGATGTTGTTGTTGATGATGTTGAGGATGTTGTTGAATCATTGTTGTTGCTGCTGCTGCTGTCATTTGGTTTTTTTTTTTTTATGGTCCGGGGAATTTTTGAGGTCAGGAAAACTCGATCCTCGTTAGGGGACGGGGATCGAGGCGGTGATAGGTTCCCCGTTGGGGATCAGGGCCGAGGACGGGAAAATTTTTACCATTAGGAATGGGGGATGGAGAGTGTGATCCCCAGCCCAATCCCGTCCCGTTGCCATTCCTAGATACATCTCATATGTATACATCTAAGTGTGTGAAATGATTAATCATCTATAATATGATGTCAAAACATAAAAGAACTTACTATTCAACAATTGAAAAGGTAACTCAAGTAGTAAATCCAAACTTTAGAAATTCCTTGAGAGTATCATTGTTGTGCAGGTTTTTCCTTCTGTGATTTGTGATTATATAAAATAATATAAGAAAGGAAATATAATTTCATATATAAAATCACTATAAAATTTAAATAATAAATCCATAATATAGTTTAATATAAAATTGGTATTGGGCATAGAATAATGCACAAAAAATAAGGACAAAAAAAGGTAATTTAGTATTAAAAAAATACTAATACCCTTAAAAGAATTAAGGAAAAAAATGTAAAATGTAAAATTGGTATTGGGTTTGTGAATTATCTCAATTTATGATAAAAAAAAAAAAACATATAGATAAGAAATATTTCTCAAATAAAATTCATATAAAATAGGTAAAGTTAATATAATTTAAATTATATTTAGATTTTTGTAAAAATCTATGTAATTAAGATAATATATACCGACGTGATTCTGTTAAAATAAATAAATACTAATAATATATCATCTAAATATTAAAAAAAATATTGCTTTTAATAATATATATCTATCTATATAACAAAACAGCTCAAATTTTTATCCTGATGAGACTTTTGTCCCTTTGTCAAAATATAAACCATTAGATTGATATCAATCTAACGGCTGAAAATTCAATCCAAAATGTAATCACCTTACATTTTCAACTCTCTCTCTCTCTCTCTCTCTCTCTCTCTCCATCAGAGCCCATTCTCGTGCTTCCCTGTCAAAGCCCAACCCTTGCCGGCGACCGAACCCCAAACCCCCTATTACTTTCTTCATCTTCTCTCTTCCTCCCTCACTCTCTCCGCCATCACAATCATCATCAACAGTGGCAGCCCCAAACCCCCTTCAATATTGACGAAGACCGAATGGAGCCACTGCAAAAGAGATCAGAGAGATGGGAGATTCAAAGATGGAAGTCAAAAATGTATGTATATATACATTTGTGTGTATTATATATATAATTTTATATATGATTATGGATGTATATATATATGTATATATATGATTCCAATATGTGTGTATATATATATGATTCCAATATGTAAAAATAACAGAAAATTCATCATACCGATTGAGAAACCATATCTAAGAAAGCTCTTGCTAGAGGCACATGGCAAAACCTATGCCACTTAAGAGAAAATTAACCATAATTAATTCAAAGATTTTAACTTTAATATTTCAATTAGAAACTTGAGAAAATGTGAGAAAATCATTGGAACGAAGACTAAAGTGGGTCTTTCCGAGTAGAAAATTCTGATTTTACATAACGAATCAATTGAAATGTAAGGTTCAGCTTTCTCGGCAACCAAACAGAGGGCGTTTTTTTTTTTTTAAAAAAAATGGAAAATTGGAAGAAGAAAAGAAACATACATTCCTCTACCTCCGGCTACGGCTTCTTCAGATGGGTCTTTCCATTCATCAAAACTACACACAACAAAATTCACAAATAATATATGTATGTATGTATGTGATTCACAGCTCTGTTCCTAATAGTTTTTAAAATTTTCAAACAAGTATACAAATCTATATATATAGAGAGAGAGAGAGAAAGAAAGGATTTGGATATATATGCATTTTGATCCTAATATATATAGGCACGAGTGTTTTTGAATTGGGTGTTTTTGATCCCATACAAATTACAACGAAGACTGAAGTGGGCAAAATAAATATGATTTCCATGGATGTACGGGGATGTATCCCGACATTTTGATCCCAAACTTGAGAAAATATTTCAAGGGTGTTTTTGAATTGAGGATGGGACTGATATCTATACATTAATCTGGGCTTTGATTTTTCAGGTGAGCAAACCCATCTTAAACAATGTTTCAATAATATTTACTCTAATTTTTTGATATCTTTTGTTTCAATAATATTGACAACAGGTTTATTGATGTCTACATTGAAACATTGTATCTGAAGCATTGTTCTTCTATGATTATTTCTTTGGTTGGTTGTGTAGGAAATTTATAAGTCTGATTTTTTACTTTTATTTTTTTTCTTCTTACAATTACCATTGTTGGGGTGGGTGGGGTAGGGGGAGCAAGAAATCAACTATATTATATGTTTTTTTTTTCTTTTTTTCTTTTTTTTTTAACATTTTGTCTCAGTTAAATCTAAATCACATTTCATTTTTCTATTTCAACGAATAGGCCCTTTCAGATTCACTTTTGTAACATCTATAAAATTTTAATGACGCATAAGCATTCAATTTTGCTATAGAATTGTTGGTTATCTTCTTCATCATTACCTTTGGTCAGGTAACTAATTGCAAATTTTGCTAGAAAGTTGTGGCGGTTGTTTTTGATGGTCAAATTTTGTATGTTCTGTAAAATGCCTCACTTAAAATAGTTTATTTTCTTATATAATTATACTTTTTTGTTGTTCAAATAGTGAGTGGCAGGCCAAGTAAATGGGTGAATCCATCATAGTTTATTCTACATTCCCCCCAAATAGTGAATGATACATGCCTTGGATATTTGGTAAATTTTTATTAGTGGGAGTTGGATCTTATTTTTCTAGGAAGTTGATTTTGGATAATGGATAATGAAACTTGCTTGCTTATATTTTCTATTCTTCTGTTTGCTTCAAGTACAAATGCCTTGGCTTGAAGAAGTGTTTGATTAGCTCATAAAAAGTTGTTATGACTTTGTTTGTTGTAATGGTTGATTAGGTAATTGGGTTGCCTTCCATTGATGGATTTGTCAGTAATTTGTTACTTATCTATTGTTTAACTTAGCTTCATTTTACATGTGAAAATTAAGAATCTTAAATTTTTATTAGCTAGGCTTCATTTTACGTGTTGGCTATCTTCTGGATTATTAGCTAGGTTTAGTTTATGTTTTTTGTTCAGAGACGGTAGAGAAGCAAGAACCAATAAGAGTGAGTACTTGATTTTTTGAATTTCATACAATTTTGATGATAATCATTGTGATAATTTTTACTATAATTTTAAAATTTAGCATTGTTTAAAATGCCTTTATGTTTGATTTTATTGTTTTTCAAAAACAAGATGTTTTACTTTGTTTTGATTAGACTTGAAAATTTCAGGTTATACAATGAATGGAAGTGTTGTGTGGGTCTATTAGAAAATGTTTCAAGAAATGGAGAGCAATGGCACAACGGCCCATTTAACAAGTGAGCCTTTTTTATTTTTCTTCACAATTTTAGATCTTTGTTTTGGGGAACTAAAAGTTCGTTTTATTGAGTTTCTTTTTATTGGAATTTTTCTTCTTGATATAGGTGATTTTGGAGATGGAAGAGAAATTTAGATTATGTTGATTCAATAGAATAACTTTGCCTATTACTTTTTTCACACCCTATAACTCTACCAACACTTATAATCAATTAAAATTTTAATTTTAAAACTTAGACACTGTAGGCACAATTGTATATTCATTTTAAAACAGATGTGACAAAAAAAATGTGGTTATAATAAGTTAAAATTTTGATTAGATGAGTTAGAGTCAATTTTTTTCTTCTTCTTCCCTTTACCCCTGTGACTCTTAACTCAATATATTTTAGTTTCATTGGGTGAAAACCGTCTGTTGTTTTTTACAGGAGCTGAGCCTATTCTTTCCTCTTTTTTTTTTCTTTCTTTCGTTCTTCTTCTTCTCCTCTCATTTTTTATTTTACTTTTAAAGTGAGAATTGTAAGTTCTAATAAAAAATTTAAAAAAAAAAAAAACAAATTATGCTTTCAGCTTTGCTAGTTATTTTGTAAGACTCTATAAACAATGCTAAGATTGGCTCAATGAGGTTTAGAAAGAATTTGTAAAAAAAAAACAGTAAAGAGGTCTAGAGTAACAAAAGTCAGTTTTAAGCCAATTGGCCGTTTTGATTTTTTTTTCAAATATTTGGTTTTGGAACTACCTTAATTCAGTACACTTACTTTATGCTTGAAGCAGTTTAAACTTCATACTTTTAATTGGATGATCATGCATAATGGCACCTCATAAATGAAGAAGAAGATGGTTTTACTTTCAACCCTTAATGTTGGTGAAGTGCCCTCTTAAATATTGTGGGCAAATTCTTGGTGATTGATGGCGTCTCCTTTTTTGTTTTAGCTATTCACTTTTGTATTTATTTATTTTATTTTATTTTTTGTGTTAAAAAAAATAAAGTTATCTGAAAATGATCTACTTGGATATTTGAGGTTCAATAGATAGATGGTAGCTTCCTTTTAATTAGTTCCAATTCATGTCTTAAAAATTTAGATTATATTGATTTTAACTACTTGGGTCTTAAAAATTTAGTTCCAATTCTTTCTACTTGGGTTTCATAGGTTCAATTTGATTTTTTATTCTATATTTTTTGGGTACTTTTGTGTTTGATTCAAAAAGGAAAAGTGCTCCTAGCCTTCAACGAAAGATAGTCTAGTTAATTTTATTTGGTTGTCATCTTTGTTTAAAAAAATAGTCCAGTTAATTTTATTTAATGAACCTTGGGTTTAATTTTAGTTAGATTTGCCCATTAGCATTGATTTCAAGTTTGATTCTTTTTTGTTGCCTACTAATTGTTATACATAATGCTTCAACTAGAAAATGAGGTATGCATTATCACAAGGATGGAAACTCAAAGGAGCATGATCATCCAAAAATGGATACTTCACGCAAGGTAAGCTTTAATTGTTTTAAAATTTAATTTTGTTTGGTTTTAGAGCTTTTGTTCGTGGTGTAGAGCTTTTGTTGTCCCATTGTTCTTCTTGCCTGGTTTAGTTAGTAAAGAAAAACAAGTGTTTTCATTTTTTGTCAAGTACTAGTAAAAATAGTAAAACTAGACAAGGAAACATCTAAAGAAAGTGAGTTGGACTGTGTGTGATGGCAAGTGGCGTCTGATAAATGATAGATTCTTTTGAGCAGTTAGAAAATTTATTACATACTATGTGACGTTGATTTGAAAATACTGAACATTAGGCACTTTTTCTCTTAATTAGATTTTTTGCTTTAATCCATCTAATCTAACTTTATTATTATTTTTCAAATTTTAATTTTTTTTTTAATTTTAGGTATCGATACTAGAATGACTTTCAAATCCTTTTAACTTTGGCTAATTTTTAGGGCAACAATATCATTTTTAAAATTGTCTTAGTTAATGTAATTGATGACTTTTTACATTAATCATCTTTGCAATAACTCTTTGGTTTAGCCACATTCAACCATTATATGAATGCGATGATTTTTGTTTGACAACTTATTTGGGTAAGTTAGATCAAAGAATGGATTTTACTCGATTTAGGTTTGGATGTATACTATATATGCCTTTCAAATTTAGAGTTTCATAAACTGTATGAGTGGTTGGAAGGAGAGTGCCTTTAGGCATGGGTGAAAATATTGTTGAAATTATGCACCAATTATATAGGCACGGGTGACTCCAATTACTATAATAAGGTAATTTTAATCTCAAAGTATTTTGATATATAGTTTTTTGCTAGTCTATATTTTTTTGTTAATCCAATTAATGTACTAATCTATATTTTTTTGTTTGCACAAATTACCGGATTGTTGTGCATGTTCCTCATTGGAGATACATTCAAATTGATATAAAAACTTTTGGAAACTAATGAGGAGGAAGTTTGGGTAAACACATGTTTGAAGCCATATTATTGACACATCTTTTATAAAGCATACACCCACTTTTTGTGAAGCAAACACAACTTTTGTAAAAAAAATTCCCACTCTTTTGTAAAGTGTACATACATTATTAGCTTAGGTGTATGACAATATGGAGCTTTTCCCAAATTAAGCCAAATTAGCAACTTATTTCCCAAACTAGGCTTAATTTGGACCGAATTTCTAAATTAGGCTAAAGCACTATTACAAATCACGTTTTCACTGTTTCCAAGCCCCTCATGCGGAAAATTTGTGAAATAGTAAAAGCGTGGTTACAAACCACGCTTTTAAGTTAATCATAAAACGTGGTTTCAAACCACGCTTTTAAGTAAAATAAATTTTTTTTTTTTTTTTCAGAAAACGTGGCTTCTAACCACGCTTTCTTAATTAAACTGTGTTGTAAAGAAAGCGTCGTTAGAATCCACGCTTTCAATACTGCACCAAACACAAGCACTCACAAACACTCACTCTCTCTCTCTCTCTCTCTCTCTCTCTCTCTCTCTAACACACACACACACTCACACTCAATATATATATACATTTTAATATATATTTATAATTTAATATATATATATATAAATTTTATTTCATAAAATTGAAATCAATATTAAATATATATAATAATAATTTATAATAGAAAATAATAATCAACTATATAAAATGATTACTTTTTTATTTTAATTCTTAATTTTTTTTATTTTAGGGTTTAAGGTTTAATTCTTAAAATTTATTTATTTTTATTTTAGGGTTTAGGATTTATTAAAAATAAATAAATTTTAAGAATTAAATTCTAAATTCTAAATCCTAAATCCTAAACCCTAAAATAAAAATAAATAAATTTTAAGAATTAAACCCTAAACCCTAAAATAAAAATAAATAAATTTTATCCCTAAACACTAAGGTAGCGTTTGGTAACATTTACATTTTTTGTTTATGTTTATAAAAATTTTATAAACTGGTTTCTGTTTATTTTTAGAAAAACATAAATTATAAACATATTTGGTTTGAACAAAATGTTTTTAAAAAATTTAAAACATAAACTAAAAAATATGTTTGTTCAAGCCTAAAATATTTATATTTATATTTATTATTTACGACAATGGGATCACACATATTATAATTGAAAAAAAAAATTAATTAGAAAAAATATTTGAAAAAAATTTAATTGGAAAAAACGTGGTTTGTAAAAATGATTAAAAAAAATTTATGACAATAATTTTTACAAACCATGTTTTTTCCAATTAAATTTTTTTCAAATATTTTTTTTAATTAATTTTTTTTCAATTATAATATGTGTGATCCCATTGTCATAAATAATAAATATAAATATAAATATTTTAGGCTTAAACAAACATATTTTTTACCAATTGGTTGGTGGTCAAGTGGCGATTGGAGCTTGACTTGGTAGGAAGGACCACGGTTCGATTCCCCGCATCGCCAATTGGGAGGGGATTTGAGTCTAACCATCCAAAACTACTCCCCGAATCCGGATTAGTCGGCCTAAGGGTCGGATACCGGGTGGTGAACCAAAAAAAAAAACAAACATATTTTTTAGTTTATGTTTTAAATTTTTTTTAAACATTTTGTTCAAACCAAATACGTTTGTAATTTATGTTTTTCTAAAAATAAACAGAAACCAGTTTATAAAATTTTTATAAACATAAACCAAAAACGTAAATGTTACCAAACGCTACCTTAGTGTTTAGGGATAAAATTTATTATTTTTTTTATTTTAGGTTTTAGGGTTTAATTCTTAAAATTTATTTATTTTTATTTTGGGGTTTGGGATTTAAAGTTTAGGGTTTAGAATTTATAGTTTAATTCTTAAAATTTATTTTTTTTATAAATCCTAAACCCTAAAATAAAAATAAATAAATTTTAAGAATTAAACATTAAACCCTAAAATAAAAATAATAAATTTTAAGAATTAAACCTTAAACTCTAAAATAAAAAAAAATAAATTTTATCTCTAAACAGTAAAATAAAAAAAAATTAAGAATTAAAATAAAAAAATAATCATTTTATATAGTTAATTATTATTTACTATTATAAATTATTATTATATATATTTAATATTGGTTTCAATTTTATGAAATAAAATTTATATATATATATATATATTAAATTATAAATATATATTAAAATTTATATATATTGAGAGTGAGTGTGAGTGTGTGTGTGAGTTGTGTGAGAGAGAGAGAGAGAGAGGGAGAGAGAGAGAGAGAGAGAGAGAGTGTGTGTGTGTGTGTTTGGTGCAATATTGAAAGCGTAGTTTCTAACCCGCTTTTTTTACAATATAGTGTAATTAAGAAAGCATGGTTAGAAATTATTTTTTTTTTTTAATTATTTTACTTAAAAGCGTGAAACCAAGTTTTATGATTAATTTAAAAGCGTGGTTTGTAATTACGTCTTCTTAATTAAAAGTGTGGTTTATAACCACGCTTTTACTATTTCACAAATTTTTCGTAGGAGGAGCCTGGAAACAGTGAAAGCGTAGTTTGTAATAGCGCTTTAGCCTAGTTTGGGAATTCCGTCCAAACTAGGCCTAGTTTGGGAAATAAGTTGCTAATTTGGTTTAATTTGGAAAAAGCCCCTAACAATATAATGTTTGTTTTGCTTATATGGTTATAATTTGGCTGGCAGCAGTAGTACTAGCTGGTGTGTATTGTTTGGTATTTAATTTTTTTTTAGAATTGTAGAGTACATGTTGGTATGCATTGTTTGATATTTAATTTTCAATTTAATTTGTTGAGATTACAGAGCATTTGTTGGTGTGATTTATGTAGTGTTTAGTAATTTTTTTCTTTTTATTATACAATGTTAACAAGTATACAATAACTTTGATTTTTGTATTTTATTTAGTGTTTATAAGTTTTTTTTTTTTTTTCACATGATCTTATATTTTGATTTGTAATATTGATAAACTTTATAAAACTTATGTTTTTTTAAACGCTATAAAACTTATATGTTTGTTTCTTAATTTGCATTAAAGTTAGGGAGAGTTGTTATTTTGTTTGAGTTCTGTATAGCGTGGGATACAAGCAAAATTATTACAAGTTCTTTAAAAATAATAATATTTTTTATATTTTTTTAGAATCTTTATCAAAAATGAAAAAATTAAAATGACACAGACTTCATAAATTTAAATATGATACGTATAAATTATAATTATATTTTAATCTCAACATTATTTATATGGTATCTTTAAATACGGATATAGACTAATATATATATATGATAAGAATTATTATTAAATTTTAATTCAAAGTCGGTAGATGGACAACAATGTCCGTTTATTAAAAACAATATCAAGTCACATCTCATCACCTCATTCATTGTGGTTGGACCCCTTCTAAACCATAATTTTTAGCACATGACCTCACCTCATTTATTATGGTTGGACCCTTTCTAAATCATAATTTTTAGCACATCACCTGACCTCATTTATTGTGGTTACTGTTGCTGGGGGCGTCAGGATCGTCTGGAGTTCAAATTCTGAAGTGATAATCTATCCGACGGCCGAAATTAAACTTATCTAAAACGATGTCGTTTTGGTGCGTAATTTGAAAAAAAATAAAATAAAATTCAGATCTATTTCTTGTTCCTGTGATTGTGAAGCAGAGCATTAAAGAGACGGAAAGAAAAAATATTTCTTCGCCGGAAATCATCGTTGTTCTCTCTCTTTCTCGATCGAACCATCCGATTTCGCACCAGAATCGACTAACCAGACAGCAGGGCAAGAAGGTGAAGTACCTGACTTTATTTAAGGTTTATTATTCCTTTCTATCTCACTTGTGTGTGGGTTGTGAGGTTTGAGTTACAGAGAGTCTCTCTCTCTCTCTCTCTCTCTCTCTCTCTCTCTTCTTTGGGACTCTGAGAGATCTCTCAATCTTAAACCCATCTACCCAAGTTCAATTCCTGAAACATTATTGTTGTCTTTGTAGGTAACCAAGTGCGTTCTCAAAGCTGAGCTACATTCCCACCAAGAAAGGTACTAGTCTGATCTTCTTTTTTGTTTTTTTTTGTTTTTTTTTTTTGTCTCTGTGAATCCTCTATTTTTTTACTTTCTTTCTCGTTGTTCTCTCTCTTTCTCAATCGAACCATCCGATTTCGCACCGGAATCGACTAATTCTATAGATACATATTCTGATATATATATATATATTTATATACACAAAAGTATTCACTTTGTTGTTGGGCTATGGAGGATCGTATGAGTAGTGAAGAAAATATATATATATATATATATATTTGTATACACAAAAGCATTCCCTCAATGGAATCGAAAACCAAGTTTTTCCAGTAAGGTATTCAATCAATGCATACAAACCAATACCTGTTTGAATTTTTGTTAGGTTTGTCAATCGTTTATTTGTATTCAATCAATGCATACAAACAAATACCTGTTTGGATCCTCCTCTTCTCTCAACCCTTCTCTTTCCCTCTTTCTGTCTCTCTAATGCTCTGCTTCACAATCACAGGAACGAAGAAGTAGATCTGATTTTTTTTTTCTTCGAATTACTTACCTAAACGACGTCGTTTTGGTGAGATTTAATTTCAGTCGTTGGATGGATCACTTTAGGAGATGACTTCAGGGTTTAAACTCCAAAGGATCCTGACGCGTTGCGGGTACTGATGTGCACAGCAGTTACTGTTGCTTTTGTAGGAAGTTTTTTCGAATATTTTTTAGTAATTTAAATTATTCATATTGTATAGTTTATCAAGAATATTATTTATGTAAAAAATTAAATTAATCAGATACTTATAACCCAATAATTAGGTCCTAATTGCTTTTAAAATTTTATTAAAGTTATGTTAATCGTTAATTTTTATAGAAACAAATGTGCTTTGATTATAGGGTTACAAATATCCAATCAACTTGATTTTTTGTATGGATGATCAACTCGACGAATCCTACAATATGAACGATTCATATTATCAAAAAAAACTCGGAACAACCTGCTACGAAAGGTACCTGTAACTTAAGGCACAACAAGACCCCGTCTCCTAATTTTCTCCTTTCACTTAGCTCCTCCTCTCGTAGTATCTCTACATCAATTTTTTTTGTCAAAATTGAATAAAAATTTTCTTTAATATTAAGTGTTTCGACGAAGGATTTTGGAATTTTATCAGAACACCGGTCAACTAGGTAGACAACCAAACAGATATCCAGCCGGTTGACCGGCCAATGTAATTTTTTTTGCCTTGAGGTGGTCAACCATCCAATGCAATTTTTTCACAAATTTTTATTTTAAGGTGGTCATCTAGAAGGACATTCGAGGGACATTCATGGGACATCCGACAATGATAATGAACAGTAATTTAATGAAAAATACATTTATTCTTAATTTGATAAAAGAAAAATAAAATCTTTAATTTAATACTTATTTAATACAATCATTGCAGTAGAAAAATAACTCATTTTTCATCAAATTTAAATGAATAATATTATATGCATCAAATAGTATATTATTTATTGTACAAATTGATGATGTGACATAATTTAAGAAATTTTTTGTATTTATAATATGATTAATAAGTGAAATTAATAATAATATCATAACTTGCGTTGGTAGACTTGCATATACTACCACCGAATTCAAATTTGACGAAAGGTTTAACTAACCATTGAGGGTTCGTTTGGGAAGTAAGTTGACTTTTTGACTATTTTAGCTTGGGGTTAAAAAGTCTTGTTTGAGAAGGGCTTTTTAACTTTTTTAACTTTTTATAAGAGAAAAAATGTAATAATTATAAGTTAGATGTAATATTTTACCTTATTGGACTAAAATGGAATTGGTTGGTCTTGGTCTTGTTAGCCCATGCAACACACTGAAAATGGAATTGATTGGTCTTGATTTGGGGAAGTATTGTCCAATCGGTTGATTTCTAAGGTTGTGGGTGATTTTGGTTGTTAATTACTTTTTAATTTACAGAAATGAAAATTTTTGGGGCCTTTTGATCAATTCGATGGGCCTTGTTTGATGTAAAAGACAATGAAAAATTACTTGATTTACTATAGTTTTGTTTTTATATATACCTGTTTGTTTTAAGCCATGAAGGTTGGAAATGAATTATCTATCCAGTTTCCAGAATCTATTTTTTGACAAAATGATTTTTTTTTTTTTTTTTTTTTGTAACGACCTCTACCTTTTTTTGTCCTTAATATCTGTTTATAATATGGGGGAAAAAGTCCCAAAGAAAATGGGGAGAAAAGGCTCAAAAATAATTTTTTTAAAGAAAATGTCTAATCCGCAAACCGCCAACAAGCACTCATATATCTGCGAACCCTATCCGCACAAATCATAAATGGTACTGCTGTGTTCACTTTTTCTCAAGCTGTAGTCAATCGGGCGGGTCCAACTTGCAATTTGAACAGTACAAAATCGATCTGCTAGCATCCCTACAGATGATTGTACGAGTGTAGTAAAAAATACTAAAACAAAAACTTATTTAATTGTATAAATGTTTTGACAACAAACAAATGAATAAGTAAATAAATAAACATATTTGGTGAGTAGTCAGGGATGGTCATTTTCTCTTGCTCTGCTCTGGCCCCGCATTCCGTGTTGCGCCTTGTATTGCACTAATTTTCTACGCCCCAATGAGGAAGTGATGAGAGGCCGGTTTTACTTCCCCCGCCCCTACCCTGTTTATATTTACTACATATATTTATATGTATGTAATATATATTATTTAATTTTTTTGAATATGATATAATTAAAACTCAAAATATTACATTTAATAATTATTTTCACTAATTTCTTTCTCATCTTATATTTTTTAACTTTTATTAATTATAATCACTATCCATAATATAATATATTATTCATAATTTTGATTAATATATTTATTTTTTAAGTTATAAAACACCAACCCAATTTGCCCTGCCCCCGAATGATATGGGGTGGGGGCGGACAACAGGCCCGCCCTGTGTCCAGTCAAATGTGGTGGTTGGTGATAGAGGGGGTCGGATGTGGTGGTTGAGGGTAGTAATTAAAGTTGGTGGTCGAAGTGCCGCTGGAGTTTACAGATGACTAGAGAGCTATTGGATGGAAAGTAGTCAAAGGTCACGATGGATAGTTGATTGCTGAAAGATGGCCAGAGCTCATTGGCAGTTGATTGGAAGGTAGCTAGAGGTTGGCTGGCCAGCGATGCTAGAGATTAGTGGTGGACAATGGCAGTGCAAGTGGTAGTTGAAGATGTTGAAGGAGGGAAAAGAGGCGGAAAAACTTATTTTGAGAACAAATAAAAATACATTTTTTCATTTTTAATTCAATTTTCTTTTTTTTTTTAAAAATAGAATAATATACCAGATAAAATTTTGTTTTCTCAGTTTTCATAACAAATAAATAAATAGATAAAATGAAAACGAAAATATGAAATAGAAGAAAGAGGGAAACCTTACCAAACCAGGTGTGTAAAATTTGGTATGCCTGAACTTCAGCAGCCCCTGAAGCATTGTTGGTAATAGTTTGCTTGCTTGCTTGGGGTTAGATCCAGTGTATGTGTGTATGTGATCCTCAAATGCGTGCCTTTCTAAAAGGGTAGTATTATTAGCTAACATTTTCTGCAGTGACTTGTAGCCATAGATTGATTCATTTTTCAAGAGACAAATATCAGACCTGTGAATCCAGCTCCGGCCACCTTGCAGATGAAACCAGCTCTTCCCCCACCACCCCCAAGTCTATCAAGTTTGTGCCTTCTTTCTGAAACATTGCTTGCTTTCATTGATCAGTGGCACAAGTACATACATGCTAATCTTCTCTCTCACTTGTCTGTACATCTTTGTTTAAAATTAGAGAGCCTCATCATGTTCTCTCCCTTTTCTAATTGGCTATTTTGATCATTTTGGAATTGGGTACTGTTAAATAAAAAATGAATAGTCCAAGTCAACATCTTTGTAAACCAACAAAAACACAAATGAAAAATGCTTCAGAGCTCAAATTCTCCGCGGCTCGATTGGGTTTTTTCTTTTTTTTCCCTCTTTTATATCTGAAACAGAGGGAGGGAAAGAGGAAGAGAGAGAGAAGAGGAAGAGAGGAGGGGGGAACAGAGAGGAAGAGAGAAGCCTTACCGGCACTGTCACCGGCGCCCGCCATCTTGTAACGCCCTCAAAATGAAGATACTAAACCAACAATATTAACATGCTATGATATATAAAAGGTCCACGTCCTTCCATTCATCAGAGTTCTATTACAAAAAAAGATATTACATGTTAACAACAAGAGCAAATGCCCTACGGGCTTACAGCTTTCCAAGTTAACACTTGGTTACAAGAAAGTAGAGTGCTAACTCATTTACACATTAAGCCCTAGGCTTGAATTTACATGTAACACTGCAAAAGGAAAGACAACCAAAAGGTCCGTCCGCCACTAGCCTCCCAAGCTAAGTCCTTGGAGGTGGGATGCTACCAGTACCCGGAAATGATGTTCCCATATAGGGTGAGCCACACAAAGAGAAATATACTAAACCAGTTATAAATAATGACTCAAAGACTAACAATTGATAGATGGCCAACTCTTTTACATTCTTTCATCACTTCAACAAGTATAAACAAAACAGATATATTCACACTTTCCATGACAAGCATACATGCTCTGCCAATATTTTCTAGATAAGCATACATGCTCTATCTACGGAGTTCATCCCCTATCTCCTCCCAGTAACATCCGGTTTAGAGGTCCATCCCCTATCTTCCCCTAAACCATGAGTACATCCCCTATCTCCTCCAGCACAACACAATGCATATATATATACAACAATTATACACATCACATATCAATACATAAAATCAATGTATTCTTTCCATCGTCATAACCCATGACCCAATTCTATCTCAATTCCTCATTTTTCCACAATTAATTATTCAACTTAATTAATCAATGTAATTAGGACATTTCCATAATTAACATTACCACCCTTAGGTTCCAATTTCACTAATGTTTCAACATTAATTCCATGTTTCTATACCAAACATGCTTCTAGGTTTATTATAGACAAAACCCCAACTTTTGTAAAATTACACAATGGCCCAAAGTTTCCCAAAATTTCACAACAACTACCAACATATCAAAATGCTAAAATTCAAAGACAAAATCTATAAAAAGGAGTAGGATATCCCTACCTCAAAAGATGAGCTCCAAAGAAGAAGGACCCAAAACCAAAATGCTCCAAACACCAAACTATTCGGATCAAAATGACGCCCTCGACGATCAACACCCTTTTTGTGAAGACAAAAGGTGAACAACACACTCTAACTAGATCAATACTTAGAGAGAAGTTATGGTTTTTGAGTGAGAAGCTCAAAATGGTGTTTTGGTAAAGTAAGAGAAAGAAGATAAGTCCAAAAGTGATTTAAAATGCCCACCCCACTCAATATCTGACAGTCCGCTGAGCGTAAGACTCTCCGCCGAGCGAAGACACATAAAAGGTTCCGCCGAAGGCAACATTGTCCGCCGAGCTCCAAGACATGAACACAAAGTTTGTCCGCCGAGCGTAGATCCCAGCTTCGCCGGCGCAGTTCTCCTCCTGTAACTCTCACCAAAATATCAGGCGCTGAAGACAAAGACCCGCCGGCGCCTAAACCACACTTGCGAAGTTTTGCAGTGCGAAATATCGAAGGGTGCATTCTCCGCCGGCGCCAAAACCTACGCCGGCGTATAAGCAACAACAACCCATCCGCTGAAGAAACATGTCCGGGCCGAGCGACCTTAAAACTCGGGCAACTAGACTTGGTTCTAAAGCTTAACCAACCCGTGACAAACCCGCCAACACATCCTCAGAATCAAAAACAAAGCAAGAAAGGACGAAATAAGACAATACTCAATTATCGACATCCACGGACACATGTCCGACCACTATACGACAAGGTAAACCCGGACCGCTTATAACCTCCCTTAAGGAATTTCGTCCCTAAATTAAAACAAGTTTTGAAAGGCAAGTTTTCCTCTCCTTTAAACAATGTTATATCACAATATTACACAATTCGACCCATTACCGTCATTCCATCTCTCATCAAGAGGCATTTAACAATATATACATTTCCACATGCATTTTCCTTCCATTTCAACCATTTCCCACATAGATGGTTTACAATTCATATCATAAGCAATAATCATGATACAATTCAATTTCTATAATATGGCCAACATATGCACTATTATAATCAACTCCCATAACAAGGCAAGTTCTACAACATTTACATTAACCAAAACATACACCATGTTTTACAACTTAAGACATTTCAAATGTTCTTAAAGTTCATTACAATTACAAAATTGCAACACTTGATTACACATCAACAAATAAGTCTCGATACTTCTCACGGACTCCCAACTCACGCTCCCAAGTGGCCTCCACTCCGTGATGTTTCCACAAACCTTAACCAAAGGGATGGTCTTACCACGCAGACTTGATCCCGCCTATCCAAGACCTGAACTGTCTCCTCATACGAGGCATCCTCATCTACCTCTAAGTCGGTCCAATCCAACACGTGTGATGGATCCGCTCATACTCAAGCATACTCACATGAAACACGCCATGAACTCCGCCAACTGGTGGCGCAAAGCTAAACGATAAGCAACCTCGCCAATCCGCTCAAGGATCTCAAAAGGACCAATAAACCGAGGGATAGCTTCCCACTCTTCCCAAATCTCAACAAACCCCGCCTAGGTGATATCTTCAAAAGACGTGATCACCCACCTCAAACTCCAACGGTCTCCTCCTACGGTCAAGATAGGACTTCGACGACTGGTCAGAATAAGCCTCCTACGGATAAGCTCAACTTTCTCCGTCGTCTCCCTAACCAACTCCGGACCCAACAAAGGTGTGTCGCCCACCTCCCCAACAAACCGAGATACAAGGTCGGCCATACAAGGCCTCAAATGGTGCCATACCGATACTAGATCGAAATCATATTGTAGGCAAACTCCACCAGTAAGTGCCTCCCATGTCCCATCAAATCAAGGACACAACCTCAAGCATATCCTCAAGGATCTGAATGGTACGCCGGACTACCTGGTCACCGAGGATGATAAGTCAGACTAAAGGTCAACTTAGTACCTAAAGCACTCTGCAAACTCGCCACAACCTAGCAAAGAAACGAGGATCTCTATCTCGAGACAATCGCCATCGACCCCGTAACCTTACTATGTCCCGAACATACAAGTCGGCAAGATGATCTACGAATCTCTCACGCCATTGGAATGAAATGCGCCGACTTGGTCAACCGGTCTACAACCACCCAAATAGTGTCACTACCCTACCGAAGTCTTGGAAGACCTACAACGAAGTCCATGGTGACATGCTCCCACTTCCACTCGGCAATAGGCAAGGGTTGTAACAAACCCGGCTGCCTTCGATGCTCGGCCTTCACTTGTCGACAAGTAAGGCACTTAGACACGAAGATCGCCACATCTCTTCGCACTTCGCCACCAAACCGACGACCCAAATCCCGACATCTTAGTACCTCCCGGATGCACCGCAAGGCGTGAATGATGAAACTCTTGAGTACCTCCTTCTCAAGAAGCCTCCCAGACAAACAAACGGCCTCAGATCTCACACTCGTGTCGGGATACACCGTCAAACCCTTCTCAACCTTCCCATTGGAGATCCTCTCGAGTGATTCCACCTCAAGGTCACCTCTCAGGCCTCTAACACTCTAGTCACTAGTGTAGGTTAACAACAATGTAAAACAAGGTCATAGCCTTCACGGGATTCGCCCGTATAAATCAAATTCTCCAATTGCCCCCAACATCCCCACCTGATAGCTATACAAGCTACATTACTAACGGATTTTCGCTAAGGGCATCGCCACAACATTGGCCTTCCTCGGGTGATAATGCAACTCAAGTCGTAATCTTCTATAAACTCCATCCACCTCCTCGCCTCAAGTTCAAGTCTTTCGTGAAAACAGATACTTCAGACTTTTATGATCCGAGAACACCTCGAATTTCTCACCATAAAGGTAGTGCCTCCAGATTTTCAAGGCAAAGATCATACCGCCAACTCTAGGTCGTGTAGGGTAATTCTTCTCGTGTATTTTTAATCGACGTGAGCCATAGGCTACTACTTTCTCCCTCGCATCAACACACAACCCAAACCCTCTCGTGAGGCATCACAATAGATCGTGATAACCCAACCCTCTCTCCGAATAATCAAGATCGAGCGGTGGTCAATCTAACTTTCAACTCAAACGACTTTTCACAAGTCTCACTCCATACAAATTTGACTCCTGGCGAGTCAACCTAGTCAACGGCGGTTAACTCGAGAAATCTTTCACAAACCGACCAGAATACCCACTAATCCCGTAAAATCCGCGAATCTCAAACACATTCTTAGGGTCAGATCAGCCTTGCCTCAATCTTGATGTATCAACAGACACCCTTCCCCGTAAAACTACATGGCCTAAGAACTTGACTTCTCTTAGCCGAACTCGACTTCCCAAATTTGGCATACAACTATGGGCTCTAAGCAATTCAAGCACCACTCTCAAGTGTTCCTCGTGTTTTGCTCGAGGGTGAATAGATAAGAATATCATCCACAAAACGACCACAAACGATCCAAGAATTCCCGAAAATCCGGTTCATCAAGTCCATAAAGATCACGGCGTTGGTAAGCCCAAATGGCATCACCAGAACTCATAATGGCCATACCGCTGACGGAATGCCGCCTTCGAATATCCTCCTCTCGACCTCAACCGTGGTAACCCGATCTCAAGTCTATCTTAGAGAAACAACGAACCCTTCAACCGTCAAACAAGTCATCTATACGGGCATAGGGTACTTATTCTTAATCAGAGTCTGATTCAACTTCCTAGAGTCGATACACAACCTCAAGGCACCGCTTTTCTTTTTAGCAAAGAGGGCTGGTTCCCTACGATACACTAGGGCTAACAAAGCCCTTATCTAGCAATTCTTGAGCCGAACTTTCAACTCAATCAACTCACGGCAAAACGATAAGGTGCCATAGAAATCGGGCCGTGTCGCACTAAATCAATAGAGAACTCGTCTCTCGGTGGGTGGCAAATCAATAAGATCCTCGAAAGACATCTGCAGATTCACAAACTACCCTCGCAACTCAACTGGTCTCATCACACTCACCATTCTCAAAACTAGCAAGTAAACTATTAAGCTCATTCCGCCATGACCGCACTGCGTGGCACAATACTACCAACCCGTCTCCTAAAAATAGAAAAACTCCCTGCTCATCAGACAAAGAAAACCTCGGCGGTAGCAATCAATGACCGCCAGATGACGATAACTACCCATACCCAAAATAACATCAAAGCCCTTCATGGGCATAACTACAAATGGAAAAGGAAGTCGATGATCGCCGACCTCTATATCACAAATTTCTACATCCGTGCCTCAAAATTAACTCACCCCAATAGGTGACACAACGCAAATAGGAGATGCTAGAAGTGCTAACTCCGCCCAACACAGATGCAAATGCAAGCAGACACAAAGAATGAGATGCACCCGTGTCAATCAACACTCTAGCAACCGAATTGCAAAACAAAAGGTACCTCTCACTACCGATGGAGCAGATTAGGTCCTGCTGTAATAAAGATACACGCTACCAGAGGCCCTCGATCTACCTGCCGCCTCTCGAGCATAGGATCACAGACCGACCGGGACGACGGCTCGGATTGGCCCTCGAGGCTCGCACAGACCGAGCTGGTTGAAATCCTCGCTGTCTAGAACCAGACGCTCTGGTGGCACTCAACCGCAGCAATTCTTCATGTGCCCGGCCGTCCACATCGGTAACACGACACGGGCCGCCTCGCCCAACTCGACTCAGGGTCTGGCCGACGAAGCGGCTCTCGACCCCGCCTTCAAGGCAACAAGCCTTGTGACCTGGCCACACTTGTAACAGTGAACTCTCCTCGTCGCCTCCCGAGCTCGCACTCGCATCTTGGAAAGTCGACCGCCAAACCACCACTGGGACGGGCCGAGGGTTATAACCCTCCGCCTCCCCGCCATCACCTGTCCTCTTGGCCCCTCTTGGAGCCCCCATGCTTCTCCTCTTCTCCTCCTGCATCATCAGCTCCATATGAGCCGCAGATCCACCAAATGCCTCAGACTAATGTAAGGTCCACTAACTTTCAACTTGAGGTCCCACCTCAACTTCCGCCAAACTCAGAGTAACTATGGCTCCTCGTCAGCCACTAGTTCAGTGCAAGCCCGACAAGCTAGTAAATGTGGCCTCAAACTCGCCACGACAAACCCTCCGCTTAAGCTTGGTAAACCGATCCCTTAGTCTCTCTCTAGCCATCGCGACAAAACCTCTCCTCGAAAGCATTCACAAACGCCCCAAGTACCACCCACACGAACTTTCTCATACTTCCACCATTGACCAAGATTCCCTTCACCGAAGGATGCCAAGGTCACTTTCAATGCTCCGCCTCAATGCCTAGCATATCGAATGTTTTACTCATTTGTTCTAGCCACTGCTCGCCTTCAATGGCTCCTTAGGATCCCCAACAAACTCCTCCGTTAGACCTAAGAACTCCTCTTCAAGAAAGAAGGTCCCGCCTCAAGAGTCCGATTTCCTTCCGAGAATACCTAAGGCCCTGCTATCTCTGCCAGGCACCCATAGCTCGCCGACCCACCGCTCGCCACATTGGCTCGACCAACCCTTCCCGAATCGCGGAATCTCATCCGGTAATGGCACTTCCTGCCTCCTAGGCCTACCACGCCTACCACCTCTTGCTCGTCCTGACATCCTAATAAAGGTAACACAGAACGTTAGCACATTTATAAACGTGCCAAAACTAAACACTCACGTCCTCATGCATGGATAACTGTAATTCATTCCACGTAAGCACATAAACACATATAGCACTTACGAATTTCATTTCCGGATGATGATAGTCCCAAGGCGTTACTAGGGTACCGGTTAGAAACAGCATTGATCAATTGCCTTTCCAACAAGACTCCCAGAAACCCAAAGACCCAATCAACATCCTAGAAACTAAATCCCATACCCAAAGAATCACATAAGCATGTTATCACATAAACATATAACAGTACACCTAAGTCTCTATCAAGCGAGACAAACCCATTGTGATCCTAATCACTTCCCACGTACCCAAAGTATTCGAACCCAGTACGCTCTGATACCAAGTTGTAACGCCCTCAAAATGAAGATACTAAACCAACAATATTAACATGCTATGATATATAAAAGGTCCACGTCCTTCCATTCATCAGAGTTCTATTACAAAAAAAGATATTACATGTTAACAACAAGAGCAAATGCCCTACGGGCTTACAGCTTTCCAAGTTAACACTTGGTTACAAGAAAGTAGAGTGCTAACTCATTTACACATTAAGCCCTAGGCTTGAATTTACATGTAACACTGCAAAAGGAAAGACAACCAAAAGGTCCGTCCGCCACTAGCCTCCCAAGCTAAGTCCTTGGAGGTGGCATGCTACCAGTACCTGAAAATGATGTTCCCATATAGGGTGAGCCACAGCCCAGTAGAAATATACTAAACCAGTTATAAATAATGACTCAAAGACTAACAATTGATAGATGGCCAACTCTTTTACATTCTTTCATCACTTCAACAAGTATAAACAAAACAGATATATTCACACTTTCCATGACAAGCATACATGCTCTGCCAATATTTTCTAGATAAGCATACATGCTCTATCTACGGAGTTCATCCCCTATCTCCTCCCAGTAACATCCGGTTTAGAGGTCCATCCCCTATCTTCCCCTAAACCATGAGTACATCCCCTATCTCCTCCAAAGACAACACAATGCATATATATATACAACAATTATACACATCACATATCAATACATAAAATCAATGTATTCTTTCCATCGCATAACCCATGACCCAATTCTATCTCAATTCTCATTTTCCACAATTAATTATTCAACTTAATTAATCAATGTAATTAGGACATTTCCATAATTAACATTACCACCCTTAGGTTCCAATTTCACTAATGTTTCAACATTAATTCCATGTTTCTATACCAAACATGCTTCTAGGTTTATTATAGACAAAACCCCAACTTTTGTAAAATTACACAATGGCCCAAAGTTTCCCAAAATTTCACAACAACTACCAACATATCAAAATGCTAAAATTCAAAGACAAAATCTATAAAAAGGAGTAGGATATCCCTACCTCAAAAGATGAGCTCCAAAGAAGAAGGACCCAAAACCAAAATGCTCCAAACACCAAACTATTCGGATCAAAATGACGCCTCGACGATCAACACCCTTTTGTGAAGACAAAAGGTGAACAACACACTCTAACTAGATCAATACTTAGAGAGAAGTTATGGTTTTGAGTGAGAAGCTCAAAATGGTGTTTTGGTAAAGTAAGAGAAAGAAGATAAGTCCAAAAGTGATTTAAAATGCCCACCCCACTCGGGCTTATACGACAGTCCGCTGAGCGTAAGACTCTCCGCCGGCGTGAAGACACATAAAACAGTTCCGCTGAAGCGCAACATTGTCCGCCGAGCTCCAAGACACAGACACAAAGTTTGTCCGCCGGCGTAGATCCCAGCTCGCCGAGCGCAGTCTCCCTCCCGTAACTCTCACCAAAGCATATCAGGCGCCGGCGCCAAAGACCCGCCGGCGCCTAAACCACACTTGCGAAGTTTTGCAGTGCACGAAATCTTGAAGGGTGCATTCTCCGCCGGCGCCAAAACCTACGCTCGGCGTATAAGCAACAACAACCCATCCGCTGAAGCAAACATGTCCGCCGGCGACGCTTAAAAACACAGGCAACTAGACTTGGTTCTAAAGCTTAACCAACCTGTGACAAACCTGCCCAACACATCCTGTAACTCAAAAACAAAGCAAGAAAGGACGTAAAATAAGACAATACTCAATTACCGACATCCACGGACACATGTCCGGACCACTATACGACAAGGGGTAAACCCGGGACCGCTATACATCTTCTGTGTGTATACACAAATAGATCTGTGTGTTACACAGATCTGTATCTCTCTCTCTCTCTCTGTGAAGTCTCTATGCGTGATGATAATGATGTGTTGATGATGATGTGTTGGTTGTTGGTGATTTGAATCTCTCTGGTGATTCTGTGATTGGTTTTGATTTGTTGAATCTGTGATTGGTTTTGATATGCGGTTTTGAATCTGTGATTGGTTTTGGTTGTTGATGATGATGTCTGATTGGTTTTGGTTTTGGTTGTTGAATCTCTCTGTCTCTCTCTCTTCTCTCATCTCTTCTTCTTTCTTCTTCTTCTTCTTCTTCTCAGAACGAGTTATGAAAGAAAAATATAAAAAATATAAAAAAAAATAATCCCAAAATGACATCGTTTTGGGATTTGAGGGGTTTTTATTTAATTTTTGATAATTTCAGCTTCTTTCTTTCTTCTTCTTTATTATTCCTCCGTTGAGTGTTACTTTTGGGTCATATGAACTGCGCTTCTTGATCTTTTATTAGAAGATACCAAGAATGATTTCATAATACCCTAAGAGTAATGGTACGGATCATGAAAAAAATATCATGAAGATGATCCTGAATGTAATGAACCAGAAATTTTTTTTTTTTAAAATAGCCAATGTATAATTTAATTGAGCAAATTTTCGAATTTGAGTGCTGTGTAAATTTTGTGCGAAAACAATTCGGTTTTGTATTTTTTAAAAATAGTTACTGATCTCAGAAAATTATGAAATTTTTGTATGTTGTTCATATACGAGTCTATCACGTTAGGTAAAAATTTCAGAATTTATTGATGAGTATTTATTTTATGAAAATTCGCGGACTGATCGGTGTTCGATCTAGTGTATAGCAGAATTTGAAAGTGAGTTTTGGGTATTTGGTCCTTTTTAATTATATGATTGGTAGTAACCACCTTGGGAGTTGTTATTATTTATTATATAAGGTTATAATAAATATTTAAAAGTTAAATTTATGATGTGTACCATACGGTGTAAAATTATATATTTTATAAAGAATGAAACTTGTATATATTGTGAAATGAGCAAAATATTATATTTTGTGATGTACAAAAATGTTATATTTTTATGATGAGAAAAATTATATCATTTTATAATTTATATTATAAATTTTTGAGGTATTATTACAAAAATTATATTTTTGAGAAAACCAAATTTTTGAGAGACAAACCCATATGAGTGGCCCCCTTTTTTGTCTCCTTATCATAATTTCCCTTCCTTTTCCTTTCTTTTCCTTCATCAATTGAGCAGAGAGCTCTTGCCCTCAACGTCTCTTTCTTTCTCTCTTCTCTCTCTCTCCTCCTCCATTGTTACTCAAGCTTTGAGCTTAGAGTGGGAGTCCTTAGAGTGAGATTTTGCAAAAGTGTTGTAAATGAAAATTGGAGAGCTCGTCGTAATCTTCGCAATGGTGTTCTCGGATTCATGATCGGATGACGTTTGCATTTTTAGATTTATTTTTCTTCATATTTGAGGTAGGGACTTTCTTCATATTTTTACATTAAAGCTATATTGAGATTATTTTGAGAAAATATATCATTATAAGAAGTATTGCATATAGGTATATTTTCAGATTTTTGTTTGGTAATTTTTGAAAGAAAAATTATGTTGAAATGTTAAGAATGTTGGTATATTGAGATTGATTTTGGAGAAATTATTTTGTGTTGTTAATTTTGTAAAAGAAATCTGAAAATAGAATTTAATAGTTGTATGGATTATATCTACATCATATTATGGTTAGATAATTTATTTTGAGGAACTAACGTTGAAATATTTATCTCATCCTTGAGTTTTGGAATTTATTTTTGAGAAAAATAAATTGATATTAAGGAATATTGTGTAAAGTGTTAAGTAGAGATTTTTCCTACACTTCTTTATGTACTTTTGCTTGATTATATGGAGTTTAAAGTTGTATATAATTTAATTAGAACTTTTTGGAAAATTTGTGTTTTATTTGCTTAAAAGAGAAAATTTGAAGAAAATAAAAAGTACCCAAATTGTGAAAGTGTAAACTTGGAATATGTTTGTAAGGTTATGAAAGAGTTATGTTTTTAATTTGAACAAAAACGGACTTCGATTCGATTGGTTTTGAAATTTTTACCGGTTTGTGGCCAAAAGAGTATTTTTAAATAAAACAAAGGAATTATGTTTAACTTTCGGGGCTTTTGATCAAATTAGGATGACATAGTTGGATAATGCTTGGAGAATGAGTTTGGAAAGAAAATGATGTTTTCTTGGGCATTAACGGTATTATTTTACTTAATGTAATTGTTGAAATAAAATCGACACGGTTAGAAATGGACCTTGAGAAGTTACCGAACGTGATTGTGATATGAAAACTAGTGTAGTTGTTTATATTTGATAAAATGTGAAATATGATTTGTTTCTACATGTTGGGAATCATGGGAGATTCCAAGTTATAGTTATATGTTGGATTATATGCCCGTGTATTAATATGTTAGAGATAACCATTTTGACTATCGGTGAAAATTTACCATGTTGCAGTTAGATGAGGATTTTGATTAAAATGATAATATTTAATAAGTAGGGATATCCTACTCCTCTCTATGAGCTTTGTCTTTAAATTTTAGCATTTTGATATGTTGGGGGTTGTTGGGTAATTTTGAGAAAGTTTGGGCCTTTGTATAATTTTACAAAAGTTGGAGTTTTATTTATAATAAACCTATATGCATGTTTGGCATAGAGAAATGAAATTAATGTTGAAACATTGATGAAAATGGAACCTAAAAGGTTGTAATGTTAATTATGGAAAATGCCCTAATTACATTGTTGAATTAATTTGAGAAATGAGAAATTGAAATGAGAAGAATGTAATTGGGAACGTATGGGATTAAAGGGTGTAGTTGGATCATTCATCGCTCACCTAGTTGAAATGTTGATATAATATCCATTTTGTGCATTTATTTTCTGTTTAGAAATAACTGTTTTGGGCTATCGGTGGAGGATAGTCTTGATTGTTGTAGACAATGCATGATGATTAGGCAAATGAAAACTAATCTATGGAATATGTCATTGAGTATGACGGTTGAAAGAATGCATTAACTTTATGTATGGATTGATGATGTGTATAATAATTGTTTATATGCATTGTGTTGTGTTGGAGAAGATAGGGGATGTACTCCACGATTTAGGGGAAGATAGGGGATGGATCTCTAAACCGGATGTTGTTTGGGAGGAGATAGGGAATGGACTCCGTAGATACAGCTCATATGCTTATCTTTGGAAGTGTGATATAGCTCATATGCTTATCTTTGGAAGTGTGATATAGCTCATATGCTTATCTTTGGAAGTGTGATATAGCTCATATGCTTATCTGTTGACTATGTTACATGGACTCTTCAAAATAGATCAAATACCCATGTCGGACACCCGACACTCGGACAAGGGTATGGGATATGTGTCGAATACTTTTCAACGAATACTTCTTATATAATTGTATATAACACAATTATCATATGTGCATATTATTGTTTAATTACTATAAATGTCATTTTGACACTGTAAGTTACATATAGTACCATTTTATCTCACATATTAGATTAAAAATATAAAAATATGATATTTTTTTGCCGAGTCCGCGTACCCTTAAATTTAAGATTTAATGAGTCCGACCTCTAGATACATACCCGCACCCGACACCCATACCCGAGTCCATGTAACATAGTCTGTTGATGTGTTGATATAGCTAGTATGCTTATCTATTGTAAAATGGGAAAATGTTTAATTTGAGTCTTTATCTCAATTGAAATGGAAGTACTGTTGATATGAGATGTAATCTCTCTTAAAGGGTATGGGCAGGTTCTGAGCCAGAATTATGAATCAAGAAATGGAAATTGTTATGAAACATGGATACATTTGTCATGTAATCAAAATGGATTTGATGAATTGTTTAATGATTCAATTGATAATGAGATAATTGAATGGATTAAAAAGAATGTCATGTTATTATTGAAGCATGTTTATTTATTTAAGTTAAGCAGTTGTGGTTAATTAAATAAAATGGATTTAAGAGATTATGTGATAAAACCTTATGATTTTGACATGATATGATTTCACGAATATATATGAGTATCTTTGTACTCTCACATCCTTTAATGTTTTAATATGAGATGGCTCGGTGAGTTTTGCTCACCCCATGCCTGTACATGTGTACAGGGAATGCTTTTCGGAATTGAAGATCAAACAATGGGTTTTACCATTTCATAAGTGTAATGTAGAAATGGATTGTACTACTTCATTTGTTGTTTGGCTGAGTGCTATCTTTTTGTAAAGAGTAGTGTCCTCTCTTTTATTGTAAGTCCCAGGGCATTTCTTTTATTTGTATGTAAATGTCATTGTTGTATAATGAAAGGGAATATGTATATTTAATTATTCATCATCTCATCCAATGATGAAATGTTATTTGTAAATGGACTTAATTAATGAATATTGGTAAGGTTATCCGAGTAATAAAATATGGGGCGTGACACTGAAAGATTCTCCACCTTTAAATTATACACACAATAAAACACCACACACTAATCAACACTAATTAAAGAATAAAAAATTTTTATGATACATTTCATGATATTATTTTCATAATCCCTAATATTACTCATACCATAATATCCCTTGTGCTATGGTGAATTTAAATTGATGGGATTTTTACTTTTATTTTTATTACATCCAGAATTGTTGTTCTGTGGTTTTTGGACAATCAATTTTGCCAATCGTGTAAGAGTCTAATCTTTGTCAGATACATAAGCAACACGCGAGCGGATCCTCTAGAGTAATCCTCTAGAGTGATCTCCTAAAGTGGATAATCGGACGGCTCAGAATAGTCCTCACCAAAACGACGTCGTTTTGGTGAGGAATTTCAAAAAAAAAACCAGTTTTAGGGATTTCAAAACATCGAAGGTTAGGGAAATGCAAATCTGAAATTAGAGAGAGAGAGAGAGAGAGAGAGAGAAGGGCCCGACTCGCCACCGTCGCCGCTGCCACTTGCCACCGTCGCCGCTGCCGTTGCCACACCGCTGGGTCACCATACTCCAACAGATTGAAAGAAAAAACCACAGGTTCGTTCATTCTCTAAACTTTAAATATTAGGGATTTGATTCCAAAAATTAGGGAAAAAATCAAAAAATATGATCTTACGGTTTTGATTTGAGACTTTTTACATGATTTATTTCAAATCTATGCTTAGAGGAACCGAACTGTAGATGATTGGAATCATCAAAGAAATTTATGAATATATATATATATATATATATATGCATCTGTGTGTAATGGGCCTGAAATGGGCATTTAATCTGTGTGTAATGTAAATTATATGACACAGAAATGTAGTATTTAAATTCCAAACACGGGCATCTGTGTGTAATTTAAAATGACCCTCTATTTGTATAATTTAATCTGTGTGTAATTTAAATATAGCATTTCTCTGGTTGATCATAAAATGGGCATTCTCAGTTTGGAAGACAGAGGAATGTAAGAGAATGATATATGTAATTAAGTTTGTTTTCTTTGGCATTGATGAATGTCTATGCATAAATGCTCAGTATACTTTCTTCCATACTATTCTCAGAGATAACAAGATGTAATGTATCAATATAGTTGCTTCCATACTCAGAATGATATATGAAATACACATCTTGCCCTTTAGATAACTTTAGATAAAGAAATGTTGTCAAAGATTCATAACTTTAGATAAAGAAATGTTGGAGCAAACAATAGGAAAACATATGCAATATAATTGAGTTTATTTTTTTTTTTAAACCAAACCCAAGTCATACCAACCAACCAGCATTTTGCTTTTTCAATTGTCAGCTTCCTTCCAATATTTTAACTCTCTCACTACATCTTCCATAAGAAAAAACCTCCCTTGTATCTCAGTACTATCCATTCTTCATTAGGTTCTTCTCAATAAGATTAGTTTCATACACTTTTGCTTAGCCCATCAAGAAACATCCTGCCTTGCCATCTACTCGTAACTTCAGATACTCATTCAAGAATCACACTAGGAGATTTCTCCTATGCTTGTGTTTTACATGAAATGCATGTTTGATCGCACTATAGCAATATTGTTGCTTAGTCAGGTAAATGCTTTTTATAAATGCTTATTGCTTATTGCTTTCTTGTAAATGCTTATTGCTTTATGTATAAATAATTGAAGAAGCTTTTTATTCTTTTTTGTTTTTTCTTTTTTCAATTTTCTTTTCCTTTTTCCCCCCCTCTACAAACCCAATATCCTAAGTATTGTTCCACACCCAAACATAAAATAAAATTAAAGATGAAAACAAGTAAAAGTAATGGGCAGATTAAACATTGCAAAATCCTATTGCTTTCTACACTAACAAAGGTAGATTGATAGTTACAAAATTACACTTAGTAAGAATAATAGGTAAAACAACTTGACAGATAAAAAAATTGGAAGAATGTCATCTTCTACTAATCAGTAGTTGAATCTGTTGGTATTTTTTATGCAGATAAACAAATGGCTTCATCTTCTACTAATAATATGAACTTTACATTAAAGCCAAGGTTTTGTAATTGAAAAATGCATATTGTGATGAAGAAAACTTGGCTGCAACAATAACAAACACATATCAATCTAAAATGATAATAGTCAGCTACAAATCCGTACTAAAACTTTTTATTAAACTAACTTACATTATAGGCGGAATACATAAATTGAGACAAAGAAGCTCTAACTTGAGGAACACTCGGCAAGAATGGAGGAAGTTGAGGAACACTTGAAAATAAAGGAGCCGACTGAGGAATTAAGGGAGGTGCTTCAAGTGCACTTGACGAAAATAAGGGAGGAGTTTGAGGAGTAACAGACATGGAAGTTTGAGAAGCATTATGTGAACTTATTTTATTTTTCTTTGCCAACGCAAGCTCCAAACCACCTTTTGTCCGCCTTCGACCCTTGCTAGTGCACTCTTTTCTCTTGAGTCCTTTTGCTTGGACTACATTTTTATCCGCTACACCATCCACTTCAAAGCTTTTGGGGCATGTGTTGGGGGGGCTTTCTTGTTGAACAGTATCTGAACAAGGCATATTGAATTTTGCGCTTAACATAGTTTCAATGTCTGCAATTAATTCATCCGCTTTCTCGACCGGCAAATTATATGTTTCCTCACTTTCAGAAGCTCTACACGCTACTGATCTGAATATTGCCATCAATGACCTATAACGTGAAGTTTGATGCAATCTTACATCAACCTGAATATCATGCCCACACCTATCTTTCACATTTTCAAATCTTGCTTTTTTAGTCCATCTCTTCATAATATACTGTGAAGGAATCTCTTTCAATTTGAGTCTTTCTCTAAGGATCTTCAAACAATGACTACACAAAATGCCCTTCATTTCAAACTTCCTACAATTGCAAGTGACCAAATCATCACACTCCTGCCTCACCTTCCTCACCTTTATACCATCACTATCAAGAACCGTATAAACGGTACTCTCACCATCATTTTCAATTTCTTCAATGTTGACTTCAAGGGACTTGACATACTCATCCTGAAATTCTTCAAAAATTTTATTTGTGTAAACATCTGCAGCTTGCTCCATAATCTTCACTTTAATATTCACCAGGCAACTTTTGGCATAGAGCATATTCATTGTAACTCTTTGTACCTTTTCTCAGACAGAACTCGATCAAAATGCATGAAAAATTGCATTAAGTTATGATCAGACTGAATGAAATCCTTCAAGAAAGCATTAAAGGATTCACTAAGTTGGGTGCTACTCATACCCGCACCCCATGCATTTCTAACATATGGCCAATCCCATTTTTCCTTGACCCCAAATGTTAACTTCAACCAATGATTATCTCTTACTTCATACTTGTCAAGCATTTCCTCCTATTTTAACATAAACTCTTCCTCATCCTCAATGTCGTACATAAACGTGTATAAAACACTCTTCATCCCCTTATCCTTCATCGCCTTATCCTTGAAAATAGAATTTGCATGCCTTAATGCATTTTGCATCAAATGCCAAGTGCAAAGGCGATGGGTTGTGTTAGGCATGACAATAGGTATGGCCTTAGCCATTGCAAAGATCCTGATCCGTAAAATTGTTTTTGGAGCCTTACTTAACATTGCCTCCAAGAATCTTCTAAAAGCCATACGAAAAGAATCGGCGATCTCATCATACATCAAAGTCGCACCAAATACCACAGCTTTTCCTATGATGGTTCAATCCAACAAAAGACGCAAATGGTCTATGTGCACTATTTAACTTGTAAGTAGTGTCGAAAGTGACAACATCACCAAATTGTCCATAATCCATGATCATCTGAGCATCGGCCCAAAATATGTTCATAATCTGCTCCTCGTTATCTAATTGGACAGAGTAAAAACAAGATGGATTCTCCAAAGATTTGTCACAAAAATATTACAAAATGCTACCTGCCTCCCCATATACTAAACTGTTTTGCCTCTTCGTTCTCAAATAATTTTTTTGGTCAAGTTTTGTAAACCCAAGCGACTCCCTTTCACCAACTTCATTACCCATGAGCTCAAATGCAGCATTAAGACGGATTTCAGATTTTTCGGCTAAATCTATTTCGGTTGCCTGTGATGCAGATATCTTCCTTTGGGATGGTAACATATGCGTACATTTTGCTGGTACGAAGATATGATTATGTTGTTCAAGAAAATCACTAACAAAAAATTTCTGAATATTCCTATCTCACTTAATGACAAGTCAGGCTTGACAACCAGTCCTCACTTCCTGCCTAGGATTTTTTGTTAATGGATCTCGCTTGTCGACAACCCGAAATCCTTCCTTATTACAAACAAATTGCCTTGAAGTGATTTGCCCCTCTTTGCTCTTGTTTACATAATGCCTTCTAATACTAAAGCCCAACCTTCCTCCATAAGTATTATAGAAATCATATGCTTCTTGTTCTGTATCAAATGTCATGCGAACTCTAGGCTTCCAAGCACTCTCACCCCCATCATTCTCATGATTGTTAGGTTCCATATCAAACAAGGAACTATAAAAGAAAAATTAGGGTATGAAATAATTATTTTTGAAGCAAGTATTTTTCAAAATAATTTGAAGCATCCAATTCCAACCATATTGTTCTGTACTGGAAAATGATAACTCCATCCATATATGTGCGCGCACACACATTACAATCAACCAGATACCTACTTCCAGTAAACATACTAATGTGACACCGTAAATGATAAGCACAAAATCATACTTCAATTAATTCAATAATAATGAAGCAGAAAGAGAATCGAATTCAAATCTATATATACGTATATATATATATATATATATCTAAACTATTGTTCCAAATATATAATTAAAAATATGTTACCTAAACTATTTATGTTGCTTCAGTCAATAAACAGTGCTGCATACTCTTGGTGGATTCAATTTTGACTTACAGTTTAAATTCTACTAGTACATAAGCCACTGCAAACTGTTTGGCCATGCCTCCTTTAAGGATCAATGTATTTCTTTTGTAGTTTGGTTCCCTTTTTTTTTTTTTTTTGATAAGTACTTCACTAATACTTTCAATAAAATTCTGAGTCTGGCTCTTATTAAAATAAGTTTGAGAGTTCAGTTGTGTTTGTTTTGGGCTTCAAAGTTTAAATTCCATATACTAATGATTCTTTCAGGGTTCAATTATTAATTTTGGTAGATATTTATTACAATTAAAAATATATTACCATCTTATTGTTCAGATACTAAAATTGATGTCTGAATCTATAAAGAGCATCGATTCGTGTAGAGCTTCAGACATGAATCTGTGGGTTTGGTCTCTTCTAAAACATGAATCTGTAAATTTAAAAACAATCCTTGTTCATATATGTATAAGAGAAACTTCGATTCAGACACAAACCCACAGATTCAAAAACTTCGATTCAGAAGAGACCAAAAAAAACAAAATCGAACTATACCTATATACGTTTCAATCGGTTGGAGTAGAGCAGGGGCGACGACACGACGACGGGGCGACGGGGATGCAGGTATCGGCCTCAAACAAACTCTTCTTCGCTCTCTCGTTTCGCTCGCTTCTTCCCACCGTCTGTATAGTTCTTCATATGGGGGGAAGTTTTGAAATCCCCGAACTGGTTTTTTTTTTTTTTTTTTTGAAATTCCTCACCAAAACGACGTCGTTTTGGTGAGGACTATTCTGAGCCGTCCGATTATCCACTTTAGGAGATCACTCTAGAGGGTTACTCTAGAGGATCCTCTCGCAAGGAACACATCCAATGCCCTGCTGCCATGCTCCCCTCTATTAGTTGATAATTTTCTTACTTGTTCTGAATTTGTTTTCTGATATTCATAATTATTACTTGCTTTTCATATGCATATATACACACTGATTTGTTTAATTTAGGAGTTGTTAAATAAGTACATTTTTTGTCTTTTTAGACTAAAAAATTGAGGAAAGAAATATAGATGTTTGGGTTAATTTTTTGCCTTTTTATAAAAAAAATGTGTATTAAAAAATTGTATAAAAAAGTGTGTAGGAGAAGATTAGAGATGTGTGGGCCATAGCGGTACAATCTGAACAGCCGAATTAATGATAAGAAATTATTGGCTATTTTTCGGGCATTGCATTGGACAGTTTTGTTCGGCCCGTGGGGGTCATCACGGTCCCATTTTGATAATCTGAACCGCTCAATGTAGAACTGGTCGAGTACTATATACTAATAAAAATCACGTTGATCGGATATCAATAACTATCTGATTAGATTTTTTTTTTCAATCGTTAATTATAACACCATCTATTTTTTTATACAAAACTGATTTGAGGTACAAATACAGCCTTTTAACAGCTTGGAAAATATTGAGAGGCTGAGACCAAGCATTTTATAGAAGAATGGAGGAAGAGAGAGTTTACAAAGCTCACGTTATTGTATTCCCGTTTTATGGGCAAGGTCATCTCAATCCGATGCTCCAGTTTTCTAAACGTTTGGCCTCAAAAGGACTTAAAGTCATCGTAACTACCGTTCTTTCAGTTACCAAAACCATGCCTAGTAGATCTGGGTCAATTGCCTTTGAGCCAGTATATGATGATTGCACTGAAGGCGGGATTCAAGGACCTGGAGGGTTTAAGGGCTATCTTGATAGGTTTGAAGCGAGTGGCACATGTTGCGTAACTGAGCTCATCAGGAAACTAGAAAGCTCTGAGTATCCTGTTAAGTGTCTCGTGTATGATGGTAATATGCCATGGGCTCTCAACATAGCCAAGCAGTTGGGCATAGCTGCAGCTGCATTTTTTACACAGTCATGTGCTGCCATTGCGAGTTACTACCCCATGCATCTTGACTTATTAGAGGAGCCACTGCCGGTGCTTGCTTTTCCAATGCCTGCTTTGCCAGAGATCAGGATTCCAAAGATGCCATTGTTTGGTTCTGACACAAGTCGTTATCCCCCTATGATCAGATACGTATTAGAGCAATTCAGCAACATTGAGAAGGCAGATTGGATTCTTTTTAACTCCTTCGATAAGTTGGAAGGAGAGGTGAGTTAAATGTTTAATTCCTTTTCTGCGTGACTAAGCAATAAGCATATCAATTTTTTTTATTTTTTTATTGTTTTTTTTTAAAAAAAAAATCTATTCCTTTACCTTCCAAGTTCAAGCAATTCAAGATTATGGCAATTTGTGTCAATAGATCGAGCCATAATTCTCAATCCAATGTCCCTTCGGATTGACTTGAATCAATTAGATAATGACAGAGTGTCCAAATTGGTTGTGTGTGTGTAATTATGATATTCCATATTAACATTTATCTTTTCATATTTAGATGATTTGGCTATTCGCTAAATATGATCCTGATCTAAATTTGACAATTTGGTTGAATATCTCTTATGTCTGAATTCAATGAGATCCAAATAAGAAAAAAGAAATTATAGATCTAACTGGAATTTGAAGTGGACCTGCTTTGCAACTGTCATATTTACGGTTCTAACTTTTCTTTTGAAGTTCAGCTTTCTAGGATTATATTCAATCTATTTGTTAGAAATATTGCTAAGTTGAATGCTGAAGTGTAGGTAGTGAAGTGGATGTCAAATCTCTGGCCTGTTAGGACAATTGGACCAACTGTGCCATCTATTTACCTTGACAAGAGAGTGGACAATGACTCTGATTATGGCCTCCATCTGTATAAGCCACGGAATGAAGATTGCCTGAAGTGGCTAAACACTAAGGATACTGGGTCTGTTGTGTATGTCTCGTTTGGAAGTGTTGCAAGTTTGAATGCAGAACAAACGGCTGAAATGGCAGAGGCCCTAAAGCAAAACAACAACAGCTTCTTGTGGGTGGTGAGGTCAGATGAACAGAGCAAGCTTCCCAGTGGTTTCGTGGAGGAGACATCAGAAAAGGGATTGGTAGTGACGTGGTGCTCCCAGTTGGAGGTGTTAGCCCATCCTGCTGTGGGATGCTTCATATCACACTGCGGATGGAATTCCACGGTGGAGGCCATAAGCTTTGGAGTGCCAGTGGTTGCAATGCCACAGTTTTTAGACCAGGTAACTAATGCACATTTTGTGGAGCAAGTTTGGGGAGTGGGAGTTATAACTAAGGTGGATGAGAAAGGTGTTGCTACTACAGATGAAATTGAAAGATGCATCGGAGAAGTTATGCAGGGAGAGAGAGGACAGGAGATTAAGAAGAATGCTATGCGGTGGAAGGAGTTGGCTAAGGAGGCAGTGGATGAAAGCGGAAGCTCAGATAAGTATATTGATGAAATTATTACTTGTCTTGCAGCTACTTGATTTTGATTTTCAAGTTAAGCTTCCACTTTTTTCTTCACTAGGATGTTATGTAATTTGGTTATTGAGGTTTGCTCATATAAAGCTTGACAAGGCCTGCTTTGCTATAATAAAATCTCTTATATTGTGATTGTTCTATAATATGTAGTTCGAAGTTGAGGAATTATTGTTCATAGATGCACTGTGCTCATGAATTCTTGTACATTGTTGTAAAGCATATATATCTCCAAATCTCTCAAGTAAACTGGCCAACTATTAACACATCCAAGAATTGACTAAAAACCTTCATAATTAAATACAGTTAAGTATAGGTAATATCATTGTGAAAGACCTATGATTGAATGCATTGGCGACTCTAGATATTTTTATAAATACGGTCATTTCATAAGCGTTTTGTAAATTTTAAAAATAATTTTTTTTTGTAAACTAAAGAACATTTATTGAGTTTTTTTTTTTTTTTTGGACCGGAATAGAAAGCCTACGCTAATCTGCAAAACCCTTACTACCCTCGGTTCCTCATGGACCTTTTGTTGTCTTTAGTAATCTTTTTTTATATATAATTTATTCATTTTTTAGATGCACTTAAAAAATAAATTTGTGAAAAATATCCTGAAATTTTGTAATTTTTATATTTAGTAATTTAAAAAAATCACAAATATTTTATTTTTTTATGTGTATCTAAATTAAATGAATTAAAAGTCAAAAAAAAATCTGCTTAAAATTTTTTAAAAGTTCAATAAAGACCAACAATATGAAAATTCAAAAATTATTTTTAAAAACTGTTTACAAAATACAGTAAAAATTTAGTGTCACGGTGATACAATATCACTATTGACACATAATATTACCTACCAACAACAAATTTACATGTGGAGAGTGAACTCTACTCATAACATAACTATATTTTCACATATGGATAATTATTTAGTAATTTTGAAATATAAATACGTGATATTCTATAGTATTGTGATTGGTTGAGAAAATGGACAGGTGGGATATTATGTTGGATGATTGGGGAACATGAGCGTATATTGAATAATGATTGGTTAAAAGAAGATGATATAATATTCCGGAAATATTGAATAATTTCCTTTCACGTATACATGATAAGGTAAATGACAAAATGGTATTAGATGATGATACTAATGAGATAGTATTACTATTGTATTAAACATTTTTAATTTTTAATTTGATGGGGTCCTTAATTTTGTAAAAGAATCAAATTATATAATACAAAATATTAACAATAAATTTTTTTTTTAATTTTTGTTTGCTTGATGGGGAATGGGACCCCATCAAGCACATGCTGGCGTCGGCCCTGATTGAATGCTGCATGCAATTTAGATACGTAGAATTAAACAAACTAATTTGATCTAGTGTGGAGGTTGTCATTTGAACATTCCATTTCTTTACAACTCTTTTCAGGTATATGCTTGCACTCACAGCCCTTTGCGCCACAAGTTGATATAATAGACAACTGAAAAAACATCTTCCTTGGTTGGTTGCCTGGGTGCTTGGTCAAATTCAACACCTTCTATTCTTCTTCACAGATTCCTTCAGCATTATTATAAGAATTCGGATGAAAACAGCAGCAAAATCATTGAAAAGGATAAGAGCATGCTTTAAACAGTCCAAATCCCCTAAGTGCGTCTTCTCCATTGTACCCTAACGAATCCGCTACAAATACAATGTAACAACCCCACAATTTACAAACACCAGAAGCTGAATTTAAAAAAAAAAGTGTTAGTGTATATTATTATATGTTAGGATTGTTGCTTTTATACGTTAGTGATTGTTGCTTTAATAGCTGTAATAATTAGTGTTCCTTTCCTTTGTCGCTTTCGGCCATGCTTTCGGCCATACAGTCCATTAGTGTGTATGCGAATCTCCTACATATAAAGGAGACCATGTAATTGATTGTAATTGATTCAGTGCACATTCAATACATCAACAACATCAGTATACATAATTTATTTACTCTCTCTTTCTTTATACATTAAATCTAACAAAAAAAAAACATGTAGAGGGTAGCAGAACCCCAAAGACACATGATGCAAAGTGCAACTAAAAAAAGGAGAGTCAATTTCTGACCACACTGCCAAACTGGTATTCAGTTGGGGAGTACCGGTAGAATAGATTAAGTTTGAACGACCTGTCACAGAAAGAAGAGATTCCGGCGATGGTTCGTCCACCCGGAGGCACTCCGACGATCAAGTCAGTTATCTCTCAAAGATAGCAAAAGTGCTTAACTCACTATTCAGAATATAAAAAGCGTACCTTGGATACCTTGGACCTATGATGGTGCCTCTCTTTTATAGCCAACACTGACCTAATCCTAATAGAAGCCTAGCTCTAATGGATTTTGTCTCAATGCTAATCCTAGACTCCCAGTTAGATTGGGATAAACTCTCTAAGAGTCTTACCTTTGTCCAAATTGAAGTCCTCTCCCAATCTAGGACTCTTGTCCCTTATCCGTTTATCCCGGATTCCGGTATCTTCGCAGATAACCTCAGCCTAGCTGAGATTACCTCAACGTCATGACCAGGACACGTGGCACCTCGGCTGACACTTCAGTGCCACCTCGGTCACATGTTGTCGTTCAAAAATTATGTCCCCACAACTGTCCCTTAGGTTCTATTATCTCGACATCCTGACGTGATGGAACCTATATCCTTTCTTTCACTTAGCACATCGGTTAAGCTCGCTTTATCCTTCATTACCGAGGTCATCATTCATTGGCCCCCATATGACCAGGACCTGTAATCTGTTTTCATCAATGCCTTAGAACAAATAACCAAGTCGGTTCAAATTATTTAGCCGAGATCATCCTCCTAGCCGAGGTCTTTGCTTCATTAAACCAAGAACTTCAAAAGTTTCAACACGCGTGTGAGCTGTCACGCACAATATTTCAACCATTTCTGCCACATGTCTTTCCCCTACTAAGCCGTACCCGACACGCGCCATTAAGTCTCATCACTCGTGCGTGCGCCGTTTGACAAGCACGTCGTCCTAGGTGCACTAATTGCCATTTTGCTGCCATTTCGTGTTTCAACAAAATTACTTCCCTCTCTCTCCATCTTTTCACTTCACATCACCGTTTTCTCTCTGTGCTTCAAGCTTTCTCTTTCTAAAAAATTGCCATTTCCGTTCTCTTAAAGCTTTCCAAGCTCTGCACCTTGCTCTGTTCACCTCTTCTGGCACGGTCTTCACCGTTCCGTCGCTTTTGCTATTGTCGTCTGACTTCGGCAAACCTCAGATTGGCCCCACATTCTCTGGTAAGCCACTGTTCCTTCTGGTTTCAGTTCTTGGTTCACTTCAAACTCTGTTACATTTGTACTCTGTTATTGTGACTTCGTTCATGTTTTTTATTACAAATCTGTGTATATGAACTCAATCATGTATTAGGGCATGTTTATCTTATGACTTTGTTATTGCCCAATCCATTCTTGAATATACACACACTGCTCACACTCTTGTTCATTTTGCCACTGTTTTTGGCCTCACACCCTTGTACACTCTGTCACAATGTTCTTGATAGTTTATCAATTTTCTTGATTCTGAATCATTGTTCTTGTTTTTGTTTTCTGTGTCTTTTTTCCAGATTCTTGCCTTCAATCCTTGTTTACATAGACTTAGGTTTGAGATTTGTTGTAGAACTCACGAATTTTAGGAAAAACTGAAACGAATTCCCCTTAGATCTTTCTAAAAAATTTGTCGCGACACACTTGCAGCTTTTAGCCGAGGTCCCTTAAACCCCTACAAAATACTTCATTCTGAAATCCAATACTTTCCCCTTAAGCCGACATCATGGGTATGTGGAGGTATAAGGTAGACACCCCAACCGAGTTAGAATATTTCAGGCAGGAGTTTTCCATCTCTGCCGACGTTCATCTCAGGTTGGTAGGGGAGCAGGACTCCATCATGCCTAACAAGAACTTCATGCCCTTCCCTATCGTAGCCTTCACAGAATGTGGACTCAGGTTTCCACTTGACATCCTTTTCCGAGAAGTCCTCCATTACTACAAATTGAACCCAATGCAGCTCACCATTAACTCTTACCGAGTTATCAATGGCATAATAGCCTTAGCCAAAAAAGAGAACGCTAGGGTTACTCTTGCCGATATCTAGTACTGCTACACCATGTGTGGCCTTAAGTCAGAAAAAGGCTATATCTATTATCTTAAGCCGAGGTCGACCCAATACAAACTCATCGCTGACCTCCCTGATTCCAACAAGGGTGCCGGGGACGATTATTCATCGTCTCGGGCAACTGGGAATTCTCACTAGATGAGGACCTCCATCTCTATCCCTTGAGCTGATCAGTTTTTAAAGAGGGTGATGGTTAGAGCCAAGAGTCACCTTACTTGCTCACAAGTCTTTAACACTTTGTTCCTTCTATATATGTGCCAACGTCTGTTTTTTCTTGTAGCTCTTCCTCAACCACCAAAGGATTTTCAAAAGTCCTTCTTTCCCAGCAAGGACTTCAAGAAGTTGTTGAACTTGCCAATCAATCAGCGTAAGGCTCCTCTGCTCCTGAATTTTATCCCGACTTACAGATCCGTACTTCCCGATGTCCCAAGAAAAAGCAAGAGCAAGTCCTCTCCATCCACTACAACTCCTTCAACAACTTTATCCCCTCGGCCAGATCAGGGGCCAACCTTTGATCCAGCAGGATAGCCATACTAATCCCTCAATCTCAACGCAAACGTTGACATCGAACTGCAATCACCATTGAGATGGGTCGTAAGAAAGCTGTTGCAAACGACCTTTTGGCCGACATCCCCGACACTGTCACCGCACAACCAGCACCGTCCCAGCCTCAACCAAAGTCGAAACCAAAAAGGCTGAAGAAAGCCCAACCCAAGTAAACACCTCATTTTTTACCGCCCTTAAGACTTGGGGGCCTCTGATCATTTACTTGGTGATGAAAGTTGTGCAATGCAAAGATTCGATTTCTTTAGCAAAGAGGAGCTTCAAATCCCAACCTTATACCCCTTTTTCGGACCAATGCCTTTTGACCAAAAAGATGTTAGACCTTAAAACCCTCTCTTTCAAAATATTTTTTGAAACAAAGTTCCTACGATATTCCGAGGCTCGCATTTCGTTAAATGTTGCGCTTTTTGGTAAATCGAGCAAGGACAAAGTAGAAATGAATGAATGAGAGGTGAACTCTTTGAAAATATCTTTAAAACATCTTGTTTAGAGGTTTGGGGTTGAAGAAAATGGAAGAGGAGAGAAGAAACCAAGTTCGAGAAGAAGTTGGGCATGAACCGTTAAGAAAAAGTCGAGCAACCCTCGCTAAATTAGGCCTATCCTTTTGTACACTTAGATTTAAGCTATGAGGCTACCACCATTGGAAAGGGGACTTCCGGGGCTTCATTTTACACTCAAGAATCTCCTAAATCCGAGTCCGAGTGGAGGAGATATGGCTGGTTGAAGTTAGGCATCAATCCGATTGAGCTGGAAATGAGCAGTCTTCACTAAAAGAGAGATATCTCTTAGCAAACTTGGAATTTTTATGTGAGGCTACCACCATTGGAAAGCTTTCTTCCGGGGCTTCAATTTAGACACAAGAATGACCTATAAAGGAGTCCAGATGAAGGAGTTATGCCCATTTGAAGTTGGACCTGGACAGTAGATTTTTCTATCGGCCACTGGTGAAGAGTGCCGGCCATGGATGATGCAGTGCCGGCCATTGATGATCAGTACTGGCCACCAATGATCCCCTGCCGGCCATTAGTGTCAAAAATCAGATTTTTTGTAGATTTTTAGCTCTAGCTGTTTCCCCACTGCTCCAACTGTCCATTGGTTGATATTTTTGGCCAAAGCTCATGTTTTTCTATATATAAAGGCCATTCTCTATGGTTTTAAAGGATAGAATAATTCAGGAAGAAGTTTGGGAGCCTCTCTCTCTTTAATCCTCTCTCTAGATTTCTCTCTCTCTAAAGCTTTTATGCTTGGAAGCTTGCATACATCAATCTTTAACCTATCAACCCTTAACAAAAGTGGTTCATCTTTGGGTTGAGGTTGCTTGAAGCTCTCTTGGAGCCTCCTTGGAGCTCTTGAAGGTCATTTTGCTTGGTCTTGGGGTTTAAAGTTGTGTTGTGCTTCAAGAGGTATAACTCTCTCCCTTTAAGCTTGTCTTTCATACTTGCTTTGCCATCTTTTTCCACCATTTCAAGGCTGGTTTTGGCATGTAAAAAGTTCTATTTTTCAGTCCTAAAAATGGTGGTTTGAGCCTTTGTGAGTTAGGGGGTTGTCTCCCCTTTTGGCTCTTTGGCTTGTGAGGCTTTTTGTGCCATCTTTCATCACCTTTCAAACCAACTCTTTTGGTCTTTTTACCACTTTGAAACTCGAGAGGTTTTTCAGTGACAAAAACCATGATTTGAGGTCCAAAATAGGAGGGAGTGGCCTCCCCTCCTTGTGTCTTGTTTGCATGTGTTGATGGCTTAACATATGAGCATGCTTTTCGACCTTTTTGTAGCTTAGTTCAAGCATGTTTTAGGCTTTATTTGACATGCTTTAACTCTGTTTTGGCTGGTTGAGTCACTTGTTGCTTGCTTCTTATACTTGTAGTGTAATTATGTTTACTAGCCTAGCATGCCTAATGAGTTAGCCTATCATTCTAGCTTGTGTTAGCTTAACTCCAGCACATTTTTGCTAATGTTTTGACATGTTTTAACTCTTTTTTGAGTGGTCTTGGTCATATGAGCCATGTTTTGTATAGCTATAGTGCAAATTGTCTTCACTAGCTTTGTGTTTCAAGGCCTCTAACATGTTTTGCTTGAGATGATTGCATGCTTTAGTATCATTTGGCATGTAATTTTAGTGTATATATCTTTGTCACACTCTCACATATCCACTCTTTCATTGCTTTTGAGAGTTGTGCTTTGAGCCTTGTTTGTAGCCCAATACATGAGCATGCCTTTCTTACTTTTCATGCTACCATCTCAGCTCATTTTAGCCACTGTTTTGGCATGTTTAAGGTCTTTCTAGGGCTGGTTTGGCCATTTGAGTTTGATATTGCATGGTCCTAGTGTAAAGCTCTTCACTAGTTTTAATGCTTAAGTCCTCTAACATGTTGTACTTGAGTTGTTTGCATGTTAGAGTCTTGTGTTTCATGCCATTTCAGCACTAAAATTCTGTCACCTCCCTCATTTCTTCATTTTTCTATTTGTTTTGAGGAATGGTTAGTCTTAAAGTTGTGTTTAAGCTTAGGATTGAGGCTTGTGCTTAAATGGCTTTAACCTTCTTTTGAAGGTTCCTCCTACTTAAAGGCATGGTCTCTCTCATGTCTTAAGTCATCTTTTGATTGATCTCTCTCTCATTAGAGGACTTTCACATTGGACAAATTAATTAAAGAATGATTTGGTAACTTAAAATGTGTAAACAAGAATTGAATCAAGCAAAACATGCCAAGATAAGCATGTTGTATTTGCATTGCATTGTGTTCAATCGGACGTTATATTGAACACAAGGTGGATTGGTCCATTTCATACTCAAAGTGATGAAAGTGTGCCAATCCCCTTTGTCTCCATTGCCTTTGATCATCCATGATAAGGTAGTGGACTTGAGTCTTTGTTTTGTGCATTTATTGAATGTGTACAAGTTAGATCCTTGGACATCATGTATCAAAAATGCTTGGTTGGTGGCTTTAGACCCAATCCTCTCCTTTGATGTTTTGAGATGATAAGGAGAGGGTGCAGTACAGACATACCCTTGGGAGACCCTCCATTTTTCTCTGTTTGAGCTCTGTTGCAAAATGGTGATTCAGCACACCAGCGGCCGACAAGGCTTTATCCTTGGCCGGCAGTGCCTCTCTTTGGCCGGCAGATGGCCGGCAACAACCAATCATGGCCGGCAGGCCACTGGTGCATTTCTCAGAATTGAATTAGTAAGGTGGAACAGAGAGTTCTTGGAGTGACCCTACAAACAGAGCCTCTCAAGAGCAAACCGGTGGGCTTTTTGGGGCGAAAACCGAATGCATGCATGTTCAACTTCTTCAAACAGAGCTGAGGTAGTGTAGTATATTGCTTTACTTGTTAGTTAACATTTGTTTTGTAATTTAATTAATTAGTCGCTAATTAGTTAAGTGTTGTAATAATTAAGTAGCTTAGCTTAGCTATTTCTTTATTTTGCTTTGTAATAATTAGTCTAATTAGTTTAATTAGCTTAACTTAGCTTAGCTTAGCTTATTCATTCAGACCCTCCCGTAAGAGGGCGCAATGTTGTAATAAGGGTGCGTGCGTATGTACATGTCTTCCAACCCCATGTCTTTCTCCATTTTATTTACCCGCTTTGATAGTTAGATTAAGGCACATTTTGATTAGCATACCTTATGCTTGCATATTTGCATCATTCATTTGTCTTGCATACTGCTCAGGGCTCAGTAGCGTCATTCAAACTGCATCGTATTTTAATACGCTTATTTGAATCGTGTTTCAAAGCATGTTATCAAATTGTTGCATTTATATGCCATCTTAGATAGTCAAGCCTATTAATTGTATTATTGCATATGTTGCATTAGGCATCTAACATAGTTAGTGTAGATACCCCATTTTTTACCAACCTTAAGACTCAGACGTCATCGTCTGTGCACTCGGTGATTGTGCATGTTTGTGCTCGTTTTGAGTTTCTAGAGCCTTCGGCTGAGCGCCTTGTCTCGGAACCTCTTAACTTTCTCCTCTTGGCCTGGTTTTTGGACCATGCCTTGCTGTCTTTGCTTAGAAGGAGACAGAGGCCTGTAGGCCACTTTTTGTAGCCGTAGGTTACCTTTCCCTCTTGTAGGCCACTTGTAGTGGCCCGTAGACTAGTTTTCGGGGCTTCCAACTGAGTGCCTCGCCTTGCGGACTTTGTTTTGCTTCCTTTTTGGTTTGTTTTTTAATCAAACCTTGTTATCCTTTGCTTGGAAGGTGGAACAGGGGTATAGACCAGTTTCTCTCCCTGTAGACGACTTTTTTTCCGTGCCAGCCACTTTTGGTGGTCGGCCAGCTAGGGTGGGTGGTCTTTGGACCACCTAAGGTGGTTGGCAGCCTGCCACCACCTTCTACTCTCTGTGCAAACCCTCCATCTCCTTTGCCGACCAGTTTTTGTCCCTGTAGACCACTTTTTGTGGTCGAACGACTAGAGGGAGTGATCGGCCGACCACTTTAACTGGTCTGCGGATATCCTGCATTTTCTACAAATATTTTCCTTGCCAGCTGTTGGGCACAGAAGGCATCCTCCATACACGTGTATAAAGGGATTGCTTCAAGCCTCTAGCTTGTCAAACAAGCTTGAGACATGAATTCTATATAAGGGAGCCTCCTCCCTCTTGCTCAAGGTTCAGAAATTTTGCTTAGGGCTATACATATCTATCTCTATCTTGATTTCTCCATCTCTCTCTATATTTGTTCCATTTTGTGCCTTTAAGTGAGTTTTGTTCACACTTTTGCACTAAACACCTAGTGAAACACCTTTACTCTTGAGCTAAGATTCTTGGAGGTTTGTTTGAAGCTCAAAAGCTTGGTTTTGCCTCAGAAGTGGCTGTTCTTGCTGTGGTTCTTCAAGGGTAAGCATATACCCCCTTTTAGGCTTGTTTTTGTATTAAGTTTAGGCCACCTTTGCATGCTTCTTTTCGCTTAACTTTAAACTGCAAAAAGCTTCATTTTCAAGTGCTTAAAGTGTTTGTTTGAGGCCTCATTGGTGTTGGGGGTGGTCTACCCCCTTTTGTGCCTTATTTTGCCTTGATTTGAGCTATCCTTTTAGGCCCTTGAGGTCACCTTTGTTTGGTTTCTTCACCACCGAATTCCAAAGGAATTTCAGTGGTAGAAAGTGTGTTTTGGGACCCAAAATAGGTGGGGGTGGTCCCCCTCTTTTGTACCTTGTTTGCATGTGTTATTGGCTTATCAAGTAAGCATGTTTTTCTACCTTCTTGGGGCCCTATCTTAGCATGTTTCAGGCCTTGTTTTGCCATGATATAGCTCTGTTTGGGGTTGGTTTGGTTACCCCTTGTATGCTCCTTGCACTTGTAGTGCAATTCCACTCACTAGCTTAGCATGCTTACTACTTTGGCCTATGGTTCTAACTTGTTTTGGCTCTATTTCAGCATGCTTTTTGCCATGATTTCACATGTTTTAGGTTTGGTTTGGGTGGTCATGATCATGTATGCTTTGTTTTGTATAGCCATAGTGTAAAGCCTCTCCACTAGCTTTGTGTTTTGAGTCTACTAGCATGCATTGCTTGGGCTATTTGCATGATTTAGCATTATTTGATATATGATTTCAGAGCATGATTCCTGTCATACCCGCGTGTGTATCACTCTTTTAATGCTTTGGAGGATTATGCTTTATGCCTCAATCATGAGCCAATTGGCATGCATGCTTGCCTAAGCTTTTGGGCTACCATCTCAGCATGTTTTTGGTGTTATTTTACCATGTTACAACTCTAATTTTGGTTGCTAAAGTCATCTTATGCTTGGTTTTGGTATGTGTAGTGTAATCTTCCTCTTTGGCCTTGCATGCGTCATGCTTTATGCCTCCCATCCTAACATGTGTTAGCTTTACTCTATGCATGTTTTGGCATTGTTTTGACCTGCCTTGGGACTGTTTTGAGTCATCTTGGCCCTTTGGGGCTTGCTTAATATGGCTATGATGCAAGTGTCTTTGCCAGCCTTAAGCTTTAAGCCTCCTAGCATGCCTCATTTGTAATGTATGCATGATTTGGCATCATTTGGAATGTAATTTCAGAGCCTATGTCTTTGCTATACTCCCATGTTTATCACTCTTTCATTGCCCTTGAGGGTTATGCATTATGCCCTGTTTGTGAGCCAATGAATGAACATGCTTTCCTTCCATTTTGAGCCTATGTTTTAGCATTCTTTCGGCCTTGATTTAGCATGCCTCAACTCTGTTTTGAGTAGTTTGGGTCATATGGGATTTGTTATGCATGGTTATAGTGCAATAGCTTTGACTAGCCTAATGATTCAAAGCCCTTAAGATGCTATGCTTGTCTTGTTTGGATGATTTGGCATCATTTCACACATGATTTCAGTGCATATAGTGTAGCTACACTCTCACATTTATCACTTCTTCATTGTGTTTGAGAGTTGTGTCTAATGTATGGCTTGCTAGCCAATGCATGAACATGTTGTTGTAGTTTTTGGTGCCTCATTTCTAGCATGATTCTACCATTGTTGTGGCATGAGGTAGGTTTGACTATTTGAGCATTGTCGTACATGCTTCATGTGTGATGCACTTCACTTGCCTTGATGCCTTAGCTCCTAAACATGTCTTGTATGCATTGTTTATATGTTAGAACCTTGTGCATGCCACATTAACATTGTTAGATAAGCATGTTGTTTGCATGTGTGTTGCATTGTATTGTGTTTGGATCGGATGTTGATCCAAACACGAGAAACAAGGGGCGTTTCATACTTGAAGTGATGAAACGAGCCTCATTTCTCGATCGCCGACCCTCTTGATCAAGCATGATAGAGGTGGAGGCGCTTGTGTGTTATTTGTGTGCATTCATTGACATTGACTTGTGCAAACTTGGCTTCTCGGCCATCGTGCATTGCGATGTTCGGTTGGTCGCCTGAGAGTCGAGCACCGCACTCCCTTGAGCTTGAGAAATGATAGGGAGGGTGGTTGTGCACACATATCTTACAAATACACTGCTATGTCCCTTCTTGTTCTCTGTTGCAGCAAAACTGAAGCTTGGCAAATTTTCTGGTCGGCAGACCAGTAAAGGTGGTCAACCGACCACTTTTTCTGGTCTACAACCAGTTTTTTTTGGCCTACAGGTGGTCTACAGCCCCCTTTTCTGGTTGGCAACCCACCAGGAGGTCCTTGTGTTGGAGAAAAAGCATTCTGGAGATTGGCAAAATTTTGAGGTCAAGGAAAGTGCAAGCAGAGGCAATTCGGGCATGGTAATGGATTTCGGCGGCCGAACCGAGCATGCATATCCCCCTCGCTTCCCGATGCCATTTGTTTAAATGGCTTAGCTAAACTAGTTCATTAGCTTAGTTATTTTGTAATTAATTAGTTAAGTGTTTAATTAATTAATTTGGTTTGTACTTAATTAACTTAGAATAGTTAGTTGATTCAATTTGTGTTGTAATAATTAATTAGCTAGTTAGTTAATTAGTTGATTTGTAATAGTTAGCTTAATTAGCGTAGCTAGTTAGCTCTCTTTTATTCGGATCGTCCATCGAGAAGGCAAATGTTGTAATAAGTGTGTGTGTGTGATGCATGTCTTCCAACCTCATTTCTTTCTCCTTTTTACTTATCAGCTTTTGATGGTTAGTTTAGGGCATATTTCGATTAGCATACTTATGCTTTGTATGCATGCATCCATTCATCTGTCTTACATGCACCGGACTCGACACATCATACAAACTGCATTGTATTTCAATACCAATTTGAATACATGTTATCTAGTTGCATTCACATGACATCTTAAAATAGCCGAGCCTATCTTAGTTGCATTTTGTATATGTTGCATTTAGGCATTCTTGACATAGCTAGGGTCATGCATTAATTTCTAACATAGCTTTTGTTTTGGCTCGGAGTACTAGGTAAGCTTTTACGCTTTAGCATCCTTGCATGCATATAAGTGTTGCCATGTTCAGCATGCTTGCCATGAGGCTATGTGCTTAACTGCTATAACTATTTGAATGCCTGTAGGTGGAGGCTTGATTGCCTAAATTGGAGCAACTCGATGATTGTGAGTTTTAAGCTCACTTGAAATGGCAAAATCATGTTCTTCTAAGCCCATTTGAGGGTGGCAAATCCGCACTTTAGCCTACTTACAAATAGCACTTTCAAAAACAAACATGAGTTGTTTTGTTCCAATCCGCATGATTGAGTCTATACTTGTATGCTGTGCGCATCACATAATAAGTTAACTAATAAACCGGAATAAGAATACATGTGTTTTCAAAATAACATATCATGATTAGTAAAGACCGATTTTTGATCGGGCGAGTGGGGGTGCTCATTTCAGGACCTTCTCCTCTCGTACCCAAGTTCCCAAGCCGAGGTAACTTTGGTGATGACGGACACGTGGCCTTAGGCATGAGTTAGGGTTTCCTAAATTTCTCAAAACAAAACATTTAGGTGGCGACTTGTAATTTGATAAAGCAATTCACGTTTGGCACTTCTTGATTAAAATTGATTTTCCAAAACGATTTGTTGGATTTGGACTCTTTGGTGATTTATCAGTCTTACATTGCACTTTGTGAGATTAGATACAGAACCGTGACAGGAATCCGAATTGTAGTAGCTAAGAACTACAATTCGCATCCTCGCACGCGGAGCGAAGTTTAGGCAGTCTACAGTTAGGATCATACATTGTTTCTAACTAGCATTTGTTTTGGCTCGGAATACACTATAAGTTTTATGCTTTAGCATACTTGCATGAGTGTGAGTGTTTCCATGATAGCATTCTTGCCATGAGGCTATGTGCTTATTTGATTAACTGCATGAATGCCTGTGGATGAAGGCTTGATTACTTGAATTGGGACAATTCGATGATTGTGAGTTTTAAGCCCACTCTGCGAAGTGGCAAATCATGTTTTAAGCTCATCATGTTTGATGGCAAATCCGCACTTTAGCCCACTTGTAAGTGGCATTTTCAAACCATTTTCGAAAAACAAACATGAGTTGTTTTGTTCCAATTCTTGCGATTTTAGTCTATACTTGTATGCTATGCGTATCACATAGTAAGTTAGCTAATAACCAGAATAAGAACACATGTGTTTATAAAACAACATGTCATGCTTAGTAGAGACCAATCTTTGATCGGGCGAGCGGGGGTGCTCATTTCAGGGCCTTCCCCTCCCGTACCCAAGTTCCCGAGCCGAGGCAACTTTGGTGATGACAGACACGTGGCCTTTGGCACGAGTCAGGGTTTCCTAAATTTTTCAAAAATAAAATATTTAGGTGGCGACTCTGTAATCTAGCAAAGCAGTCTAGTTTTGGCATTCTTTGATTAAAAATCGATTTTCCAAAATGATTTGCCAGATTGGACTCTTTGGTGTTTATTAATCTCGCATTGCATTTTGTGAGATTAGATTTAGAACCATGACAGGAGTCCAAACTATAGGACTAATTTCGCGCCTCTCCGAAAGGCGCCGAAGAAAGTCGAGTCTACACCAAGGCAATGATGACTCAGATCGACACTGAGGACACCTTGTCGATCTCCAAAATTGCTGAGGCCGAAAAAAGTGCCTCTGCTGCCAAAAAGAGGCCCGCCGAGGCCGCACCCTCCTAATCAACCAGGTCAAAGAGACTGAGGTCTAAGTCGGCAACAACCTCGGGTTCCCTAAAATCTAATGTCCCCTGGGCTCCCCTCATTACCATTAAGGACAAGCCAGTTAGAGCTAGCGACAGTGCTGATGATATTAAAGGCGGCATTGCCCTCTCTACGGCGTTGCTCCTCCTTCAAGATCTCAACCACAACGTCGAGATGAGCGAGTCTAAGAACATCGCTCTAATGTTGCAACACTCCGTACAAGTAAGCCCTTAATACTTGGTGCTTTACATTCTCTATTTTTCTGTACTTTAGAAAAATTTTCTAATTTTTTGTCTTGTCCATTCCTTCTAGGCGATCCAACATGGTCACTCATTCCCAATGCAAGCCTTCAACATTAAGAAGGAGTTGACTAACAAGACCAAGGAGGCTGCTGGCTTGCAGAGGGCCATTAACAAGGCTGAGGGCAAAATGAAAGCCTTGATAGATCAGGCCGAGGCAGCCAAGAAAGCTCAGGACGAGGCTAAGGAAAAGGGCGATGCCGCAGAGGCCATTGCCAAGGTCCTTGAGGTCGAAAAGAAAGAGGCCCAAATGAAGACTGCCGAAGCCCAGGCCAAGCTCCGGGCTACCCTAGCCACAAAAGAAGCTGAGAACAAGGCGGCTAATGAGAAGGCGTACGCCGAGGGGGCAGCCGACGTCAAGGAAGATTACAAAAGACAAGTGAAGCAGGCATGCAACAAGGGTTTCACCCTTGGTTGGATGGCTGCTCTTTAGAAGTTGGTTGTCTCTGAGAACTATCCCCTCAAAAATGCTAGCAACCTCATTCTGCCATTCCTCCCTACTCCAAGCCAATCCGAGAGCGAGGCTGAGTCCGAGGAGGAGGCTAAGGCCAAGAAGAAAAAAGAAGCTGCTCGGGCCAAGTCCCCTACTCTGAATGAGCAAGTCGTAGACTTGTCTCAAGATGAGAAGGGTAAGGTCTCCAAAGATGCTACCCCTGAGAAGATAACATATGACGTGCCTATCGCCGAGAAGAGCATCGACCAGACTCTTCAGGAGATCAATGCTGAGCTCGCAGCTGAGAAGGCTGCCGAGAAGTCTTCCCAACTGTCTTCTAGGGGTGAGACACAACTCCCCGCCGACGCCAAGTAGTTTATTTTGATATTTTTTCTTTATTTCTTGTACCTTGTACTTTCTCTTACTTTTGAAACAATGTAAGTTTTAACTTGGCCGACGTGCCACTTTTGTAATCTGAACAATTACTCTTCAATGTCAGGCCGAAGTGCCCTCTTTTCTTATTTGAATTCTTTCTCTAATTTCTTCTTTCAGTGTGATTGAATGTTTGTCTTCCTTTTACTGTCTTGTATGATTCTATACATAGAATAATTTCCATGTCTTCAACGTACACCTTAACTGTGTAATCTTCTTGGTATGGAATACTTCAGCTATACCCACTAACAGTTTGCCCCAGCTTTAACCTAACACTTGAAAATATTTCTCATAATATTTTCACAAGTGTTATTTACAACTTGCCACTTCACTCTTTACTTATGAGGACCTCTGTCTTCTATTATTTCAACATAACCTTGGGTTAACTTCAACTTGTAAATTTTTCTTTAAATTTCAACAAGTGTTACCTTATCTTGTAAATTCAACTCCCAAGCATCATTCTCGACCCTACGCCCCTAATGTAAACTTAAGTTCCACTTGGATTCTCATTAAGCATGTAGCTTTGACCTTGTCGTAGAGGTCGATTCAAACAAAATGGCCGAGGTGACCAACCTTGGTCTCTTTGTTAATCGGCCCGACATGTACTTAGTTCAATCTGAGTCGACTTTTGCCGATATAACAAGTCGGGTTAATCCAACTTAGTTCAACTCTATTATATGCAAGTATAATTCTACTTTGCTATATAATAAGTCTAAGTTATTAAATCATGTTTCACTCGAAACATCGCCAATTTAGTTCAACTCTATTATATGCAAGTATAATTCAACTCGCCATATAATAAGTCTAAGTTATTAAGTCATGTTTTAATCGAAACATCGCCAACTTAGTTCAACTCTATTATATGCAAGTATAATTCAGCTTTGCCATATAATAAGTCTAAGTTATTCGTCATGTTTCAATCAGAAACATCGCCAACTTAGTTCAACTCTATTATATACAAGTATAATTCAACTCTGCCATATAATAAGTCTAAGTTATTCATCATGTTTCAACCAGAAACATCGCCAAATATCTGGTCAGTTACACTACACAAGTTTAGAAATCAACCTAAAACTTTATTATTACTTCAGCTAATAACAAAACAAAGAAAACTTAAAAAACAAGAAAATCTAGTGATACAAAAACTTCAGATTACAAGTATTCTAAAGTCTTGGCAACTCTTTGCCTTCACTGTCTTCAAGCCGATAAGCCCCATTGCCCAAGACCGAGATGATTCTATAGGGTCCCTCCCAATTCGGGCCAAGCTTGCCCTCTCTAGGATCTTTCTTGTTGCCGACGACCTTTCTCAGGACGAGGTCACTAACTTGGAACTCTCGCGGGTTCACCTTCTTATTATAAACCCTGGCAAGCTGCTACTGGTATGCCCCCAGCTGAATTGCTGTTTTCTCCCTTCTTTCTTCTAGTAGATCCAAATCTCGGGTCAAGAATGCCTCATTGGTTCCATTTTCTACTCCCTGGGTTTTGATTCCTAGGATGCTGACCTCCAGTGAAATGACTACTTATGTGCCATAAACCATAGCAAATAGAGACTCCCTAGTCGATCTTCTCGGCGTAGTTCGATATGCCCAAAGTACATTGGGCAACTCTTCTACCCACTTTCCCTTTGCAGCTTCTAGCTTTTTCTTGATCCCATCCAAGATAACCTTATTGGAGGCTTCTGCTTGACCATTACTCTGAGGAAAGCTTGGGGTAGAGTAATAATTCTTGATTTTGTACTTTGCACAGAAACTCTTGATTAGCTTACTGTCAAACTATGTACCATTGTCAACTATTATTGCTCTTGGGATCCCAAACCTAGTGATGATGTTCTTCCATATGAAGTTCTTCATATCAATGTCCCAAATCTTGGCCAGGGGTTTAGCTTCTACCTACTTGGTGAAGTAATCTGTTGCTACCAGCAGGTACTTCCTTTGTCCAGTTGCTTGAGGCAGTTGTCCAACAAGATCCATGCCCCATTGGGAAAATGGCCAAGGGTTGGATACTGGGTTCAAATCTGCTGTTGGTTGATGTATCAAATGTGCAAACCTCTGGCACTTCTCACACTTCTTGACATAAGCTTTAATATCTTTCTACATGTAGGGCCACCAGTACCCCTGAGTAATGACCCTATGAGCAAGTGACCTACCCCCAGCATAGCTTCCATATACTCCTTCATGTATCTCGTACAGAAAGTCTTCAACCTGTGCAGGATGCACACACCTCAGAAGGGGTCTAGTAAAAAATCTTCTGTAGAGATGTCCTTCTGTTGTCAAACTGAATCTTGCCGACTTCAGTCTGATCTTGTGCGCTTTTTTACAATCATCTAGCAGTTTCCCATCTCTAAGGAATACTATTATTGCATCCATCCAACTTGGTCTCATTTCCACACACATTGCTTCACGCTCTGTGTTCAGTGGTTCTATGCTTGGACCTGACAAGTAGTCAACCATTATCGTTCTTGCCTCTCCAGGTTTCATTGCACTAGCTAGGTTGGCCAGAGCATCTGCATGGCTGTTGTCATCTCGGCTAACTTGCTATAGTCGACAATTCTAGAATAAGGCTACCAGTCTGCCCACTTCCTTTACATAGGCCGACATCCTTTCATCTCGGGCTGCATATTCGCCTGTTGCCTGGTTGACTATAAGCTAGGAGTCACAGAAGACTATTACCTCGTCAGCTTCCATGGCTGCTACCAGCTTTAATCCTACGATTAGTGCTTTATACTCTGCTTCATTGTTTGAGGCCTTAAACCCCAAACGAATGGATTGTTCCAGTATCTGCCTATCTGGCGATACTAGTACTACTCCTGCCCCCGCTCCTTGTCAGTTTGAATTCCCATCAACAAACAACCGAAAGAATCGTCGATGTAAATGCTGCAGGGCCTAAGTTTCTCTTCTTTCCTTTGCTCTGCTATCCCTAGCTGGATTTCTCTTGGTCCACTTGGACGTCGTACACCTCGGCTCGGCGGGCAGATGTATGGCGGCATCTAGTGTGAACTTCGGCCCGAAGTCGCCAAGACTTGGCCTTTGATTCTTTGTTCTAGGTCTGAACTCCAGGTTATATTGGCCTAAGGCCACTGCCTATCTGGCTATTCTGCCTGTTAGATCTCCCTGCTGCAACAGGGACTTCAAAGGATGTTTAGTTAACACCACAATTTTGTGGGCTTGAAAGTAATGATTTAGTTTTTTGGAAGCCATTACTAAAGCTAGTGTTAACTTCTCCAAGGGTAGGTATCTGGTCTTTACATCTGGCAGGGTTTTACTCACGTAGTAAACTGCCCTTTGCTCTTCCTTTTCTTCTCTAACTACTACTGCACTCACTACATGCTCTAAGACTGCCAAGTATAGGAATAGCTCCTCTCCAGGTACTGGATTTGAAAGAACTGGAGATATGGTCAAATACTTCTTCAAGTCGACTAAGGCGACTTCACACTCTTCTGTCCATAAGAAGTCTGCAGCTTTTTTCACTAGGCTGAAGAAAGGTTTACACTTGTTAGAGCTTCTGCTTACGAATCTATTCAAGGCTGTAGCCCTTCTAGTCAACATCTGTACTTGTTTTGTTGATGTTGGGCTCTTTAGTTCTAAGATGGCTTTAATCTGATCCGAGCTTGCGTCAATGCCCCTTCTGGTAACCAAATAACCTAAGAACTTACCAGGCCCAACTCCAAATGCACTCGATGCATTGAGTCGAAGCCGATATGTTCTAAGGATGTCAAAAATTGCCTTTAAGTCTTCCAGATGACCCTCAGGTTCTTTGGTCTTCACAACCATGTCATCTATGTATACCTCCATAGTTTTGCCAATTAGATGTCTGAACATCTTGCTCACCAATCTCTGATAAGTTGCTCCTACATTTTTCAATCCAAAAGACATCACTCTGTAGTAATACAATCCTTTTAGGGTAATAAATGTAGTCTTCTCCTCATCTGGGGGGTACATGGCTATCTGATGGTACCCCCTATAAGCGTCTAGGAAGCTCATTCTTCCATGCCCTGAAGTGGCATCCACCAATTGGTCAATCTTGAGTAATGGGAAACTGTCTTTGGGACAAGCCTTGTTCAGGCTAGTGAAGTCCACGCAGACCCTCCACTTACCATTCTTTTTCTTCACAATCACTGTGTTTGATAACCATGTCGGGTAATTTACCTCTCGAATGGCTCTGGCCTCCAGAAGTCTATCCACTTCTTCTTCTACTGCCTTAACATGCATTAGTGTCGGCCTCTTTACTCGCTAGATGACAGGTTTGGCTAACCTGTCTACATTCAGTCTGTGGCAAGTGACCTCGGGGTCAATGCCTGGCAACTCGTATGGTGTCCATGCAAACACCTCAAGGTTTGCTCTCAGGAATGCCTCTAACTCTTTTTCATCTTCCTTGGCCAAGCTCGAGCCGAAAAGGAAGAAGCGTTCTTCATCCCCTTGCTAGACAAGGATTTTCTTTAGGGCTTCTTCACTCTTCTCGGCTGGCTCTTTGCCAACGTCCTCCAGGACTTCTACGTCCTTATCCTTGATCTCTGCTATTTCTGTTTCTCGTATGTTACAGGTAAATTTCATTGCTGCCATAAAGCAATTCTTTGCCTACACCTGATCCCCGCTGACCTCCTTTATTCCATGCTCTATTGGGAACCGCAATAGCTGATGCAATGTTGAGGGAACAGCCCCCATTGCATGTAGCCATAGCCTTCCCAGGATAGCATTGTAAGGGGAGGGGGTGTCGATTATGGTGAACTTTGTTTTTATCTTCTTGATGCCCTGCACCTCCAAACTCGCTACTTCGAGGCCGCGTCGGTGTTCCATTGAACCCAACCATGGGACCATTGGATTGCTCGAGATCATCTTGATGAAGGCCAAGCTCCTTGTAACATCTAACATACATGATGTCACAAGAGCTACCACTCGATTAAGATGTGCTTCACTTGGCACTCTCCAATACGGAGGATATTACCAAGGCATCATTGTGTGGATCTTTGTACCATCTCTAGGTCGTCTTGATGAAGTATACCCTTTGGTCCTGGCATTAAATGCGCCTAGATCTTTTCTGAAGGACACTGGTACACATCTTTGTAAGTGTTTTACTTTCACGAGTCTCCCCACGGTTTCGTTCTCATTGACCTTCAAGTGAATCACATTGATCACTCGAGGTTACTTTGTCTGTGATTCTGCGATGCTAGGGGTGGTGGTCTTTGCCGATGCTTGAGGCGATCTTGCCTACTCTTCCTTGTCTGGCCTCATCTACTAGATCCCTTAAATGGCCTGTCTTACGGAGTCTTCGGATGTGCTTCGAGGGCTCTGCACTCCTAAGTCAAATGTCGGCTTCATTGTGGTAAGCACAATGCTTGCCAAGACTTCTTCCATAAGTGCTTTGGTATCCTTGCCAGTGCTCTGTAATAGGGTTGATTTCGAATTTTTTCCAAGACTTTGTAAACCGGGATTCAGAATAAGGTTATGACTGCCTGTGCAAGCCTTAATCCTGTCTCTTGCTTATTGTATCCACCATCACCTCGACCTCGCTTCGGCAAGCCGCTTTTCTTCTCTTGTTTCGACGCCTTTGTCCTCAGCGTGTCCTCCTCGGCCCTGGCATACTTTTCTATCCTGGCCATAAGCTCCTCCATGCTTTTCGGCAATGTCTTTGCCAGTGATTTTCAAAGCAAGTAGTCATCTTTCAGGCCGTTCTTAAATGCCACAACCGCCACCTCTTGGTTGCATCTTGGTATTCGGTTGAATACTTCATAATACCTTTTGGCATAGGCCCTAAGGCTTTCGTCCTCGCCGATTTTCAGGGCTATCAGGGCGTCCACCCTCAATGGCTGTAGCTTGTTTGTCACGAACCTGGCCACAAACATCTCAGCCAGGCCTTCCCAGGTTTTCACAGTTCTTTTCGGCAACTTGTGAAACCAGTCTGATGCAATTTTCTCGAAGGACGAAGGGAACACCTTGCAAAGCAACGGCTCGTTCCCAGTGTACAATGCCATCGAGTTCAGGTACAAACCGACGTGAAAGTTAGGGTCTGACTTACCGTCGTATATCTGGATTCTCGGCATGTTAAACCTCTTCGAGGCTTCGAATTTGTCTAATTCTACTGAGAACGGCGTTCTCAACTTGACCAAGGAAGTTACCTCGGCATCTTGTTGCTTCCTCTAGAGGTAATCCCTCAGATCCTCCTTGGTCGTCCGAGAGCTTTCGACTAGCGGCGGATTTTAGCCTTTTGGTGGGCTATTCGGTATCATTATGAGTCCTCTTGGACCTTTCTCCATTAATTCGTCGAAACACAACTCACGTCACTGAACATGCGATGTTATTTAGGGTCAATTGACTTCCTTAATACAATCGTCCTTGAGAGTCTCCTTCTTGACTCTCCTCGCCGACCTTCCTTGAAGGCCGGTGAGAGTGTTCTCGATCTGGTGTCTTTGGAAGGCTGTAGGGATTTTTACGCCAATCTTTTCGAGCATCTTTCTTGGCCACTGGAATCGGCGTATCTTGTAATGGGAATGGTGGCTGCATGACATTGTTTTGCATCATGAAGTTGACGACCGTTTGCAGGTCCGCCAATTTGTTTGCCATTTCCTTCATCTCGTCGTCCCTCCGAAGGCATCTTTCTTTCCACACCTGGAGGTCGTCCTCGTTATAATACTCGCTTCGGCCTGATTTCTTTGGTGCGCTGCCCTCCTAGCCAACGTCCTTTTTTCGTGATTCTTATCACGAGTCTCTTTGTTGCAGTTGTCTTCTTCGACGTCAATGTCAATATGTTTCTCACTCCCAATAGGAGTGTCATCCCCAACCTTCTCTTTCTGTCCGTTATTGGCCATCTATTCTCCTTTCTTTCCCACAGACGGTGCTAAATTATGTGAGTCGATTTAAACCACACCTTTAAAGCGGTATTAATTTGAAACATCATCGGCGGATAGATTAAGCCCAAACAACTTTGTCACAAAAAGAAGAGATTCGGCGGTGGTTAGTCCACAGAACTCAAACGATCAAGTCAGTTATCTATCAAAGATAGCAAAAGTGCTTAACTCACTATTCAGAATATAAAAAGCGTACCTTTGACCCATTATGGTGCCTCTCTTTTATAGCCAACACTGACCTAATTCCAATAGGAGCCTAGCTCCAATGGGTTCTATCTCAATGCTAATCCTGGACTCCTAGTTAGATTGGGATAAACTCTCTAAAAGTCTTACCTTTATCCAAACTGAAGTCCTCTCCAAATCTAGGACTCATGTCCCTTATCTGCTTATCCCAGATTTCGGTATCTTCGCAGATAACCTCGGCCTAGCCGAGATTACCTCAACGTTATGACCGGGACCGTGGCACCTCGGTGATACTTGGTGCCACCTCGGCCCGTGTTGTTGTTCAAAATTATGTCCCCAGATATATATATATATATGGAAAGCCTTAGATGTGATTAGATCGATAGAGCATCATATATGCAATTTTTCATTTCATTTTAAGCTCATTTAGATAAGTTGTAGATACATGTAATAATATCGTTATATCAATTTTTTGGTGATGGTCCAACCATTAAAAATAAAATAAAATAAAATAAGCGAAGATAATTAATATGTTTGGTTACAATGGTAATATAACAACAAGCTAAAAAGAGAAGCATAAGAACAATATTATTATATTATATTATACATTTCATTACGGCATACTATAAATGATGCGAACTTGAGCATTGTCAACTATTTTTAGACATTTCTTGTAATGATCTTAGATGATCATTTCTACAATCGATTTATGAATGTATGTATATATATATATACAAATGAGAGAATTCTACACAAATAACAAAAAATAGATAGCATAAAAGATATATATATATATATATGATTAATATTTGTTTCTACATAAACAACCAAACAAAAAAATTATACATGAATATATTTCTTACTTTATTTTTACGGTCCGTTACCTTTGTATTAAAAACTCGTAAAATTAACATTACTCTATAAAAAGTAGATAAGTACATGATGTCTTATTAATTTATTTTGGGCGGACTTCAATCACTTTCTAAGTCTAGCGATAATTTGAATTGGGCTTACAAAAATTCTTCTGTGGCAAGAGCCTCACGGCCAACATGTGTTTCTAGGCCCATGTTGCAGGTGGGCCGGCTTGGCGAGGTTATTGGGCAGTGTCGGTGAGGCGACCATCTGAGCGGAAGTATCATGTATCATGTCATAATGCATCATCATCATCATCATTATCATCATCATCACAAAGTGTTATCCTGTTTCGCGTAGCACCAAATCAGTACTACTCCAGAGTCCAGAGAGGATCGATGTTCCTTCATTGACAAACACAACAAAACCCTCTCTCTCTCTCTCTCTCTCTCTCTCTCTCTAATCTAACAAATCCCAACTCTGAAAATCCCCCAAATTTGCTCCACTCTCACTCTACCCTCAACCCACTATGCAGCACCTTAAACCCTGGGAGAGTGTGTGTGTGTGTGTCTCTCTCTCTCTCTCTCTCTCTCTCTCTCTCTTGCTCTCTCATAGTGGTTGTTCTCCACCACCAGTGCAGCTTGCCAACTCAAGATCCAACAACATCATTGTGTCCTCACTTACAGCACTAATCTCCGGTCAGTCATTCTTTTTTCTCTTTCCCTCTCTTTCCTATCAAGGGTGTTGATGGGACATTTGTCTTAAGTGGCATACAAATTAATGGCTGAGATTACACTTTTTGCCATATATTTTAATGGCTGAGATCACACTTCTCTTTTGTTTTTCTTTCTCTCTCAGGCTTTGTTTGTTCAAGTTTCAAAATTCAAACATTTCAAAGGTTTGATACCATCTCTCTCTACCAAACGTCCTCTTTCCCATTCCACCCTCTCTCTCTCTCTCTCTCACTCAGAGTCAAACACACTCTTTGGTTCTCTCTCTCTTCTACCGATCTTCCCTTATCAGAGCCCATCCTATGTGGATATCCAACCTCGACCCCATATTCATTCTCGATTTTGCCCACTGCAACCCCGACCGAAGGGTTCAATTTTGCCCATTACAATCTGAAATTGCCTATTTCAATCTGAAATCGAAGGGTTCAATTTTGCCCATTGCAATATGAAATTGCCCATTTCAATCGTTCAAAGTTAAGCGAGTCGTCTTCGATCAAATGGTGGGTTTTGCAAGATGTCGTCGGTCAAGTCAACTGATTTCAATTTTAGATTTTCTTCAGTTTCATATTTCAGCAGGTCAGATTTTCTTTCAACAAAACACTTTTTCAAACTTTCGAACTCAATCTACTGTATGAATCTGTTCATCTTCTATGTTTTACAGATCACACTAGAGAACCCATTATGTTATGCAGGTAATGATCTTTGTTAGAATATGATTTATTGAGTTCCATTTAATTGAAATTTTGTGTTGTGGCTATGAGTTGTGTTTCCACATAATGTGTTTAACCTGTGTGTTTTTAATTTATTTTTTTTTTAACATTTATTATCAGCATTGTGTATGTATATTGTTTTAGATCTATTGTTAAACAAACTTGCAAGTTGGAATTTTGGAGATTGTTGTAGAGCAATTGGTGTTTCAAATTTTTTTTTTTTTTTAAACATTTATTATCAGCATTGTGTATGTACATTGTTTTAGATCTATTGTTAAACTAACTTGCAAGTTAGGATTTTGGAGATTGTTGTAGAGCTATTGGTGTTTCTAATCTTATTTAAGAAGATTGGGCAATTTTTTATGTTCTTTTTTTTAGAAAAAAAAATTGTGTTAGTTCTTTCAATTGTTTTTTGTACTGATTCAGTTATTTATTTATTTATCTATTTTATAGCTTTAATTATGATTGATTCTTACAATTCGTATCTGAAGCATTGATTGATTCTCACATTAGAGAGCTTGATAAAAAAGTGAAACTTCTTAAGAATCTTTGCATCCAAACATTGTGGTTGGAATTTGATTACATTTATGTGTTCTCATTGCCTAAAAATTTGGTAGGCTCACATTAATTTTTTTTCTTGATTTAATTAGACATTGATTCATTTAACACTTTGTTTTTTTATTGACAAATAGTAACATTTTACCAACAATCCCATGATTCTTTAATTTTGAATTGTGTGTATGCTTTTTTTTACTTAAATGTACTATGTAATTTCTTTCTTTTGTATGTTATTTGGTGAGAATTTATGCCATGACCATATCCATTTGTAAATGGGTCAAAGAAAGGTAGAGATTGGTTTTTTGGGTCCAACATTATCATCCAAATTCAAAATAATATGTATAATTTTTTAATAGAGAGACAATTCTTCTACTTTCTCTACCCTTTTTTTTTCCCCCGTCTCATATGCAAAATCAGCAACCACCTCAAACTGAAATCCTATTGTTTAATCATATCATACAATCCAATCCTATTGGTGAGTTGGCCTTTAAAATGAAGTGCCAACCACCCTCTTCCCAACTTTGCAGATCTACTCTAGCCTTGCTCGATCTCCTCCCTAAAGCTCCAACTCCCTTTTCGCAATCCCTAACTCACTCCCTCTTCTCTCTCAGGCGCAATTTTTGTTCTTTATAGTATCATTGTTTGTATAATTTTGAATATTTTTTTATGTGGTTCATGAAATCTGTTTGTATTTTTGTTAGCCATTCCTATTATTGATATAATTTTCTATTTATTTTTTTTATTTAATTTGTATTATCAGAATTTGTAATGTCTCTTAGTTCTTCGGTCATAGAATGGTGAAGTTATGTCAAATGTATGAAAATTTGGTATCGATCTTTTCTAAATCAATTTTTGAAATTTGATTTCTTCTTACTTAAATATTAACAATTTTGGTGTTTCTAATATAATCACTATTTGTAAGAATATTTTTTATGTGATTCATGATTTTTGGATTTTTTCTAAATCTATTTTTGAAATTTGATTTCTTCTTGCTAAGGTCAACAATTTTTAACGTTTCTAATATAATCACTATTTGTAGAATATTTTTTATGTTATTCATTATTTTTTCCTATGTATTTTTTTGTTTTTTTGTTTTTATCATTTGAATACTCATGAAATCTGTTTGTATATTTGAGGTTCATGTAATTTTAAAAACATTATAACAAGAAGATGACTCATATGGCCAAAGTGATTCAAAATCATTTTAGTAACTCCTATACTGTTGTTTATTTCCTAATTACAATTTTTCTTATTTCGGTCAATAATTCCCAAGCCTATTTCACAATATTTCCTGCACATTTTCACATTCAAAAGCTGTTGTACATGGTTTTCTAGAATGGAATCCCCTCTAGATGATCTTTTGCATTATTCTACAGGAAATAATTGAAGTAATTCTGATTATGCTTTTACGAGATTATCCAAATAATTGAAGGTATTCATTGACATCTACTTTTCATATTATGCTTAATCAATGATTATTTCTGTTGGTTGTTGATTTTGATGTTTTTGATTTTTTATTAGTTGATGTGCTTTTAAATTTCTTTAACACATTGGCTGGTTTACTTTTGTTTTATTGAATTTCTATCTTTATGGATTTGGTAAGTTGTTGGTGAGGTAGAGAGGGTGTCTTGTAGGGAGGAAAGACAAAGAAGGTGGTAGCAATGCGATAGGGGAATAAATTTGAAAAAAAATCAAATATTTAGTTTTAGAAAATTCTATATAACAAGGACGGTAATATTTGATCTAATATTCTAAATATCTCTCAATCCTTCTTGACTCTGCCCTTCCTCCTAGCCGCCTCATCAAAGTCTAATTTTTGTTGTCTAAGTTTTCTAATTTTTGCTTTCACTATTTTTGTGCCTCTTTCATTACGTAATGAGCTTTTCCTTTTTTGGTTTTTCCTTTTCCCATTATGCCAACTAATAGATCTCTAAAACATTTCTATCTTCAACTCAAGGCGTGATAAGATCCTTAGGTGCCTTTGTTTTCTAATTTGATTTTGATTTGGTGTTTGTTTACAATTCTATTTTGGGTTTGTTTTAAACATACGTATTCCTAGCATTGTTGTTTAGATCATATGAGAGCTCCTTTATTCAGATTTGTATTTGTCTGCTTGCTTTTCTTTTCTTTTCTTTTTTTATTTCTTTTTTTTTATTCGTTGTTTTGGACTTTGTTGTTAACCATTTAGAGTGAACTGTTTTTTGGGTGAATATTTAGAGTGAACTTTGTTGCATTAATATCCTTAATTTGATTTTCTTGGGAAAAATGAATCTTTAAGGATTAAAAATGGAGTGTAAGGCTAACAGTGAGTTTAAAGAATATCAGATGTTGATAATTTACGCTTCATTTTGGTTGGGGAGTGCCTTTAGGAACAAGTCATTCGTTAGATTATTTTGATATATTCTTCTTTTTGGTAATGTCTTTTTTTCGCATAAATGCTTATTTTTCTTTCTTTTTTCTTTTTTTCTTTTTTTGTGAGATGCTGAATTTTTTATTGTCACAAAAGTGTTTTTTTTTATTATTATTAATAGTTTTAAAAAAGGTTCAACCTTCAAAGTGTTGACATCGCAGTTTTTTTTAGTCCCATGATGATTCTTGAATAAAATTCTTATCAACTGGTATGATTCTTTAACATTTAAAATATTAGTATGATTCAAGACTGTAAAACACTTAATGCTTCATAATATTAGTATTGTTATACTTTTATTTGGTATTACCTGTAGGTTATGTTTTGTCAAGTTTATATATGGATTATAAGCTGGTTTTTTGGCTTATTACAAAAAAATGTATATAAAGTAAAGAGGTAACGTGAGCCAAATAAGCCAATAAGTCAATGTTTTGGTTGATCTATATGTTTTGGCTTTTGTAGATTTTGTGAATGATTTGATTTCTTAGCTTTATTATCCCTCTGGGGGCTGAGTTTTTGTGTTATTTGCGTCATCTTGATACTTTTTAATAAAGTCTGCTTATTTATGAAGGAAAAAAAAAATTGATGCTAAAAGCTCCTCATGTTCAAATAATTGAATGCAACATTGTGGTCTTTTCTTAATTCTGACACTGATACATACTTAGCAATGTGGTAATAGGTGTAATATCAATTTTGCCATGGACTACTAGATTTGTCATGTTAATCAAAAACAAAGAATTTAAACATCACAGTTTTTTTAGTCCCAAGATGGTTGTTGAATAAAATTCTTATCAACTGGTATGGTTCTTGAAGCGTTTTTATTTATTTAACAATTAAAATATTAGTATGTTTCAAGACTACAAAACATTTGATACTTCATAATATTAATATTGTTGTTACACTTTTATTTGATGTTGCCGGTAGGTTGTGCTGTGTCAAGTTTCTATTGTTGTGCTTCTAATTATGTCAAAAGCTCCTCATGTAGGAATAATTGAATGCAACATTGTGGTCTTTTCTTAATTCCGACATTGATGCATACTTAGGAATATAGTAATAGGTGTAATATCAGCTTTGCCATGGACTACTAGATTTGTTATATTCATCAAAAACAAAGAATTTAAATTTGTTCCTACATGCATGATTTTTTTTTTTTTTTTGGCTTGCATATTCTGGATTTTTCTTCCAATGAAGAGCTAAATAAGTGAATATTGACCCAAGGGCACAACAAGATGGTGACTTTGATGACCATGGATTTCATGGATTTTTTTTTTATTATTAATTTAAATGCGTTCGTAATTTCTAAGCTTATTTCTTTTAATGGGATTAAGTGAGAAACAAGGGATAATGTACTATTAATGATTGTGTAAGAACTTAGATTTTAAATATTCAAGCAGTCTCATCACTGTCTAATGAAATCATGCATGATGTAGTCAATAAATTTTTACTTCAATGCCTATTTATTTACTTAACATGCTTACTTCAATTAACTTTTCTCATGTGGCTTTACATGAACAAACTGTAAAGGTTCTTCAAATCAAGGAAAGCGAAGAAATTGAACTAATCTTTTATAATACTAACTCACTGATTGTAGTAATGGTTGCATTTGGTAATTCTCGAAAGCATTTGGAAGCATTGTCCTTTTTTTTTATCACTACGTAAAAGGAAGTGCGTGACTTCATATCGTTCTTCCTATTTAGTTCTATGATAGTCCATTACAACTCAAGGCAAATTTTTTGAAGGAATAAACCGGTTATCTACATTACACTTTCATACTTATAAAGGTGAGGAAGCTTGACTAGGTGTCCTATCTTTTTAGTTTTAATACAATAGTTTGTTTTGCCTCTTAGCTTTTGTCGACAATAGTCAGTTTGGATTGTTTGGATTTTCTCAAGTGTCACTTTTTTTAAATGGTAATTTTTTTTAAACGTTTTTTTTTTTTTTAGCCTTCTATGAGGAATCATGTATTTTGATCACGAAAAAATTGCTGGTATTTAGTCTGATAATTGCAGGTAAATTGGGGAAGACACTGGTTTTTTTATCAAGAAAAGTTATGTCATGAATTTTTTTTATGCTCAATTTCTCTTAATTCATAATAATTGGTTTTTTTGTTTCTCATAAATATTTTGAATAAGTTTTCCTGTTATGATTTCTTTTAGCTGATTTTTTTAAGTCGAATTCAAGTGTTGAAGTGATTTTATTCTGGTGGTGATAAGCATTAAGCGTTGTGGTTGTGTTGCTTTTTCTATATGTGTTAATGATTGGTCTTTCATTCTTGACTAGATGATTAGTTTTTTGTTTTTAATAAGCTATAATAATTATTCTTTTGTACCAAAATGTTCATTCATTATTCCTCTTATGCTTGAAGTATATCATTTTTGAATTGATTTGTTATAATTGAGTTCTATAAGCATAATAAAATTGTTGTCATTACGAATTGATTTATTTTAAGCGGGTTCTATAGTGTAATGAAATTGTTATCCTTCTGAATTGATTTATTTTAATTGAGTTTGGTAGAGTGTGAGGTACCAAAAAAATTGTTGAGAGTGTTTTTGGGCATGAGTTATAAATTTTTATTATGTTTACTTTACATTTTACTATTTTGATTTGCAATTTTATATATTTATTCCTTAATTTGTATTAAGGCTAAGGGGAGTTACTATTTTAATTAAATTCTATACAGCCCGTGAAAATTCTTTAAGAATCATAGAAAAAATGCTAGACTTTATAAATTTTAAGATGATATATGAAAATTACAATTATATTTTGATCATAATATTATTTACACGATACCTAAAGCGGCGACATCTGTTAGTATATATAAAAATGAGAGAATTCTACACAAATAACAAAAAAATAGTATCATAAAAGATAAATATATATATATATATATATGATTATTATTTGTTTCTACATAAACAACCGAACAAAAAAATTATACATGAATATAGTTCTTACTTTATTTTTACCAGTCCGTTACCTTTGTATCAGTAAAATTAACATTACTCTAATAAAGGTCGATAAGTACATGATGTCTTATTAATTTATTTTGGGCCAGACTTCAATCACTTTCTAAGTCTAGCCAGTAATTTGAATTGGGCTTACAAAAATTCTTCCTGTGGCAAGAGCCTACGGGCCAACATGTGTTTCTAGGCCCATGTTCTGGGTGGAGCTGGCTTGGCAGGTTATTGGGCCAGTGTCCAGCAGAGCAGCCATACGAACGGAAGTATCATGTATCATGTCATAATGCATCATCATCATCATCATTATCATCATCATCACAAAGTGTTATCCTGTTTCGCGTAGCACCAAATCAGTACTACTCCAGAGTCCAGAGAGGATCGATGTTCCTTCATTGACAAACACAACAAAACCCTCTCTCTCTCTCTCTCTCTCTCTCTCTAATCTAACAAATCCCAACTCTGAAAATCCCCCAAATTTGCTCCTCTCACTCTACCCTCAACCCACTACGCAGCACCTTAAACCCTGGGAGAGTCTCTCTCTCTCTCTCTCTCTCTCTCTCTCTCTCTCTCTCATGGTGGTTGTTCTCCACCACCAGCGCAGCTTGCCTACTCAAGATCCAACAACATCATTGTGTCCTCACTTACAGCTCTAATCTCCGGTCAGTCATTCTTTTTTCTCTTTCCCTCTCTTTCCGATTTTATCAATGCTCTTATAAGACTTCAAAAATATTTATTACAGATATATAAAAATCTAACCACGGTATGGAATTCGAACCAATAAACATTGAAAATGAGGTGATCGAATTCGACATGGGTTCTGGTGAAGAAGAAGAAGAAGATGAAGATGAAGAAGAAGAAGATGAAGACGACTATGACGATTACAATGATGATATGGTCGATCACTCTTCCGTGGCTCACAATTTTTTGTTTTCCAATGCGGAACTCGAACCTTTTGAGGGGTTGGAGTTCGATTCTGAACAAGCCTCTCGAATTTTCTACAACTCTTATGCGCGTCGTGTGGGTTTTAGTACTCGAGTCAGTGTGTACCAGCGCTCTCGTCGCGATGGCTCCATCATTTGCCGCCAGATTGTCTGCTCCCGGGAGGGTTTTCGTCGAGAGGGCGGTGAAAACAAATCCAAGCGCCAGCGGACCATCACTAGGGTTGGTTGCAAGGCTCATATCACTGTTAAGAAACAACTTTCTGGGAAATGGGCTGTCACCAAACTCGTCAAGGAACATAACCATGAGCTTGTTCCCCCTGACAAAGTACACTACCTCCGCTCCCATAGGCATGTCTCCGGCCCTGCTCGCAGCTTGATTGATACCCTTCAAGCTGCAGGGATGGGCCCTAGTGGGGTTATGTCTGTCTTGATTAGGGAATCGGGTGGTATTAACAATGTTGGTTTTACAAAAGTTGATTGCCAGAATTACATGAGCAGCAGCAGACAGAGGACCCTTGGGAGTGGGGGTCAGCATGTTTTTGACTATTTGAAGCGAATGCAGGCTGAAGATCCTGGCTTCTTTTGCGCCGTTCAAGGTGATTTTGAGAACACCTCGGGAAACATTTTATGGGCTGATGCAAACTCTAGAATGAGTTATAACTATTTTGGGGACACTGTCACATTTGATACAACATATAGAACTAACCGCTATCGGGTCCCCTTCGCCCCATTTACAGGATTAAACCATCACCCGGACAACCTGTATTGTTTGGCTGTGCGTTGCTGCTGAGTCAGAGTCCTCCTTTGTTTGGCTTTTCCAAACTTGGATTGCAGCAATGTCTGGTCGCCATCTAACTCTATCACAACAGACCAGGACAGGATCATACGTTCTGCTGTTGCACAAGTGTTTCGAGGAACCCGCCACCGTTTTGTAAATGGAACATATTTAGAAAGCCAGGAGAAATTGTCCCATGCATATCATCGTGCCCACTTTTGAAGCTGAATTTCAGAGGTGCATTGATGTGACTGAGACACTAGAGGAGTTTGAATCATGTTGGGAGTCCTTGTAGAAAGATACCACCTTGGAGATAATGAATGGCTTCAGTCGATGTACAATTCTAGACAGTAGTGTGTATCAGTTTATCTCCGGGATACATTCTTTGGTGAGATGTCTATAACCCAATCAAGTGATAGTGTAAACTCATTCTTTGATGGATATATAAATGCATCAACGAATATTCATGTGCTAATTAAGCAGTATGAAAGCCATGGGCAGTCGGTTTGAGAAGGAAGTAAGCGGATTATGACACAATAAACACAGCACCAGTCCTAAAACGCCTTCTCCTATGGAAAAGCAAGCAGCTAATCTATATACAAGAAAGATATTCATGAAATTTCAAGAAGAATTAGTTGAGACTCTTGCTAATCCTGCAACTGTAATTGATGATAAAGGATCTGAAATTATGTATCGGTGGTAAAATTTGGGGAAGACCACAAGGCACAATTTATTAGGTTCAATGTTTTCGAAAAAAAGCTACATGTAGCTGCCAAATGTTTGAGTTTTCAGGTATTCTTTGTAGGCACATATTAGCAGTTTTCAGAGTTACAAATGTTCTTACGCTTCCATCACATTATATCTTGAAGCGATGGACAAGAAGTGCCAAAAGTGGGTTAGTATTGGATGATCACGGCTTGTATTGCCTTGTAATAGTCAAGAGTCATCTGCTGCTCGCCATGACAATTTATGCCGTGAAGCTATCAAATATGTAGAAGAAGGGCAGAATCAATAAATGTGTATAATGTGGCAATGGAAGCTCTCGTGAGGCTGCAAAGAAGGTTGCTTCTGCAAGAAGAATGGTCGGGTGTCATACAAAGCAGTCTGGCCAAAAGAAATTGATCAGGAAGTGAACATAAGTGAAAACCAAATTGGTCAGCTTCAGTCTTCTTCAGTGGTCAGTTCTTTTCTCGTTACAGATTTAAATTTGGCATTACCTCTACTATCATTATTTTGTCATTTTCTAAAATTTATGTTGCAGTTCTTGCTATTCTTCCTCATTGAACATTTTCAACAACAGTTTTTATTCTCTGAATTGGGCTTTTTTCTTTTTTTGTTAAACTTAATGTGCTATGAATTGTAAAATATCTGCTTTCACACTGGTATGTTGGGGGAGAAAAGAAGAGTTCATATAACCTGTGACGGACACATACATTCTTTTAATAATAGTCAAAATAATAATGAGAGAGAGATAGAGGGTTCGTGCTACATTGGTTGTTCCTTGTTAGTGACTGATGGTTATAATATTAATGAGTTAAAAAAACTATATTATTTAAAAGTAGTAGTTTCCCTGCCCATCCCTATTTTTCTAGTACCAGGATTTCCTTGCATGTAACGTGTCAGTGCTCTCTACACTCTGTTCAGCCTCCTGGCAAGTTATCAGCATTCACCATGCTGGCATTACTGGGAAAAGAAAAGAACTGAGGCTAGAAAGAAAGCTCTTTGGTAGAACCTTGGCGGGATTTGCCATCATTGAGCTTCAAACATCTGTCTCAAAGTTTCAACTCAGGTGACTAATGGATCCCTGATATCTGCAGCACAACTTTGTAGATAGTGTTTTTGAGCAAAAAAGGAGTAGAAATTCATGTATACGGATAGATGTGCACAAATACTGGTAAACCAAGTACAGGAACATAGTGATGGTTTTTAATTGATTGTATTCTTTATATGAATTTTTGAAGATGACCTAGAAAGTAGGCCTAAATTGTTAATTGGCTCATAAACTCCTTTTTTTGGGGCTGCAACTCATTTATTTTTGGTTCCAACCTGATCCAGATAGTTTTCTTGATTCCTGGTGAGGAATCTAAACCCTCTAAATTTATCATAAGGTCCCAACTTTTAGTGATCATGAGGAGCCTATCCCTGCCTATGTATATCCCATTAACAGCTCTCACATAAGAATGCACACTCTACCTTCAATAACCATGTCCTTATCCTCATGCCATTTCTCCAAATTCTCTCAAATTACGTTCAAAATAAGATTTAGTGTTCACATATGCAAGGAATTCCTGCTGCCAGTCATAAAAAGGACCTGTTACAAATTCCCTCTGAGAGTGAAAAGATTTGTTTTAAGTCTATGGCTCTTTTTGTACTCTTTGAAAATTCTGTTGTTCTAACTTGAGGAGGTATTGAAAGCATAACATCAATCTGTTAATACTTTATAGAATTGCATGTTTCAGTGAATTTAATCTAACTAGTGGACACTATATTTGCCTGAATTCTGATTGATACAACATCACCATGTAGCTGCACTTTCGGTGGTCATGTTTGCAGCATCTCAAATTTTCTTAATGGCATCTAGCAAACCTTGTGATTTAAGTTTGCACCTACAACACACAGGTTTTTACTTTTGCATGACTAAGCCCTGACATTTGGCATGTCTTTTAAGCATCATCTCTAAACACCGGCATATGGCGTAGAAGCTTGTGTAAGTTGTCAGACCAAGACAACCTACAACCATATGAACTCCATTAGGAGATTGTCCTCTTTTCTGTTGCAAATTCATTTTAGACTAATGGTTTGTTTAAAAGTTTGTTTTTACCATTTGATCTGAATGTTATGTTTGGTATGGGAAAAAGAAAAATAAGAATAAAATTGATCTCTTAGGGACCTTTTGTGCTATATAAAACCTTTTAAAGAAATGCGAAGTTGGGTGGAATTGTTGACAAAAGTGAAAAGAAGGGAAAAAAGGCTTTGCCTAGTTTTCCCCATGCTGAAATAACTCATGCTAGAGATACCTGGCACACGCATTACTCTCCAGTCTCCTGCAGGTGGCTGATACATATTTGCTTATCTGAATATACTATGTAGTCAATGCCAGCTCTATATTTTATGATTTGAATGCATAAACTAGAAAGCATTTTTTGCACCACAGTAGTACCAAGCGTAATCAATGCAACTAATTTTAGGTGCCAGTTTCTTGGGAAGGTAATTTCAAAAGAATTTCAAGTTGCTAGCTAACCTTTGGCAGCTGTTTGCTTGTCAAGCTTAGAAATTGATCAAAACTTGAACAATGTTTGATGATGAATGATTTTTTGGGTAGTGTAAAATAAGCTTCAATAACAAGTGAAATCTTGTGGATTTGGGTTTTAAGGTGTGCAGAAATCCTGGCTTGTTTTATCCTTTTTATTTATTCATTCATGTCACACTGTGACTATGTTAATTTGGCATGTGAAATTTTGCCCTCTTTTTCTTGTGGAATCAGGACAAAGAAAATTCAGGGAATTGACAACTGAGTTAAGCATGAAGTCAGCGATGTGAAACATATCGAGCAAAAACTATTAGATTGTGTTGAAGATCATGGAGGAACAGAAGTTAAAGATATCTTGTGAAAGTTCAGAATGCTTGAGGCTTAGTTTAGAGAAGTTGAACTGAAGGGATGACAGTCATTCCATTTCCATGCACATTTGTGTATACATTGCAGAAATGGAAGGGCCTGGGGTATTGGATTAAACTCAATGTCAACTTACCACTTTGGCTTTCTTGCTGTTATATTTCACAGCGATTATATATTGTTTTCTTGGTTTTGACGACAGATGAGATAGAGGATATGATTTGCTAGGCTGGTATAGAAGAGTCGTGTTCCTTTAGTCCTAGTGGATGCTTAATCATTTTAACTGTATATTAGTTGACAAAAATATGTTGACATGTTGGCAAAGTTTTCACTGTAATGAGTGTTTGATGCTTCAAACAATATATAATTTATCTGTGATCTGACAGGTTGTTACCCTTTTTGTTTGCAGTATTCACACCCCGATTAGTTTGGGACATTTTTCTCATTTGGGTGTAAAAGATCCTCATCGATCTCATGAAACAACTTTTTCATGCTATGAAGTTCTGTTGTCCATCGATTTGATGCTGATATAAATAATTAAAACAATATAAAGCTTCAGCACCGAGAAAGAACCAACAATTGTGACAACTTATCTTGATATAGAACTTTGTTGGCATTAGTGGGAACATATTTATTGGGTTGTTCACGCGATGGCCAGATTGTTAGCCCTAGGTGTCGTAATGTGGATGAGACCAGAGTCGTTGAGAATATGATGTGATCATATCTAAATCCTGAAAATATTCCAGGATGAAGGAGTTGAGTCTTAATGATATCAAACGTTACTATTTGGATAGAGATGAGACTCTTTGAGAAGATTCATCTTAATTTGAATGGTGTAAGTTGGGATAGATGTTATTTTTGTAAGGAAGTAGAGTCTGGCAGGAAATACACAGAACTTCTGGGGAAATTGGATCTTGATCTGTTATAAAAGTAAGGCACTTTCATAGGTCTAGTATGTCTCTTTTATTTGAGGCCTTTATTTTGTGAGTTTAGTACTTATGTTGTGGCATTTTGCGAGAGGTTGTTTGACTAACTCGATTGGTCGGAGATGTCGGTGAAAGCAGAACCACATGGTATTCTCATCTTGTTGTGGATGGTTGCGGCCCGCGTGCTCTCCAGCTAAGTTCCTTATTTGGTTGTGTGGTTAAAATCAACACCCGTAATTTGGTACCGTATGTGGAACTTAGTATACAGAATAGATGGCCAA